>CM041197.1:5144258-5744258 GCA_023078555.1 Ulva prolifera
CGCTTCTTCCTAACTTTGGGCTGCGCATCTCCGTTGGTCGGTGCTGCCTCCGCGGGAGCCGCATCGGTGTTCTCAGCAGCGTTGGCTAGCTTGGCTTGCAGCTGTGCGAGAGCATTTTGTGCTTTCAACTTCGCGTCTGCCTCAGCAGTGGCATCCGTGACCGGCGCCTCAGCTGCAGGAGCAGGCTCGCCGCTGCCTTCGTCCACCGCTGCGGTCATTGTATCGTCTGCCAATGTCATCCAGAAATATAATCTAGTGAGATATCAACGCTACCATCATCGTGATCAGGACGTGAGAGCTCTGCGAAGCTTATATGTAGGGCTTCGAATAGTTTGCAATCATGAAAGACCGCGATATCCAATCCGCAGTGTCAATTGTACATGCTGAAAAGGCTCGAGTGGGCGGGGTCTGTCTGTCGCAGCCATGTACATGTACATGGAACGCTTGTTAAGGATTGCCAGCTGTCTCGCATGATGCATTGAGTCCTGTTCAGAGCTCCTTTCTGCGAAAGGCTACCAGGCATCCCTTGACGGATCACAGTCATTTCATGAGTTGATTATTGTGATCAAATGCCAAGATAGCATGTGCACCCCCGCTGGACCTGTAACACAGGGCGGATGTGTATCACGGGCACATGCAGATAGCCCGAGCCATGGCATGCCATGTAGGTGAAATTGCAGCAGACATAAGAACCTTCAAGAGCATGTTCTGTCACCGATCTAAACACGTCATATCATGTGCCATTGAGCAAGCAATGCGTTCAGTTGTGTAACACAGATGCGAAGTTGTCAGCAGGCAGGCCAATGTGTTGGATAAAGTACCAGGCCTTTCGTCCTTGGCTTAGTCCTCCAACAGCACAGGCTCAGGGATGAAATGAACTTTGACTTACAGCAACACCAGAGTTGCTGCGACAATGCTGCACTTTGCTGCACACAGTCGGCAATCAGCGAGTATTTTGGGACACCACGTAGAACAGGTGTGCTTCTGAAATGGTGGCGTTGAGGTGGCCCAATGAGAAACGCAATTGAGCCGAGCGTTCACGTGTTCATGGGCCTGTCGGCTTGTTGCTGTCGCTTGCTCCTGATGCCAGCATGTTAAGCTGCCTCCCGGTGTAGCTTCTCGCCAGCGGACAGCGGAAAAATGACCCGCGGTCGCGCGGATTGCCATCGGACATGGTCATGCATGGGTCATGCATGTAGCCTCGGCGCCGCCGATGCAGTCAGGATACAGACGCACCTGCCATGCATATGATCCCACATGCATTCGCCGCCCAACTGCAAGGCTACAGCTGCGTAAACCCACCGGGGCCCCGCGGGGGGGGTTTCGAGACCGTGAATTTGGAATGCATGTCCACGCCGTTTGGATCGAGGGCCACGCTTATGGCGCGCAACTCGTCATCAGCACATCGTCGAGGGTGTGGATTCCAGGTGAATGTATCCCGTCGACACCCTTGCAGTACTTATACCGATATACCCGAGACGTCCTTCGGCTTGTCATCTTGAATCACTGCAAGTACTGTGTTGGGCACCGCTAGCAGAGAGAGCCTTGGATTTCCCCGCACATTGTGCATCATAGGACATGGCTACAACTAGCACCATGTACAGCTTTTTCGAAAAGCTGTTGTGGGGTAGCAGTGCGCATGAACAGCCTGTCCATGCTGAGGGGACCTTCCCTCCGATGGGCTCTGTCGTAGTGATTAACGGTTGTCCGCAGGCAGCAACGCTTTCGTTCAATAGCACAAAGGGCTCGCAAGAAAAGCATTTTGGAACGAAACATGTTTCAGAAGGCACGCTTGTGATGGGTGTAGTCGGAGGCATTGGTTGCCCAAGTGTTGCAGCTTCGGCCAGCCGGGAGCTGATGGACTGTGCCAGAGACATGTTACAAAAGGACCCATGTTCTCGACTGTCAGGTATGGCCATGTTTTCTGTGTTATCCTCTGCTGCTTGCATTTGTCGCAGTGTTGGCACGGCCAGAGGCACGCCATCACAGCTGTGTTGCGCACAGTAGACTCATCCTTTAGATACATGCCATGGAAGCTCAACATATAGTCAGAATTTTTCTTTTAGCAGGCCTGCTCAATGTCGACCGCGAACAAGTAATCGAACGTTTGTCTGTTGAAAGCGACGATTCGCATGAGCTTAGCATCCATGCATTTATGTTGGAGGTTCTGATATACATATTTCTGTGCTTCAGAGACAATCATGGACACTGTACGTGGCAACGATGACGGGGAAGCGATTTGCGGCGGTGCATCCGCATCGCTGCTTGTTGTGAACAGGCAGGAGCTTCAGCTTGCAAGCACGCCATGCTCCAGCAAAACAATCGTGGTGAAGTCTGGAAAACATACATCAGAAGGTGTGCAACTTTGTCTGCTGCTGGGCAAGGCATCTTGCACATTGCCGCAGCCTCTGATCCTGCGCTGACGTGTGCGGTGACGCGACGTTGGCCACCCCCGAGGCCTGCCTCGCAAGCCGTACCGATATTTGTTGACGAGCCATACGCAGTTTAGCCCATTATTATAAGCTGCTTGTTTCTGCGTGCAGTCGTTACAGTTGGCCCAGCGCTGGCAGATGGAGCATTGTCCCAGACACAGACATTTCCGCTTGGCAGGGGAACGCCAGTCAAGTCGCTGGTGGAGTGGCACAGACTAAAGGAAGATTGGCAATGGGTTCTTATGGGGTCTTTGGCCTTTTGGTCTCTGATTACCACGGCAGAAGCGGTGTGCTCCAGAAATTCATTGAATCAAAACATTGCTGCATGCAGGATCTGTCCAATCATATCAATGCCACCAACATATGCACCACGAAATCTTGATATTATTGATGTAGTAGCTCAGCTGGATATGAAGTCATTTGTGCACTTCGACTCTGATCCAGCACTGGGAAGATTGTCAGCTGCTGTCATCTATAATGCAACTGCCTCACCGACAGTATGTCTGATCTAATGTGCCAAGAGCACACACAGCGCCAAAGTAAGGTGTATATATATGCCTCAGCATGTATCTCCAATGGTCACAACGATCAGTGATGTGAAGTCCCTGAACATGTTTGTTCGCCATCGTCTGGGTCTGGATCCTACATTCGCTACGTGTTGCTGATTCTCATCACCAGCTTGTGGCTTTGCTGTGTCCAGCCGGTACCGCTAAGCTCTGCTCCGTCCCATGCCCTGTGGCAATGTTTCCCGGCATCAAATCTGTCGTCCACACCGATGCGTACCACCATCAGCAGCCCCACTCCAGCGCTGTGCTCGTTCAAACAGAGCACGTCCCGTTCTATGCCTCTAGCTCCCAGGCTTCTTCCCCTGCGGAGCCTCCATGCCACATATCACCGCACAGCGTCGTCCGCCACGTCATGCTCACCCGAGCAGCGCACACTTCTTCTCGCTGTGCAGGCGAAGATCATCACCAGCCAGGCCCGCCGTGGCGCCAACCCGGCCCGCATCCTGCGAGCCCTCGCGTACGAGGCCGCGCTGCGCGACCCGGCCGGCACAACGGCGCAGCACGTCGCGCTGTCCCTCGGCCGCCTGGACCCCAACCCGCAGCCGTCGTTCGCGACGTCCCCGCGCATCGGCGCGAGCCGCCGCATCACCGCGCCGGGAGAGGAGGCCGTCGGCATCTGGCAGATGGCCCCCACGAGCTCCCGCACGCCCTCCGAGTCGTCCCCGGACGGCGGTGCCCCGGTGGCCGCCCCGCCCGGGCCTGGCACGAGCGAACCGGCCGACGACGGTCCTCACAGCGGCATGGTGCCGTCCGGTCTAGAGGACGCTGCGGAGTCGCCAAGTGTCGGCACGCTCGACTCGTCCGATGAGGATGTGACAGGGGGGCATGCGAGTGGGGAGCTGACGGCGCAGGCTGAGTACGTGCATGACCTGCATGCATATGATAGCGCAGAAGCTGAAGCTGCGACGGATGAGGGCGCCCGTGAGGCGGCAGACGATGCGGCGGACACGGCGTGTGCGTTGGGGGATGCGGCCGCTGACGGGCGCAGTGCAGGCGGGGACATGGGTGGGGTGGCGGACCGTGCGGCACGTGCCGATGCGTGCGTTTTCCTACAGAGGGTGCCCTCTGCAGCTGCGGTGGCTCCGCCACACCAGCTCGCGGCTGGGGCATCGCTCGGGAGCTGGGCGCGGGCGCAGGAAGCGCGCCGCACGACGGCCGACTCGGCGTGCTCTCGGGAGTATGGGGCAGGCAAGTGGTGGAGGGTCGACGTGGACATGGATGTCGAGGTGCCCGCTAACAATGGCTTCCGGGTTGCGGCGGGCCCCGATGCCGCTGTGGCTGCTGCTGCGGAGGGAGATGCTGGGACGTGCGCGGGGACGGGCGCACCGGCGCGGCGCGGGCGGCGGCTGCGCCGTGCTGCGCGCTGGGCTGCGGCAGGCGTGGTGGTCGTTGCGGCCACCCTGATGCTACGCCGACGTGGCAACAGGAAGTGAGGACGGAGCGTGTGTGACGGTTGGGCGTTGTATTTTT
The DNA here is from genome assembly GCA_023078555.1 of Ulva prolifera. NCBI lineage: Eukaryota > Viridiplantae > Chlorophyta > Ulvophyceae > Ulvales > Ulvaceae > Ulva > Ulva prolifera. The sequence continues at coordinate 5,148,727 of CM041197.1, forward strand.
ATTATCCGCACAGGCTTGCTCAAGGCGCAGTTTCTTATTCTTTCGAGTGTGGGGTTGGATGCGAGTGCAGTGTCAAGTGGTGCCCGAGGGTGTATATAATTGGACCAAGGGGCGGTGGGATTGGTGTGAGTGATGATGCGCTTGTGCCATGTTCCCGTGGCAGCACTGCGTTGAGTACAGTGGGGGAGTGCTGAGGATGAGTGCACAGACGAGTTTTAGACTCCAGTTCACGTGGTGTGGCGCTACAAGCACACACGTGTTGGCGTTGTGGATTGTAACCTGTGTGTATTCATCGCAGCCTTGTGCATGCAAGTCAGGCTAATATGCTTGACCATGTTCAACAGGATCCCTTAGTGCATCACTGGCATGACCAGTGCAGATGATGTCAAGGAAACATCTCTGGTTCCACACTCATTGCTTGCTCACGCGTCTCAGTATATTCAACGAACAGCGGCAGTCGCCGAAGGGCTTATGTTATACTGTGCCTCGTGTGAGTGCATGTGACCATCTGTCTACTTGTCGGTCATCGGTTTGTTTTTGGTGCCACTGCTCAAATTGTTAAAACAATGTTTTTTTGGTGCCACTGCTCAAATTGTCAGACCTTGTTCCCTTGCCAGAAATTGGTCTGTGTCCGTTCATGGGGTCAGTGCTTGACAGACACAAGATCAGAAGAAACGTTAATGCTCAAAATTGAGTCAAGCAGCTAGCAGCTACCTTCAGCGAGGCAGGTCTGGGACACAAATGCAGATTAGATGTGCAAGCTATGCCAGAAGCTGCTCTGCCTGACAGGTGTGAGGCCTTCTTTTGATTCCAGCCAACAGGACTCATGCAAGCTCATGTGGAGCTTGCCTTGACTGGGTTGGTGCAGTGTACCGGTCTTGAAGCAGTCAGCCTAGGCCTGTCACATCCTCAACACATGGCCATAGAGCAATGCAGCCGAGTCTGCCAGGTGTGACACCTGATCATGCACAGATGTCACCGCCACTGCCACGCTGCCTCGCTATATACCTCTACAACTACATGTGTAGACATGCCATGTTGCAGCCAGAGTCAGGCTGCAGGGATGAATGTGGCAATCGAACCGATCGATGGAGGCATGTGAGCTAAGCTCAAGCTACTGTGTCTGGCTGGCATCATGGCCTCCGACAGGATTGTCCAGATATCTATTTTCAAGGTTTGTGCTTGCATTGATGTACGCTGAGTGGAGAATTGTGCAGTTGCGCCCGGCCATACCATTGAGGCATGTAAGCGTGGAAATGCAAGCGCTATTCTGTGCCTATGCGGTTGCCATCAGGGCTGTAAATTTAACATTTGGGAGCCTGGTTTAACGGTAATTAAGAAAGCTAAAGTAAAATAAAAGTAAAATAGCTTCAAAAAGCTTTACTTTAAAGGTGTTTTAAACAAGTGTTTTGCCGCTTTACCCTTAAACTTGTTAAACACGTCGAGGAGGCCTGACACAACAACTAGACCGCCTAAGAGCACCACAAACACGTCCGCAGAGACCTAGACAGACCTCTTGCACCACCTACCAACTGTCGGCGCCTCCTGAGCAACCTGACAATGATGCGCATGATCCTAGGCTAGAAGAATCAAGCTCACATGCCGCAGCACCCTTGTTCTGCAACACCAGCTCCTCCTCATCCACTTCATCGACAAACTCAAACAGGTCTTTGAATGGTGGAATCTCAACTATAGCCGCATCACAACCATTAAGGAGATGGGCATGACCATCATCATGATGATCGCTTGAGCTGCGCAGATGGAGCTTCCTTGCTCTTGAGGCGGCTGGTCGAGGACATAAGTCGTAACACCCCATTCGCCTTGCTCGCCTCGCTGACATTTTCTGCCTTCTTTGGGGTTTTGCCCTTCTTCGTAGATGCTTTCTGGACCGGCTTCTTCTTTTGAGCCACCGCAGTCGCAGCAGTCTTTCTACGTTTTCTAGAGCCACCAACACCTACCACATCATCAAGACTTTCCTCGTCAAGAATATCAGTCTCTTAAGAGTCTGCAGGCCGCTTACTTCGCGGCATGCCTGGCAGTTGCTCACTGCCAAATCAAAGACAGGTGCACACAGAGACTACGGAATTTGACTCCCAAAGCATTAGAAAGCGCATAGTGTCACACAATGAACTCAGCAACATGTGTGCTAGTTCAACCATGGCCACCGTGCATTGCTAGAGTTCTTTGTCATGTGAGGTCGGTCAAAGCCAATGTGAATGCAGCCCTTTTTGGCCTAAATTTCTATTTTAAAGCACCCTTAATGTTAAAACACGTTAAAGTAAAATAAAAGTAAAATATCCCCTTTAACGCCTCTGAATCGGTTTAACGTTAAAATTGTAAAGTAAAATAGCATTTTAAACTGAGTTAAAATGGGGGTAAAGTTAAATTTACAGCCCAAGTTGCCATGGCCCCCTCACGTGTTGGGCTTTCATACAACAGCCTCAACAAGCAGTGGCAGTGCACGGGCTGCCAGATGCCTGTCAGATTGAGACAGCCACGGGCTTGTCGCGGGCGGGACCGCAGAATCGGAGTGATGCGCGTCATATTGTCCGCGATGCACTTGGTTCGAATCCGATGACGCGATGGCTCATCCAGCCAGCGTAAACTCCGACGGCTGAGCGAATTGCCTGGTTTGCCGGCAGACAATAGGCCTTGAGGTAACTTGAGTTGTTGAGGTCCTGTCTTGGCGGAATGGCCAACAATGTTGGGCCCACAGGTATGGATACCTCGTAATCATCGGTGGCGGTGGATGTCACATTCAGGCACAATGCGACGTGAAACGCGACACCAATCATTCCGATCAATCGCCCTGTATAACTCTGGCCCAGATGCTGTCAACATGTGATAGGCTGAAGCGCAAACGGGAGTGTGCAGGCAACACACTGGTGCTGAGGCCGCTCGTGGCCACGCGATAGGGTTGACCACACATGGTCGGTTTGTGGTTGGGCTCATCCAAGCGTGCGTCGCATTGTCAAGATCGGGCAGTCCGCAGCAAGCGATCGGGAACAAAACAAATGCTGATACACATCTCCATCACAAGCGGTGAAGAGAGTTGGTAGCTGTGGTTGGTCGAACAGAGCTCCCAAACAGCCTCTGTCCCTGAATCGCGTCCACTGATCGGCGAACAGTCTGACTATCCTGCGATAGAAAATTTGTAATCATGTTGCGCTGCTCAAATATGTCAAGACAAGGACGAGCGGCACCGAGCAGGTATTTGCTCTGTTGTGGCCATACATTCGAGTCTGTTAATCACCCCGCGCCGCAATCCATTCATCGCGGCTGAAAACATGCTAATCCAATGAATTTGCAGGCCATTGTTGGGCAATGCTCGTGCGGCGACTCCTCGAGTTGTTGCCGCCAGAGGTGCGGATCTTGCCCGACGCTTTGTGATGCTCCGCGTTTCCTTGCGGTCAGCTAAATCTATCCCTGAAGTAGACATGAACAATGAATAACGTTTGCATCGTTTAAACGGGTTTTCTTGAGCTCTGATAGCCTTGTTTACTGCCTACCTGCTCCTTCCCCACTGACTGGCTGCACCACCCATGCAGCGTTCAGCCCACCAACGGTTGAGACCACGAAGAGGAACTTCCTGGAGAAGTTTGATCGCCCGATCCCAGCTATGTACGAGACAGTCCTGCAAGAGCTCCTGGTGCAGCAGCATTTCATGCGATACAACATCAGCTACAAGTATGACGAGGTTGGTGCCGCCCCTACAACATGAGCATCAGCACTGAATCTGGCGTCACAGGACCCGGGAAATGTGCCTGTAACCCTCTGTTGTGGATTTGTTGTTGTGCATGACATGCAGAATGTCACGCATATGCTGTACTTGTGTTGGCGCTCTTCTGTGGCGGAGCAGTGGACCGCTGTCAGTGCACTGCAATTTGCCAGCAACAGCAACTGTGTTACAAGCACCATGTGAAAGTAGTGAGGTACCCGGGCCCTGACATTATCGATGGCCAGTACAGATCTTTGCGCTCGGCATCGTCAGCATCTTCGATCAAGTCCTGGACGAGATGTCCGCTGAGGAACGTGACTCGATCTTCAAGGCTTACATCGAGAGCCTGGACGAGGACGCTGATAAGTACCGTAAGGATGCTGACAAGCTCACAGAGATGGCCGAGGCATGCTCGAGCCCTGACGATCTCATTCCCGATGCTAGCGGATCAGAGGTGAGCAGCGTCCTCTGGTCCCTGCAAAGGTTTCAACAACCTCATGTTAGCTGCCAATTTATCAGACGCCTCTGTCATTGCACCCCAATGCCACTACCCAGGACTACCACAGGACAATCAAAGCATAGCAGTGTGCTGCACAGTTAGCGCTCTCGAGGAGCTAGATGACTCAGGGTGCCTGTTTCGGTCACCACAACACAACTCTTTTTTGCGCATACTCTGTTGCTCTGCATTGTTTCACAAGCAAAGTTTGACTGTGCGTGGATCTCCTCACGCCAGCCGAACCGGGCCGCCTGGATCGGTCTCACCGGAGGTGTCGCAAGAGTCGTGCATGTGGATGCCACCCAGCCACCCGCACACCCACCCACCCACACACACACACGCACGCACGCACACACACACACACACACACACACACACACACACACACACACACACACACACACACACACACACACACACACACACACACACACACACACACACACACACCGAGGTGTACCCAATCTCCACATGAACGAGTGCTCCTGGCGCACCCCGAGGTGCCAGCGTCACGGAGCGAGCGACACCAGCGAGTGGGCGACGTGGGGCTGCGGTGCAGTTGCAAAAGATCCTCTCGTCCGTGGCGACACGGGCGGCGTCCAAGGAGTTCTTCTACACCCGCTTCTTCGCGATCGGGGTCTTCCGCCTGCTAGAGCTCACCGACACGCGGGACCCGAAGGCCCTTGAGGGCGTCGTCAAGGTGCGGCCCCCGCTACTCGCCTGCTGGTGGCTGACCTGCTGTGTTGTGGGCGGGCCCTGGCCGTCGCCAGCTGCTGCTCTGTTGCTGTGTTACCGCGACACAGCTGCGGAGCCGGGTTGTAGCCCTCCGTCATCGCCGCGGGCACGTCTGTTGGTGCCGGTGGGGCACCTGTGAACGCGCCTGGGGCATTTATGAAACACCCGCTGGCACGTGGTAATGTGTTCTGCTTTGGTGATAGTGTCGCTAGGCATGGTCGTGGCATCACAGGTTGCCACGACACAGCAGCAGCCTCAGACTTGGAGGCTCGGCTGCCGTCCACAGCATTTGCGGTCAAGCGGTGGATGGGTCAGAGGCCGTGTTTGTGAACCCTTGCGTTGCCTCGGGCCGGGCGCATTCAGCGCGCCTGTAGCGCCTCATTTGTGTCCCTAGTCCATATCACTGGTATGCTCGCGGTGGTGAGGAAGGCACGCTGAGGGAGTCCGGCACTGCAGGCCCTGGGAGTCAGCCAAGACAGCGTCAACAAGGACCTGCTGCTCTACAAGAGCATCCTCTCCAAGATGGCCGCAGCCAAGGTGGGCACCCTGACATGTGCACGTATGCATGCATGGATATGTAGCCGTAGCTTGTGCCTGCGCCTGGGCCAGGCTGGCATCCCATCCCCCCTGCGCATTCTGCATTGGCCTCTCTGCACAGCGCACTGTGCGGCATCCTCGTCCGCAAACAAGCCGCATTTCCCCGATCGAGCTCGCACAGGGTGCTGCCGCGGTGGTGAGCAGATGCATTGGCTCTTTCCCCGCATGCGTCTGCCGATGTCGTGCATCACGCAGCAGCACCTGGTGAGTGATGTGATGAGTGGCACAGTAAACCCGTGGTCACCTGTTGAGCGCGATCGCATTGTGGCGGTTGTGCAGGAGCTCATGAAGGAGTTCCTGGAGCGTGAGAAGAGGAAGCAGGCGGAGCGTGAGGCTGAGAAGGCCGCCAAGAGCGAGGCGCCTGCTGCTGAGCCCGAGAAGGAGAAGGCCAGCGCGTAGAGCCGCCGCTGCACGACACGGTCACACCCGCCTGCCTCGCAGATCCCACAATTCCCACAATACGTACATACAATTGGGGGGTACCGGCTTCCCAGGTCGCGTTGAGAGCACCTGGCAGGTCCCACTGGTGAAGCAGGCGATGGCCTTGTGGATGGCTGTGGAGGGGGTGCGGGGCATTTTGAGCATGCCGGCGCGGAGGAATAGTTGCCGCTGCGGCGGCGGTTGAGGGTCGGAGGTGCTGTGGATGCGTTCACATGCCATGGATGTGGGCTGGTGCTCTACGAGCATGGCGGCAAAGCAGCACGAGTGCTGTACCTGTGTTGACTTGAGAGTGCATCTAGGGAGGGGAGCATACTCTGATGCTGCGTCTAGCTTTGTAATTGCAGGACGATCGGTCGGGCGGTTGTGACCCATGTGAGCTGTATGGCTGTGGCTGGCGCTGCCACATGTGCGCCACAAATGCACATGGACGGGGCACCCCTAGCCACGCGGAGATTCAGTTGGAAATTCCGAGCATCGCCTGCACTGGAGGAATGGGTTCGATGCACCGGAGCCACGCGAGGCTGGTGATGTTGAGGGGGCTCGGCCTGCTTGCATGCCCGTTCTGCTGGCGATGTCATTTGGGATAGCTCGCGGTCGCACGTGTACTTAGTCTGGCGCTCTCGAGATATTCCATCCATCGCGGGTATCAGCCGGCTAAGAGACGGTAGCAGTGGATGACATTCATGCAGTTGTAGATGAATTGCATCTAACCGAGGAAGTATGGTGCATCGTGAAGGCCGCTTGCTCCTTGTCACTTGCACTTCGGAAGAGCAAGTTGATGAGCATGTTCTCTGGATGGATCTGGCATATGACCAGGTGATACAGCTGCCATTAGCATGGCCTGTATGGAGGTATGATTTCGACCGGTCATCGTACGACGATACTGTCTTTCAAATCGTGCAGTCTCAATCCCGAAAGCCAGTCTGTGGACCATCGGAACTCGCCAGCATCAGTGACCGTCGTCACCACAAGTGACTTCACGAACATCCAAGCTATGATATGGGGATGTGCTGAGTTGTTCACGTTGCCGCGGAGGAAGAAAGCGCGTCCCATACAGCCCGGCTTGTAGGCGCAGCTGTTTTGTGCGCAATGACCTGGTCCCACAGGGTGATCAATATTGGCACTCGATCAGCATGCGGCTGCAGAGTGGACTCGATACGTGCAAAGAAAGGTGAGGATGCCGAGATTCCAGCGTCCATCAAAGATCGAGTGAACAGCACGCGTCCCGTTGCGCTGAACGTCTACGTGCTGCACAACAAAGTGATCTATAAGGCTCGCATTACAGCCAAGGAGGTAGTTGAAGACATTCTCGATGGTGCGCAGCTAGCCTGCGACAACGCGACCTTGCACTGTGCGAAGCTGCCATTTCGACTTGTGGCCTCGCTGACGTGGGCTCATCAATTGTGCCTGAGGCAGCCGGCGTGAACGAATGTGTACAGGTAGAGCACAGCTGGACATGTATGCTCAAGCTTTAGAGTCACCTGGGGAGACCGGCTCTGGAATGGCCAGCAATGGGCTGCTGGTCAACATCTCCCCGACAACCGTGGCGCCAGTTGAGGGCTCTGGCAAGGCTGTGGCCAGCCATCCCGTCCGAGCAGCGTCGATCCCATTCGAACTGGCAAGCTCACCAAAGAAGTCGATGACTGGCTCTGTGACCAACAAGATCACTGTACGGCCCAGGCATTCCCCAGTGTGCAAGGCACACAAGCGCACTCTGCTGAACGCACTCTACACAACCGCCATCTGACAAACAATCCGTGTCGTTGCAAGCATGATAGGAAGCACAGTGCATAGGCTGTACACAGCGTCGAGCATGTGTCTGCAGACCCTCTTCCGAGGGAGTGCGAAGGGCCAGTCCGATTCGACAGCAGACCACGCCAACAACGGGCACGACGACACCGAAGACGGCGCCAGGGACGGTGACACAAACGGCGACGGTGACAGCAAGGGTGGGCAGGAGGAGAACGCAGAGAACAACCCGCTCGTGCAGCTGCTGCTGGGCGGCACGATGCAGCCTCGCACGCCGGCCCTGCACCTCAAGGCGCGCCGCCCCCACCTCCTGCCACGCATTCTGCCATGCATTGGCCCGCACCCGCGCCCACCATGTCTGCGCGTGCGCGACTGTGTGCCTGATGGCCGCATGCATGCAGGCGGAGGTGTGCCTGTACCCAGTGGCGCCTTCGACGCTCCGCGACATTGTGGAGTGGCAGCAGAACCATGGCCTGCTCCCCAGGTGCGGCGGCCTCCCTCGCGAGGGCTCCAGTCGCGCATCCTCCATGCATGGCGGGCACGTGCCTCCCGCCCAGCCCGAGGTTCCACCATGAGCTCTGAGGAACAACATGCTGGCACTCAGAAGCGTGTGCATGCGTGTGTATGCGTGACTTCGGAGCCATACTCACAGTGAGACGGCCACCTCCGGGAGTCGCGCCTGCATTATGTGTAGATCTCCGCAAGGAAGGTCTATGACTGCTCCGTGTGTTGGTTGTGTTTGTGTGTGTGGAACGAGACAGCCCGGCAAGCGCGTTCAGGGTCGGGTGTGTCGGACACGCAAACGTCTGGTGTCACCGCTGCCCGCTCGGCTGTGGTATAGCAACCGATCTCGTTGTGTGTGAGCACGCATGAGAGATATGTGTGCTCGGCCGTCGGCGTGCTTCGGTAATCCAGCGATGCGGCCGGTACGTTCAAGCATCCACCGGTACCGCGGCCACGTCACTGGGGTGCCAAACATCCCACGTGAACGCATGCTCACGGGCGTTCACACACCTCCCCGTGCTGCAGGAACAACTTTGTCGCCGCGTGGCGGCTCTCGGCCCTCTCTGGCAGCCGCCTCATGCGTGCTGCCATCGCGCCCGTGCTGGCGCTCCTGCTCGTGTCGCTGTGGCTCATCCTCTACAGCCTGGCGCCCCCCGTGCGCGCGTTTGGCGACTCGGCGGTGCTGCTCGCGCACGACGCGCTGCCGCCGGCGCTGCAGGATTCTGCCGCCGCGCTGTGGCACGCACTGCTGCCGTCGTGGATTCTCACAAAGGTGCTGCCGCCGCCTCTGGCCACTCTGGGAAGAAGCCTCAAATCCACAAATCGCCAACTCACGAGGATTTGGCCAATACATGGCAGAGCACCAAAGCACACCACCAGACGCACTGCGCTGGTGCCAGTGTTGCAGTGTGCAAGTGGCTGCTCGGCGCATCTCGATCTCTGACCGGCGTTCGCATAAAAACTACACGACGCGGAGCGGCCGCGTGGTGCAAGTCATGACACGAACCACATGACACTGCGCGGTGCAGGTGGCGCCGAACGTCGCGGCGATGGTGCTGCTCGCGGCGCTGCCGCTCCTCGGAGCCGTCTCCGCGCTCACCGCGTCCTTCGGCGTGCTGTGCCTGCGCACGCTGTCGTCGCCCGTGCGCGGCAACGGCCACGTGTACGGCCTCGCCGTCACCGAGTGCTCCGCCGTGTCCGCGTCGGCGTGGCGCCGGATCCAGCTGAACCAGGCCGAGCGGCCGGACGTCAAGGACGAGATCTCGAATAATGAGTGGATCACGGATGACATCCAGGTGCGTTGCGCACTCCCAGGGCGGCTGTGCGATCTCTCTCTGCGCGCTGCTCTCGTCTGGCCCCTGGGTGTTTTGCCCCGTGTATCGCCCGGTCGCAGGTCTCGCTGTTGTCCAGGTTGGCCTCTGCATGCTACTTTAGCATGGCCACTGGTTCTGCGTCTGTGCAGATCCAGTTGTCGTCGAGCTGAATAAAGGCTACCACAGCTACAATGGGGCCTGCCAGTCGAAATTGATGTGTTTAACGTCCCTTGTGTGTCGATTGCCGACCTGCTCTACCTCAACCCCGTTCACGCTTCTGCGCTGCCAACAGCCGGCACTGCAGCATCGGTGCCTGTGGACACCTATGGCCGAACGCACAACACCTCCGCTCCACACGCGCGCAGCAGTAGCCGCCTGTGCGGTCCCGTATCCACGTCGTCAGCATCCAGTTGGCCTGGCGGTGAGTGCAGGAGCGGTACTGGCACGGCAGCTGCGGCGACGCCTCGCGCCTGCGCAGCGGCCTCAAGGCGAGCAGCTCGTGGCGCCAGAAGATGGACATCCCCAACATCTTCACCGTGCGCACCCCCTCTCCACCCTCGCGGTGTGCTGTTTGCCATGCACTGTGGACGCATGCGGGTGTGGGTCTCGCTGCGGCGGCATCTCCGCAGCACTGCTCGGCGGTACCATATTGATGATGTACCATCAACAACAGCAGCCCACCCATATGCCCAGATTGAGTTACAGCTGTGGGTTCGGAGCCTGCGCTATGCTGCAGCTCATACACGAGGTATAGGCGACAAAGGCTCAACTGTGTGACACTTTCGTGACGTGCTGTGGCATGCAGAAGGAGCACCCGCACTTCCGCACGCTCAAGGCAGCCTTCCCGCACGGCGTGCTCGCGATGAGCAAGTGCGGCCACGCCGTGTTTGTCATGAAGATCGGCGTGCTGAAGGAGCGATACGACGACATCGAGGCCGCGGGCCTCTCGAACGACGACATCGTGCGCCACCTGGCGCTCGTGTACGAGTACATCTTCACGAAGGTCGACCCCCGGGACCTGCCCGGCGGCCGCCTGATCAACATCATCGACATGGAGGGCATGGGTGTCATGGACGTGCAGGGTGCGCGGCCTCCGCGCCTTCATAGGACCGTTATGCATGGTAGTCATGCATTTGTGTGTCCTGGCGGCATGACTGTCGCAACCCAAAGGTGGACATGCACAAAGAACTGTGTGATAGCACTAGAGACTGAGCGACGCACAGATGGGGCTGGTGCACATGGACGCTAGTGATGACTGCGGTTCCATGCGTGTTGGGCCGGGCAGCCTGTCCCGTGAAACATTGTGTACCTGTTTCCGCTGAAGGTGGCCGTGGCCTTGAAAGGGGCGCCGTGAAGCAAGGGGTGGCTGTGGTGTGCAGGCAAGGCGTTCAAGATGGGCAACATGTCGAGCAAGATCTCGCAGCACCACTTCCCGGACCGCCTCCACAAGGCCCTGCTCATCAACTGCCCTGGTGCCCCCCTCCCACCCTCCTCTGCACTGTACTCACCATGCCCATCATCATTGGTGTGACTGTTGTTGTGTCTATGATGGAGCTCCGGCCTACTGGGGCTCGGCTTGCGCCAGGGTGATGCTGTTTGCTGCCATCTGACAGGCACGCCGTGCCGACTCTGGTGTAGTGCATCCGCTCGGTGGCGGTCCGCCGTGCAGTCTGCGGCGGCTAGGCGCCTGTGCCGCGCCATGAGCCCCACGCTCACTGTCCGTCGTTGTGTTACACGGGCAGACACGGGTCGGCACGACGCACACGCTACATGGCTGAGGATGCGTGTTGCACATAGCCACGTACTGCCTCATCTCTACGCAGTCAGGTCGGACGCCAGGTCTTCGCCGGGAGCGAAGCTGCGCACTCGGGGGTCTCCGGTGGCACACAGCATAGCACAGCACAGCACAGCCCGGGCCCCGCCATGCGGTTCCTTGTGTATCGTGATCTGCACTCGTGCTGCTGAGGCCCAGGTCTGCGGCTGCGCCGAGGGGGTGCGCCGGAAACTTGATGAGCGCTGGTGGGTGCAGGCATGATCAACCAGATGTGGGGCATGGTGAAGGGCATGCTCGACAAGAACGCCCGCGACCGCACGCAGCTGTTCACCAAGAACGACACCACCAAGGCATCCCCCCCCCCCCCCCCCCCCCCCCGCACAGTGCAGGATCGGCTGTTGTGTCGGCTTTTAATCCCACAACGCACTGCATGTCGTTTGCTCTATCTTTTTTTCTGTCCACACGACAAACAAGCCCCATGTTTTGCCCGCACGACAGATTGCTTGTCCGACAATTCTGTTTAGTTTTGTGTCTAGAGTTATCCGGGAGTTTGTTTCATGGCGACTGCGTCCTCGCCTCGTGCAGCAGCTTATCTGTTTCATTCTTCGACTCTGTTGACTCCTCTTGGCACCAGTGGTGTCTCACAGCAGGCGTAGGGTGCAGGGCCTACAGGAGATCCTGGCGGACGAGGACATCCCGAAGGAGTGGGGGGGCACCCGCGAGTACGCCTTCTACAACTCCACCGAGGAGGCCGGCCTGTTCAAGCTCGTCGCAGAGACCAACGGCTGCAGCCTCGACGACCTCGCGATCGACGGCATGTTTGACGCGAAGGCCGCGAAGGCCGCCAAAGAAAAGTCCTAGGTACTCGTGATGCCTCGCAGCCATCGGCATGTTTGACGTGCATGCTGCCAAGGCTGCCAAAGACCAGTCCCAGGCACCTGTGATGCCTTGCGGTTCCCGCTGTGGTGGAATGAGCAAGCCGGTGCTGGCCCTACATGCCTCACAGGAGCTCTTTGTGTGTGATAACGGGGCTGGCCGAGGGTCTGCGGGAGTGCGTGTGTGGGAGGCATGCTTGCGGGTGCAGATGTGGGCTGCGCATGCATGCGGATGCAGACGTGCGTGCGGATGCAGATGTGGGCTGCGCATGCATGCGGATGCAGACGTGCGTGCGGATGCAGATGTGTGCTGCGCATGCATGCGGATGCAGACGTGCGTGCGGATGCAGATGTGGGCTGCGCATGCATGCGGATGCAGACGTTCGTGCGGATGCAGATGTGGGCTGCCCGCCACTGTCCTGCCGGCGCCCTGGTGCATGCATAGCTTCCAAGTGTAGCCATGGCGAGCCTGTGTATGCAGTGCGTGCGTTGCAGCAGGAGGAGCTGGGTGGGAGGGCATGACGGTGGTAGCGTGGCGCGTGCACGTGCGCCGCTCCGTAGCCATGTGGTGAGGGCTGCGTGGGAGGCACAGGGGATTGGCGGCATGGCATTGTCGGCGTGTGTGCTTGGCTGGAGCATGCACTTGGCGCGGCGATGCATGGGTGAGCCAGGCGCGCAGTTTGTGTGCTGGTTGGCTTTGCTGCTAGCTTCGGCTGCGACAGGGCTTGTTCTCTGCCTTTGGTCGCGAGAGCGGCACGGCTCTTCCGTGCCATCGGAGTAGGCATGCAAGAATGCCTAAGGAATGTATGGCCGTTGCCACTGGCCCAGGCAGTGCTAGCCGTGCAGTCGCACTGGATGATCCACTGCCCGAGTGGACGCAGCTGTGCAGCTTTTCCTCGCGCTGTAACACGTACTTGTCTTGATGGTGCCCGAGTGCATGCTGACTGCGCCATTGTTGGCGTCAACAGGTGCACTGCATCAGCATGTACCTGCAGTGTACCATTTCGTGAAATGGCCCTGCCAATCTGCTGCATCTGGTGCAGCAAGTCCGCTGTTCAGGAAGTGCACTTAAAGAATTCATCTGTACATCATTGTGCACAGGCTGGCACGCCGGCCACTTGCAGCAGCAGTCCGTGGCCCGAGAGTGGCGCTATGCAGTTCAGACCTGTCAAGAAGGGGCGCACACTGAAGACTTGGGTCCTGGTGTGAGGTATCCGTCCTTCTGAACGGCAGTGGTACGCGCCTGTGTGAAAGGGCTGCAGGAAGCACGTGGGAGCAATGTGAGTCTACAAGTTGTTGAACATCAGCTTTCGGTACGCGTGTGACAACGGCTTCTGCCCTCCTGAACATTTCTGCGTCTACCTGCACACCCGTGCTGACTGAGCTCAGCTGGGTCAACTCAGTCCTGTGATGTTCAGGTGTCTATCGGTGTCTACAGTCGGACAGCCGTTCAGTTTGCGGAGTTCGTCAATATCGCCCAATCACGCCTCGCCCGGACTGTGCTTAATCAACGTGGACTGCAACATCCTCTTGCTCTTTGTATTCGTGAGACTAATTGTGTCTTACTACGGAGGCACTGTGCACCATGCCGGTGGTGACATAGCGAAAACAATTCGGAGATGCCTCCTGATCTGATGTAGATGACTATTGTATGTATCAACACGATTCTTACTCACATGCGCGTGTTGTTAGGTGAAGAGGGTAGGACCTCTTGCGAGGGCTGGTGCACGGGGCTTGTCAAGGCCTAATCGCACCGCACCGAATGAAGGCGCACGATTCAGGACAAGCGTACTAGGCGTACTATGGATGCTGTAGTCGCTGCCTGTGACGAAGGTGACTCGACCATCGCGCTTGGCCAGCAGGAGCACGGAAATGACAGCAAGGCCCGATTCCAGGCTGCATGTAGACGCCTGGGAATGGCTGACTACGCAGCATCCGCGTGGCAAGAGTGGCATGTGAAGCCCATACGGATCCTTGTCGTGTGTATGAGCTCTGTTGTGGCCTGCTGTATTGTTGTCGTGGCGACGTTCCTGCCAGGCTGCACACTCGACAGCTGGTACCCACTCACCTTCGTTGTGGGATATGGAGTGTCACAATCAGTCCAAGTTGCATTTTACTGGAGAAGAGGCCCCAGGCACGCAGGGACACCTGCTCAGGTCGCAGGTTTTGCGGTCATGGTGCTTGCGCTCCTGATACCGGCAATCGCCGGTCCTCTGCAGCTCGTGCCGTTCAAAAATCGTCTGCTTACTACCGCGCTACTGTCAATCACCGTGAGGTTGTTCGTTTTGGGCGGGGCCACAGGTGGCGCTGCTGCAGACAAGCCCCCAGTTCCCTACACGAGTTTGGCCGCGCCGCTCCTGAAGACAACGTGGACCACGTTACGAGTCATGGATCCGGTCACGGATATGATCCTTTTGCGGATGCTACTTGAACTCCTGCGTTTGCCGGCTCTTCAACACATGCAGCACGAACGAATGCAACCCTTTACACTGTGGCTAGCCCAGGCAGCGCTGTTCATTCACGTTCGCCGCAGTCAAACTAATTGAGGCAAAGCAGATTTGTTCGGACCTGAGTTGCAGTTGACATAAGGCTCTGATGCGCTGGCCAGTTCGCCGCTGCATCGCATCTTCACGCAAGCCGTGTGTTTGGATCACAGTGCCGATCTTGTCTTGCTGTAATATCGCTACACCAGTCCAAGGGCTTCTGGCAAGTACGAGCATCTGCAGCAGTGCATGTGTGCTGGCCAGAGAGGCAAAGCAGCCATACAACTCTGTAGTCCATCCTGAGTAAGTGAGTCGAGATCTGGTCGACAGCAGAGCTTGCTTAACCTTTCAACTGCACCGCAATCACATTGCCTGTGTCAAGCAGGTGTCTGCGATGATCGTGTGCACAGAACACATCCCAAACCTGGGTATCCGTTCATGCAGCATCACATTTCTACGACGGCCACAGTTCTGTGCAGGCAAAGTACCCATGCTACTGGTTTGGCCAGCACAGCCCATGCCGGCGCTACCGCCTGCTGGCGGCCCTGACAGGCCTCTTCACTGCGCTGTACTTTTTTGCCAGAATAGCGATTGCGATGATCGGAGGACTCGCAGAAAACCCAGGCACCAGAAATAGATTGCGAATGTGATAAAAAAAAAAAAAAAAAAGAAGAAAAGAATCCCATGATGCCTCTGCCTACCAGCTTGCCTTGGCACTGCATGGGTCATCATTTGTGACTCATTACCATCAGTCTATGCACCGCTGCTACCACTGGCGGCAGCTAGGCACTGGACAGCGCGCGCCCTCAGGCATGCTGCCAGAGGTTTGTACGATGCTAGTAGACTGCATGAAAGCCTGCATAACACCTGCAATGCACACGCGTGTGAGATCTAGAGCTCTGCCATGCTGACTTTCACGTGCACGCCGCTGGCATGTAGGGCGTATGTGGTTGTGCACATGGCGGCGTTCTCGTGCGAGGCGGCGCTGGTGGCGGGGACGCTGCTGAAGCTCTTCACGGAGGCGCAGGACCCGCGGTTCGCCGGCACCGACGCCGCGGCGGTGCGGCAGTACCGCATCCACGTCGGCGTCACCGCCGTCTCCTTCGCCTTCACCGCCGTCGCCTTTGTCGGCACCGTCGCCGGCTTCGGCTCCGCCCTCGCCCGCCGGCGCGGCGCCGCCCGGCGCATCAGCGAGGGCTGCTCGGGGCTGGCACGCCGGCGCCGCAGCCACGCGGCTGTGGCGCTGCAAGGCGCAGCGGATGCCTCCGTGCCGGGGCCCCTGCAGTCGGCGCAGGGCGCCGCAGCGGGGAAGGGTAGCGATGGAAGTGATGCAGAGCGCACAGGTGTGGACACGGCGCAGCAGGGATCGGATGTAAAGCCGCGCGTGGAGGGTGCTGTTGTTTCAGGTGCGTTTTGCACCTCCAACATGCATGCGTGCCTCAGTGCAGTATGCCATCGCCTGGGTCAGTCCAGGGCACGTTGCTTCCTCAGATACCAGTGGGGGAGAACACGGGACGGCTCAGAGAAAGGTCTCCTGCAGCTCCACCATGCTCGTACAACTAAGTGATCCATGCTTGCAATACGTGTCGGCGGCGGTCCAGAATCGCGGTCCAGAAACGCGTCTCTTGCTCCGGTGAGGATGGCGTGACGTTACTGTCACCATTGCCAGATGTGTAGCACAGTGGTCGCAGTCAGGTTGCCCCGAGATGATCAGACCTGTATCGGGCGTGGATTATTCTGCAGAGGCTTAGGGGACGCCTAGTGCAACCGCATTGAAAGCACGTCACGCAGACATTATGCTGGCTGTGCGTCAGAGCTTGGGCACTGACCTATGGACCAGATGACTGAGCCCACCCGATCAAGGGCGCTGTGGTCACACGTCCGCTCCCAAGGCGCGCCCATGCCATCCAGGTCCACCGCAACAACTTGCAGTGCAGCGGGCGTCAATGTCGTGACAACAATAGACTGCTGTGCAGGTGATCCGGGTCCCGCTTGGCGCGGAACCCGCGTGGTGCCTCTGGACACCGCAGCACCCTACGACGGCCTTGGGCCTCTCCCTGCCGATGACCCGCCTGGCAGGGCGACACACAACCCGCACTTCACACATGCGCGTGTGGCTGGCAGCAACTGAGGTCTGTGGGACATTGTACATCGGCCAGGAACTCGAGAGTGACTCTGGACGTCCGATGGCAACAGCTGGAGCATCAGTGTGCAGCCGTCAGGGGTGCTGGTGGCGCGCCCAAAATTAGCCTCGGCAATTGTTGGAAGGTGCTATTGGGAAATAGAAACATGGGGTGCATAGCCACGGGGCCTTGCACCAGCGGGATGCAGGCAAGGCCTTGGTGCTATGGCCACCAGCTGTCCCTCAAGTGTGTTGTTATTTCATCAGGATGGTGCATTTGAAAGAGCGAGGTGATCTGGAACATAGTCGAGGTGACTAGGTGACATTGTGTTTTGATGGAACAGGAATCAACAGCAGCAGCTGCAATCGAATCTCTCGTTGCAGGTTGCATGGAATAGGAGGCTGCTGTTGTGTGTGTCATGAACCCAAGCAGCCATACGTGGATTCACACTGCAGGCCACGGCCTGGAGACAAGCCCTGGTCGCTCGGGCTGGGGAGTGTGCAGTGACTTCCAGAGTCCAGAGCGGCCGGTGCAGAAAAAAGAGCCCAGAAAAAAAAGGATGTCTAGGCGAGGACGTTCCTTCGAGAAGGAATGGACAGTTCATGTAGCTCATGAGTGTCACATAAGTAAGTGCACTGGATGTATTAGAGCTCACGATGTACATTGCCTGCCGCTGCAATCTGCTCGTGTATTCAGCAGCGGAAGCTGCAGCGGCGGGGCGCTGGAGCAGCAGCATGACACCAATACCGTGTACTTTCGGAATCACTGTATCACCCGGGAGCTTGCAGCAAGTCCTTGAGCAGCAGCAGCTGTACAGCAGGCGATTGCGTGGGATCGATCGTGCTGCAGACAGTGCACTGTCTCTGTGTCACTAATTCGCACATCAACTGACCATCTGAACCGCTTGCCGGACCAAACGCCCTGTCTATCCTGCATCGCCCACAGCACCGCGCAGCAGGCAGAGCAGGACAAGCTCAACCTCACGTCCCGCGCGGCGGCGGACCGCCGGTAAACCATGCGCGGGCGGCGGGCGACCACTCTCACATCTTGTGTCCCCGCGGCAATCTAGCAGCTGTAACCCCCCCGCATGTCCGTGTAGAGCCGAAGCCGCTGCGATATCACACTGCCCCTACCCACCTGGGCGCAGCAGAGTCTGCGGCTCAGCACACAAGGCGGCTCAGCACACATCGGCAGGCTCCACGTGCTGATGCCTGACTGGATCGGCAGTGCTTCAGGTGATGATGCAGGCGGTGGTCGCGACCGCGGCGCCGTGGCCGGGCGCCGTCGCGAAGATGTGCTCCTCCAGCGCCGCCTCGGTCACCGGCTGCTGTGCGTCGCCGAGCTTGCGCATGTAGAACTCCCGCTTTAGTGCGGCGATGAACGCCGGAACCTGCATGCATGGCGCTCATGTGCAACCAGCTCTCAGAGCAGAATGCACCGAGTGACACCCGCCGGCTTCCCTGCTGCAGGCACAGCACACCCTTTCGCCCTGCCAGCTTGTAAAGCAAACGTGGGACCTCTTCAATTTCACCGCACCAACACCCGATGCACTAGGCGTCAGCAGCGCCGGGGATGGCGCCCCCTCGGCAGCGGCCCTCCATCGTGGCTGTATGTGCCGCACCTGGTGTTGCCGCATGAGGTGGACGCTGCAGCCGCCCCAGCCGGCGCCGGTGAGGCGCGCGCCAAAGGCGCCAGCGCGGCGGGAGCAGACCATGAGCTCCTCGAGCTCCGGGCTGCTGCAGTCGTACTTCTCGCGCAGGCTCTCGTGGCTCTTGCGCAGCAGGCCGCCGAGCGTCACGAGCTTGAGCTCGTTGCTCTCGGGGCCGAGGCAGATGTTGCGGAAGCGCAGCACGCGCGCCGCCTCGGTGAACACGTGCACCGCCCTCGACTGCACGCACGCGCCTCTTCAGCTCCACAGCACAGCACACCACCCGCTGTCGCACTCGCTTGCTCTCTGGCTACACCACGGTCACCGAAGAACTTGCTGGAAGAAAGAGCATGTGCATGGTGGAACCGCTCACAGCGCGTAGCACACACAAGCTGCCCAGCTGGCGAAAATGTCAGGCTGGCGAGTGCTGCGTTTCAGAAGCCTGGTGGTAATTGTGTAGTCAGTCCACCGCGCAGTGCAGGCACGCGTGGCGGCACCACGCTGAACAACAATCCCGGCGCAGCCAGCTGATGTTGGCAGACATGAAGCGGCCAACATCGGGACTCCTGCCGCAAAGCGACACGATGCGGCGACAGGCAGGCTTCCGCGCCGCCGTTGAGCCAGAAATGATCATGCAGCGTGGCATCACAATCCGCCGAGGCGCTGGGAGCCGTCGCGGCAGCCCGGCCACGCACGCACAGGGCAGCCCGCACATTGGCTCTTGCACCAGCTCTCATGGCCAGGCAGCAGTGCCGCACTCACCATGGCATCGCCATGGGCGGTACACCATGTCAGCGGCCGCATCGTCGAGGCGCACCTGCAGTTGGAAGCCGAGCTCCATCGCAGCCTGGATGCTCGCCGACGCTGACGGGAAGTCTGGGAAGAGCTCGTCTAGTGGCACCTGCACCAGAGGTCGATCGTGTCCTTGACTCGTTGGGGCTGTACCCTCACAAACAGAACTGGAAAACAGCAACTTTTCTATCAGGGAACATTTCCTGTGATCTTGGTAATACCTACATACGACAACACATCGGCCCTGGTTCAGTGCGGCATTGTGTTGCTGGATGCAAAATCTCATTCTTGTTCTGAATGCATCAACATGCCTGACTTTGACATTACATATACATACACAAGGCATGGGGCAATTTTGAACACCCAGCGCTGCGCGGCGCGCGCCTGCACGGCCTCCTGGATCTGGTGCGCGGAGTAGGAGGCCTCGTCGAGGTGCTTGTAGGCGGCCTCGGTGCACATGTCAAGCAGCCGCACGTCCTCGGGCAGCACAACCTTCTTCGCCGGCTTGCCGTCAAGGCCCGCCTCCTCGGGCTCCGGGCTCGGGGTGAAGTACAGCCGCACGATGTTCTCGCACTGCTGCGCGCACAGGGGAGGTGTTACAACGCACCACAACAACTCGGGCGATTGCATGGCGGAGCACTACAGCTAATTACAAACGCGCGCGGGCGGCGGTGAAACGGGTGGGGGAGTCATGTTCCTGCGGGGGTGACAGGGGGGGCGCACGAATGGATTCTGACGGGCCGAAATCCGGGGGATGTGCAGCATTGCCGTGTGGCAGAACTGACATGTTAGACAGCAGATGGCAAAATGGGGGAGCACCGGCCAGGACGGCGAAGTGACAGCGCGATGGTCTTGAGGCTGAGCTCGAGGGGGAAAAGCACAGCGAAGCGCTGCTGGTTTTTTTGCATCGTCCCATCACAATGGACCGCGGTGACGACATGGCTCACGTTCTATGATCCTTCATCACAGATCACGGCAACGCGCAGAGGCTGCTGGCGCAGAGGCCACCGGCGTGCGGTGAGGAATCGTGGCAGCACCGACGACTGGAGCATCTGCCACCGCAACGCAAAGCCATTGCAAATATTCCCAGCAGCTCTTTCACTCTCAGACGTCCAGTCGCTGGTACGCAAAATCCTGGGGGTAGCGGCGGCGCACATGGAGGGTGCGGAGGTGGCGGGCCTCGCTGATGGGGTAGCCGAGGCGGATCGCGAGCATGATGGCCGCGAGGCGGCACTCCACGACGCGCAGGTTGTAGTGCACGACGGCTGTCTCGGCCTTGTTGGAGACGCGCGTCGAGTGCGCGACGACGAACTGGCAGTCGTCCGGAAGCGGCACGGGTTCGCTCGCGAGCGGGTCGAAGGTGATGTAGGCGGCCTCGCCTGCACGCGCCACACCTGTGGCCACAGTACGCCCGCACCGGCCGGTACCGGCCCCGCCGGCTGCGCTGTGTGCGGTGTGAAGGAGTGCGGAAAGAGCAGAGCCGCGCGAGTATGCAGGAGGGCTGGTGTGGTAGAGACACGGGCCGGCCATCATTGATGCGGTGACCAAGGGGCCGCGCCGAGGCAGGTGGGCGGCTGCACGCTCCGGCTGCGCCGACTGGCGCGTCAGCCGGAATCACTGCGGCGGCGGTGCCGCCGGCCGCCACCTCGAGCGCACATGACACCGTGGCGAGGGCTGCGAAGCGTCGCTCTTGGCCCCCGAGTAGCAGAACAAAGGCACAGCACGCAGCACGCAGCACATGGGCGTGCAGCTGAATACATCGCGAGCGGCCAGCTGCGGCTGATCCTGCAGCGTGGCGGCTCAAAACACGCCGCCTGAGGCCACGCACACACCCCCGCATGAGCCAACGAGCCACGGGCCAGGTTTATGGCCCGCGCGGCCGGCCTAGTCACGCGGTGTGCGCTGCAACGTTCCGACTGGCGGCACCCCCGCACTGCGGCAGCCTCCGCGCCACGGGGCGCATGCATGAGGGCACGCACCGGGGCGGGCCATCGTGGAGATCGCCTGGTCCATGCCGCCGGAGTTGACGCCGACGTAGCGCTCGGCTGCGCAGGTGAAGGTCGCGACGTCGGCCTGCGTCGCGCGGCAGCCGTACGCCGCGAGGATCGCGACCGCCACCGCCACCACCAGCGCCGAGCTGCTCGACAGCCCGCTACCCAGCGGCACGGTGCCGTGGATCAGCAGCTGCACGTCACACGGCACAGTCACCATGCTGGACAAAACGCAGCACAAAGTGCAGCAGGCAGCACAGCAGGCAGCGTAGCACACGGAGATGCTTGCCGCAACGCATCCACATCAGCAGTGGCACTTACGCCACAGCATGGCCTCGACACCGAGCGAAGTCATCCACAGCACGCAGCACAGTCGCCAAGCCAGGCACAGCACAGCACGCAGCGCAGCACGCAGCGCGGGCACACCTTGATGCCGGGGAAGGAGCGCGAGAGCTCGGTCTCGGCGGCGGGGTTGACGGCGAGGAAGTCGTGGACGCCCTTGTACGCGGCGAGCGCGTAGTTGGCCCAGACGTGGTGCTCCGTGTCGAGGAGCTGCGTCGGGTCGGGCACGAAGGAGTAAGCGGGGTACGCCGCGTCGTCGCTGTTGCTGACGTCGATGGTCGTGCCAGCGAGGCAGATCGCGACGACGGTGTCCCGCGCGACCGCCATCGGCAGCACGCCGTACCTGCGCCCCGGCAGAGGTGGGCGGCGCTGTGTGGAATTGTGTGGATGTGCGCATGTTTGTGTGCGGGGGCCCGGGGGGGAGTGGGGTTAGATGGTAGAGGTGTACACCGGCGAAAGCATGGGCACACGTCATTGCACGGTGCAACAAAACGCGGGATGGATACAGTGCCAAGGGGAGACAGACCCGAGAACGCTTGAGCATTGACTTCACGATTATGACTGAACTAGAATTGGGGGGGACATCGCCGACTGTGCCAGAGTGGTGTGCGAGGGAATAATCTGTGGAGCATGAACCACTGCCAGGCGGAAGGTACCTAGCGGTCGCTGAGATATGTCTTCAGGCTGTTCCAATGTTACAGGGTGACACATCCATGCGGTATAGCCCACAGTGGCTGAGACAGACAGCACATGATGGGATGGTGGTGGATGCCACGACACCCAGTTCCTGTGGGTGCTGGCCATGGAGAGTTGCAGAGGAACATTCGCGGTATGCTGAAACTGGGCTCTATTATGTGTGTTCACATCAGAGAAGCGTCTGCAGACCCACGATTGCAGTGGCTGTCCCCAAGGCAAGGGGACCTGGATACACAAGCACTGGGCGAGCGCATCTGTATTGACTGATCCCATTATTCATCAACGGCAAGGTGCGCACCCTTCGTAGTCTACGTGCTCTCCAATGAGGTTCACTCGGCCAGGAGCCCGAGCGAACAGCTTTGCTGGCTCTCCGTAGCGGAGCTTGAAGTCGGAAGCAAGCGCTGAATAGCGCTGCATAGCATCTGCTGTACCTACACACACATACAGGCCTAAAAGACTCATGCTGATCTCCTTGATTCCTGTACCGCATCTGATCTATCGCAGAAAAAGCACAGCGATGCTAGTCGTCCTCCGTTCAAAGCTGAGCGTGCTTCTTGGATGTGACATGTATACCAGACCAAGGCATAGAGGATTATTGAATGTACGTGCAGCAGCCACAATTGGATTGGTAGATATTGACGGGGCCATCAGTAGTTGCAGCTGCAGCATTTGAGCAGTGCGGGCGGTCCGTGGCCTCGAGACAGCTGCTAAGACGCCAAACACCTCCTGATACGCAGACGCATGCAGACTCTAGAACAACGACCTGCGTTGACGGAGGTTATTGGTGGCTTATGTCTACACGCAAAAAACAGTGAACGATCGTTTGGACGATTGTTCTCGCCCACCACAACGACGCGATATCCCCAAGGAGAGAACATATCGAAAATGATCCAAGTCATTCAGCCACAATGATCATGGGACGCATCGCTCCTCTTGCCAGCGGTGGAATGCTGCGTGCGTGTCAGCTCCAGCTCGGCATACCTTGCAGCCCATAGATGCTCGCCAACTCAGTATACGTTGGAATCTCTGCCATAGCCATATAGGTTCCTCCGTAAGAGTCAAATCACCTCGGTGCCTAGCAATATCTCTCACTGGTCAACGCATCGTATGGGTTCACGACACCGGCCAACAGCGTGAGCAACTCCCCTGCAGCGACAGCGACAGCAGCACACGAGCTTCGATGCCATATTCACAACAATACGGCAACATCCTCTGCGCCAACGATAGGCCGCGATCATGATGTACACATGTTGAAAGATGGGAAGGCGCTGTCCTGTGACAATGAATTGCCGCTTTATCTCGATCTGCGGGGAACGTCAGCCCTGCGGATCTGCGAAAGCTTCAGTCCTTGCGGTGCACCCCCCGCAACAACTGGTGCAAGCCAGGGCATGTGCGACGGAAGCCGATCACGTCTCACGAGCTGATTATACCGATCACGTCATGCTCTCCCCCCCTGTCAACACGTTGGCTCACCGGCAAAACATTGTGGCCACAATGTTTTGCGATCGATATAAACAGCTCATGCAGCGTAAACTGACTGAGCCATCGTAGCTCAGGGTCCAACCCAGTAAAGTGCACGGAGTAGCTTCTCCTGGCCCTGGGCCATCCCTCTGTGAATACAGTGCACTCAGTTACTTCAGACCTGGCCACTCGCACTACGTCCGAGTCGGCCTCTGCAGAGCATGGCACCTATAGTCACCTCGACTGTGCTCCACATCGCCTCGCTCTTTCAATGCACCACCCTGATACAGTAACAACACACTTGAGGGACAGCTGGTGGCCATAGCACCAAGGCCTTGCCTGCATCCCGCTGGTGCAAGGCCCCGTGACTGTGCACCCCGTGTTTCTATTTCCCAATTGGGAAATATATTAGTAGCACCTTCCAACAACTGCCGAGGCTAGTTTTGGGCGCGCCAGCAGAGTGCGGGCCACTCGCACTCCGAGTCGCACTACCTCGGGCGGATGTGGCCTCTGCAGAGCATGCCATCCGACCACAGCAGCTGGTGATCTAGCTGGCGCGCTGTCTTCCAGATCACCTTGCTCCACGGAGACAGTTACAGCCGGCGTGTGCATGCGCACTCATGAGTGCCCCCATCGGTGCAGATGCAGGGCCCCCATCGGTGCTCGGTGCCCCCATCGGAGCTCGGTGCTCGGTGCTCGGCCCCCATCTGCAGAGGAAACGTAAGTGGCAGCAGCAACGCGCACAGTTTGCCGTCTCGCTGCAGCCATGGCCGTGACGTGAGTATCTGCATGAGCATCTGCACACTTGCCCCGCCTGGCAGCAGACTGCGAAACCGAGCAAATGGAATCCAGGCTGAGGTTCACACCGGTCTGCCTGCCAAGTGAACCCGTTTGACAGTGCCCAGATCAAACAAACAAGGGCACCGGTGACGATGCGCATGGTGAGCCCGTTTGTGCATATGGAGGCAAAGCATGATATCGATGCCCACGATCGTCATCTCGAGATGTCCACCAGACCAGTGTTGGGTCATCGGGCCCGATCACATAGAACAATTCTGAGTATCCAGGTCTATTTTTTGGGCGGCAGCCCTGAAAATGCTGCAACGCGACCCAACACTGCACCAGACGTGCACCAGGTGGCCAACTCCTCCAAAAGTGAGGCTTGATGACGGCATCATTTGGAGGCATCCTCTGTGGACATAACTCACACAAGGGCAGGCCGTGGCCCCGGCTGCTCGTCCGAGCCTGGGCGCCGTTCCCAGATCAACGCATACATGGTCCTGTGAGCCCAGAGATCACAGCTCCTGGATGATGAGCCATGGTGGCTGCAGCTGAAGGGCCAAGGCACTGGAGTGGCCGTGTTGCCAATGGATGTATGAAGAACTTGTTCGAGCTGTTGCATGAACTGTACGTCCAGTAGCATCGCTATGTGGAACTCTTTCACCAGCATCGTGGCATTTAATCTCTGTGTGTGGGTAATTGTGACATTGCCTCAGCCACTGAGCCCCCAACCTGACCGACACACATGTTGAGCCGCAGCCTTCCCTGGAGACTGTCCACTGGGAAGTGTTATTGAACGTCGTGCCTATGCTCCACTTTATGCGCCCTGAATGCTTGACATGCATCCATAATGCAGGAGAGATCATGTAACATGGCATCCTGCAATCAAATGGAGCAACGAATACGCGTACACACACCTGACAGATCTCCCGATGCAAAAGTACCCAGATCTGATCAATAGCATACACACGAAGCCGCAGTGAGGTCATGGCGTGCTGATGGGGTGTGTTCGACATGAGGTGGCTTCATTCGCGTGTGGTCTCTGCAAGCCATAGTGCGCATATCAGACCCAGAGAAAGCACATGAACGTGCAGCTTAGTGGACCCGAGACGGACCGAGTGATTGCATACACATAGACTATGGATGAGGAAGCCTGCGGAAGTAATAGACTTGACATGATACATATCATTCATATGTACGATATAACCCATGACAAGTGGAGCCAGGCGACTGGCAGTGTGCTGGTCCAGAGTGTGTTGTCACATGCCCAGGTGCGGCAGATGGCAGCCGAAGATGCAGGAGTTGCGATAGCCCAAGAAACACATCCCAGAGCATTAGCCGTTCTACTGCAGCGGTATCCTGAGCATATCGCTGCTAAAACATAACGTATTCTGTCATAGAGGACACAGCCAACTCGGGCTTCAATACTGCTGGCAGCCACGATTCGGAACGTACAACTCAAGTCTGAGCATGCCACGAGTTTATACAGAATAGTGGTCTAATTAACAAGGCTGCAGCGACCCACATGGAGCAGCATAATGCAGGGATACACCACCGTTCGGATACACATGGCAGGCCGACAGAGACGGCTTCTGTATGGCCACCAATGAGCCACAGTCATACATGCTAGTTCAGTTTCCTCGCGTTTGCCTTTACTGACGATTTTGAGCCTAGCAACACAAGGGGCTCGCGGCGCATATTCCCGCTTTGCCTCGAATCGTCCTGTCGCACAGAAACTGGACACGGTTTCGGCACGGTGCCGGTGCCAGCTCTCTGCTTCGCGAAGCCGTGGCAACATATGCACGAGGCATCTCAACACGGTGATCCCATATGAGCGTGTATGCTCGTGAGCAAGGCCACGTTGTTTTACCCAGGAACGGCCTTCCAAACCGGAGACAGCAAATCAAGATTCATATAGGTTGCAGCAATCAGGTGCTGCGCCACCGCGCAATGGCAGGCGTAGGTATGCGAGCTCTGCCGCTCAGGCAGGGTACTGGGGCTTTCCGTTCGTGCAGAAGCGTGACGAACCAGTCGTCCCGGAGAACGCGCTGCCAATGTGAGTCCAGCAGCAGCTCATCGGGCACCGAGCCAAAGAAAAGGCGGGATATCAAGAGCACTATAGGGAATATTGATAGCCTTTTAGGCATCGAAGAGGATACGAAGGTCCGAATTATCTAACCTGGAGCGGGTCGCGCCTGCACTTCCACCGCCTCACAAGCCGAGCCTGATGTTGTAGCGACAGTGCAGCTCATTCTTACTGATCATCTTTGGCACCCTGTTTGTATAGAGCCTGCCACTGTCTTGTGTCGAGTACTGTACCTCGTTTCCCATAAATACGCCGCTTGGCACGGGAGAGATATGCACGCATCTAGCCTATTCTGACTCAGAGCCGTCCTGTAGAAATCTCTTCATTGTGTTGTTCCCAGCGAGGCCACCCTTGATTTTGCATGAGTGAGTCGTTTGTGGTGATCAACTTCGCCAACAGCACGAGGTAACGATTGCTCAACAATGCGCAGCGAGGTCGAACGCATTGCAATCTACCGTATGTACATGCTACTGCTACGCTCTGGGGTGTGTGTGTGATCTGGTTTGATGTCATCTGTGGTCTTCGAGATTCCGCATTCCCACAGCGCAGATGTGTCGAGTGGCCGAGCCCACCTCGTTGTCCTGAAATCATTCGGTACGGGCGTTCACGCTTCAAAAGGCATTACACAGAGGCCGCTGAGGTTGCCGCTGTGATGTGTCAGTCGATGCCGTGTTCAGCAGTGTCGTGCGCAGTACCTGGCCCAGGCGTTGACAACTCTCCCGACCGGCCCCGCCATGCGGCAACCTGCACCACGGGCGCAACTTGCGTCTTGCTCAGGACCTTATGTTTACAGGCCAAGCCGTGCCTACCATTACAATGCGGTTGCAAAGCACTGAGGCCGTTTGCAGTTTGTAGCTGATTCGTGTCATGCTAGTGCGGGTACGTCAGGGCGCCACCACCTGACAGCCTCATTGGTCGTTGCCTTGCATACGGTGCCTGGAGACCCTAGTCTCACTACACCGAAGCCTACGCAAGCCTATGCAGCGCAGCCTCACAGGTTGTTGTTGTCACAGGTAGCTGTACCAGATCCAATCTAATGCTGTCGTTGCTGTGGCTGCTGTGCATTGTACAATTGTTGCTTGGGCGTTGAGCCAGCGTGGCTCGGCTACCGGGCATGGCCTTCCCCGACCATCTCACCCGACTGCGTTCGCAGATGTCGTGATCCAACCCACCCCAGGCCGTCTAATGCTCAAGTCTCTACAACACTGCATTGTGAGTACGCGGTGAAAGAGGCTCTCCCTTCTGTACCATGCCACGCTCTTGTTATATGTACGGTACGGTCATCCAGGTGTTGTACGGTCATAACAAAGAACACGTTTCTGGGCAGGTGACGTGGGCAGCTGGGCAGCAGTGTTGGGTCGCTGTGCAGCGTTTCCAGGTCTGCCACCCGGAAATTAGTCCTGAATATTCGGAATTGTTACATATGATCGGGTCCGACGACCCAACACTGCTGAGCAGCCGCCGGTGCTCCTCAGGGCTGCTACCCACTCGTAGCAAACGGATAGCGCATCCCACATATGTCCGCTTCCACAAGGGCAAACTGCAAACAGATCCAGAAACATGTGGTGGTGTGCAGGAGGAGGAGGCGGCTGCGAGCGAGGCGTCCCCGGCGCAGAGCACGATCGATGTCGGCATCTCCGCCGAAGCCATCGGCAAGCTGCTGCAGCTGCAGGTGCTGCCCCCCTGCGCTCCCAGTCGCTCTGCATGTGTGCATGCATGTCGCAGAGCATCATTTGCGAGGGCCCAGCCGCCGCTGCACGCACAGCAGCCCCCGTCTCTGCCGCAGTGCGATATGCATGTGTGTAGTGTGGAATCGGTGGCTGCATGCACGGCCGCCCCCGTCTACGCCGCAGTGCGATAAACCGCACGGAGACATGTGGCACCGCAGTACATGTGCGTGAAACAGGTGGCCGCAGAGCGGCGGTGGCGGTAGGTCGACGCCGGCGTCGGAGCGGGGCCACCCCCAGCAGCGGATGGGCCGGCACAGGAGGCCTCCGAGCGGTATGGGAGTGGTTTGCTATACGTTGCATGAGCTACGGTCGCGGTGGTGCAAGGGGCGCCGGCAGCGCAGTGTATGGTGGCCAGCCGTGCGCCGTGCGCCGAGCGGAGCACGCACGTGCTCTGCTTAGCTGCTTGACATGGACACGAGCAGAAGGGTCTCAGAGAACAGCCGAGATGTGGCGTGTGGTGCTGTGCCGTCTTGCAGCTGTGGCCCCCAGAAGCAACGGCCGTGTGTGGCCGTGGCTGTGGTGTCATCGGACGGCAGGACAATGTCAGCTTTGCCGGGTGGGCCTGTTGGTGAGTGAAGGAAGAGGGGTACCTTGTGCAGCCGCGGGCCCGGCGCCGACGAGGTGGACTGAGGTGTAACTGGTGTAATCAACTGGTGTAATTGGGTGGGTGCAGGAGGACTCCTCGATGGCGGTGCTGGAGAAGGCCGCAAAGGACAAGACAGGCGCGTCCGCGAACGGCAGCGGCGACGGCGCCGCGAAGAGCGACGGCGCCGCGAAGGAACGCATCACAATCGAGGGGCTCTCCCCGCAGAACCAGAAGCAGCTGGAGGAGGCGCTCGACCGCGAGAGGGTGCGGCCTCCACGCCCACATGCATGCTCCCCCCCGCTGCGTCTGCATGCGGAGCCCGGCAGGCGGTCCCGGTGCTCTGCCATTCAATGGCCCGAGCTCTTGTGATTTGTATGGACCCGCGTGCATGCACGGCTCTCGGAAGGTGCATGCGTGGGCATGCGCGATGCCTGGAATTGTGTGTGGGCTCCAGCGATGCACTCACCCTCGCCGCCATGGGTGTCCGTATCTCTCGTGATTACGTCGTGACGGGCTCTGCCCAGCATGCATGCATTGCCATTGCCGTGTGCGGTCGGCTAGTCTTGCTCTGCCGGTGGTGCAGCCACCGCCCTGACGGAGCCCCGGTGTGTGGAGGCTTATTTAGACATGCGGTGCAGAAGCGGCTGGGGGGGAAACCGGGGGACAGCCTGTTTGAGCTCGTGAAGGACCGCCGCGTTGCGGAGGACGTCGTCAAGGTCATGCGGGACGAGATCCTCGGGTTCTCGACGTTCCTCGTGCGGGAGGTCGAGCGGCCGATCGTCTGGCAAGGCCGCGACATCGCCGGCGCGGTCATGCTGCGTGGGAACGCGCGTAAGGACGCGCGCGCCGTTGCGACTGCGCTGCAAGACGGCCTCGACAGCCGGTGTGGGCCGTTTCCTTTGCTTCCCCGAGGCGCTGTGATGTGCACCCGCCCGATGCAGCCCGCTCCTGCTCGACGTGCCCCTGGGTCGTCCAGTGGCCGTTCGTATTACAGTGACCCTTTATATTCTATCGGCCCCCAGCATTGTTGGCTCTGTCGGTCACTGCGCCTGCTCGGGGGCTGCGCGTCCCGGACCGCCGGCGTGTGTGCATGCATGCGTGACGGGCGTGCGGCGATGCAGGTACGGGCGCGAGCAGTACACGGTGTACGTCGTGCCGGACTCGGACGCGGAGGACGCGCAGGAGGACGGCCGGGAGCGCTTCATGCTGCAGGTGTTCCCGCGGGGGATGGGGCCGCCGAAGACGGCGGGCTGGCAGGTGTTTGCCGCGGTCGTGCTGCTACTGCTCACTGTCGCCTCCACCGTGCGCCACTCCCCCCACCCGCCTGCGCAAACCTCATCGACCCTGTGGCCGCTGGGCTCGGGCTGTGGCACCCCGTTGCTGCTCCGCGCCACCTCCCCAATCTTGTCGCCCTTGTTGCTGACCGAATGAAGTGTCAGTCTCATTCAGTCACGCGGGCTTCTGCTAGCACTGCCGCTGCAAGCACGCTCTGTCCGTCTCGCATTCGGACTGCGGGCCCCGTGGTGAGTCTTGCAGCCACACGGCGGCTGTAAGAACGAGGCCGTGTCATCTCTGAGACCAAGATCACGCGCCGGGCCCCCACTGTTCGCATCTTTGCCATACCGGTCCCGCACTTCCCGGGCGGGCTATGGTGCAGCAAGCGGCTGCCATCAATGCCCACATCACGGATCCTGCATCTGCGCGTGGCGTAGTGTCAATGTGTCCACAGGCTACCATCATGGCCTTGTTCTCACACTGTGTGCCTTCTTGTCGTACATGTCAGTGCTGGCCAGGACTCCATCGCAGCATGCCGAAGTGTTGACAACGCGTGTCCGCCGCGGCCGCGGTGGGCGATGATTGCAAGCAGCACTGATGCACGCGCATGAGCACATGCCACGGCGACCCCCGCACCACAGGCACACCCTGCGTCTGCAGGCATCGTTAGCAGCGCTCGTGGCCGTGCCCAAGCTCCCGCCGGAGACCCTCGCATACCTTGCGTCCGGGGACCGCCCTGTCGAGGGCGTGGCCATCCCCGGCATCGACTCCGGCTTCGACCCGGTTCCGTTTGCGCGCGTCTTCACTGAAATGTTCCTCGGCGTCGCTGGCGTCAACATCGCGCACGAGATCGGCCACCGCCTGCTTGCCGCCGTGAACGACGTCAAGCTCGGGCCCTCGCTCAACGTCCCCAACGGTTCGCTTGGGAGCTTCGGCGCCGTGACGCCGATCGCGAGCCCGTTCCGGAACCGCCGGGAGGTGTTTGACGTCGCGGCTGCGGGGCCGGTGTTTGGCACGATCGTCGCGGGGTCGCTCTTTGCGTATGGACTCGTGGTGCGCCCTCCGAACCTCTTTTTTCAGGAGCCTCTCCCTAGGTGGGTCTGCAACTGCGTGCATGACACTCCATGATACTCTGGGATGCATGTATGGTCACAGCCAAGGCTCCCGAAGCTCCGGCGTGCCTCGACACATGATGCATGCACCCCATGTGTCAGGGGAGATGCATGATTGCGGCCCCGGGATTCGCTCAATGGCCATCTGGTCAGGCGCGCACGTCGTCACTGCTTTGTCTGCTGTGCGGTGCCGACGTCGATCGTGCTGTGTGCTATGCAGTTATCGACGGACCCGACGACGGACCCGGCGGTGATGCTGCCGCTGCCAGCGTCGGTCTTCCAGGGGAGCATCGTGCTCGGCAGCGTCTGCGAGGCCGTGCTCGCGCCGGCAATCGGGGGCAAGATCTCGGTGCACCCGGCCCTCCTCGCGGGCTGGGCTGGCCTGTTTGTGCAGGTGCGTGTGCGTCTAGTGCCGTCGCCAGATTGCCTGGAGTATCACGAAGGCAACACAGTCAGCGCCAGTCACTCCGCCGCACTGATTCCCAAGCTACCTCCTGCTGTCCCATCCGATGGCCGCCCGTGGGCCCGCAGCGTGCACAGCATGCACAGCACAGTCTGCCGCCGTGGGCAGCGCTGGTGCACGCCACACCAGTGCCGTAAATGCGTTTGGTCGCCATGGCGGACATTATGCTTCAGTCCTCTGCTGACGCCGGAGCTCGTGTCAGTAACCGTGTGCCAATTGAAGCACCCGCACGCGAGCGCGGCTCCCGCGCCGCTTCCCCCGGGCCGATGCCGGAGTGGCTATGAGCGGCGCGTGTGTGAGTGCAGGCGCTGAACCTGCTGCCGGTGGGCGCGCTGGACGGCGGCCGCATGGTGCGCTCGACGTACGGCCCTGTCGCGCACCGCCTCACCAGCATCCTCTCCTACATCGGCCTCACCCTCGGCTTCATCGGCGGCACCCTCTCGCTGCCGTTCGGCCTCTTTGTGCTGATCGCGCAGCGCGACCCCGAGGCCTACGTCAAGGACCAGGTACGCGCTCCCTCTGCCTTTATTCTTGGGCCACAGCAGCATCAACCCCCCCCAACCGTTGCACACACATACGGGAGGCATCTGTACAGGCCACCTGCAAGGGGGTAGGGTTTGGGGGGAGCGGGGGGAGCGTGCGCACATTGAACCGCACGCCACATCGCTGTCAGGCGAGGAAGGCCGTGTCGCCGTGCGGGCCCGTGTGGGCCATGTGCCATGTCATGTGTCATGTCATGCGCCAGCTGCCCCGCGAGGGCTATGCAGCCTCGTTGGCGGAACCGGCGCACGCTCCATGCTGCGCGTGCTGTGTGTGCTGTGGCTGCCACGAGCGAGCCCTCGGGCGCTTCCATGTGTGTCCGCGGCGTGTTGGGACGCTGTGCAGCATTTCCAGGGCTGCCACCCAGAAGTTAGACCTGAATATTCGGAATTGTTACACATAATCGCGCCTTCCGACCCAACACTGGTCCGCGGGCGCACGCGGGGCAATTGTGCCACAGCACGGATGCACCGCTGGAGGGTGGCGTGGGGGTGTTTGCAGGTGACGCCGACGGACTCGGCGCGGGAGCTTCTGGCAGCGGCAATGGTGCTGTTTGCGCTGCTGGTGCTTATCCCCGTTTCGCCCGAGGCCCCAGAGCTCGTGGACAGCATCCAGCTCGGCCTCCAGAATGACGCCCTCCAGGGCACCCTGCAGAGCGCCTCCAACACCTTCCAGATCTGAGCGCCGCTGCGTGCAACTCCCGGCCCTGCAGCTGCACTGCGGCTGAGCGGAGGGCGGCAAGAGCACTTCGAGGGTGCATGGTTTTGTGCGGGGTATCCTTGCACCAGGGCGCCACCGGGGGGCCCTGTGCCCTCTTTGGCCGCCCCCTAGAGCCATGTCTGCCCACATCACACTGCCATGGCGGTCGCGACATTGCGCGGTGACCGCTGCATCACCACCCACAAGACTCCGCGCATTGATGTACTCGTAATGAACGGGCCGGCTGGCGGTGCCGGTCGAGACAGTGACTGTGGCCATGTCAACGTGTCGTTAGTTCATTTTTAGGGGCGAGTTTCGGGCACTTTCGGACCTGCTGCCTGGCTGATTCGGCTGCGGCCTGGACTAGTGAAGGGCAGGCCCGTGCGCGGAATCGTGTAGCTGGCGTGCTGCTACAGCAAGCGTGCTCGATCCGAGTGGCCGTTTGGGGGCCCACCGTGTGAACGTGTGCCGTGCACCTGTGGAGATGGAGAGTGCTCTACTGGCGAGGCTCCGTCGCCGCAGTTCAGCATGTGCTGTCTGGGTGTCGCCATGCCTGCACGTCGTGCATGTAGACACACGATCAGCTAGGCTGTATGTGGATGGAGAGCAGTCGCAGGTGTCGACAGAAGTATGTAATGGCAGTGATCGCTCGTCCTCATTTTGCCCAGCAGGTTTTGCGATGTGCCTGTAATCCACAAAGAGAAATGCGTAATTTTCGTGATGAGCAAGCGGACCAGCAACCTGTATCGCATTCATTGACTGTGTGCACAACATAAATGCACGAATTGCGATTCAATCCTTCAACATGTATTCACATGTTTCTCACAGAGTTGTCATCAGCTCGACTGCATTGCATCGCAATGGAAACTGACCACCTGTCGATTTAGATAAACCATGCAAAAGCCACCACCGCCGTTGAGTGATCTGGCTTGCACGGCCCACAGACAGCAAAGGCGATGCTCGTAAATGCTTACGGTGGTCTGCCTCTGCCCGTGCCAGCAGAGGACATGTGCAGCGGTGCGCTCTGCAGCTGCTACAGCAAGAGTGAGGAGCACAACGGCCGTCATGGTGGGTGCGCGGCGGTGTGCCGGGCTGGCGTGGTGTGCTGTGGCTCGGTGGGGTGGGGGTGGGTCTTGGGGCTAGGGCGGCCCCCAGCAATCGGGCGGCCATGATGGGCGGCCTCAGGCAGCAGTGTGTTGGGTTCGGCCCTGCCGTACGGCGGCGGGCGTTGTGGTGTGGGTGGTTGTGATGTTGTGTGTCGGCCGTGGGGTCTGTGCGTGCGTGTGTGGGTTCGGGTTTGTGGGTGTGTGGGTGTGTGTTTGGCGGTCTGCGGATCTGTGTCTTTTGATGCGCCGGTGGTGGGTCTCCTGGGCGTGGTGGGTGTCGCGTGCGTGCGTGTCTGTGTGTTTGCTTCGTCTGTTTGCTTCTTTCGCGGTGCTGCCCGCCTTGCTGCGTTTGTCCTTGTAACAGCACAACGGCTGCCAGACACTGTCCATATGTAAGATTGCACATGCTACTCTGCTGATAGCAATATAATTTTCAGTGTTGGGCTGAAGTATGGGTGTGGCAATCCAGTGGTGTAGCGGCCATATCACTGGATTGCCACAATAGAGCATGATTTGTGGCGTGATGTCGTCTGCTTTCGATCCACTTCCATTCTTCCATTCACATCTGCTTTAGCAAAGCTCTGTACCATCTAAGGCGTATCACCAGCCTGCTGCAGACGCACCTGCAGCCACTCAATGTAGCTCCCAGCGCGCCGCACGTGGCAGACGCCCTGGGCGACCCCAACGACCAGAAGTGGATAGACAGCTGACCGATATTCCTAAAGCAGAAGTAGCCTCAGGTGACTGGCGAATCCAGCATTCAGGCTTCAAGAAACACATGCTCCACCTGTTGTCGAGTGCAGATCCACCAATTGATTGCTCAAGATGAGGTTGCCTTTGTTGCACACAGTCAGGTGCCTGCGACTCGATAAGCTCGTCCAGCAGCCCACATGTGTGCGCACCGCGTGGTGAAGACTGACAACCAACGACCTACCGCCCGGTCACTTCCACTGACACACCAGTATACTTCATTGTTTGAATCGGAGCATGGTGGTGCAGCAACAACAGCACGCATTGGTATTTCAGAGGAGTGAATGGGAGAAGACGAACGCCACACAAGAATCTCGTCCGAATCAACAGCACTGGTGAGGCACAGACCTCAGCACGATCCTGAAGAGCTCCCGACAGCTTCGGAGGAATTCATGTTGTCACTGGAGTACTGTTGCCAGGCACTGTGTCACATGGCTGCCTTGTGGCTGTGGGCACCGAATTCTCAAGTACCGCGGTATACCGTACTAAACTAAACCCATGGACACGCCACGCATACCGCAGGCCTGCAACGGCGTTGAAACACCTCGCTGTGACGCATAACGGTGGCCAGATGGGCCGTATCTCCAGGAATATTGCGTACACCGGTAACGCTTAGGGCACCTCACATCACCAAAAAACACAAAAAAAAATTAAAAAATACAAAAAGTTACTGCATGTCGCAGCTCACCGTCTAGCATGTTTGGTATACATTAATGAGTTCTTTGCTGGGCAACATGCGAGAGTGCAAGCGCAGTTGGCTTCTTTGGAGGTCCTCTGTTCAGCTGAGACGTTACAGTGCTGCTGTTTGAACCCAGCTGTGCGTGCTAGACATCCACAACAACAGAGCGAAATCTTAGCTGCGCTGATTCTCGACCAAATCTCCCATGGACACTCTGAATGTTTGATCTAGGGCTGATTATAGCAGCCTTCGCACAGTCATGGGACCTGACCTTGATTTAGATTCAGCTTCCCACCGCACGCTGAAGCATAGCAGCTCTGTGATTTATGATTCAAATGCGGCTTGGTTGTCATTCGGAAGGCCTGGTACACGCCTACTTACCAGAAAATGCGCCCAGCTTGGGCATTGATGCATTTGATTGCATTACGACTTGGCTGTGAGGCCACATCCAGGCCCAGATTTGAACGCTCAGCAACACAGTTCACTGTTTGAGTACTTCTGTGTATGATTGATCAGCAAAGCCCTGGATGCAAGCCGCAAAGCAGCTCTGAAACATCTTCTGGATGAGTAGAAGCCTTGAATGCTGAAGCAAGCGCTGGACCCATGCCAGGACGGCGGTGCATGGGTCGTGCGGACTATGCCTCACGATGCCAGAGTTGGGATTTCGCCAAGTCCTGTGAGAGACACCTACCACCCCCGATCATGGCATTCATGAACGAGATGCAGCATTGCTTGGAGACGAAGTAGCTGATTGCCTGAGCTCATATCGTGCATACGCTGCCAGCCCAGCCCCTGAAAAGACTATGATGTGGTGATCGCAGCAGCCCACACATGAGGGCCGGCTGCCGTATGCATGTGGCCAGAGCAGGTGTAAGCAGAGGTCATGGGAGTTGGCGGGGCACACATGGGAAAAAAGCTGCATACTTGCAAAGTTAGGCACAGCATGTGCCATCGAGATCAGCCTATTTGTGAGCAAGGCTGCATGAAAGTTTTCAGAAAAGGCCTTCCAGACCGGATACAGCCACTGAGATCCCCACAGGCTCAACTAAAGGGGCTGCGTTGCCACTCAACAGTATGCGGACTTTGCCGCTCGGGCAGAGTAAGGGAGCTTTCCGTTCGCGCAGAAGCGTGACGAACCAGTCGTTCCGGAGAACGCGATGCCGTTGTGAGTCCAGCAGCAGCTCGTCAGGCAACGGACCACAGGCACGGCGGGATTCCAAAAGCATTATAGAGAACATTGATAGCCTCTTAGGCATCGAGGCGGACAAGAAGGTCCGACTCGTCTTTGTTTGACCGGGCCGCGACTGCGCTTCAGTCGCGTCACAACGGAGTGTATTAATGAATTGACAATTTAGCGTACATACATCGGATGCTTCTGGAATCATGGTGTTGTAGAGCTTGCAACCACGCTGTATCGAGTACTATACCGGGTTCCGCACAATCACTCCACTCGGCACGGCGAAGACATGCACTGCTCTGACTGAGAGCCGCCCAGTCAGCATCGATTGATGATCCCGCTTCAAGCGATGCTGCCCTTGATCTTGAGTAAGCTGTTGGTGAAGACCAATTTAGACACCGGAATGGCGAAAAGCTGGCTGGACAACGGACTGCGAGTCGACGCCTTGAAATCTGACGAATGCCAAATTTACTCCTTTCACGCTTGTGTGCATGTTGGTATCATGCTCTGGTATGCTGATCGGGCCGATCGACGGAGTGTAGTGTTGATGCTATGTGGGCATGCACATCAACGGAGTGTATTGTTGATGCTATGTGGGCATGCACACTTAGGTGATCCGTCGCAACTTCACAAACCAAAATCAAATGCTTTGTTTGCTCCACATGCTGCGCCTGCGCATTGCAACATCACAAATGGCGATCGCCCATATGTCAGCCTGATGCCATGGTGCATCTGGCGCATTGCTTCGGGACAGTGTCAGAGACTGTCTGGCCATGCATTGAATCAGCCATGTTTACTCGCCTGTACCATGCTGCAGCTGGTTCATGCAACTCAGAGAGGTATGTCAGCTGATCTGCATTGGACCAGCTCGGCAGCCCCTTCGATCCGGGCCGATGACAGCTCAACAACACGTAGGCAGGTGTGTGTAGTGCTGCCTTACTGGCATCCACTGCCGCAGATAGCTAACAAGTATTCGAGTCACTGTTGCAGTTGGCATTGCTGTTGTGCATGGTACGAGCTGTACAACAGTTGGTGCACAGCTGGCTTGCACGCTGGCTTGCAAGCCAGCGTCGCTGGGGTAGGGCTGCAGACATGGGCGTCAGCGGCCCTCCAAACGGAGAGCACCGTCGACGCCGTTCACCTGCCCATTCCAAGCTATCTCCCGCTCAACTGCATGTCCACAACTTTCAGTCCGAGAAACTGGTGCACTCTTACTCTGTTTTGCGATGCTCCTGATGCATTCTGTGGTGCTCCACCAATCATTTACTCCTTCGGCATATGTGGTCCCGTTAACTCGGAGTTGTCAATGTCCAATAGGATACGGCTTAGAAAATTTAGGTTTACTTTACTTTACATGGGCGCTGTACCATTGGACCCTTACTGTAATGGCCAATTAAAAAATCAAATTAAAAAAAAAAACCTGGATTGCCAGAAATGAGCTGTAGTTCGGGAGGTCCAAAAACTCCTGAGGCATTGCGAAGAGAGCGGCCATCTGGTCACAGCAGATGGGGTGTGGTGTGCAGGAGGAGGCAACCACAAGCGGGACTCACTCGCCAGGCACAGCCGATGTCGGCATTTCCACTGAGGCTTTCGCCAAGCTCCTGCATGTGAAGGTGTCCCCACCCTGCGCTCTCTCATGCACTGCGTCGATGCATAGCTCCTACCTCCGTGTGCGCGCAGGCACATGCACAGCAGCGGCAGTGCCGGAACATGCACCGTAGTTCAGCTAGTGTATATTGTGTGAATTCACACAACATACACGAGTACACATTGTTTCAAAACAAGACAGTGGCAGCGGTGCAGTGGCAGTCCGGGCTACGTCCAGGTGGGTAGCACTGTTGCGTCGCTTGGCAGCATTTCCAGGGCTGCCTCCCAGAAATTAGACCTGAGTATTCGGAATTGTTACATGTGATCGAGCCCGACGACCCAACACTGGTGGGTAGGGGCACGTGTCACCAGGGCAAATTTAAAGTCGGGGAGGCACGCAGCGCTGCCAGGCAAACGCACGCAAACAGAAGGCACCAACGCCACCGCCAGCGAGCAATGCAGGCACGTGCGGCGAAGCGGCGGCTATCGCCACAGCGGGAACACCAGAGGTGGATGTGAATGCGTGTGCAGGAGAGCTTTTTGGTGGAGGCCCTGCAGAAAAAGTCCTACAAGGGCATCCACACGGTCTGCAACACCACGAACGGCAGCCGCAGGTTGCAAGATCGCATCAGGATTGAGGCGATTGAGCTGGATGATGGAGTGCTTGTCAGGGACAGCAAGGCGATGCTCGAGGTGCTGGAGCGTGCGGTGGTGCGGCCACTGCGTCCGGATGCATGACATTGACCTTCAAAGCATGCTTCGCTCGCATGTGCGGGCTCCGCCGGGCACTTGCTGCTGCGCTTGTGGCTCTCCCTCTACCTCTCACTCCCTGTACCCTGTGAGAGGCTCCGATCAGCATCCATGCATGGTGTGCATGCATGTGGGCCATTGCCACACTTGATCAGCCGGCGCTGCTGCGGCAGCCGTGAGGCACCTCTGTGGTGGCCATATCCCGCGCGAACGTACCAGGTGTGCCGTGAGCGGCGGGTCGAAAGCCGCGCAAGGTTACACGTGTGGCAGACTCTTTGATGTCATGGAGGGGCCCCACGTCGCGGAGGACGTCGTCAAGGTCATCCGGAATGAGATCCTCGGATTCTCGACGTTCCTCGTGCGGGAGGCCGAGTGGCCGCGTGAATGGCAGGGCCGCGACGTCGACGGCGCAGTCATGCTGCGCGGGAATGCGCGCAAGGACGCGGCCGTCGTCGCGGCCACGCTGCAATCCGGCCTCGACAGCCGGTGCGCGCCGCACTTGTTTCACAGCCGCTTCGTGATGTCTCAGGAACGACCAACCCACCAGGAGATACACGTACGGGCCCAATCGGCCCGCCTGAACTATGTCTGTCAGCCATGCGCCTCTTTCAGCACTGCGCCTCAGCCGCGCAGCGCCGTTTTGTACTCCAGCGCCGACTCCATACCCAACAATGCATGGCACTGCCGGCTCTTTCCGGGCGCCACGCGTGCGCAGGCGTTGTCTGGCCTGGGCCGGTGGCGAGTGTGTGCATGCATGGCTGAGGAGCATGCGGCGGCCCGGGTACAGGTACGGGCGCGAGGAGTACACGGTGTACGTCGTGCCGGACTCGGAGGCGGAGGACGCGCAGGAGGACGGCCGGGAGCGTTTCATGCTGCAGGTGTTCCCGCGGGGCATGGAACTGCGACAGGGGACGCCGGCCTTGCGGACGGTGGAGGCCCTGGCGCTCCTGCTGACAATCGTCCTCACGGTACGGCTGTCAGTCCGCCTCTGTGCTTCCAAGATTGTCCCCTTGCTACCCCTTCAGAAGCGTCCCCCATATACACCCCAGCCCCCCTATCCCCCCCCCCCCCCCCCCCCCCCCCCCCCCTGCGATGCCGTTCCATCATTCTTGCAGTGCCGCGCAGCAGAATGCCGCCAACGCGCATGGCACTGTCATTGCATGAATTCAGGATATGCCTCGCATCTGGATCATGCGGATTCAGGTGAGCCCTGCAGCCACCCAGGCACCGTGCAACTGGTGCGTGCTGCCTGTGAGAGCAAGTTCGTGCGCTGTGCCACGGCCGGTCGCATCTCGTCCGTGAGTACCTTGAGATCTGACGGCGTGCAAGGGTGGCGCGGGCGGTGGCTCTTGTACCTGTTGCGGATACCTGTAAAGTAAATCTGAATGTACTGAGCCGTATCCCATTGGACACTGACAACTCCGAATTAACGGGACCACATATGCCGAAGGGGTAAACCACCTGGAAAACCCCCTCAGACGACTGTATGCAACTCACAGGGCCTCCTCCTGTGCTAAGCGAGGTGGTCACGTACGGCCGTTTCGATTCCCCAAAGCGTACGCAGAATCGAACCCACGACCTCCTGAAACGGCGGGGGTAGCTTTTAATCCGTCCTCAACCCATTGGACCCTGTGTCATCGACACCTCACCTGCACAACGAAGCTTGCCTATGAACTCACACAGCACCCGCACGGGCCTCGCTCTCAGCA
This sequence comes from Ulva prolifera, assembly GCA_023078555.1. NCBI lineage: Eukaryota > Viridiplantae > Chlorophyta > Ulvophyceae > Ulvales > Ulvaceae > Ulva > Ulva prolifera. Next base: position 5,189,494 of record CM041197.1, read on the forward strand.
TGCACGCCTCCAGGTCGTCCACACCACGCATGTCGGCTGGTTGCGCCAGCTGGCAGGGTTCCTCACACATGCTGTCAATGCGGCCGCAGGGGGTGACAGCCGACCGTTGCTGCCTGCAGTGCAGAGGCATGTGTGAGCGTACGCATGATGGTGGGACCCGTGTCCACACAGAGAAATGTGTGCACCTTGCTGCAGGCGTTCTTTGCGGCGTTGGTCACAATGCCCATGCTCCCGCCAGATACACTGGAGTTCCTCATGTTGGGCGGCCTTCCATTTCAGGGCTCAGCCGTCCCCGGCATAGACTCCGGCTTTGAACTGATGCCGTTTGCACGCTTCTCCACCGAGATCATCCTCGGCGTCGCCGGCGTCAACATCGCGCATGAGATCGGCCACCGGCTGCGTGCGGCCACCAGTGGCGTCAAGCTCGGGCCTTCATTGTATCTTCCCAGCGGCACACTCGGCAGTTTCGGCGCTTTCATACGGATCGCGCGCCCGTTCCAGAACCGCCGGGAGGCGTTTGACGTCGCGACCGCGGGGCCGGTGTGCGGTATGATCATGGCTGGGTGTCTCTTTGCATTTGGACTCGTGGTGCGCCCTCCCTCCCACCCCACGCCCCCCCCCTCCCGTGCCCCCCTCCACCCTCACGGGACGCTACGCGCATCTAGCTCTCTCGCTGCCTCCTGTGGGGACTGCGTGCATGTGCATTCTTGCTACTGCCCTGGACATGCATGATCGATGCCACATGCCACCCAAGGTTTCGGGCTACATCAGTAGGGAAAATTTCAATGGGGGTTCGTAGTCCCACCTACGTGTGCGTGCCGTGCCGGCGGCGACAGTGCTGTGTGCTATGCAGTTATCGACTGACCCGGCGGCGGACCCGGCGGTGATGCTGCCGCTGCCAGCGTCGGTCTTCCAGGGGAGCATCGTGCTCGGCAGCGTCTGCGAGGCCGTGCTCACGCCCGACGCCGGCGGCAAGTTCTTGGTGCACCCTGCCCTCCTCGCGGGCTGGACTGGCCTGTTTGTCGAGGTGCGTGCGAGATTTCTTTCATATTCGCCGCCGTTGGTGGCGTGCCATGTCCACCGCGAGCACATCAATATTGGCTTCAAGTTTGTCAGCCGGTCCACAAAGTATACACTCAGGTGTATATTCATATATGGTCTCATGCGGTATACTCATGCGGTATATACACTCATGTTCAGGACCTCTGCTGCCCCTACCGACTGGTCGGACGGCCCCTCCTTCAAGAATGCACTTCTGCATGCTCATGCGGTACCGTATCACCGCTAATTATTGAGACCACGAGTAAAATTTTCGGTGGTCCGAAACTAGCCCCGCTAATTCGAGGCAGCTGGTCCAAAAACTTCAAAACGTACGAACACGCCGGTCCAATCCTTTTGCGGACTGCGCTTTGGGCGGTTAGATGAAGCGGCGCAAATCAAATTGCACGCATCTCGTTTAGCTACAGCCTTTCTCGCTAGGGACCCACGATGTTGCCTTCGGATTGCAAGCCCCTTCCCCGGGCACGCGCAGGCACATACAAACATGCAGTCAATATCATTAAGTATGCTCAGAGTCATCTCAAAATGAGCACCGCTAGTAGAAGAGCGACAAAATCAGTGCCTGTCGTGCGGAACGCCGGCCTTGCATCGGCAGATACCGACGAGGCTGCTGCGATCGATCATCCACTTCGAAAGGTCGTGTCTGTGCTATTAATCGTTGAAGACAACAAGACGGACGGTATCGAAAAGGTCTCGCTCTTCTTGATGCTCCTCGATACAGAGAAGGTGAAGCAGCCGAAGAAGTACGTGAAGCTAACAAGAGAGGAGAAACAGATGACAATCAATCTAGCAGACGCGATGGGAGACAGAGAATCGCTGAACAAGAAGGTCGAGTTTATCAAGAGCATACATCCCAGGTTCTGCAATGTCAGCAAGCAGTCGCTGCATCGTTACCGAGAAGAGCTTGCTGACAGTACAAAGCATACGAAGCCGCCAGCGAAGCCTATAGGACGGCCTAAAGTTGTCAGTGATGAATTTCGCGCTGGAATTGGAGTGGAGGTGTGTCGCGTTCGGCCTGATCGTTGTCAACTGCGTCGTTGACGTTGTTGCAGCGCCGAAATCTGCAGTCACGTCGACACCATATGCTATCACCAGCTAGCGATCATTTGATATTGTATTAATCAAACAGTGTCTCGGCTTTGCAGCTAGCACTCTCTCGCTGCAGCCCGATGTGCATCTCTGCAATGACAACGGTACTGTGTAGGTGAATAAAATGCTGGACAAGAACATCCCAATTGACGCTGCCCAGGTGGCAATCATCGCTAAGCATTACCTCGTTGAGGTTGGTGCTGGAGAGCTTCTTGAAGATAATGGTGGTGTATTCAAGGCTGGCAGCACATGGTGCTCAGAGTTGCTGCATGAATTGGGGTTGACTCGCAGAAAGTGCACCACACAAGCATCAAAGCTGCCAGAAGATTGGGAGAAGAAGGGAGAACGTTTGACAATGCAGGCATGTTCTCGTTCTCAGCTCGACTGATAAATACTTGCTTCGTCACATCACAGTGCTAGGTTTTCCCCTCATGTTCATTAACAAACATTCCAACACAGATCGGGTGCAGGTTGCCTTCGTTGTTGATGTCCATCAGATTCCACCCGAGCTGGTCGTGAACTCCGATCAGACAGCAGTTTGTTTTGTAAACGCTCCAGTATACCAATGGGCTGTCAAAGGCAGCAAGGATGTATCGGTCACTGGTTTTGCAGACAAGCGCCAGATTACTGTCAATCCAGCAACGACCGCATCAGGTGACAGTCTGGGACTACAGGTGTGAATGATGAACATCTCATGTGTGCAGTGAGTGAGTTGTGTGTGTTTGAGCTTTGTAACTTCGGAAGCACACCACCTGTGAGTAAGAACATGTGCAATGACGTGCAGGTGATTTTCAGTGGGAAGACTAGTGCCTCTCTGCCTCCAGCCATCAGACGATCAGGCAAAAAATTCAGTGATTGGCAGTGGACAGCTACAGAAAACCACTGGTCAAACTTGCTGGAGCAGAAGAACTATGTGCGATTGATTCTCGTGCCATATTTTAGGGCCAAGATTGAAGAGTTGCAGCTGAGCGATTCTCAGAAAGCACTCTACATCATTGACTGCTGGCCCGTGCACATCAGCGCAGATTTTCGGCACTGGATGAAGACTGAATATCCCTGGATCCTCGTGTTGTATGTGCCACCAAGCTGCACCGGAAAGCTTCAGCCTCAAGACAAGTTCTACCAGAAGCCATTCAAGCATGCTGTGATGGCGTCATTTTGTGAGTGGCAGATGGGCCGTTATCGAATGGCACAACAAACAGGTATGCTCAGCTGCACCTAGCTGTCGTGTGTCAGTATGTATGTTTGTGTGTCTGACTATGTGTCTGTGTATATGTATCCGTGCGCGTATAATTGCCATGTGGGCGCTGATGTGCTTCAGATTTGCAGGTGACTTTGATATCCTGAAAGATTTCAAGATGTCCACACTGAAGCCCTTGATGCCAAGCTTTTTGTACGCGGGTTGGAGCCGGATCAAGCGAGATCCGGACATGGTGATCAAAGGCTGGGATGCATGCGGACTGCGCTGCATGTTTGACCACAGGCGGGCTCATGTGGTGAGCAGAGCTAGACTTGCTCAGTATGATGAGACGAATGAGTTCTACCCCCTGTTCCCGGAATCCAAGATCAGCGCACCGCCTCTAGATGCTGAGGATGATGCAGTCAAGGAGTCTATGATGGAGCTGGACAGTGTGCAGCCCGTAGATCAGACGATTGAGGAGCTACAACAACACTTGATGCAAGAGGACCCCAGTGCTTTGCAACATGTGCAGACACTGCAGACAGAAGAGTCTGAGGCAAGCCCGGCTGCAACAGCTGCACCTGCCGTTGTGGGCGGGCGCAGGTTGTGCCCTCTATTCGAGGCACCGCAACGTGATCGCAAGCGGGCACGGGCGAGTGGGACAATTGCGGGTGCCGCAACAAATATTTGCTGCGGCACCCAACAGCAGTAGCAAAACTGACTGAGTGTTCCTTATGCCAATGGCTCTAAGCGGGGGACCTCAGGCGTTCCAACCGTGTGCTATCAACAATTACATATTTTTTAGCTCTGTTGCCCTGTTTAATATTACTAATATATTTGACCAGATTGGACCGGTCCAATATTTACCGTGCTCGCAGACCCGTGGTCCAATATTTAGCGGTGGCTGGTGGCAGTGGTCCAATTACTTAGCGGTGGGTGGCAAAGTGGTCCAATAATTAGGGGTCTCAATAATTAGCGGTGATACGGTATATGCGTCAATCGTCGACGGCAGCGTGCACAGCACGGCCTACCATAGCGGGCCATGCCTATCACACCAGTCATGCCAATGCTTGGCGTAGCTGTGCCGCATGGTCGGGGTTGATGTACGCTCTGTGATGCAACGGCTCGAGTTCTTGTTTATCATCTGACAGTGCATTCGATTGATACCAACGCACCGCCACACGATGGCCACATCCCTCTGCGCCAACATGTGACGTAGTGTGAGTGCAGGCGCTGAACCTGCTGCCGGTGGGCCCGACCGATGGCGGCCGCATGGTGCGCTCGACGTACGGTCCCGTCGCGCACCGCCTCACCAGCATCCTCTCCTACATCGGCCTCGCCCTCGGCTTCATCGGCGGCACCGTCGCGCAGCTCGTCCCAGAGGCCTGCGACAAGCGACGGTGCCGTTCTGCTCCGCCCTGCTGTGCGCGCTGCTCGTCCCAGAGGCCTGCGACAAGGACCAGGTACGCGGTGATCCCCATGCATGCAAGGCAAACGATCACCCCTCAATTTCCCTTCGCCGTGTCCAAGCCACTGCCTTCTAGCAACCTTCTAGCAGCCACTGCCATGTGTGACTTCGTCCTTGGAGGTGCAGCTGCGGGCCAGCTGTAAGGGCCGCCTGCACTGGTCCTCCGCGGGGCTATCTTCGCGCATTGCACCACATGCAGCGGCGCTGCCCGTCTGCGGCTATGAGTGCCGTGTTTTGTGGCACGCCGGTCTGTATCATGTGCGTAGTCACGCGCCAACGGCACCGAGCGCGCCAAGGGCCTCGCAGGCGGGGACGGCCCACCCTGCGGCTCCATCCGTGTGTGCCATGCGTGCCGGGCTGCTGCGAGCGAGCCCTCGGACGCTTCCAAGGGTGCAGGCACGGCGGTCGAGCCACAGCACGAGGGCACTGCTGGAGGGTGGCGTGGGGGTGCGTGCAGGTGACGCCGGCGGACTCGTCACGGGAGCAGCTGGCGGCTGCGCTGGTGCTGTCTGCGCTGCTGGTGCTCATTCCTGCCTCGCCCAAGGCCCTGGGCCTCATGGAAAGCATCCAGTGTGGCCTCCGGAACGATGCCCTCCAGGGCACCCTGCAGAACGCCGCCAGCAGGATCCAGATCTGAGCGGTGCGGGCCGCGTTCGGCAATGGGGGTGCAGCTGCGCGGAGGGCTGAAAGGTTGTGCGTGGACTATTCATGCACGTACGCCAACGGTGACATCGGCACGGGAGCGCTCTGCAGCGATTGGCTGTCCACTAGGTTCACGTACACTCGATGAGCACGCTAGCAGGGCGGCCCCGACATGGAGGTCACGACAGCCGCCTCGCCGTCAACACTGCTTTTTCGCATTGTTGGACTCGGCATGCATGGCCCGGGTGCATGCATGTTGCCGGCGGTGACGGTGACATCGGCCGGAGGAAGGTGATTCTGTGTCAAGTGCCGCGGCAGGCCGAGACACCATCGCGCCTGCAGCCTGGCTGCGACCTGAAGTGATGTAGGGCAGGAGCGTGTGCGCATGTGCGGACATGTGGAGCTGGCGTGCTGCTGCATACTAGCGCGAGTGCGCTGTTGTGCGTGCCTCGAGATGCAGAGCGCTGCCTGAGGAGAGGCCGCGCTTCACTGCATCGAGGCAAAAGGATAGCTGAAAGATGTTCTCTGGTTGGGGTCATGCTGGCACATACGATATCGGTGCAGAAGATCCCTGGCATTTGTGTTTATGCGGTCGCAGTTTTCGACAGAAGTATGTAATGTCAGCGATCGCCGGTCCGTGGCCTGGTCACATTTTGGGATCGAGTGTGTTTCAGAATGAGATGTGGACTGTTTGCATGCCATTTCTGCTAGAAGACGGCGCAAATGCATGTGTACAGCTTGGCACACCGACGTAGAGGTGGAGTCTGGCGCTCCACTGTCAACAAGGCTACCACACTGACGCATTCAGATCGAAACGAACTAAGGGGGGGGGGGGGGGGGGGGGGGGCATGTGGAGACGTTGACTGTGCCATCGCTCTCCGTTCCAGGTCCTGGCGCAAGGTTGGGACATGGTCAGATCTGCAGCCTGGCTGAAGTGGCTGCGACTTGAGAAATGGAAGGGTGGGCTCCTGGGAGGATTAGAGCAGTACGCGTGCTGCTGCAGGTGGTGGGCTCGATCCATGTGGTCATATGTTGCTGCACCTGGCTGGAGGTGCACATGGCTGCTATGAGCGAGCCTGTATGTTCTTAAGAACAATCGCATATCTGTACATCTCCTTTACGGCTGTCAGACAAAACCTCTCAGGTTGAGGCGAGTCTAGCACGTACGATTTCAGCACTGTTGTTGCCTGGGATGATGGGAATGCAGCGCATTGGCAGGTGCTGCCTGAACAATGTAGTGACGGCAGCTGCTGACACAGCGTTGCCTGAGAGGTCTCTCAACGAGGATGTGATGTATGGCTGTGCGGAACACATGCAATGGCACGGTGCATCGTGTTCCTGATCGTTCAATCCTCAGGTGAAGCGATCACTGAGACCTGCGATGCGTGCACACCTGCTCAACGGATAATGAACACAGCTTGTGGCATGCGTTTGATGTGTCGGCCGTGCCCAGCTACATGGCCATGACATCACTGGTCCGAACGGGAAGAAACACAGTAAAGCTTTGCATACTTCCACATACCTTTGAATGACGGGGCACTGCATGCAAGCGGCGTAAACGGTCCCAGCACTGATCAGAAGAGACCCGTCCATGGAGCAGCAAGCGCTGACAACGTGCTCCTAGCCACACGACCACACGTCACAGCTATCGGACCTGCTCTGAGCAATGCACAAAGCATGCCATCTGCAGGGTGGCAGGCGCATCAACTATCACCAGCACATTAGTCACAGATCACGAAACACGATCACGGCCCTGAACTCAGCACCGCGTACACGTCAACATAATATGCCCTCGACCTATGCTGCGGCAACCACCGGCCTGTTTGACACAGTACTCAGGCTAACCGCCTCGAAATCACACACACTCGTGCCCGCTGTGCCATACGTGCTGGGCCGCCGCCAGGCGCACGTCAGCCCGTCAGGCGAGATGTGCGCCGGCGCTTGCGGCCGCTCCGAGAGCCAACGTCCCCAGCAACGACGTCACCAGCAGGCGCCGGCTCCACCTCCTCGTCTTCATCCCCCAGCACGCTCTCCTTCAGCCGCTTGCTCAGCACGCGGCTGCGGCTCGACACCTTCCTGCCGTCCCGCAGCTCCCGCCGCCCCGCCGCCGCGGCGGCTGCCGCCGCTGCCGCCGCGTCTGTAGTCCGCACACCCGTCCGCGGCCTGCCCCTCCCCCCGTCGGCAGCCTCATGGCCCGCAGGCTCCCCACCATGGCCACCACCTCCGAGCGTGCCGTCGGTGATGTGTTCTGAGACGCCGTCCCAGATCTCCTGCAGCTCCTCCGGGTCGACGTCATCGTCTGTGTCGTCGTCGCCGTGCTCAAGAATGTAGCCGAGAGCCGCCGCTGCGGCCGCGTCCCGCCGCGGGTCGAGGTACGAGTGGCCGCCGTCCTCGTTAATCACGAATGGTAGGCCGTGCGAGTCGAGGTAGATGCTGCGGTTGAGGCCGGTCACGTCGGCCTCACCGCCGACGGCGGCGCCGCTGTCTGACGCCGCTGCCGCCGCGGCGGCGGCGGCGGCCGCCGCCTGCTCGCCGACCTGCGCGTCAAGCCACGCGGCAAAGATGGCATTGGCGCGGTCGACGGCGGCCGAGTCGCCGGCGGCGGCCGCGGCCGCCGTCTCGGAGTCGAGGCCAAACGGATCGAACAGCTGCAGGTACGCGCGGTGGTCCTCGTCTGTGACGCCGAGCTGCGCCGCGGTGTACAGGATGGGGTTGTACAGCGCCGGGTGGTAGAACGAGGCCGCGGCCGCGTCCTCGGGGCTCGGGTGCGCGGCTGCGGCCAGCAGCGCGTCGAAGCTCTCCGCGGCGGACGCGGACAGCGCGGCGCGGAGCGCTGGCGCCGGCACCGCCGCAGCCAACGCATGCGCGTCTCGCGCGAGCTCCGCCGCGAGCCCGGCGGCGGCGCCGCTGCGTTGGGCGGCGCTGCCGAGCGCCGCCTCGGCGGCCGCCGCGGCCTCTTCGGCCTCTGCGAGCCGCCGCCGCGCCTCCTCTGCAGCGGCGGCGGCGGCGTCGCGGGCGGCGAGCGCCGCGGCGTGTTCTGCGGCCGCAGTTGCAGCGGCGATGGCGATGTGGCCATGGTGCGCCGCGAGCGCCTCCACTGCGGCGCGCTGCGCTGGGGTCGGCCCAGAGGCACTGCCGGGCTGTTCGTTGTGCCCCTCTGCAGCCGTCCCTGCACACGAATGCATCTCGACATCTTTGCAGGCAATGGTCACGCAGAACATGTGCGAAGCACAGAACGCGGCAGAGCTGGGAGTGCACTTGTATGGATGCACCGGCATAGAACGCTGGGTGTGCTGTCGTTCAAAGGCAAAGTTCGAGAGGCCGGTAGCACCGCCGGGGAAACGCACAAGAACAGCCACTTGGGTGTGCTGTGCCCCCGGAAAACAAGACGGCTCACGGTCGGGCAGAATTTGATCGATCAGGCGTGACTGTGTCTCCAGCGTCATTGATGTTCAGCCATGCATTCGAAGCCGCAGGGCTCCGTGATCAGTTGTTGCGGTGCCTGCGGATGAAGTTGTGCTGCGCAGAACGGCCTCCGCGGAGGCGAGCAGCCTCACGCCGTCACGCAGACAAGGCAAACAGTCACGCAGCCAGGGCGCTGACATCATGCATGGGCACAAATGCACACATGGCCGCGAATGTGACGGATCGCAGGATGCAGATGAGCGCACCGTGTGAGCCGGCAGCCGCGTCCCCTGACCCTGCGGCGCCGGCAGGCACCGCCTCCCCGCCATACTCTGCCGCCGCCTCACCTTGCCCCCCCTCATGCCCTGCTGTGTGCTGTGCTGCGTCCGCATGCGCGCCCTCCCCCAACATCTCGCGCCACCGACTCTCGAGCACCCGATCATCCTCCGAGCGCACATCGAGCGCGCCCTGCAGAATACTGAGCTTTGCACGCCGCCATGCGCGCTCGCACGCATCGGCAGCATGCATGTGCGCTGTCTCTTCCTCGTCTGCCGGCTGTGCGCACGCTGCATTGGTGTCACTTTCTGTCGCGCTGCCTTGTGGGGCATACCCAGCTTGCGGCTCCTCCGCATGCATGGGATCGATACGCCCATTGGGTTCCTGTGACGCTGCCTTGGGGCCAATTACGTCTTGGGGAGCGGCAACGCCGGCAGTGGGTGTGGAAGGAGGGGCTCTGGGAGTGCCAGCGGCAAGCGGCGGCGCAGCGAGAGCCCCTGACACTCTGGATACGTGGGTGTCACCCGAGCGTATAACTGTCTTCAGCTTGATGCGCGTCGGCGTGCTGCGGCCAGGAAGCGGCGCCAACACGGCCGCGACGTGCTCCGACGGCGCCGGGATGGCGAGCACGCCCTCGCCCCGCATCTCCGCGTCTGCTTCCGCAGCGCTCGGCGGCGGCGGGACCGCCGCCAGCGCCGGCACGGCCGTCGGAACGGCGGGGGCGCGTGGCAGGCGCGGCGGCGGCGGCGGCGGCGGGGGGCCCGGCGTCGCGAGGTCGGCAGACAGCACCGCGTTGACGGCCGCGTGCGCGTGCGGGCCGGCATGCTCACTCGGCCGCCACCCGCGCTGCAGCAGGGTGTCCAGCCACCGGCCCTCGATGCGGCTGAGGTACATCGCGTAATGCATGAGGCACTCGGGGAAGTGGAAGGAGCCCAGGGCGTGTGCCGCGGCGACGTCTTCATCGGTGGTGCTGAGGCGGCCATCGCCGTGCAGCGCGCGCGCCATGACAACGTCCTCCTGCAGCCTGCAGCGCCACACGCGGTCAGCCCAGGCGCAGCTCTTCAGTTTCAATCAGCTTTGTGCAGGCTCATAAGTATCCACCGCCGGGGCTGGGTGCCCACGCTATCCAGTTGTGACTGTGCAATCAGAAGCAGAAAATGGTGATAGATCCAGCAGGAGGTCTGGAGCAGGGGCGGCGGCGGATCGCATGTGTGCGCAGGCGGTGGTGCACAGTGAGCGGGACGCACTGCGCGAGCATGTCCGCGGGGATGCAGCTCCACCACCGCTCGCCGCTGGAGCACACGAGGAGCTCCCGGAAGATGCCGCCGGTGACGGCGGTCTTGATCCAGCCGTACCCGGACAGCCGCGTACGGCCGATCGCGTCCGACGCGTCGCCAGCAATCTCCCGCGGCAGGTGCGGCTCGATGCGCCACGCACTCGCACTCTTCTTCTGCACGTACTTGTTGCGCTTCGTGCGCACGAGCTTGCTCACCACGCGCTCTAGCGCGCACTCCCCCTCATCCTCCGTGTCGTACGCCGCCTCCGCCGCCGCTGCGTCCGGCGGCCATGCCGGCGGAGCGCCGCCCACCAGCGGGGCCGCTCCGCGGCCCGCCGGCTGCCGCCGCGCGGCCGCCGCCGCAGGCGGCGCTGCCGTCGGCGGCGGTGGAGGCGGCGCGACGCCGAGGAGGATGACGGGCGTCTGGTCGAGGTGCACGCCGAAGAGGGCGTAGCTCTGGCCGAGGGCTGGCATGATCGCCTGGTAGTGCAGGCTGCAGGGGATCTCGGCGGTGAGCTGGTCCAGCGAGGCGTCGGCGAGCGCGGCCCCCGCGGCCCCGGCGCCGTCCGCCGCCACCGCGCTTCGCAGCAGCACAGGCAGCTGGATGCCGTACCAGCGCCACGTGCTCTCGCCGGCGTCGCCGTCGTCCGCCGGCGAGGGGTGGCCGATGTAGACGTCGACGACGAGGGTGCGCACCGACGCCACGTCAATCTCCTGCATGCCGCTGCGCCTCACTCCGCGGCCGCGCGGCTCAGCAGGCGCCACCGAATCACCGCATGCAGGTTTGAGTGCAGCGGCTTGTGCAGGGATTGATCGCGCGCTGGTAACGCCCAAGACTGGCGTTCACTACAATCTTACCACATGCCTCGAGGCGGCAGGGCTCAGGGCAGGTGTATTGTGGCTGGTCGAGCAAGGTGTTGCGCAGCAGTTCGTGGTGTCCCGCCATGCGATGGCCAAAGCGAATACAAGTCGAATTTTGCGAGCACCGCACGGTACAGGGCAGTGCCATGGTGATCACAGCAGCTGCCACATGTGAGGGCAGGCTACATGCATGCGCATAATGCATGTGGTTCTAACGGCAAGGGGGATGTCAGAACCAGGATCGTTACAGTTGAAATGCCAGTGTAGAAGATAGATCAGCGCATGCTACAGGCCGCATGGCCCCGTGGCCTGCCGGTGCATATTTCAGCACACGCCAGCCTCTCTTGGATGAACGCCACCCTGCAGTTTTCAGGGTGGCGTTCATCCACCGCCGATGCACACGGACGACGCAAACGGACATCAGGTGTCCCTGAGCCGGGCAGATTCTGGGGGGAGGGGGGGGGGAGGGGGCACCTTGAGAAATGGCTGTAGGGCGGTGACGCACGGCACGCGCACGCATGGCTGCCCGTCGCCGCCGGACACCGCCGCCCCGGCCGCCACCTCCACCGCGCCCTCCGGCACCGGCATCGCGCAGCCGGGGGCGAGTGCGTGAGCGTGCAGCGGCGGCGGGGCCTGCGCGTCGCCGTCGGCCTGAGGCGCCGCCGCGCCGCCGACCGCCGCGCACGAGCTGAACAGCTGCTCGGTCGTGGCCGCGTAGCGCTCGAGCTCGGCCATCTGCTGTGCCATCTGCTCGTGCTCTGCAGCCTGCGTCGCCTTTGTGAGCGCCTCCTGCAGCCACGCATTGCACTGTTGCATGTCAGTGAGCAAAACGCCAGCGGGGCACCAGCATTGGAACCGGTACCCGACGAAGCAGATGCTACAGCATGGCAACGGCTCGCGCATCCCGGCCTGTATGGCGTTTTCAGGCATTACGTGCAACACATAATAACATAATATCATATTAATAATAATGCATGATTAATAATATGCGTACTATGTGTACCACGAAAGCGCACGCGCAGTCCGATCTCTTTACTTGTGCCGCACGGTTCATGCGGACCGATGTAGTCGCTGAGCCTGCGGTCGGTGGTTCGGCTGTTGTGTTGGGCACCGCTACTGACCCGCCCAGCTCCCCATTGCAAGTTGGCTCGTGGGATCCCACAAATGTGAGCTGCTCTGGACAACGACTTGGAGCACTGTGCGGTGTGTGGGTGCACATGGGATGCCCCCATCGCAATGCAGAAGCAACCAAGCCATCAGGCTCTGAATGTGTGGCCAGAGCACACCTGCATGATCTCTGGGTTCTGGATGGCCTTTGCAACGTAGCTGGAGCTGTCTTCCCCGCTTGCCTTGGCTGCTTGTACAAGGATGCTGTGCAGCATGTCTGCTGCCATTGTGGCGGAGTCTCCGAACGCACCCACGGCGGAAGTAGGCTGGATTGCAGAGGGTGGGATCGAGAATGGCATGCTGGCACTGCCCGCTGCCATAGATGGCTGCGAGGACAGGGACATGGCAGTCAGAGCAGGGATGAATGGGGCTGGTGGCGCCTGATGCAGCTCTGCTGCTATTGGTGCGGTCAGCATGGCCATGGATGCCAGCTGTTCTCCTTCTCTGGGTGGTTGCCCTGAAGAGCTGGGCGGGACCTGTTGTTCTTGATGAGGATGCCCTTGCTGCGGCTGTTCTTGCTGCAGGTTGTCAGTGACAGCAGCCTCAGGTTGAGGAAGGGCCGATGCAGGAGCTGGCTCACTGCTGTCCAAGCTAACATGATGGGCACTTGCGTCTGACGGACCGGCTGTGGTGCTGTCAATGGGCCGAGCATCAGCTGGCATGGCCACTTTTTCAACCACCCATGCGGCATCAGATACTCTTCCGGCACAAAGATTGACGACGAATGATGCCACGTGCTTTTGCTGCTCCGGACTGTCGGCAGAAGAAGTGTTCAAAACTGCGGATAGGGCTTCCAGCCTTGCTTGGCTGAACGGTATGTTCACAAAATCACTGCATGCCTCGACAGGATGATTCCATCCTGCAGCATGCAGTTAGTGGGTGAAGGGGGTTGGAAGCTGCCGATCGGGGAACGTAAAGCCGAGCAGTGATTGCAGTGCTCGCAAGAGCGGAGGAGGCCGGACCTTCGAACAGCGCCGACAGCCGTGTGACATCTGATTCAACGCTGAAGCTCAACAGAATTCCGTCCAGAAATATCTCGAAAGCTTTTGTCACGCTGTCCGTATCAGTGGAACCGCTCTGCAACAGTGCCCCGCGATGCCAGCCATGCTGATGTTTACATCTACCAGGACGGTGCAGGTAGACTGGATAACGAATGCCTTACCAAGGATTGTATAGCGCCCACGACGTCATGCGGCACCGGCACATCTATGCTGTCACATACCGCTGCCATTGTAGCAGCTGCCGTGCTGGGCTCAGCCGAACATACCCAGGTTTGGCATAGTTCTCAGAACGTATGACGCTATGCGTTTTGGTATGCGTTGAGCTGCATCGTTGGCCCGTTCCTCCGCTGATCACCAAAAAGCCGCGCAGAGAACCCACAAGCACGCGGAACGAGAACGTATTGAGCATGCAGTAGTATTTTGCCACCAGATTCTGCAGGCAGACCGCTGAAGCGTTGTCGCAAGCGACTCCGTCTGGCAAGTTCGATGCGTTTGTGACATGTCTGCAGCTGTCCCGTTGATTCCACACAACGCGGCAGGCATCCGCTGCTACCCCAAGTGACCATTTCAACGCCAAGCGATGTCTTCCTGTGTCTCCAATTGTATCTACTGCGGATGGTAGCCAGCTCGTGCTCCGTCAGAGTTTACAGGTTGACTGTCTGGCGATGCTAGTGGTAATCCACCGGTATACCATAAGCTCAACATAATTCATCGCTGGTTGGATGATTTGAAGGTCCCTGTGCAAATGTCTATCTTTCTCAAAGCGCGCCGATCGCGTGCGATGGGGGGCCTTTCGCTTTGGGCCCCCCCCAGTTAGAGCACGCGAATACGAATGTTCACGCACACTCGCACGTATCAACACATAACCAGCGTCTGGTCATTGCTGATTCAAGGCAATAGTTCTCTCGACATGTTGCGTCGCTGTCCACGTGGATCGCTCTGCCTTGTAGCTGCTCGTGATCCCGCCCCGTCCGGCTGCCTCTCCTCACGCAGTGCGTAACTTCACATGAAACCCTCACAGACGACATTTAGATTCTGTACAACGGGGAAACTTGATAACATCGTGTACTTGTGAGCGACTTCAACAGGCAGAGCTCAAGCCCCCATCGATGCTAGTGTGACTTGCACAGTCATGCGAAACGATCGATTGCAGAAGCTGACAACCTCAAACTGTCCACAGTGGACTGTATCGAACCAGCCAGCGCTACACGTGTACAGGCATCGCATTGGCAGCCGGTGCACCATGTACCAGCACCGCCCGCTGCCAACATCGTCTACAACTAGCTGGTACAGCAAATGGCATCGCCAGCTGACCCTATCAGGCTGACAGCACTCAGCCAGACGACCCTGTGAAGGCCTCCCACAACGACGTGATCATCTCCGCAGCACCCTCGCCAACGGTCGACAGGCTGTCCGTCATCCCAGAGGCGCCCGATGAGCCAACCACAGGCTCCAGCAGCCCCTGCAGCACCGCCGGCGACTTGGTCGCCATGACCACGGCGCCCACAGACAGTGCAGCGAGCGACACCAGCGACCACTTCGCGGACGCCGGGATGACCTTCACCGACGAGCTGCCGAGGCTGTCCATCGCCTCCTGCGCCCGCTGTGCCAGTTCACGCGCAGGCGTCTGCTTGCCGCTCGCCAGGATGCTCGCGTGTGCCTTCGTGATGCCGTCCATCGCACGCAGCAGCACGTCGCTCCCCTTTGGCGTGGCCAGAAGCGGCGCAAGGAGCCGCTCGTTGAATGACAGCGTCTCGAGCACGGCCGCGGAGCCGCCGAGATTGGTGCGGTGCAGCCGCGCCCACGCATCCGCCGCATCCATCTCATGACGCTGCAGCTGATCCGCCACCGCCGACGCCGCCGCGTGCGAAATAGCTGGCGTGCTCGCGCCATCAGCGGAGGTCAGAGCGCGCGTGATCGCGGCAGAGATCGCGGTCGTCGCGCCGCAGCACGCGCACAGCTCCGAGAGCTGATCCCGCATGCCCGACACCGCCTCCGGCGTGCCACGTGAGGTCGCCACAGCGCCTGAGATTGCGGCGTCGGCGGCAGACACGGCCACCGGGGGCACCACGGGCTCGTAGCTGCCGTCGGCGCCGTACGGGAGGCCGTCCCGCGCGACAAAGTTGAGCGCCTTACGGTGGTGAGACCCCTCGGCGTCTATCAGGACCTCGTGGAAAAAGGCGACTGCGATGTCGCGGGCAGCGGGCTCGATGTGGTACACGGACGCGGGCTTGGCCGGCTTCGCGGAGGCCTTGCCCTTCTTCGCCGCCTTGGCAGGCGCAGGCATGACCTCCTGGTGCACGATGCTCGGCAGGACGACCCGGGACCAGCAGTTGACGGCGCACGCGGAGCCCTCGCTGCCGGCCTTGGCTGCCTGAACATCCCAGTGGTGGTTTAATGCGAAATGCGAGCGGCCATCTACATACCTACCTGGTGCACTGTAGTAGCACTGTGTGGGGATGACATGCAAAGTAGCAGCAGGCACTCCAAACCAAGAACGGGGTGTCTCGCCAGGCATGACATTCGGAACACTGGCTTTCAAATAGCTGCCTAGTACCGGATGTGGCACTCATGTGCTACCAGGTTTGGCGATTCAGAAAATTCCTGCTTATGTCTGCACGAAATGGGCCAGGGTCTTGTGGACACTCCTCCTGACTGAGAGCAATTCCTGAGGCCAGGAAGGAACGCTCGTCACCATCGTGAGAGGACCAGAACTGAACCACCATGTACAACCACCAGGAATGCAGCACACACGCACCTGGCCGATCAACCAGAGCAGCACTGAGATGCGCCCGGGCGAGAGCAGCTTGGAGCGGAGGTGGCTGAGGGTGGCGCAGGCCGCGGGCAGCGCCAGCGGCACGCCACGGCAGACGGCGCAGAGCATCAGCAGCTGCCCAACATCAGATGCCGAGCCGCCCTTCTCAGGCAGCGAGGCGAGCGACTGCTCCGCGACCTGCGTCAGGAAGTGAGCTGCGTGCTGCGTGTCGCAGGAGGCCACAAACCTGCACACCAACAAACATTGGCGGTGCAAAGACAACCACCACAGACGACCGCACATATGCGCACACACGATGGATTCCGAGACGCAGGTGTGCGGGCACTGAATGCTGTCTTGACCCGTCGGCAATACTCACGGTGCTAGAGTACAAGCAGATTCCCTGAGACAGGTGAAAAGACTATCGGCAGGGTTGGGTCCGGAGGCATTGCGTCTGCTGGCCTGGTTGAATTACAGTGCTTTGCTGAGGGACAGGCAGGCCGGTCAAACACACATTCGTCACACACGTTGGCGCAGGCAGGCAGGCAGGGGGAGGCAGCGCACGCCAACAGGGAGTCCTGCGCAGGGGCGGCCAGCTCGCCCCAGGGGTCGTCGAGGGCTCCGCCGATGCCACCCTTGTCCAGGATGACCGACTGGTGGTAGGAGACACCTGCGAACGCTCGCGACAGCCACGAAGACAGCAGCTGCAGCTGCAGCAGGCCCTCACCAGCATGCTTGTCTTGGAGGGTCTCGAGGTATGTGTCGAGCTCGACGTTAAGGCCTGCCTGCACCAGCGATTCTGCATGTTGTGGCGGCAGTCCACACAGTGCAGCTTCATGCACGGGCTCATTTCGCAGCATATTGGCAGCAGTGGTAGTCCACACAGTGTAGTTTCGTGCAGAGGCGCATTTCGCACGCATTTGCAGTACTCCGGTGCACGAGCATCTCAATCACTTCCATTTGAAAACCGTCTGTACATTGCTGTTGAGACTATCGTGCTGAGACGCACACAGTGCAAAAGCGACGTCAAGCAGCATCCAGAACAGAGGTGAGGGTGTATTAATTGGCTGCATGAATTTGCGAAGCACAACGCCTGGCTAGGCTCCAGGCCAGGCCTCTCGTTGATCTCAACTCCACTGGTTCTGTCTTTTCTTCAGATCACAGAGTGATAGCCACTCTGGCTACTCCAACATTTCTCAGATGGGATGACACATGCTGACATCGACGAAACCAGTGGCAAACTGTAAGTTGTGCACGGGATCAACACATGGATGGGCTGCACCTGAAGGGAGATTGCCTCGATAGTTGCAGGAGCCTTGGGCATGCTCCTAGCTTGAGCACCGTTTACCGCTGCTGATGTCTGTTTGGTCTTCGACTGTTTAGTCTTGGCCGTCTTGCTCGCTTCTGGAGCAGAGGCTGTTGCACCATTTGACCGCGGCACCTCTTCCGCAGCCTCCGTCGGTGCAGGCTCCGATGCTGGCTTAGTTTTCTTTTTCTTTTTCTTGGTAGCCTTAGGCTCTGTTGCCGCATTGCCATTAGCAGGCAGCTGTTTTGGAGCAACTGCTTCCTGTGCAGCTGGAGCGGGCAGAGCTGGAGCTTCGGCAATCTACAAAGTCGGGTGTAGTCCTAAGAAATCTTTAATATCAATTTCGTGAAAGCGTATGATTTGTGATGTTAACAGCAAGCATCTCCAGTAGCAGTGGCCAACCTTGCTGCTCTTGCCATTCTTAGGCGCTGAGCCATTGACCCCAGCATCCCATGAGCGATCGAATGCCGCAAGGACTTCAGCTCCAACCTCTTCCGGCTCGTACGGATTCAGTGCCCCGTTCCGTGATACTGGTGCTGTGATTGGTGCTCTCGGTGCAACGTGAGCGACTCTCGCGGGCTCTGAACTTGCGGCCGGAACTTCAGATACACCATCCTGTAAGCAAGCAGCGGTCAGAGTAAGCGGGCGTGATCTTTACTCCGCAGATGTTCGTCAAGGTGTGCACTCAGCCTGCGGCACTGACACAGACACTCCCAGGACTAGCCAAGCACCTCCTGCTGCGGCTTCTTGGCTTTGACTTTGGTTCCTACGGTCGTCCACTCGCCTGCCGACTCTGAGCCCCCGGGAGGTTGCGTGTTCAATCTCATGGACGGCATGGTCAACCTACCTCGTTCCCAATTTGATCCAAACAACCTGCAAATTATGATACACTCAGTTCCGCTACTGTATGCCATGTGAAGAGTACCACAGCAGGTGTCAGCCCGAGCATGTCTCAGCGTTGGGATGTTCCCAATCAGATATGGATGTATTGGTTTCGCGACGCGATGACGCTTGCGGCTGATGACACATTTCAGCGCGGCCAAATTGAAGCCATTGATGTGATCTGTTGGAGATGACAGCTGTGTGCCTTAACATTGTGCATCAGATTCGGCGGTGCCCGAGCCAGGGCGTTGGTCACGCTACCAGCAACAGAGCATGAGAAGCAAAGTGCACTTCGAAGGACAACTCTATAAGCATTCCACGCAGAAAGCTATACCTCAGGTGTGCCGTACCATAAGCTGCGGCCAGACTTGCTGATCTACTGGTCGGGCCTTTTGACCGATCCCATCTGAAACGCTTGGTTTAGAAAAGCAACACGCCGCAAATTGCAGCTATAGGCAGAACGAAGCAGTTTTGTCAACATTATGCTGCTCCAAGCGTGTAGCACTGCACCGTGCGTTCGATCGCACAGCACGCGACAGATTGTCCCGGACCAGTCGGTGTGAACCTTCGTAGCCACCGCGGACACCTCATACGAAACCATCAGCACAGCCCCCGTCAACCGACATTACTATTGACAGCTTCAAAACACCTTATGTGTGGAAGGAGGTCATTTGGTAGCGTGAAGCTCCGTTGCTCAAATTCGGCACTGACATCGTGGTTACGAACATCTCGATGTTGCTGGCACTGAGGCCTCATGAGGCTCCATCGTTACATCTGTAATCGATGCGACAGAGAGCGCGCACTTAAACCAGTGATGACCCGTATGAATACAGTTTGTAGGTCACGTGTGTGTTATTCGCAAGTACGTTAGAGCGAAGCCTCCAAGACGAACACTTCTTGCCCTGCTCCAACACCGCAGTCCTTGAGACGTTTTGTCGGAGAATCGTGTATGATACGCCTAGGATACCGAGTGACAAGCCTATACGATCCTGGCATCAGACCGCCAGCTCCTACGCTCTCGACGTACTCGAACATCTCCGACACGGCAGCTTCTAATCGAAAACGCCTTTGAACACGGTCTCCGCTCGGCATTTGGAAGCGTGCGTTAACGAGCGCATCCTGACAATCTTCAGCAGGTTCAGGCGGCAACTTGATCGCCAGCTCGTGCCTCGCTGCAGCAATCCTCGCCTTGGCTTCGGCGTCCGCTGCAGCTGCCTGTATACAAGCCGCTCGTAAAGACTTATTCGATCGAACTCATCTCCTTTCCGATAGCATCAACGGATTGTGAATTTCTGAACGAACAGCAGGCTGAAGTGCCGCCGCTGCAAGACCATGTTTTGGCAATGCCCGACAAAGCCTAACATACATCGAGATACACGCCACAATGTTGCATCGATGGCCGACTGGTGTTCACAACAGCAATTCATTCCTCTGCGTTTATGGTTTATATAGCCGACACATATATATCCTTTGTGAGGCTTGTGGCAGAGAATGCTAGCATGATGCATGTTACAGCAGCACTGACAAGAGCAGCAAGTCTTTGGTCATGCACCAGCCTCAGAGGCATCAAGTGCTACAACATTCACTAGCTCACCATCATGGCTGGCTGGGTTTTCACAATAGTTCAGAGAAGTGAACGGCTGTCCAGAGCATGTGACACCGCACCGCAGGCTTGAGTCTCCACCACAACTCAGTCAACACTGAACACTGTTCGGAGTCATCCTGACATAACATTTTCAGTCCAAGAAGAAGAGGGCCAGGGACGCAAAGTCAAGCACACATGCTGCCAACAGCATGCACACGCTCATTGCTGCTGCAGACATGCTGCTGTGTCAGGTGGCTTGGCCGATAATCCAAAACATGCACCACTCGCTTGCAGTGGCATAGCCCGGAGTGATCATCCTGGACTTGCACGTACAGTTCCAGTACATACCGGTGCGGCCCAGCGTCAGCGGGAGACCGGACGCTCGCTGAGGTTGTATGAAGAAGTGTCTATATACTCACCAAAACACAAGGAAAAAGGCCAAGGCCCCGAAGCGCCCACTCCACAGAACACACATTGCCACTAGGCTGCACAGGCGGCCATGCAGCTTGGAAGCACTGGTGTCATATTAAACATAGCATACTGAACACAACCTACGTTCGGAGAGCGCAACTCATCAACGTTGTACAGCAGTCTGCCGAGCGCATCATCCGCCAGTGCTCTCCCACCCCGCTGTACACCACCTAGCTCTGTAGATGACGCGAATCGATTCTAGTACAGGCACTGACCACAAGGTTGCACAGAGGCGGGCACTGCGATTTCGTGACTCAGTACGTTGGCCTGTGCGGCCTGATCAGAGAGATCCGACAGCGACAGCAAGCAGTCGCTCGATCGGCAACACAGAGGTGCCACAGGGGTGCGCCCGCGGGACTCCGCCGTGAATGTGCATACAAGCCACACGCTTTCCACATGCACAGACTTGCTTGGCTTTTCCTGTTTGAGACAGAAAAAAGACAAAAAAAAAAAAAAAAAAAAAAAACGTTTCGGAAAATTACCACGGATCCCAATTTGTAGGCATCCCAGGCGTACTGCAGAGGCATACCGCAGCCGCGTCTGCTTGCCGCCGAGCCTCCTCCGCCTCCAGCGCGGCGACTCGTTCCGCCTCCTTCCGCGCAGCCTCCTGCTCCGCCGCCATCCGCTCCATGAACTCCTGGCTCGGCGTCACGTCCGCCTCCATGTCTGTGTCCACGAGGCTGACGTGGGCTTCCGGCTGCAGCTGGCACACTTGTAGCCACTGGTGCGAAACCTCCCCTGATGCGCCCTCGGCCGCACCGGCGGCCGGCTCGGACAGCGGCATCGGGACGGATATCCAGTCACCCTCCGAGAGGGTGGTGTGGCGCATGAGGGTGCCCTGGAGGAGGGCCGCGAGGTCGATGCCTGAGGCGTTGACGATGGTTTGAAACTCGGTGCTCTTGGGAGTGAACGACACAAATGAGCCTGGCTCGAGCCGCCGGAATTCGACGAGGACATCACCGTGCGCAGTAGCCTGTATGGAGACTTCCGTGAGGCAGGAGGGCGTTTGACACGGATCAAGCACATAAGGGGCATGTGCAAGAGCCTGTGTGTACATGCATGTACAGTCTAGCGGGGGGGTGAGTGGCCAAGGAATGCATTTGTGTATGCATGAAGGCAATTGTGAAGATGTGCAAGAGGCTTGTATGTTTGAAGCATGACACTCCACAGGTCGGACATGCTGTAGCAAGGGCTTTCGGGTGGCCTTGAGCACATACTTCCGAGCTGGGTGCACCCACATTTGTAAAGTCAGCAGTGTTGATCTGGGATCTTATTGTAGCAGTGAGATGCGCACGTCGAGGCCCCAAAGACTGTGCACGACCTTTGGAGGCAGCATGACAACTCCGTCTGGGGCTGAGAACTCCAGCACTGAAGCGGCAGTTGATCGACCATCTCTGGCAGATATCCTCCAGAACGCCACGCCCAGCTCATGAGCGTTTTGTTTCATGAACTCATGACCGAGCCGGGCGGGGAGGATGATCTTGTCAGCGTTGCGCTTAATGCCTTTCGCTTCCGCGACGTCTGATGACAGGGACACCGCGGTGAGTGTGGCAGAAATGGATATGCCGCGGTTGTGCTCCAGATTTGTCTGTCTTTGGAGCTCAGCCTGTTAGCAGGGACACGCCACTGAAGTCCGTGGCCACGCGAAAGCACAGCGTAGGAAATCGGCACTCACACGTAGGCACACATGCAGACAGGCACCTGCTCAGCCTCTTCCTCCTGACGCCGTCGTAGCTCTGCCACCGCCGCTTCATGGGCCTCTCTGCGTATGCGTGCACGCTCTTTGAGGATGCGCTCTTTTTCTGCCTTCCTCCGGTCGACCTCGAAGCGCTGCTTGGCGCTCTCTTCGAACTTACGTGCACGAAGGTGCAAATCATGCACTGACAAGCTCATACTTACGAAATGCTCAGTAGCATGTGCTTCCTGCAATTCTGACTGAAACCGAGTGCTGTTAAATCGCAAGTCTGACAACGCGAAACAGGTACACCGCATGCACGATGAACCATTGTGGTTCATTGACGATGACTTACTTGTACATATGACTGCCCATGCGACGCTGCCTATACAATCGTGCGGAAACAGGCTGGAAGGAAGGTTCCGGACTCCAGAGTGAGGATGATGCAAGCACAGGGGGCTCCTGTAGACACACTTGTCGGTGAGGCATCCACTGGCCCGTTGACCATATTGCCTGCGTCGTACACGACCATAGTGCCAGGTCCAGGACACGATCTTAAGTTTTGAGACGGCAGCCCTGACATCAAAACAGTGGATCTGCACCGCTGCGACATGCAAGTATAAGGCTCGTGGCTGACCCAGTTAAAGTGACTGGGTCAGTACTTCAACTTGTCGATGCCGCAGTGCAAGTTGGTCGCATGCCAGCCACGGCATGGGGCGGTGCATCACCTGTGGCCATTCGGCGTCATCTCTGATAGCATGCTTTGCACAAGCACCACCGATGGAGTGCCATGGAAGCGAGTGTCTGCAAGAGGACTGACATGATTGCGGCTACAAGACACGACAGCAGATTCAAGCAGCGTGACACGAGACTCGAATACAGATACATGCAGCCTAGCACACATAGTGGCCCCTGCAGATGCATGCGTCTGTCGCTCACCTGAGCACAAACAACAACAGCTCAAGCAGTATCATCCCCTCAATCCCGCAACTTGTGCATGCCCCTGCAGACGCCTGCGGTCCTTGCTCAACGCAGCAAAAGTCAGCAACAGCTCAGGTAGGCTCGAGCTCCTCAATCTCATAAACAAATCATTTCGGGCCTATCCGGCATTTTCGCATCTCCGGCGTTGCCACATCTTTCCTCGAGACGCCAGCAGCACCATCAACTCGGCAGCTGCTGCAAAGTAGCCCTGTGCTATGCAGTCAACATCGCTGCATGCGAGACACACGCAGCAACTACAGACTGCACCGCACATGCTCATTCATCTCAAGGCATCTCCATCTCACCATCCCGGCCTGCCTATGCGAAGACGGCAGCGACATGCATGCGCCCAGACTCACGCGTGGCACTGCCGCCATCATGCAGCCCCAGCCCTCCCATGAACTGCAAGGCTCCTATAACCAGGTGCAGAACTATGGCGGGCATTCTTCGGGTACGCACACACGGCAGCGCCTGCCAGGGCGGGCCTGCCGCAGCAGCCGCATGCATTGACCGGCGTCCGGCGGCATGCGGAACGCCGCGCAGCACGCCGTCGGCCTCGGCCCATGCATGCCGCCTGCGGCAGACCCCCTCAGCCGGCGAACCTACCTGCCTCGTGCACCAGCCAGCGTGCACAGCATATCACAGCATAGCAGCGCACCCGACAGCTGGCACCATGAAGTGGCCACAGCACTGTCACTGCATGGCTACAAGCGGCACCACATCGTTCCATGCACTGGCTACGGTGTACCGCATGCGCGGTGGCACACCCCAGCCACACCCGTGGCCATGCACTCCATGCTCTGCCGCGTGGGGTCCAGAGACCTCATTTGCCCTCTCCCAGACTGCTGTGGTAGCGCAGTCACCAGGAGAGGCTGACGTGGGTGCCCAGCTGGCCGCTGATGCTCTGCTGTACACCTGTGGACACGTCGGTCCCGTGCATGCGCAGCACGCGCAGCAGCGGCAGCGTGTGCACCCACGCCACGACCGCCATCGCGCCCTGCTCACGAATCGCATTGTGCGACAGGTCCAGTGCCTGCATGTGCGGCGACGTCGTGCTCACGCATGGTACACCCACCGTGCAGGCGAGGGCACCACATCATGCAAGCTGCACGTGTGCTTGAGCGTGCACGTGCGCGCTCGAGCAAATAATGCGCGATGGGTATGAGTACGATGTGCAGGAGTGTCTGCGGAGTATGTGTGTGGGTGACACACGTTGCAGCCTCATGTTTTGGTGAGGACTACAGTCATCGTATGCCATGTCAGCATGCGTGACCACAGTCCAGGATGTTTCCACATAAGCCACACACCCCAGCATGCAGCATACACAGCACATACCCTCTCTCCGCCATATCAGACGGGGGGAGGGGGGGGTGAAGAGGAAGAGTGCCGCACCCTGAGCTGCTTCAGCCCGGACAACTCCTGTGTGAGTACGACAGCACGGCGGGGGTTCAGGCCGCATGCATTGACGCCGAGCAGGCGCAGCGCGGTGAGAGCACCCAGCGCCCGCGCAACGCTCCTCCACCCCCCTCCGGCCACACCCGACTGCCACAGGGCTTCACATTTGCCGAGGCGTAGTTCCCGCAGCCGCCCGAGGCCGCGCAGCCCCTCCGCGATCCCTGCCGTGGCCCCGGAACCCTCCAGGCTCAGCGCCGTCAACCCTGTGTGCGTTCTGAGAGCGTCACACAGCGCGGGCGTGAGGGACGAGTGGTGTACAAGGCTCACGTCCAGAGCTCGCAGTGAGAACTTCGCGCCCGAGCCGGCCATGAACAGCACGTCCGACTCCTCGTCGCGGCTGTTTGCCTTCCCTAGGGCCAGCGTTTGTAGACCCGAGAGGCTCCGCAGCTGCTCAAAGCAGACGCCGCTCGGCGGCGGAAGCAAATGATTCCCTGACAGATCCAGCACCACCAGGGTGGCACGCATCGGATGCGCGCCTCCGGCACATCCTCTGCAGGACAGGCCCCCTGTATCGCCACCGCCGTGCCCTAGTGCCACATGCCCCATGCATGCAGAGCGTTCCCCTGCACCCGCAGCTCTGCCACAACCCGCGACACATGCATGTGCACCTGTGGACACGTCGGCCTGCACAGTGCAGCCCGGCGCCGCCTCGCCGTCTGTGTGCAGGAGGACGAAACCCTGCGAGAGGCCGCAGCGGGAGAGCCGGAGGGCCGTTAGGGGTGTGCTGCGCAGCTCGCGGGCCACATCAGCCCAGCCAGGGTCCTCCAGCTCGACGCCGGACAGCGAGAGGTCACGCAGCGCGCGCAGCGCGCCCAGCGGGGACGCGAGGTCCGCGCCTTTCACAGTGTACGAGCCGGGGGTCGACACATCGAGGGTGTGTAGGTTCGACAGCCCCGAGAGGTGCGGCCCAATGGCGGAGAGGCCTGCATACACCAGGGCGATGCCCTCAGACAGATGAATCAGGGGACCTCCAGCCTGTTGGGGGTTGCTTGTGGGCCCCACGGCTGGAACCCTGTTCATGCATGGTTTCATCACCCTTGCATGAGGTCAGGTATGCTCTGACGTGCACGCATTGAAGCGGCAGCTTCGCCTGTAGCCACGCACTGTGCAGAGACTCTAGCGTGGCAGCTTTCACGCCAGTGCATGACACCGCAACACCGAGCTGACTTGTGCACACGACCAGCCGTGAAGGGGGGGAAACCTGGGAAAAGTGAGTTTGGAGAGATCGCGAGCCGGGTCATGTGGCGGAGGTGCGCCAGGTGCTGCCGCAGCACAAGCGCCGGCAGGTCTCCCCAAGGCAGCGCGTCCGCGACGCTGAGCGCCACAGCGCACGGCACGTCGCCCAGCGCGCGCAGCACGCGCTGAAAGCTTGCAAGGCGGCTGGTGAAGCGGTAGCCGCGGACGGTGAGCGAGAGCGAGGTCAGGTGCGGGAGCGCGGCCGCGGCGCGTGCTGTGTGTGCTGCGGTGATGCCGTCGGGTAGCGTGGTGGTGAGGGTGTGTGCTGCGTCGATGCTTGGGTGGCGGGCGCGGAGGGCGGTGGCATGCAAGCTGGGGGGGAGGGACCGGAAGAGGGTGGACAGTTCTGGCACGGCCCGCATGATCGAGATGACTAGGTCGTTTGACAGCTGGTCCAGAACCTGCACATGCAGCACGTCTACCTGTGATTTATCTGCCTAGGGCAGGCCTACTGCGTTTGATGAACACCCATGCCTGAACATGCAATTCAGAGCACTTATCAAACTGAGCCAGGCGTGGCAGTAGGCTAGGTCGCTTGGTGAAGCTCACGCAGGTGAACGCAGAGTGCAAGAACAAGAGGACAAAGCCGCAGATTTTATTTGCAGCTGTCAAAGAGCGTTCATTATGAGACGGCGACAACGCTCGGCCTTCATGAACGGTGGTCACGTGTGCAATGCGAAGGGCTGAAGAGACGCCGCTGGGTGCACAATCCGGTACTTCCGCCGTGCTCTTGGCTAAACCTAGAAGTGTTCAAAATTGCTTCTGGGCCGTACCTGCTTGCTATGGGCTGCACGCCGCTCTGTTGCAGCCCGAATCGTCCCTTCCTTGAAAGGGATGTCGTCCGCATCCCAGACATCTTCGCTGCCGTCAAACATGAAGTTCTCAAGCAAACGCTCGTCATCATCAGGTTTTGGAAAGAGGCGCTCTGCCAACTCGAAAGCGAGGTCTGCTGTCGCCGCGATGTCGCCTAGCAAATCGGCTGCCTGCACCACGCTAGTACGGTGACACAAAACATGGACCCCGGGCACGCGGCAGCCACACGAGCAATGGGATCTGATTCCATCTCTCCAAGTGTCTCCAGTGTCCCAAAAACTGGCGAGCACATCTTGCGACGGGCAACTAGCACTGCACGCGTTTGCTGCGAAGGTGAATGACGTTGACGAGCTCCATTGATCAAGCTGCCCCGCAACAACTGACCGGGTGTTTCACTTACCTGTACTGTCGCAACGAGAACCTCAACTGATCTCGTGGTGCCATCTCCGGCAGGATTGTGCACGTACGAGAGCCAGAGCTGGACTACCTGCCCATCCACAGGCACCGGAACGATGTCTCCTTCAGCGATGGTTTGCGAGACCTCCGCCAGAACCGTACTACAGGCAACATCATCGCTAGAAATGTGATAAATTTTGCCTTCATAGTCTAGGTCAAGGCCCACCTCGGTCCTTTTCAGCTGCGCGAATGTGCGCTCGGCTGCCATGACGTCGACCATGGCCTCCGAGATGATAGCACAAGTACAGTTCTTCCCAGTCAAGCAATAACATGGCGACTGCCTGTATGACTGTGATGTAAGCTGGGCATGGGCATGGTCGCGTTCGCTTTCCCAGAGTGTTGTTTGTTCGTGTGAGCACCGCACTCGGATCGTCCAGATACTCCAACCGGCCGGCTCCTCCTCGTACACTGTCGGGCAGTGAGTCAGCACTTGTATACTCATGAAACCCAACTATGCACAATATGCTATCCGCAGATGGCATCCAACAATCGGGCTTCACCTCACAATTGTCAGGACAGTGTCCTTATGAGGCCTTGACTCTGCTGCATTGGCATGGCGTGGACAGGCCACAGGCCACCGTCACATCAGTTTTGCTCGACTCGGCAGAAGAGGCAGGTAGCACCACAAACACCTTCCATAACAAGCCTGGCATACAGAAGCAGACTATGCCGATCAAATGACCGTATGGCACCTCACCAGTCAGGTACCTTGGGCATGCACATCAGTGGATGCCAGCCGTACATGTACCCCACACGCCAGGCAGACGACGGCAAAACCATGCGTGCCACTACCTGGCCCAAGAGCGCCTGCACATTCCCCATTCTGTCCAGTTTCCGAACACCTGATGATTTGGAGTTCAGACAAGCTGTGAGCATGTCCTGTGTGCACATAATCTGTATGCACATCAGTACATGTGGCAGCTGTGCAGATAGGTCTGACGCGGCCGTTGCAGCCAGGGCAGTGTGCACATGCACCGACTTCTCCGGTTTCAAGATCTTCTGCGATTGTATGGCCCCGCACATCGGGGCCTGAGAATTCTGCGGGAGGCACCGTTCACCTGACCGCTGCCTTCGTGCGTCCATGAACTCTGGAAGTGCAGCGACACAAGCGACCGGTGATACTTAGGTTACACGGACGAACTTGCACTCCACCAACCATGTTCCAGTAGCGCGTATGAGCAATGCAGTGTAACCTGACTCACTGATGCAAAATAAAAGTCAAGCAAGCTTGGATCAGCTCGGCAACATCCTTATCAGACAACCAGGACAAGCGGTACCATTTGCGTGCGTAGACCACCTGGAAATACCCTTCAGACGAGCGTTGTTGCACCTTGGTTCATGGCGCTCAGTCTCTGGATGTCAGCAAAAGTGGCCGCATATGCTGCACGAGTGCTCCAGCTACATCTCGCTGCTGTGCAGCACCAGCACACAGAGCACTGCTTCACCCCCTGCCTCATGCTTCACCCCCCAGGCCAGTGGCCCCGACTGCGTCACAGCCCATGGCATGACAACATGTCTGCGGAGCATGGTGGACACGTGGACCGCACGTTTCGAGCAGACACAGTCACGGCCGCATCAACGCACGACCCGCTGACTCAGCAGGGCGGCGCGCCCGCGAGCCCCACATCATCGTTGTGACACAGCCTCATAGAAACATTGACGCATGCAGCGCTGAGGCGCGCGGACGGCTGCCGTCGCCCACAGCATGCATATCACAGCAGCTGTATGGCAAGGCCTGCGACCCACCGCCCCTCACTGCCAAACCACAGCGACTCCCGTCCGCCACCGCAGGGGTCACGCCGTCTCGAGCAACCCTCCAGCCTTCAACGCCGCAACAGCTCACCGCTTCACCACGGCCAAAAAATAGGGAACGTGCTTTCAGAGAGGGGCGGGGGGTGGGGCAGGGTGGACGTGGAGCCGCGTCACCGGTCGATCTCCCGTGGCGTGCCGTACGGCGGCTGCTCGGGCGGGCTGAGGAAGAGCAGCGGCATCTCGCCGCAGCCGGCCTCTGGGGGGCTCTTGCAGAGGTGTGCGAGGGGCTCGGGCAGGCCGCCGCCGGTAGTGGAGAGCGCCTGCATGACGACCGCCGTCTGCACATGCAGCCACATGGTGCGCCAGAATCTCTAGCAGCGCGATAGACGGTGTACAGAGATGCTCGCGAGAGATGCTCACCTGAATGTCGGGCTGCGAGCATACAGTCCCAGACCAGGCTTCAGTGGATGCGTTTGCATCAACATGCAAGCACAAGCCGGCAAAGAGGCCACTCTGCATCAATTCGCATGGTGACAGTCAGTTCAGCTTACTCCCTATTACTAGAGCTCATAAGCTTGTGTTGTCTAGGCCACTCATATGCCTAGCTGCCTTGGAACCATCCTGGTTCAGGGCCTTTGTAAGATCATGACAACTCACCTCGCGGAACGCTAGCAAGATCAGCACAGAGACAGGCGGCACACCTGTTCGAGATCCGTCCGCAGGGCTTGCAGCGCCGGCCGCACGTCCCCACTCACGCCGGCGACGTGGTGCAGCAGCAGCGCCGTCAGCGCGCGCAGCACGGGCAGCTGGCACGGCACACCCAGCGGGTCCTCCCCCTCCTCCGGCTCGCGCAGCGGCAGCGGCGCGTCATGCGGCTCCGTCGCGCACGCCGGGTCCGCCGCCGTGACGTACTTCGGCACAATGACCGCGTTGGGCTGTTCGTCCGGGAGGATCTTGCGAAGGGAGTCGTCGACGATGATGGTGCGGCGCGGGTCGAAGCCGTGGAGGCTGAGGGGCTTGACGGAGTCGTGGCAGTGGCCGCCGGGGCGGGACCGCCAGTTGGGGTCCGGGCGGCAGTAGGCGCGGTCGAGGAGGGCGCTGAAGAAGGCGCCCCCGGCTGCAGGGAGGCCCGGGCGCTTCGGGGTCGAGTGGTACTCGATGTAGTCCTGCAGGCCGCGGGTGCGTATGCATGCATGCATTCATGCATGGCCGTGTGGAAAGAGCGCACATGCAACAGCGACAGAAAGGATCGAATGACGCCGTGCTTCACCAGACGGGTGACACGAGGTAAGTATCGTCGGCGGACTCACACTTGACATCATCACATGGACAGGCACACAGGGATGTTGACAGAAGTGTAGGTGAAGGGGATGTGCACGTATCAGACAAAGTTCGGGTCTACCTCAGGCCAGCTCGACCCAAAGTACAGCTGACTAGACTGGAAGGGCTGTCGGTGTGGTGATACTAAGCATTGCAGCATGGCCAGCTGTGCCGATCAGCATTTGTGTGCCCACGAGCTGGTTGATGTACGAGGTCACCTTGGGCAGAGGCGAGGAAGTCTGCAGCTTATTCACACACGCTGCAGCGAATCGTATATATGGACCATAGGCTGCACGACCAACGTCGTCAGCCTGAGCATCCATGCACTTGCGTATGTTCGCAAGGGTGCCTATGTGAGATGATGCACCTGTTGATGCTAGCCCTTGCCTGCGATGACCTGGGCAATTGTGTGATCAACATCACACCGACTCTGGTTTCGTTTGCAAGAGTGTTGTATTGGCATAGCAAAATCCGGCAGTCTCAAAAGACCCAGAAGTCATCGAGAGACTTATACTGGACGACCCCTGTTGCAGCGTTACACAAGGATCCTCTGGTCGCGGTGAAACCATGATGCCTCCATACCTAGGAAGTTCGTCCGTCGCATGAGGATGGCCATACGGTACTATAGTTTGCATACGATCATACGCGTATGATTAAAGATTTTTGATACGCTTCATACGGTTCCCATACGGTACTCCATAAGGCACGACAGTGGCGTGCCGACGGCTGACAAGTGACGCTGGGGACACCGCCGTGACACGCTGCAAACCAAGGCATGCCGGGTTTCAAACGACGCACGCGCAAGCATGATCGACACAATAGCAGCGTTGTGATGGACACGATAAATCATTAATCGTTTCAAGTGGGATCCGTGAACAATGAATGACTCTCAAGGGCTCGCGGCGTCCGCAGCAAGCACAGAAAATGGTATTTGTGCAGCAGAATGACCCTGCCACCCGTGATCAGCGAGAAGTGGATGTGATTGTGGAGTAAAAGGTAAAAGCATGTAGTGTTATAGTATCTGCAGCACAAGAATGCCTGAAAACATGCTGCATTATTCTGCTTTTGAGTGCTTGACCTCCGTAAGGCACAACAGTATGGCCATACGGTATTATCATACGGCTATTCATACGGTCCATACGACGTCAACAGCCCCATACGCATACGGTAGTCTGATTTTTTTTAATTTTCATACGTTTTCGAACTCCCTATCCATACCTCAAGACTGCGGAGCTTGAACAAGGCCACAGCCGGACGTCACTTTGACAGAGTGAGAAGCATCACCTTGATTGATGATTCTGCTGACATGTATTGCCAGAGTTCATCAGCCCTGGGTTGCACACTCGCAAAGCGCGCAGACGTGTACAGCCCAATTCGAAAGTATGGGCACAACGAAGCGAGGTGTCTCAGGCCTGGCCGTGGACAGCAACTCATTTCGCCTGCTGCTTTCTTGCCCTGCGCCAAAGCCATCTTTTCTTCAACAAATATTCGGGGCTGAATCAAGACGCCATTCAGATCAAACAGGATGGTTGGTCTAGAGCCATCGAAGTTGTCGTCGTACGACTGCGAAAAGTCTTGCTGCACCTGTAAAAACGCTTATATGATGTAAGAACAGCCAATAGGAGCGATAGCAACGGGTTGAAGGATACGGTCGATGATTGTCCCTCCTGCCAGGTGGTCTGTCACAACAGGACTTCCGAGCTTCCTGGCCGCGGCAGTACGCTACAGCCAAGGACATTAGTATAGTCAATACTCCAGAGCGTACCATTTCAATTTTTTCTTGCCCTTCTTGCCTCGCCTGTTTCTCCGTGCTGTAGTGTGGCCTGTGTCGCCTCGGCTGGCGCGACCAGATGAGGATGTCTCCGTTAATTCACGTACAACTTGGCATGTGCTGCCCATTGATATACCAGTGAGAGAATGGTTATGTACGTTCTAGTGCTTCAACATGCAGAAGCTTGGCCTTGCTCGAGCCAAGCTGAAAGGCAAGTGGGCATCAGCGTGTTGTCGCAACAGCACCCGTGCACTGCTCTCCTGCAGCAAGGACAGCAGAAGGGATGAGCATCACTGATTGTGTCCTTTCATTAGCGACAGCGCGTGCGACGTGACAGCAGCATATGTGCCGCCGTGATTCACATTCCCATGTACACACTAAGAACAACTCGCACTTGCTCCGGCGCGAGCAACGGATCATGCCGAGCAGTGCAACGTCACTAACAGCAGCACATGCGTACTGGTAGTTTCAGAGACAATACACATGTCGACATGTCAACGCAGCGCTGCTGTTGGTGCCTCACGGTACACGTGCAAGTACAGTACACACGATGTCACACCCCCACTGTGTGTGCAAACAAGGGCCGAGCCCGACATTCATGCGCGTGAAACGCCCGAGCTGTGACGATCCCACGACTTCCACTGTTTGCACGACTGAACACGATCTGCTTCCACGTGTGCACCGCTGCGGACGTGTAAGTGTGGAAACGGTGATGGGTGCAGCATTCCCGGGACTTTATCATAGACTGCATAGCGCGATGACACCGGCGACGGATACAAGTTTGGAAATGTTGACACCGAGCCTGCCGCTGGTGTCTGTCCCAAGAGGTGTTGCAACCTTACGCACCGCTCCTGGTCAACACAAGGAGTTGTGCTCAGCGGACTCGTTCTGCTTGATGGAAACGTAGCAGCAGTGCGCAGTTGCTTGCGATATAAAATGCGTCTCGTGCTGCTGCTCATGCCACCCTCATGCCATGGTGCAGCAGACCTATATCAAACTCACCTCCATCATCACGCCATCAGCCTCTAACAACACCTGCCATCTCAATCTCCTGTACCACATCATCCGCCCTACAAATCAACTCAAATGCGCTGCCTCTGCCCTGTCTTCATCCGCATCATCTGGCAGACTGAGCCAACCACTCTTCCGTGAACCTGTCCATGGATAAGCAATGCATATTTCCCAGCTTGACTTGTCAGCAATCCACCACTCCGTGCTCATCACACTGGAGATGGGCCTCAACATCCATGGGCAGCGTCGGCGTGTGGCTCAACTCCACCAAACCTGCAACAGCCAGGCTTTCTCCTGCCACATTGCAAGCAGCACCAGCTGCAGCCTCCAGCCCGGTCCACACACTGCCTCTCCCCATAGCTACACCAGGACATGACAGCCGGCATGCTTCACAGAAAGTCGCCGTTTTCTACACTATTGAATCATCAGCAGCGCCCCGGCCATCGGCCATCTGCAGAGAGACATCAAGGGTCGCCCGGACCAACCTGCTATCTGTCTAGAGATGCCCCGTTCGCCTACAGTGTTCCCCTCTGCCGGCCTCTGCGCTGTGTACAAACACCCCTCTGCATCAGAACAAAACCCAGTGTGGCAGTGCATGCCCCGAGATGCACGTGCTGCTGCGCCACACACGCCACTGCTGCTACGGCCACTGTCTATCTACACGGTCGCAGCAGCTGCACATCTGGAGGCTGATGCCCCATCACCGAGGTCACAGCTGACAATCCTGATTGCCGCCCCTGTGAGCTGGAATGACCACACCATTCACTCTTCAAGTACACCCCACACAGAGCAGCGAGCACATCTGGGCTGGTCATGCGCGGGGGCCGCGGGGGCAGCAGAGAGCACCAGCGAACGGGGCCCGCATGGCCAGGACTCTGCCCAGACCCCCGCCAAAAACAACGAATACTCTCCCTAACTGAGCGCATCTGGTTCATCTGTCAAGCCACTCACCGCGGCCAGCGTCGTGGCGGACGCATGGAACTCACCGCGGCCAGCGTCGTGGCCGAAGCACGCTGAGTCGCCGCCCTCAACGCTGCCGCTCACGGTGCCCGTGCCGCTCTTGCCGCTCGTCGAGCGATCCCACCGCCCCCGGTGGCCACTCGGCGTGGCCGCCAGCGCGTCCTGCACCTTCTGAGGCGCCAGCTGCACCCACTCCTGCTGCGGCCTCGCCAACGGCGACGCCGGCTGAGTCGGGCTGCAGCCCGGCCCCCCCCCCGGCGCGCCCCATGCGCCTCCGACCGGGGAGTCTGGCCG
This sequence comes from Ulva prolifera, assembly GCA_023078555.1. Classification (NCBI taxonomy): domain Eukaryota; kingdom Viridiplantae; phylum Chlorophyta; class Ulvophyceae; order Ulvales; family Ulvaceae; genus Ulva; species Ulva prolifera. Next base: position 5,223,641 of record CM041197.1, read on the forward strand.
GCTGAGCTCGCACACGCCTGCGGAAGCCAACACGTCAAACAGCATGAGCTCGTGCTCCCCAGCGTCGGCTTCTGAGCAGCTCGCGGATGCCTTGAGCGCCGGCTCGACAGCTGACGCTCCAGCCGCCGCCTGCAGCGGCGAAACGAGGCCGCGCTGCGTGCCGAAGGAGAGGAACATTGGGTGCGCCTGCGCGGGGGGGGAGGAGCGGCGCGCGCCGCGGGCCGGCCACGCCGGATCGGCCCGCGGCGCCGACGCCACAGGCGACACGACCTTGCCGAACGCGTGGCCGGCGGCGGCGGTGAGCGGCCGCGCAAGGGCTATCGGCAGCCCCGCCCGCGCGGCAAGCGCATACGCGACGGACGCCGGCGAGCCAGACAGCTCCGGACCGTCGTCTTCCAGCGGCGCTGCGGACGGAGCCCGCAGCTCGATCGGCAATGCGGCCGTTGCCGGCGTGGCGGCGGTGGCGACGGGCTGCGCGGCATCGTCCGGCGCCGCGGCCGCGACGGCGTCCACAGCGCCGCCGGAGGCGGCGACTGCGATGCGGTGCCGTGCCGGCGACGGCGAGAGTGAGATCTCGCCGGTGCCGTCCGGCGCGCCGGCGCCGGCGCTGGGAATCGTGCATGCGTCGACGTCGATTGTGGGGACCCGCGTCGCGTGGAGGCCGCCCGTTGGCAGCATGGACCCAGAAGGCAGCGTGGCCACAAGCGCCTCGATGCTGGCGGCCTCGGCACTGGCGAGGGCGTGCGTCTGCACATCGGAGGTGGCTGGGGTGCGAACAGGGCCGGGGGTGCTGAGACCACTCTCGCCACTCTGCGAGACGGCCGCGTCGAAGTCAGGCGACTCGCACTGCTCTGAGCCGTGCGTGGAGGTGCTCCCAACCTGCAGCAGCACTGCCTCGTCACCGCCCTCCCATCACGCTCCTGAGAAATTGGATGTTTCCTTTCTCCACGGATGAGAAGACGCTTCAGCCCCAATGCGTGAGCACCGCCACAGCGGCAGCAAGGCCACAGCGAGTGATGCGTGTGTCACCAACACACACGCACCCAATCACCGTGCATCACTACCGCGACAGCCTCGCGCGATGGCGGGCAAGCAGAGACTCAGGGTGGCGGGTGGGCACGGTGCGCTTGTGCGCAGCTCGCACCTGCAGGCCGAGGACTTCCGCCCCGAGCTCCTCGAGCTCCTGCATTGCCGCCGCGCGCTCCTCGCCGTCCTCCGCGTCGAGCATCACGCTCTCCATGCATCGTGGCACGGCGTCCACCTGCTGCTCGTCCTCTGCATCCAGTGGGTGGCCCTCGAGCGCGTCAAGGTCCTCCGCCGTCGCGGCAAACGCCTGCACCCACACTCCTCGGCCCTCTTCACACAGCTCGACGAACTCTCGGGGCCCAGACGCGGTCGTGGAACGCTTGGTCACGTGTCATGCACCAGGAAACACATTTGCCCCCGCCCTTCTCTTTCATTGAGGTCAATAAGCTTTGAGGCTTAATGACTGTGCATCTCGAGCTTTGTTCCGCGATACGTACTGCGCTCTGACGAGCGACCCACGTCAGGCGAATTCCGAGATGACTAGCCGGATATGGAGACATCAAGGTCCAGCTGCTTGTCATCAAAGTTATCTGAGCCGCATTGGTAACAAGCCCCGGACTGGCTCTACGTCTACAGTGAATTCTACAAATGCGAAACGCAGGGCAGTGCATGGGGGGCATGCAAGGCGTCGCACCTGCGGCTCGAAGCTGTTGTCGGCGTGGATGACGAGCGCCCCCGCGGCGTTCGCGAGCCCGAGGTACTGCGGGTGCGAGAACACCGTCCAGCACGTGCCAAAGGCGCGGCGGCAGCCGCGCCGGCACACCTCGTGCGCACGCACCATCGCCGCAAAGCCGTGGCGCTCGAGGAACCCGGCGTACGCGCGCTGCCCGAAGAGGTGCCCGGCGCCGCGGTCACTCGCGGCGTAGTCTGCACACATGCCCAAGATGACGCAACTTGTGCAAGCAACCCTCTGGCGTGCGTGTGATGGGACACAGCATGGGTGCCGACGCCGTCTGTCCGGCCGCGCTCGTGTGGACGCACCGCTCATCGGGCAGAATTCACACATGAAACAAGACCGTGATATTAATATGTTCTCTTACTCGGGCAGGTGCCTCACGCAGCAGGACCCCAACGACCGGGGCCTTTTGTAATCATGCGTTCACGCAATGTATCCCGTCTGTATGTGCTCTGACACAGGTTCAGGGGTGCCGCCGGAAGCGAGGCCGCGCTCGGTGCGGCCACACCCCCCGCACCCCCCCGCAGCCGGTGCAGCGCACCTTGAATGCCGGCGTTGATGACGGGGTCCCCCCAGATGAGGTCCGCGAGGAGCGAGTCCGGCTCGAGCTTCGCGGGCCGCGGGATCGCGTCGATATCATCGAGGCTGCCGAGGCGGGGGGTGATGCCGCCGTGGACCGCAAAGACGGCGCCGCCGACGACGGCGGCGACGGGGAGGACGTTGAAGACGGCGAGGGAGGCGGCGTAGATGCGCGTGGAGTAGCGCGTGCGGCACTCGTTGAGGAAGCCGTAGGCGCGCGACATCATGCCGCTCTCGTGGTTGCCGCGCAGGCAGTGCACGTGGCCGGGGTGGCGGCAGTGCAGCGCGAGGATGAGCGCGAGCACCTCGACGCCGTTGGCGCCCCTGCACACGCGACACCATAGGGGGCACTGCTCGGTCGCCTGTTGTGTTGCAGCCGGTCGAGGCGCCTAACAGCATTGGTAAGGGCCACCAACCGGAAAGTAGACCTGAGTTTGTTTGGGGGTATGTGTTGTGTGATCGTGTTGTTTCGTGTGAATCGGGCCGGCCGTCCGGCGCTGACATGCGACGGCCACGGGGTGAGAGGAGCGTGATGCTGGTGCAACGCATGGAGCAAGTCCGCGGCGGAGGCGATGTCGATGTATCCCAATGGCCGGGCGCGTAAACGATGGGCACATGCGCGGAGGCCTCAGTGCTGGTGCTCAGCGCCAGGGATTGGAATTGGAGTAGATGACATGAACAGGCTCGCCGAGTGGTACTCTTGGTGTGAAACTTGAGACACAGTCACCGTCAGACAGCCGTTGAAGCTATTCGAGGTGAATGCCGGGGCGCTTAGCTAAGGGAGGGGGGCATGGTCGTTATGTGATTTGTGGCAGTGGGGGCCACCACGCTGGGGTCACTGCAGCCGATGTGGGAGCAGCAGACAAAGACGCCGTCAGCGAGGTGCTCGGTCGAATTGGTGAAATTGGGAGTCAGTGGGGTGCTCGGTCAAATTGGGCGGGCGTCTTGAGGATGTGTGTGGTTCAGATGCAGCCGGTGGGGGTGTCAGGGCGGCAAGAGCGCATATGCACCGCGTTACAGCTGTGCGCAGGTCGACGATACAAGCCAGCGGCATCTGTCCTCGGGAGCTGACAGCCCCGGGCAGTGCCACGCGGACGGCGCTTGCAAAACGCTGCCCGACGCATCCAGGCGACACATCGCTGTAGTACTTTCATACACTGGACAGGGCATGATATCGATACGATGTGTGTGAGGGCTACCGAAAGACGAACGCGGATGCGTGGCAACCGGATCCGAGACAAGCGGTTGCCTCAGCTAGTCCAGATGGCAAGCACTGCCTACGGGGCGAGATGGAAATTCCACGGTGCACAACAGCGTACTCTGGTGCGCTGAGAGTACACGCGGGCGCACACTCAGCTGCTATGCATCGTCCTGCGATAGAGTTCGTTGGTTACACACGCGGACTTCGTGCATCGGCGCGCCCGAACTGCGATTTGCGCTCGGCGACCAACTGCGATTTGCGCACGCCATGGGGCGCCATGGCGCGCCATTAGCTGGTCTGCGTGCAGTGTCACCACACACACCCAGGCAGGATTGCAAATTGAGCTTGCAGTGTGACCGACACAAGACGGCACGTCCGCAGGTGCAGGCGCAGGTGCTGACGTTGCGTGGGTGTGTTGGTGTGTGCTGCGTGTGGCTTGTTGCGTGGTGTGCGGTTCCCCTGGTTGTTGCTCGCGGTGCTACCTGCCTTGCTTGCTTTGTCCTTGTAACACAATACGGCACGTCCGATAGGCTGTGTGCACGAAGACTGCACGCTACGTCGAGTCACCAGTGGAGTGAGCAAGGAAACGCGACCAAACCAACCGACACGGCACCGTCATTTCACAAAAGTTGTGAGTCACTGATGCTGCAAAACCTCGAGATAGACCGCAGCGCTGTGGGGACAGAGTCATGCAAGGACTAGGGCTCACGAGGGCTGAGCCATGTCCACTCAAGAAGGTGATGTTACTATGCTTGTACATACTGTGTGGGTGTGACAGAAACCAGCGCAGGACCAAGACAGACCAAGCCAATCATCAGCCAAGAGCACTCTCTACTGTGGACTGTGGTGCATTATAATCCACTACGTTTTCGATGCAAAGCAGATATCACGGGCCCGCTGCTATCGCCATTGGAGGTGCCCCAAGATGCAAGCGGCATATGCAATATCATATGTGTAATTTACTCACGGCATTGTTGCGCCATGATCTGCCTGTGCCCTTCACAGACTGCACTGACGATAATAAATCGCAGGGGTAGATAGGCAGCCTTATAGAAGCAATTCAGCACAGGCCAAAGCAGAAGATTGGCCGTGCTGCAGCGTGGGAAATCACCTGTCAACATAGTCGCCGAGGAAGAGGTACCGCGCTTTTGGCGGCATGCCATTGTGCTTGAGAATGCGGATGAGGGTGTGGATGTCACCGTGCAGATCGCCGACAACGATGCAGGGCGATGGTACATCCCTGAGCAGAGCTGGTTTGCTTTTGAGAGCCTTCCTGCAAAGGCACTAGCGCTCGTGACACGTGGTATCAACACATTAAGTGTATGATGGCATGAACAGTGATCAAATTGGCTGTGCTGCACGCAGCGAGGCCACATGTGTAGCATTGGCGCGAGTGCCACTACCTTCTATACCACTCTGTCTTCAATTAATAGGTGTGTTGCGCTCAATGTGGTGAGTTCGTGAGTTCTAGAAGTGTGAGCGTTGGCATACAGCAGCCAAGGACTCCATGATCCAGACAAAGGCTCAAAACAGAGTGGCTCAAGCATACTCAAAGACGGACGGGAGATCATGCTGCTGATAGAATTGTACATACATAGCCAGTTAATGTATCACTACACCACACCGCAGCACGCCTGTGAAAGCAGGGTGGACACCCGCGGCACTCGACAGCAAGCACCACCGCTGTGCAATGCTCTCCATGACGATCACCCGCCGGCTACAGCAGCATACTATCGCACTGATCACCTGAAGAATGAATTCCCGAGCTTGCGATCACAGGAGATGACAGCGTCATTGCCACTGCATGGAGAATGCGTCATGGTGGCAGCAAACCTTGCCGTCTTCAGAAGCCGAGTAAGGATGCCTTCAGGTAAAATCCATCGAGATTGCGCTAGCTTTGAAGCTGGCTTTGTGTCGAGTTTCGCTAGTTTGGCGATGATGCGGTTGAGCTCGGCCTCGCTGGAGAGGCCACGCAGAAAGCTGAGCACCATTGTATAGGGACTACTTCGCACGGAACATCGTTACTGAGCTCTTTTGATATTCCTCCTGTACGTTGTCGGGAACATGGTTCTTCAGCAGCTGAGGACAGTTCCTGTTCGTCCTTAAGACAAAAAGGCACAGGTGAACTGGCGTGTCCACTATCGTAAATACCTGGAATCCGTGTTGCCTGTCCAGGACACGGCTGAGAACCTTGATCTGGAAATCCGCAGTCGTGGGAATGGTGTTGCGTTCGAGGCGAAGGCGAGGATATATGACTGAGATGCCGAACGCGCTGAAAGATTCCTATGAAGTCTTTGTTCGACTAGCGGCCAACTCTTGCCTTACGGTGCCTTGCTGAAATCTCGGCAGCACAGGGCAAGTTGGTGTAGCAATGGCGTGAGTTGTCGGCTGTGCAGGATTGATGACCGGGGCACTGCGCACTTGCAATCAAAACGTTTGGCAGTCTTCTGATGGGAAGGCTTTGCTTCAATCCCGAGCCATCAGTCCTACAGTGTCGTACGTACGTGGATGTTCAAGCCACCGGGAAATGGCCACACGAATTCCGTTCGTGCGGCAGTAAACATGGGCCGATCGCCGAGTATCTGACATCGTCATCACGCGCCTGAACAGGCACGCGGGACGGAGCAGCTACGCACACCGGAATGTATACGGGGGACCAGCGCGCACAAGTACATGTAAGGTGACCCTGCAATCGAGGGGAGCATCATAATTGACCGTCAGAATGCACTCCATCACAAGATTCGGCAGCGCCACTCGCGTTATCTTACGCCAGACAAATCTTGCATACTGCGGCACGTCGCATGCCTTCAAGATCTATCGCGCAAAAACAAAATGCACACACAGCGCGCCAATGTCTGCAACGCATGTCGTCAAGAGGACGACAATTCTAGTCTCGAGAGGCCCAGGGAAAGCATTTGCCATGAATCACCCCTGGTGGCGTGGCGCGATCGCATGACATGCATGCATGAGATGATTGACGGCAGTGTGAATTCGAACAGCAGGCTCTGAAACACCGCTATGGCTCTGGAGATTGCCGGACGATGTCGGGCGGTCCTGAGATGTCACCCGGAGCGCACCGTGCGTATAAGGTGATTTGTCGAAGCATCAACGTCGTGTGCAGTGATCGATGTCTAGAAATGCAGATGCGCATGCTAGCCGCGCTTGTACATGACTGGCCATGCATGCAGCGGCACTCATGCCCATGCAATGCCCCACATTGGCCCACCACCGAGTCAAACTTGACCGCGAAGTCTATCATCTCTCGCCACACCTACGCAGACGGTACAACGCTCCTCACACACGCTATGGTGACAAGGACCAAGGGGCTGCGTTCTAGCGCAGCGGCGAACGTGTGGACATTGTTGGAACAGTCAAGCGAATTAATCACCAGCGCGAACCCGGGCCGTACGCATGGGTTGCCTTCGAATGACTCCAGGTGCGTCCGAGTCTAGAGTGGTCGCAGATGCTCCGAAGTATTTGTCTGGTGCTCCTACATTGTATGACTGTGCGAGCACGATTGCTGCGCCAAGCGCGAGACACGTGGCTGAAGGCGTATGTACTTGTGCGACGAACATGTGCAGTAGTAGTATCTGTGCGGCATCAGCTACAACGGGTGGTCAGCGCGGTGGCCTCGCAACGTGGCTGCTGCCTTGTGTTGTTGTTAAAATGAATCGCGCCTCGGGTGCTTGCGTGACAGCAGATCGTGATATGGGAAGTGAACACAGACCAACATTCGCCCTCGTCAAGATCAATCACCATCACGGTGATCCATGCCCAGCCTGAAGTCACTCATCAAAGTCAAGGTGATCAATGTTCAGCCTGATATCAATATGTAATGTTTTGCCATCGCTACACATCTCGGCCCGGCAGTGCAAAGTCTTGCTTGCCGTGGTGCGTCCCACAGCAAGGGCTCATCAACGGCTGAGCCCTCGCGCGAACGTTTGTGACCATAATATTAACACGAGTCTAGAGCTCTCTCTGCTCTGGAGCCGTTTGGACAACGCTAGTGCTGCAGCTTGCAATCTGCCTGCACCAGACACTCAGCCAACCAGCTGCATCGATACAGATTTGTACAGTATGAGACGTGTGGTCGCTCAACCTCGCCATCATCGTCACACAGGACATCGGAGTCCTGCAGTTGGTGGCATAGCCCACCACAAAATATCCTCGAAAACAGACAATGTGATCGATTTGCCAATCAATCACCTGGTCTATGGAAGTATCAGGGTCAATCACATTCGCTGTTGCTGCTGGGGCACAGACCAGTCATGGCAACAACATCCGGCACCTGCCACAGCAGAATTGCACGTCTGCTGTGCAATCTCTTACAATCGAAGATGCAGACCGGATTATTTGCCAGTGCTAGCCACGGCAGCCATGCCCACGGGCAACAGCCATGCCATGCTCCCAGCTGCCCGTACCACCACGGGTGCAGCATGGCTACTATGCTACGCCCACAGGCGGCTGCCACGGACATCATTTCTTACGACATACGTTTGGAAAACAAAAGAGCATACTACGTAGCGCCACATGCTGCCTGTGCCGACGCTGTCGGGGCCACTTGTGCCTCGCATGACAGAACACTGACGGCGGACAGGACAGGCCGGGCATCGCCTGCAAAGCTGCAGCCACCCCCACGGCACTGCCAAACTGCGGTGCAGCCACCCCCACGGCACTGCCACTGCACTGCCACGCTGGGCGCGGCGCTTCTACTCCTCATCTGCAGCCCGTGCTGCAGTTCACAGCATGCGTGGCCACCCCAGCGTGCGTGGCAGCTTCCAGTGAGCGCCACCCCTGCTAGCCCTGCTGATGTGGCGATCGCCTTGGTGAGTTGGCGATGAGTCAGCAGCAGCAGCAGCCCGGAATGAACGGCCCATTGTACTGTGATTCGCCAGCCGAGCCACCGCCACACCGTGGCCAACTGGGAGGGCGCTGACGGCGCAGCTGTGCCGCTGTGGACGCTGCTAGCCACCCGGCAGGCAGAGCAGCACGACATCCTCAGGGAATGTTCCGCATGTGCTGTGGCTCCGGCGCGCACAAGATCGCAACTCGCTGCGGCACCCAGTCGCCGGACAGGGTGCTGGCGGGCGGGCGACATGCATGCCACAATCCCTGCAGCGCGTGCAGTACACTCCTGGGATGGTGCACTGGAGGTCACTTCAGCGAGTCGCGCTGGGAGATGCCGGCTGCGCGAGGGCGGACCCTGCAGAATGCCCATCGCAAACACGACCGTCCACTTCAGCTCGGAGCGGTCTGTCGTGCAGCGGGGGGGGGGGAGGGGGGTCCTCAACCCCGGGGCGGCCCAACCTCACACTGCCAGAGGCTGGCGCAGTCGGGCCCACCCCTCCACAGCACCACCCTCTAAACAGATGCTGGAGCAGCGCAGGTGTCTGCGCCTCGCAGCCCTCAGCAGGCTGCCAGCGGCTACGGCGCATCTACGCCCGCTTCAGTGTGCAGCCGTCCCACAGCCGCCTCCCCGACCCCGTCCTGCAACGCAACGCCCGTCCATCGGTGGCAGGTCACTGCGTGGCCTCAGCAACCCTGGCAGCGGCGCAGAACGCTGGGCCTCGCAGCGCACGCAGCACGCAGCACGCGCGCAGCAGACTAGCGGCAGATGTCGGTCTCGGGTGGTACATTCGTGTGTCGCATTGGGGATGCGCCGACGAGCACTCCGGCGCGCGCCCGCACTTATGCGCGGGGCTCACCAGGCGGCTCCGCTGCGACGTTGGGCTACGCCGGCATGTGCTCTACGGCGGCGGCGGCTGCGGGGGGAGGGTCCGCCATGAGGGGCCCCGGGAGGATGTTGCCGCAGGCGACGCGGAGGATGCCCTTCTCGAGGCGCGGCCAGATGTACATCGAGTTGGAGGACTTCCACTGCGAGACGTACGGGTGGGCCGCCTGCGTCGCCTGCACGCCCTTCAGCGGCTGCGTCCAGTCCAGCATCGCCACCTGCACGCTGCCACAAGTGGCTCGAGTGGCCATGCAGGGGCGGTCGAACCTAGCCTTGCGCAGCTCGCTGTTGACGCAGTGCTACCTGCCGCGTCGCCGTGGTCATTGTAGCACACACAACCACAAGCGGGGCCGCACCGTGCACCCACCTCGCCCGCAGTCTGCGTTTCAGGTGGTTCGGCGTTTGGGCGCGTGCTCATAGTGTTGCATGATTGATTGCTGCGTTGCTAGCAGATAAGGCGAAAGCCTCGCACCTCTAAAGAGGCATGGTGGGTGATGGTCGCGGGTGAAGCGTGCAGGTGAGACGGGCTGTGGCGGCCGTGAAGGGGCTCGGTGAGAAGAAAGCAGTGCCAATGGGGGGTACCGGCAGACACAAGGTAGGCGCCCCGGCATGCCACGCGCAGTGTCGGACACAGTTCCGCGCGGCCGATGCCTTCGACTGGCACGCCAACATACGCCGACACGCCAGCCACAAGCAGCGCGCATGCTCACAGCCACTGCCACTCTCACCATTTTTGGGCGCCACTCTCACATCGCGAAGCGACATTCGTTCAAGCAGTCACCTTGATACAAAGACACGCGTAGTTACGGGGGTTGGGGGTGAAGAAGCGCGCCTGGCCCGACCGCGAGCCCGCTACCACGCGGCGGCCACAGGGGCTCGCCGCACAGCCCAGCACCTTGTCCGCAAGCTGCGCCACCGTCCACAGCACGCCCGTCGAGCGCACGTCCCAGAGGTACAGCCGCCCGCGCTTGCTGCCGAGGAGCAGCTGGCTCGGCAGGCCGGCGCCGGGCGCTGCGGGCACGTGTGAGACGCAGTAGATGACGTCAGCGTGGTCGTGGCCGGGGCCGGTGCTGCGCGGGGGCAGGTCGCACGTCATCACGGCCGCGATGTTGTGGGGGGCCTGGCGGCAGTCCCACAGCTGCACGAGCTGCGGCGAGGGGCACGCGACGGCGACCATGTTGGACCTGCAGCGCACGCGCCGCCGCCGTCAGAGCGCCGGGTACAAGCGGAGTTGGCGTATGCATGCGTGTGCATGTGTATGCATGGCTAGTGCGCCGATCGCCACACTGCGTGTGCTTTAGAGACTGCTGAGGCGGAAGGCTGGAGGCTGCACGAGCAGGGCCCCGGCACCACCCCCGGCTACCACCCAGAACTGTGCGCGCGCTCGGCCAGGAGTGTGCCAGTCGTAGCATCAGAGACAGTGGTCAAGGGAGATATGCCGAGAACAGGTTATAGCCTCAGTGTGTTATCGGGTGCTTGAATAGAGTATATGTAAACATGATGCGGGGTTTCGTGACGTGCTGCCATGCGACGGCCAGAGCTCATGAGGTCCGACAAACCAGCCGCAGCAGCAAGGCTGCAAGCCGGTTGGGGAGGCCGTTGAAGAATACACCAAGAAGAGCTCGAGGCATGGCAGGGAAACACACCAACGCAGCCTCAAACGCATCGCAACGGCCAGCACTGAGCGCGCTGTGCGTGCCCGCGGAGGGCGTCACACCACGAATCACCACGCGCACCCACGATGGCCACGGAAGCACAGTACGCCGCATCGCAGCCTGGACCAATGCAGTGACCCAGAGAGCGCACCCAGGGAGGGCGTTGCAGGAGTAGATCGAGCCCGCGGTCGCCTTGGCGCAGAAGATCTCCTGCCAGGTGGAGGTGTCCCAGAGCACGAGGTTGCCGAGGCTGCTCGCGGCCGCCACCCACCGGCCCCCCGCGTCCTCGCCCCAGCGCGGCTGCAGCGCGAGGTCGTACATGCGGTTGCTCTCAGAGTTCGTCGCGGCGGGCCGCCCGATGTCGCTCGACACGTGCGTCACCGCCACGCACTGCGGCGCCACCTGCGCGCACCGCGGCCTGTCTTGCCTGAGGCAGGCCGGCAGAGACCTTGGGCCGGACACATGCAAGCCGTGGCTGCGCAACAGGTTCGCCGTGCTGCACCCGCCGCGGTGGCGGGGGAGATGGGGGTCAGGACAACCTGCGGTGATGTGGCGACACTGGCAGTTCTGGTGGATGGCCTCCACATGGACGTGGCTGCACGCATGTGCGGCGAGCTCTGTGCGGACCGCCGAGCAGGTACCGTGGAGAGGCGGAAGCAGCGCCGACGACGACGGTGGCCATGCATATGGGCTGCCGTGCAAACCGCGAGGCGCGCTGTGCCGTTCCCATGCATTGCATCGCACCTCGTCTGCCGCCGCCCGGCCCTCGTTTGCATCGATCCACGACGTCCCGCCGTCCGGGAACTGCCACACGATCAGCGCCGCGCGGTCCGTGCCGACGGTCACGAAGCGGTCGTTCGCCACGACCGAGCGGCCGACGACGCCCGGGGGCACCGCGGCCGCCGCGAGCGACGACATGCCGCTGACGCGGCCCTGGCACAGGTCCCACCACGTCAGTTTGCCGTCCGCGGACACGCTGACGGCCTCGCGGAGCCCCGGGGACCCCTGCCGCTGGATCGGCACGACCCCCGTCATCTGCTTCGAGTCGTACGGGTTCGCGAGCAGCCGCGTGCAGCTCCGGAACATCGCCTTGATGCCGAGGCAGCCGTTTGCGCCGGCGGTGATGACTATCGGCTCGATCTCGCCGTTGTGCGCGGAGGCGCGGTGCGAGGGGGGCGCCGGGGGGGCGCCTGTCGCGGCCTGGGGGGCCGCGATTGACCCGTTCGGTGAGTCTGCGGCGCCATTGAGGCCGCGGTGGGCCGCGGGGGTGGGTTGGATGGCAAGGGTGTCGAGGGACAGGAGATCGACCTCGCCGGGGGCGGACTGCGCTGCCGTTGGGGAGGCGCGGCGGTGCGCGGGTACGGCATTGGTCGGCGCGGACGCGACACCGGAGCCGGGGGCGCTAGTTGGACCCGCGGCGGCCGGGGCGGCTGCGGAGGTGCGCGGGGTGACGCGCGGGAGCACGGCCCCCGCTGGGGCGGACACAGATGGTGAGGCCGCGCGGAGGGGGGCTGCGACAGAGGCGGTGGGGGTCATGCCGGGGAGGGACGGGGTGGACTGCGCGGAGGGGGTGGAGGTGGTGGGGATGATGTCTGCACTGTGGAGCACGCTCGTGGGCACGGACGGGGTGCCCCCGGACTCAATGCGGAGGACTTCGTTGAGAGAGGAGAGCGCGTGCCGCATCGCGAGGACATCCTGGCGGGTGATGGGGGAGACGACGAAGGAGCGTGAGAGGATGTGCGCCAGCCGGGGCTCGAGGGATGCTGGTACGGCCGGGCCAGTGCCGGTCATGAGCATGTTGAGGACCTTCATGACCGGCATGTCGGCATAAGGCGGCGAGCCCGTTGCGAGCTCGAGGATGGTGGCTGCAAGGCCCCAGGAGTCCGCTGCGAAGCCGATGCCGCCGGGTTTGTTGACGACCTGCTCAGGGGACATGTAGTTGGTGGATCCGTACGCGTCGTGCGGGAGCGGGACGGAGCTCGCGTTGACCGGGACCTCGTGCGCGATGGAGAAGTCGCATAGGTAGCAGTTGCCCGAGGCGTCGAGGAGCACATTGTCTGGCTTGATGTCGAAGTGAGCGATGCGCGCGTTCTTGTGCAGCATACGCACGGCTTCCGCGAGCTGCTTTGCGATGGCCACGATCTCTCGCAGATGGAGCTTCTTCCTGCCTGAATGTTGTAGGTCGTTTTTGCAGCCATCGCATGGCTGGTGCTCGGATGTGCAACGTAGAGTTCGAGACACGTTCGCAGGACCATTGCCCACTGGAGGGATCGTGTGCACCGAGGGCAACGCGGAAAAGGGCAGGCATGATGAGGACACACCGCCACGTTCTTCTATGTACTTTTTGAGACTTTTCTCGTAGAGATGGAGCACCATGCACACTTGGCCATCCTTGACGCAGTATCCCAATGGACGACATACGTACAGGCACTTCTCCAGTGCCTTTCTGAGCAGTAGAAACTCATGAGGAGGCTGTTCTGTGACTGCTGTTCCTTCCAAGACCTTCACGGCGACCGTCCGCTTCCCTGACTTGTCGCGGAGGGTGCCCTTGTAGACCTGTCCTGCCCCACCAGTCCCTAAAACTTGACCTTTGTGCAACGTCAAATCCCCAGGCGGTATGGCATATTTATCGGTCATTCTAAATATCCATGCCCGCGTGTGCTAGCGCACGACGACAGGCGACTGGCAAGTCCTGCCAGCGCACCGGCTGAGGCACACTCAACGCAGCTATAGCATGACGATAGGTGTTACAGGTAGGCACTGTGACGGCACATGGCCGCGTATTTGAGGTAGCAGCGTATTTCAAAGACTTTGCAGCACGTAAGCAACTCTGCCTGGCACCGCTAGCAAACCCGCAGACAGGATGTATGCTTGATAGCATGAAGCACAAAACGATGTCAGGTGTACGTTTGTGTGCACTTCTGTTTTGTACGTTGTCGTGCAGTGCTGACTTCACATCGGCCTATGCATCTGCACCCACGCTACTCGCCCTCTATCTCGAGATACATGCCGCCTTCGCCGGACGGATGGTTTCTCTTCCTATCACCAAACGGTAGATCTGTGCAAATGATCACCGAATTGATTTCGACAATCTACGCTGCTTAGTACCTGTTGTTATCGTTCATCCCAGGCGAAATACTTCATGCTAGCATCTCAGATCACACAGCAGAACTGCGGATACACACTGTTGATCACGGCACACCCACAACCAAAAACAGCACGCAATGAAACTCTGTCGACAGCTGTCATCCCTCCAGAAGGACCAGTTACACCCTGCTGAAAGAAGCAATGGTGCCAACACCTGTCCAGATGCAGGGCACACGGGACACGACAGTGTGTATAAGAACCAGATCTGCATTGGGTACCTTGCCAGTCACCACGTTTCTCTGACAAGTTCCAGCACAGTACAACTCGAATATATCACCACCAAAGAAGCAGGCCACAAGTAGGAGCAACCGACGGTATGCACAGAACATCGGTGCTGGAACTGGCCATAGCAAAACGAATTCTCTACATTCGGTGAACCCGCGAGAAGCCTATCGAGACTGGCACCCGACGCGCAGTCATCAGTTGTGAGGTCGGCAGCGCGGGGACGGGTCAGGTTGTTGCATTTTCCTACACACACTCTGCTGATGCCAGTCAAGCGCATCCCCAACGCCACACTTCTGCCCCGGCCTTCCTGCACACACATCTAAGGCCCCCACGGTGTGGTATGCTCAGCCCGAGGCAGCAGCAGAGCCGCACATCCAGCGGGGACACACACAAACACACACACGCATCTCTGACCATACAGGCGCTTCCATGGCCTCCAGGGCGGATCACTCATGCCAGCGCCCCCCTTAGCCACATGCGACACTGCCACACTGCGCCATACTGGCTGCTAGCAACGGCTGCTTCCCATGCTGAAGTCACCCGGCCTCACACACGCGCCGTTCGCCACCGTGTTCCTGCCACCTCGCATTCCGCCACTGGTGCGGCAGCGGTAGCACCGGCCACCATGGATGCCCCCCTGGCGTGCGCCCGGATTCACATGCATGCTGCTGCTCCGGCACTGACCTGAGGTCCATGTACAGCTGCGCGACGCAGAGCCCCCATAACATGTTTCACGTGGACCTCTCTGGCACATCGGGCTGCACGTTTTCCCGCCAATGCCGCGCAAGACCCTGCGCAGCGCCATCCGCAGGTCTGCTCCGGGGGACCAGATGCCACATATGCACGCCGCAGGGTACGCGCACTCCGCGATCGGCAAGTCACAAAGCGTGACCTAGTTCTGTGGGTCCGTGGCACACCCGCAGCCGGTTTGCGCCGTGCCGCCGGCCGCTGCGTGGCGTGATCCTCTGCCTCCCGCAGCGCGCGCAGCGCGCCTACAGCTTATCGTACAGGCTGTCGACGTCGCCGTACTTGGCCATCTGCTTCTCGGCGCGGATGCGGCGCACGGTGTCTGTCGCAACACCGACGATGATGAGCACGGACGTGCCCGCGAAGCCGCGCAGCGCGGGCACGTTGGTCAGCGCCTCGGTGAGCGCCGGCGCGGCGGCGAGCACGCCGAGGAACACCGAGCCGAGCACCGACATGTACGTCAGGCGGTCCGTGACGAACTCCGCGGTCGCACGCCCGGGCCGCACCCCCGGCACCGAGGCCCCCTGCACCGCCACACGCTCGCCGTGACCAACACACGCACGCATGCATGTGCACTGCTTGCGTGCACTCTCGGCAATCGAGTGCCCGTGTGCAGTTTGCGCCGGCACGGCTGCACATGCATCCCACATCCCGATGCGTGATCAGGATCAGACCAGACATCAGTCACCCGGACGTGCAGCACCGCCGCGGCAGGAGACAGCGCTGGTCGCCTTGCAGCTTTTCCAGATCTGACATCCAGTAACCCAAGACCCGGTGTCTGCAATGTGTATGTGATCGGGGCCGGCGACCCGGCGCTGGTGCGCGTAGGGCTGCGGCGCGCACCTGCCGCTTGAGCTGGTCCGACACGTCGTTCGGGTCGAGCTGCAGGAAGGTGTAGTAGTAGTTGATGCCGATGATGAAGAGGACGTTGGCGGGGAGGTAGAGGGGCCCCCCCGGCGCGAGCGCCGTCGCGGCGGGCTGCAGCGCCTCGACGCCTGAGAAGCGCGCGACGGCGCCCGGCACCGCGAGCAGCGAGGACGCAAAGATGACGGGCATGACGCCGGTGGCGTTGACCTTGAAGGGGAGGTACGAGGCGCGCGCGAGGTCGCCGGAGGAGCGGTAGCGCGATGCGTAGTTGATCGGCACGCGCCGCTCCGCGCCCTGCACACACGCACGCGTGACCACGTGGGGTACCTAGAGCCGCCAGGGCATGAACGCACAGGTGTGAGCGCACTGGCCGCGTGCGTGTGTGCATGCGTGTGCATGGGGTTGACTGCACCCAGGCCCCAGGCACCCCGCGGACCAGTGATGTGGACTATTGGTGCCAGAGACTCCACTCTTCTCGTTCGGGAAAAGGCGCATGGGTTTGCCGCGGTCCCAGAAGTCGACGCGAGGAACACCTCCGCCGCCACAGAACGAGCACAGACGCCATCGGCAGACTACCGAAATGCGTGCTGCCCAGAATGCGTTCATTGACAGGCCTTTATTTGTTTCAATTGTATTGCGCGCGGGGTGAGCACCTGCACGCAGACGATGCCGAAGGTGGTCAGCACGAAGGCGACCATGTAGATGGCGATCGAGCTCGAGCCGGATTCGCCGGCCTGCGCAAAGGCGGCGCCGATTGAGGAGGGGAGGTAGGAGGCGATGTTGGCGAAGATGAGGATGGAGGTGCCGTTGCCGAGCTTGAGCTCCGTGATGTAGTCCGCGACCTGGTTCACGATCATCGCGCCCGCCACGAGCGCGAGCTCGTTGCTCAGCAGCCACTCCGCGCTCCAGTCGCTCACGTACGGCCTGCACGTGGGGCGTGTGTGGATGCGAGTGAGTGGCACGGTGTGCGTGAGCGCGGGGAAGTGTGTGGCAGAACAAACTGATAGGCGTTACGGCATCGGAACGGCGTGCGCTCGATCTCAACGTGCATGTGTACATATATGGGTGGATCGATGGATGCTGACGTGCTAGAGTACGCAGCGAAGTGGAGCAGAGCGTGCTGTGACATCGTCCCTGCTGACGAGTCCAGGTGAACAGTGCAGCAGAGAGCACTACAGTCAGATAGACTTTCTTTTTGTAAGTGCAGGCCTGGCTGGGGACGATCTCTGTGGGATGGAACGCCCCTGATGCATCCGGCACCAAACAGGCGATCAACACACGACATGATAGGGGCGAGGTGTCATGAGTACGACGCACTTGAGGGCAGAGAGCTGGCCAAAGGCTTGCACCGAGGCAAAGGCGAGGGCAGCAAGCTTCGTGTACAGCTGGTAGCGGGCTCGCCCCTGCGGGCCATCCTCCCGCTGCATCTTCTTCAGCGACGGAAACGTGATGCTCATGATCTGGAGGAAGATGGAGGCATTGATGGCGGGGATGATGCCCAGGGAGAACACCCCCACGTTGGAGATGGAGCCTCCGGTGATGTTGTCGATGTATCCCAGCAGGCCATTGCTAGAGACAGCTGCAGAGAACTTCTCGATGTCGACGCCTGGAAGGCGATCGTACACGCCTACGCGAGATACAGCGATGAGGGCGATGAGGGCGATGAGCTTGTTTCGGAGGGGCGCGGGGAGGAGTGATGAAGGTGTGGCTGAGGCGCCACGAGAGAGAGCTGTGATGGAGGATGTGGTACGAGGGGTGGTTTGAGCAGGAGATGAGCTTTTGGACAGCACTGGAGGCGTCTCAGGCTCGCTGGCAGAGCCATTTGAAGGCGTGGAGGGAGTCTTGGGGCTGGAGTCGGGCTGTGTTGCATGCACAGGTGGAGCTCTACCTGCAGTGTTCAGCAAACAAGCTGAAAGAGGCGTTTAGATAAGATAAGGTCTTTTTGATGGTGATGTAGAACGCACAGCTCGCCGCAGAGCCGCGTGTGAGCATGTGCTGGCGGGACATGGCAGCAGTCATGGTCTACCGCAACAATGCCTACGCTGCCCGCGACGTGATCGAAGCCTGGACTGATGGTACTCTTCAAGGCGCAAATCTGCTACAGCAATGCGAAGACCCAGCAATTATCCCACAGTTTGCGAGCGCTGTTGTTCTGGCATGCAACACACATTCGTACAATCCCCAAAGCAAGCACGATACCTCTGCATCGTATATGGCGTGCTTGTGGTATGTCTGCAAAGCGCGGATATTGAGAGATAGGCACACCTGCAGGCCGGCCAGAAGGCACAAGGCCCACTGGAGCGCGAGGCGCGCATGCCGTGCGGGCTCTGACGAGCCCAAACATGGCTCAATGCACTCGCAAACAAAGCCGAGACACGCTCCGTTTCAGCGGCACTGTACCCCGTCCGACAGCTGCTTAGTGTGCAAAGACAATTTCAGGGTGGCGCAAGCCTCTTCTCAGCGTTGCGCAATGTAGACAGACGAGTTCATGAAGCAGAGTCCACGTGGACAAAGTAGTAGATTTGACGAGAGCACTGCATGCAAAGAGCAGCGCCGTGCAGGACCAGCGGTCGTTTGCCATAGACTCGATGGTCGCAAATTTGTGGCCACAGCGACACTCAAGCCACTTGAAGCCAGGTCCCTGCAGCTGACGTGCACGCTCGACGGAGCTCAAGGTCGAGATCCCCGAAACTAGACGAAATTCCTGGTGAAATGTCATGAATTTGGTCCGGTCACAGTGCCGCCTTCCGCCCTGTCAGTGGATCAGGCCCTGGAGTCAACGCTGTTCCTCCAGTTGCATGCTCACGCATGAAGCCTCCCATATGTGGAAGTGATTTTGTGACCGCCAATGGCCCGCGGTGAAATGTGGGGCTCTCGGTTGCAAGGGCGCAATGTGTGCACAAGTGTTGACCGTCGGTAGACCTCGCCATCGGAACGACACAGCTATCTGTCTAGCGCCAGCAGCTTTATATCCTCAATCTGCTCACCTCACGAATAGTGTATACAACTGCTAGATGTCCCGGTGTCGAGCGACCTCTGGTAGTAGCGCCTGAACTCGCCAGTTGCGTGCAGACCCGGCAAGTCCTCCGACAATGCCCCGCACTAACGCACGGAGGAGGCCACCCAATACCACGGGCTTCGCCGACCGTCAAGATGTTGCCATGCCTCGACATGGAATGATTAGCGATGAAGAATTTCTAGCACTGGGCAGGTGCGTTGTTCCGGGCGTTGGCACTGTCACGCAACTCGCTCGGAGCCTCCGCAGTGTTGGAGATCGCCGTTTGTGACTGCTACCTGACAGGCACTCCCAATATGCAGAATATCCCACGCTATGCTACAATATCGGGCTTTCGCTGGCCAGCAAGTGGCACATTGGGCCAGGAATTTCTCCACGATGCCAGAATCGCAGCAGCGCTTGCTGCCGGGCTTCCAGCAGAAGCTGGACCGGGCGCAGGCTGCGCTCGACGTCAACTCGCAGCTTCTGACTAAAATTATACTGTCTGGAGAGAAGTCTGGTATGATTGGACCGTGCCTAAGCGCAGCCCGGTACCACTCCTCCAAGCCCAACGCGACCGTCAGCCCGTTGGATGCTAGCAAGGTGCGCTCGTTGACCATCTGCCTCTGGCGTCCAAACATCAGCTTTTGTGTGTTGCCCTTCAATGTCACCGGCAAACCAGAGATGCGGACGCGGGAAAACTCGAGCGTTGCATGAGCACTGTTCTTGTAAGCTTACCACCCGAGCTTGTGGTGCCCGCCTGAGCGAAGAATGCTGATTCACGCACCGAAGACGATTCCTCGGAAGCGTCCGTCTCCACACTTCTGTGCGGAATATTTCGTGTGCGACTCCTTCGAACGCAGCTGTCCGTGTTGGTGAACCTTGCATGGGCCCTGCTGACACAGCAACCACAGATGGCCATCTTGCCACTCTGCCTGCAGCGAAAGCCCACGCCATCGACGCACCACAGCATGTGCGTAGGACTCACCACGCTGCATGCACCCGCGGCGGAGCCTGTGCAGACCCAGGCCAAAGATTATTGCCCTCTGGAACATGCATATGATTGTTCTCCAGGGAGTAGTCACTGGTTTCGTCCATGATGCGGGTTAGGCCAAAAAGCTCAGGAACGAGTGCATCCTCCTCCAGCTCCGCTCATGTACAAGCCAAAACTGTCATCGACTCTTCATCACCATCAGCATCTGGTAGCAAATACACCTCCACCGCTGTATGCCTATATTCTGGAACCGTGGTGACCCCGGGCTAGGACTCACCATGAGCATCCTGCTGCATATGAATCATCAGCACTTCGTACCCCCGACGTGTCTCGTCACTCCAAGCCAGGGCCACCACACTCACACAGCGCCACACTCATCAGCCCACGCAGCGCAGCCAGGCATGACACTCACACACGCAGGCCGGGTTCGATGTAGGTCTGCATTCCCTATTGTCGGTGGCGTTGGCGTTGGCGTGCACACGCACACGGGCGGGCGGGCGGGCGGGTTGGTGTGCGAGGGCTGGGCTTGGGGGGTTGTGCTGGGGGAGGCCGGGGCCTCCCCGGGTTGAGGGTTTTTGTTGCGGTCTCGCTGTTTGTTTGCTGGGCGGCCGTGGCTGCTTGTGCTTCCGGGTCTCGTGCGCCTGGCTGGTGGGCGGGGTTCGGATGGGGGTGGGCGTGTGGGTGTGGGCGTGTGTGTGGCTGTGTGGCTGTGTCCGGCGCGAGTGCTGCCGTTGCGTGGGTGTGTTGGTGTGAGCTTCGTGTGGCTTGCTGCGTGGTGTGCGGTTCCCCTGGTTCTTGCTTGCGGTACTACCTGCCTCGCTTGCTTTGTCCTTGTAACACACACGCACACGCACACACGCAGATGTCCCTGCACAACGCCCCCCGCCCACGCATCCCCCTGACACGCAATTCTCCGGGAGACGCGCGCATGGGTGCATCAGCTACGCGTGCTGTTGAAACTGATGCCGCTTATGGCCACGCTGGCAGCCCAGATCCCCGCTCGCCCGCACGCCCAGAAAGATCTTGTTCTGCCTGTCTCTCTGTCGTCCACGTCTTCCAGGAAGCACGTCTAGCGTTCTGTGGCACCATTCATAATCAGAGTGCTGCTGGGCCTCGGCCCCCTCCCACTGCACCCCCACCATTGCCACCCCCAGTTCGCTGTGCCACCCCACCACGCACTGCCTTACACACGTATGCACGTGTCCTGGCGCTGATTGCTGTTCCTGCGATGCTGCCTGCCTCTCCGACGCTGGCCCTGTCCATGCATGCACGTCTCCACACCCATGCCGGCTCATGGAAACTGGGAGCACGACATCCCCCGCCTGCCTGCAGGTGAGGTATCTGCTGAAGAATCTGATGCGTGACTGGAGCTCCGAGGGTGCCGCGGAGCGCGCGCAGTCCTACGCGTGGCTCGTGGACAAGGCTCGGCAGTACGTTCCGGCTCCGGCCGCGCCCGCGGAGCCCCCCCGCATCCTCGTGCCGGGCTGCGGCCTCGCGCGCCTGCCCTGCGACCTCGCGGCTGCGGGCTACCACGCCACCGGCAGCGAGTTCAGCTTCTACATGCTCGTCGTGGCGAGCTTCATGCTCAACGACACCTCGGAGCCGGAGGAGCTACCCCTGCACCCCTGGTGCGGCCCCCCGTCCCTGCCTCCCTGCGCGGTCGTGCTTACACCCTACCCCTGACATATCTGGTGATGGATGCCATTGTGCTTTTCTGTTGTGCCCCGTGCCCCTGCACCTTCCGCACTCCCCCCGCCTCGCAAGCTGCAGACCCGATGGTGTGGTTTGTTTGAGCAAGAATCTCCATACATGCTCCTGGGGCACCCCGCTGCTGGCAGCTGCGCTGAACCACCTCACATCGCAAGAGTGCCGCGCCATCACCGCGCTCACACACCCACACCTGACACAGGACACTCACAGGGCTGCTGTGATGGGATGACTCGGTGCTGCACATGCATGCGCATTGCCTGCGGTGCTGCCTCCCTCTTCGGCCCTGTCTTCGTATCACAGCACGCACAGCATGCACAGCATGCACAGCGCGCAGCACGTCTGCAGGGTGACGTCGTCGTGCAACCAGCGCACGGACGACGAGCAGCTGCGGGAGGTGCGGGTGCCGGACGTGCCGCCGCGGCAGCTCATCCTCGGCGCGGGCGGCAACATCGACATGGTGACCGGCGACTTTGTGGCGGTGTTTGACAGCGCGGAGTTCAAGGACGCGTACGACGCGGTCGCCTCCAGCTTCTTCCTGGACACCGCCCACAACATCATCGAGTACCTCCAGGCGCGCCCGCCCTCTAGTAGGATGCATAGTCATGTTCACTGTTGAAGTATATGTAAGCCGCCGCCAGGCCTGCTCTCTGTGGTGTAGAATGCATGGAGTGCCTCCAGGCGTGGTCCCCTGGCGCCGCGTGTGCCCCCCCTCCAAGGCTGTTGCTGGCTGCCGTGAATGTGTAGTCTGCTGTGGTGTTTGGCCATGCAGCGGCCCGAGCGGGGTTGTTTTCCCTTGCGCTCACGCTCACCTATATTCAACGCAGTGACACGCAACGCATAAAGCAGGCCTCCAGTGCTGTCTAGAAACCTTGCCAAAACGCAGATCGCAGGACTGATGGGCCATATGTCCATGTACTGGTATTTGCTGCTGCCACGCTGTTGGTAATGGCCTCGCTACTGATGCTTCTTCAGTGGTGCCTGTCCGTGCAAACACACGTGATCCGGCCTCTGCTACTACCACTGTTGGTGAAGCCGCAATCGCATGGTTGCTGGCACCATGGCCTGGGTTGGTGGCCACCTCCAGCACGACTAGTCGCGTTCCGGGCTGAGCGTGTGTAACTTGCCATGTTTCTGCACTCGCGTGCGAATCGTCATGCACTGACTCGGCGTGGCGTCGCGTGCCATGTCTCTGTGCTCTCGCGCAGATCATCGCGCACTGGCGGTGTTCTTCAAGCCACACGATACAACCACTGCATAGCTCATCACTTGCTTCCAACACACTCGCGAAAGCACATGCCGGGATGATTGTACCACATGCATGCACACACGCCGTGCTGCTGCGGCGGCTCATGCCGCGGCTGATCGCATGCATGTGTGGCGCAGGTGCTGCACCACATCATCAAGCCGGGGGGCTACCTCCTCAACGCCGGGCCGCTGCTGTACCACTGGGCGCAGGCCGACGACGACGCGGCCGCCTCCAACGTTGCGGAGGTGTCGATCGAGCTCAGCCTCGGGGACGTCCGCGCGGCGGCCTGCGGCCTCGGCTTCACCGTGCTCGAGGAGTCGGAGGCGCAGATGCAGTACCTCGCGGACCGGCACGGCCTCTACCAGACGACGTACACGGGGGTGCGCTGGGTGATGCGGAAGGACGCCGCCCCGGCGGCGGCGGGCAAGGCGCCGGACGGTGACACCGACCGCGCGGCGGCGGCGGCGGAGAAGGACGACAAGGCGGCGGCGGCCGGCGAGGGCGACGTGACGCCGGAGGCTGCGGTGACGGAGATGGAGGCGGACGGCGAGAAAGGCGGCTCTTGAGCTGGGAGGGTGAGAGGGGCTGCGGTGACGGCCTTTTTCGGCGGGTGAATGTTGTTCTACTGAACGCAGTGGCGGCCGCTGGCGTGGGAAAGGATGATGGTGAGGGCTTCGGGGCGGGTGTGGCGGGTGACAAGTGTACGGCTGGTAGCGTGTGCCGCGGCGGCCTCGGGTGTAGAAGTCTCGCTTGTGACACACTTTTTATCTCTTTGGAGTGGAGGGGAGCTGTAGGAGAACGGAAGGAGGGGGCAGGGGCGACACGCGCCCGGCAGCCTCTCCCACCGGCTGCTGCCGGTGCGGGCACACTGTACCGGCGGGAGGGTGTTGGGCGCCTCCGGCGTGTGTGCGGCTACAGGTGGTTCCACTGTGGTGGCTGCGTATATATACCCAGTACAGTTCCAGGCAACGAGTCGGAGGTGTGAGTGCTTAGACGGGCGGGCGTACTGTGCCCGGTGTTTGAGCAAGAGGTGTGGCGCTCAGAGGCCGCACCGTGGCTGTGGTGTTGCGAGGTGTATCTGCTGTGTGCCGAGGGCCACATGTACACTCGATGATCTATGACATAGTTCGACTGAGTATACTAGTCGCTTTGCAAGACCTGGATCACAATTGCACTGCAAGCTTCTGCTTCGTTCCGCGGCCCACGGCCAGCACAGCAAAATCCCAGAGTTGTCCAATGGCGTATCCGGAAGTGAAATGCATGTCACAAACGCAACCATATCCAAAACGGGTACATGTTACCGTCTGTCTTCTTCAGGGGGTAGCCCAACATGACGAACAAAAATATTGACGGCCAGAAACAATCGCTTCTGTGTGAGCGTAATGCAGCAGGTTCGCCCAGCGGCACAAGCCCCTGACGCGCAGCCCCGCCAGCATTCCCTTGCACGTCGCCAGACCACCAGGCTACATGCAGCCGCATCACTGGAGGCAGCGCATGCATTACACGCACGTCTTCACGCAGGTAGTCCAGCCTCCGGCTGCCTTCACGCGAGCGAGTGGGGCTCGAGTGTTTGAATCAGCGTCACCCCTCACTGCGACGACAGCAGGCTGATGGGGCCCTGGCCGCTGAGCTGCGCCTGCGCCACGCCGCGCAGCGCGCCCTGCGCGTCGGAGTAGCAGGAGCAGAGGCTGGAGCAGAAGAGGCGCGTGCGGAAGACCGACACCGTGCGGCGGTTCTTGAGGCCCTTCGCCAGCCCCTGCAGCACCGCAGGTGCCGTCATGCATGCATGCATGCGCACAGCACACGCCTACCGCGGTTTGTGAGGTCCACCATCGCACGGTGGCACAGCCGTCGTGGCTTGCACCGCCATGGTGTTTGAAGCTCCAACCAGGGCTTGCGTTGCGGCTGGAGTTGTTGATGTCACAGTGGATACAGCTGTGGATAGTTCGGAGATGTTTTGGTGCAAACGCTGTATGAGGTGGAAAGGCCACTGGGTCATGCTATGGGCTCACGTTGCTCCACAGGCGCACATACCAAGTGAGTAGATTCTGCCTCGTCAGCTTGCATTAGTCTATCCATCGATACTGCATGGGACAATCCCTATGCCGGAAGCGGGCATGGCGACCACATAGACCTCCACAACGGACCACTACAACAGCTGCAGCATACAGATCGTGTTCTACATGGTTGTGACGGTCACTGTGACCTCATGCAAGCGCAGGGAGGGCAGGAGGGGGGGCACCTCGAGCAGGGGCACGACGGTGCGGGTGATGGTGTCTGTCGGGCACTGACCACGGCGCGCCGCCTCAAGCTGCGCCGCCACGGCCGGCTCCACCAGCATGTGCACAAACTCCGCGGTCGAGAGGACCTCCCAGCCGAAGGGAACCTCGTCGCCGGGTGGCGTCATCGTGCGCAGCATGTCGCGCCACCCCGGCAGCTTCTCAATCACCGGGAGTACCGGCACCGCCGAGACGTCGTCCAGCTCGACTTTCTGCACAGGCCGTGGGGGCGCATTCATTCGCTGACGGGGTGAGCTGCTTCGTTCCAATGCTAGCATGACAATCTGATGCGAATGGGTTGCTCAGTGTGGGGGAGTAGGGGGCAATGAGAGAGAGCTGGTGGGACGGGGCGTAGGGGACCTTGCATGGCCTGCTGAGCAGTGCATGCATCTGCTGCATGCATACACATCGTGCGGAGCGAGGCCTCAACTGTAATGCAACTGACGCTGCGCCGGCGCACCATCGTAGCGGGTGCAGAGGCGTGGGCAGCGAGCGCACCTCCTCCCCGCCATGCATGGCCTCCAGCGACACCATCGCGAGCGCCTGGCGCAGCATGCCGCAGCGCGCGTTACCGCCGAGGCTGCGGCAGATGCGCACCAGCGCCTGGGAGCTCGGCAGCGCGGTCCGCAGGTCATGCACCGCGGCGACGTACAGCCGGCCCCACGCGGCGTCGTCGCCCGGGGCATGCATGCTGAGGTATGATGCGACCGCCGCGGCGGCATCGGCGCGGGATCTGGGCAGCGTGGCGTCGACGGCGGTGCGGCACAGCATGGCGGCGAGCGCCGGGTCGGCGCCAAACGGCGGCGGCGGGGCCGCGGCGGGCTCCGGGTGCTGCTGCAAGCACGTGTGCAGACAGTCAGGGGGGGAACAGCGTCAGTGGTCAGCCTGATGCATGATCGCAGAGCGCGAATTGTAGTGTGTGCAGCATGCGAATGTGCATGGCTTGTGACTGATGAATGATAGTTCCAGGAGCTGGCTCCACCCCAGGCTCGCACACAGCAGCGACATGCGCGCCCACATACAGAAGCCTGGTCGCTACATCGAGCGAATATATCGCCGCGGCTGCCAATGGCCAGCACCCCTTTGCAGCGGTGCCACAGGCGACACAGCCATCGGCCTCAACCTGGTTCTCCATGTAAAGTCTATATAGATCTTTCAATTTGTGCAGCAGGCCAAGCAGCAGGCAGGCGGCGGGCAGCGGCGCACCGCGTGGTACGCCGTCTCCAGCAGCGTCATCATGCGGCAGAGGCGGCGCACGCGGCAGGCCCATGCGTGCCGCGGCGGCCGCGTGAACGCCGCGGGCCGGCAGAACACCTCCGCGGGGGCCGCCTCGTGCGTGTTGACGACGCGGATGCTGTTGCCGCGGTCCGTCGTGAGGCTCATGGCGGCGCCGTCGGTGCCGCCGCGC
Source organism: Ulva prolifera (assembly GCA_023078555.1). Taxonomy (NCBI): domain Eukaryota; kingdom Viridiplantae; phylum Chlorophyta; class Ulvophyceae; order Ulvales; family Ulvaceae; genus Ulva; species Ulva prolifera. Next base: position 5,250,187 of record CM041197.1, read on the forward strand.
GGAAGGGTGCCGGGGGGCACGTATCCCAGTGCCTCCAGCGCCTGCATGCATGCATCCGCGTCGGCAGGGCAGCGCCTGCACGCGCGCCGGTGTGGTGACGGCTGGCCCGCCGCTGTGCGTTTGAGCGCGGGGAGCATGCACTGCGGACCAGAGGTTTGCGGCGGCTTGCGCTGCCCTGACCGAAGCCCTCATAGATGGCAAGAGATTGAACGTTGAGACGATGTTGAACGCTGGAGCACGTAAAGCACAGCAGATTTGGGTGGTGTGTCCCAGCGAGCAGGCGTTGGCTGTGGCCTAGGACGATAGATACGAACACGGGCGATTGCATAAAATAGCAACTTCACGAAACTACCAGAATAGCCTTCAGAGCAGCAGCAGACTGAAATTCTCATGCTCTGGCCACATGTTGCTGCCTGCGTCAGACGGTCACGTCAGGCCGGCAGGCAGCCCCGCCATGCCAGGCAGTGGCGGGGAGGAGCGCTCGTTGGATGTGCATGATTGGCGGACGTTGGCACGTTTCGTGAGCCTAGTGTGTCATATCTCTGGGACGGTCGATTGTGCAGCTATACTTCGCCCCTCCCGCAAGAGCGCATGCGCGGGAGCACCTGTGGGAGATCGGTGTTGAGCAATAATTAACGAATTAATGATAAAGCGATCACCGAGCGGACTGGTGACGCCGCTGCAAGTGCAGCGTGCATGACGCCTGGGGACAACTGCTCGCTGTTGCACTGATACGCAATGCCAACTGCTGGATGAAGACGAGCGATTGTGCATTTAATGGCTTTGTAAGTGGGGACGAGGTTGCACCATGATGGGCACTGGTAGGTGGCAGACTGGAAGCACTGGAACTGCCATTGCGAATTTCGAGCATATGGAGCACTGCTCTTGTACAATCCTCCGCTGCGAATCATTTGACCACCAGAGCTGCAGGTGTAGTCAGTCACCAATAGTACCATGCAGCAGCCACATGGTCACCAGTCTGTCCTGAGGCAGCCAGTAGTGCGGGATTGCCATGGGATACTGCTAGATGTGATTGAGTCAGTTGTTGCTTGCAGCTTGGTAGATGTGCAGCAGGCTGCGGAGGCACACCTTGGACCAGAATTCATCTGGCGGAAACCACTGCATGCCACACGCGATGCCCGTTCTCGCTGGTGCCTGCGACTGCGCCAGCATGCTCAGCCTGTCCCCAAACGTCATGTCCACCGGATTGTGTATCAGATGTTGCAGAAGACTCCAGGCTGCATCGCTGGTTGCAGGTTCCCCATAGACTGCAAGCTCAAAAATCAACTTGCACACTGGCGTGGGAATGACCTGATCCCTGCAGGGGTTTCCTCTCTCAGCTCAAGGCAGCGACTGTTCAGCAGCAGCAGATTATCGCAGCAAGGTGCTCACACATCTGCGGCACCAGCAGCAGGCTGCAGCTGCTGTTCAGTTGTGAATGGACGTACTGGAGGCAGAGATCATGGGAATCGTTTGCGATGTGATTGAAACCATCGAGAGGACTCGGTGCGTCTCTCAAGAAGTCAACGAGGTCGGGGGCAGCGGCGCTGGCTTCGTCTGCTTCGATCCACTCACTCAAGCGTTTCTCTGTATCCTTGCGTGAAGGTTCGAACTGCAATCACATCAATATCAGGTACAATAAAGTGTTTCAGTTGTGTGTGAAGTACTCAGAGCGAGCTCAGGTACAGACCTGGCACTCGAAGCAATTGAATTCAGACTCTGGCTCGACCTCGTCCATATCAGCTCGGAAGGCGGAGGAGTCAACGATCAAAGGCGCCTCTTTCATCACAACATCTAGGTCCTCTTGCGCCTGTTTGAGGCGAAGCAGCCTTTCATCTTTCTTCGCCTGGGAATCGCGCTCCCGCTTCTTGTTCTTGTCCCTGCGCCTTTGCCTGGTATTCAAAAGCTTCATGACAGCCTCGGCATCCTCCTTTCTGCAGAATACGTATTCATTTGAAGCGTGAGTGATCATCATCGTTGCCATCATCACGCCCGCAAGTCTTCCGGAGCGGAAGGGCGCAGCGAGACCGCGGGACCGCGGGGACGGGGAGTTTGAAAATTGGACATCGCAGCAGTCTAGACACAATACATGCTTGATGCTGAGGGCATCTTACGCTGTCTTCACCGCATTTGGTCGCTGTGGTGAAATCGGCACCAGCATCTCCTCTTGCACCACGCCCGTCGTCATTGATTCGTCCTGGTCACCTATTTCCTAAACTACGAATACTGGGAACCTGAACATTTGTACTTTTGGCTGTACACGTGCGGCAGTCATCAAATTTCAGTTACATGACCGCCTGCAAGCACTAGCCTGGTGCCGTTTGATGTCAAGAGTTTCTGCATGTAAACACGGTAGGTCCAATAGCACGCAAAACTGTGCCTCACCATGATTCTTGCATCATCTTCGCCCACGCAGGTCTCGAGCTGCGCACTGGCACGGCTCTGGTGTTACGCCTCGTCGGACGTCCAGCTGATCTGTGAGATAGCGCGGCAGCGAGGATGCAGGCTTTGCGGTAACCGATAATGACCTCCGAGTTCAAGTGCATCATGTAACACTGACGCGTTCTAGGAGGCTTGTTGGAGATACGGGTGAATGTTTTGGATGAATCGCTGCCCTGCTCCGTCAGCAGGCGGTTCCCATGTGCCATGGATCAGATGATGGGCTGTTCTTAGATCAGTTGCATATCGTTTCCTGTGATCCTAACATGAAACATCCTTGAGGGGCATTCTTGATTACATTTCCTGTATTGGGGGGGGGCAAGCAGTTCGTCGATCACCGTTCCCGGATCTCCGTTCCAGATGTTGCACCATCTCGCGGCTGTGCCACGGTTCACGCTCTACAGTGAGCCGCGCGCAAAACGGCGCGTGATGCAGTATGTGTGATCCTGCTGTCCATGATGGCGTCGGGGCGCCTTGTATCTGCCGCATGTGTGCCAGCACTGTGACAACAAGCTCAACCGCAGGCTACAGGTGCATATCACCCAAGTCAGCTGTTGAACCTCCCTGGAATCAATGTCTTCCTGGATGTCGCTTTTCGGGTGTGATTCTAGGTAACATGATGCATGCTTCTGGCTTCAGCGGTCGTATGGCCTGGACTGCAATCGCCATTCATCGGTGCAGCATGTCCTCACTCCAAGTCAGCTGAGACAAGAGCATGTCTTCTGCAGGGGAAGTCGGAATTGCTTGTGCCACATGCTTCTATTCCTGCTGTGTACTGCATCGAGTGGCAGAATCTTGCTGCGCTCGGCTTCAAGGGATGTGTGCTGGACAAGGACAACACTTTGACCAAGCCATACAGCATGCACCTCGAGCCTGGAGTGCAGCAGAGCCTGGCGATGTGCTCGAGGGCCTTTGAAGGCAACATGGTGCTGCTGAGTAACTCTGCTGGTGCGCTCACCAAACCTGTCCCGTTGCCCACAGGCCAAGGTGGCTGCAATGCACCAACAACAATCCACAAGAGGAAGAACGCTTCAGCGGCCTGGCCTCCGAGGGCTGGCACTTGACAATGCCGCTGGATCTCTAATGTACCTGATGTAAGGCTCTGTGCCGAAGCAAAATCCCCAGCTGATCATATTCCTGCAAATGATCAGACACCTCCCATCGTCTTGCCCGTCAGCGGGCTGTCTGGCCAGCATCTCACCAAGAAACATGGGATTCAGGGACTCTCCTCCGCCCTGCACCTCCCTGTTGCACATGCATGCAGCGGAACTGTGTGTTACAAGGATAAATGCGGCGAGGTGGGCAGCACCGCGCAAGAAGCAAGCAGAGCAAGCACAAACCGAGACACCCATGCAACACACACACGCGCATGCACCGGAACTGTGTGCATGCAGCCTGCCTGTTGCACATGCATGCACCGGAACTGTGTGCATGCAGCCTGCCACGCAGCAAGGCTCGCCCACGCACACCCCAACCCGACGCTCCCACCCCGCCTCGCACCCCCCTTCACTCCGACAGCATGCGAATGTAGTCGTACATACACACGCACATGCATGCAGCAGCCGCCGCCCTGCAGGCCTGAAGGGCTTCGACCGGGACTTCTCAAAGGCGGCGACCGTCGAGACGGCGCTCGGGGTGCCGGTGCTGCGCCACAGCAGCAAGAAGCCCGCGGGCGGCACGGCCGAGCTGCAGGCGCGCTTCGGCTGCGCGGCCCACGAGATCGTCTGCGTCGGTGACCGCGGCTTGACGGACATCGTGTTCGGCAACCTCAACGGCCTCCTCACCCTCCAGGTGTGGCCTATGGGCCAATGGCTATGGCGTGTATACGTGTGACCGGGGCAGGCGCGCAAGCTGGAGGGCGGCGTGGCTGCGCAGAAGCACATCTGGAGAGGCCATGCGCGAGTGTTGCGTCGGCATGCAGCGTTTCTAGAGCTCCCATCTACCAATCAGATCTAGACATCCAGAAATTTTCGATGTGATCGGGTCTACTGTGTTTCGCAACTGCACATGCGGAGGGTTTCGTCTCGACTCTGACACACTCGCATCCATTCTCCACACACCAGATTCCAGACTTGCGTGCGATTCCCCTGGTTGTTGCTCGCGGTGCTACGTGCCTTGCTTGCTTTGTCCATGTAAAACACACCAGTTTCCAGAGTTCTGGCGCGCCTTCCACGATCCAGCCAGGCACATCTCCATCCACCACGCGCATGCCGAAGGTGCCCAGCATGCTGCAGGTGGACCCGTTTGACACGGAGCCGGAGTCGGGGGCGGTGCGGTGGGCACGGCGGCGGGAGGCGCTCCTGCTGGCGGACGCCCGCGCCGCCGGCATCGAGCCGCTGCCGCACCCCCTCGCGTCGCCGGAGCAGCTGCGGCGGGCGCTCGGCCGCGCGATGCGGCCGCACTGAGGTCACGCCCGATCGAGCGTGGTTCTTCGCGCCGGCTGTGCCGGTGTGGCCTGGCCGGCACTTCCGGTATGCCGCGGGAGAGTCTTTTAGAAATGCGGTGTGCCGCAATGGTGATCAGAGCATTAAAGCAGAAGTTTTTCCTGATAGCCCATCGTCAGTACATAAGCGAGGCTGAGGGGGTCGGAATCCCCAGGCTGCGTCGTTTGTGACGCCTGGCATGTAACTGCTGGACCCGCCCAGGGTGTCCAGGTGCTACAAGGCCCCCAAATCATCAAGTATTGCAACACCGCTGATGTGCTCTGTCTCTGTAGGTGGCAGGTGTGCATGGCCACGCTCATGAATGGCCACGCTCAGCCTGCAGTGGTTGTGGTTCAGTTTCAGGTGGAATCGCAGTTTGCGTCACGGTGTGTGGTAGCCTTGTGGCGTGTCCGTCATTCGACACAGAGCTATGTTGACCCCGAGGCTGAGACGATCGCGTACATTATTGTATGCACCAGTGTGCTTGGCGCCCGGGCTGTAGTTTTAGGTGCAAGGCCGTCATCTGTTGGTTTACATGCATGTGCAATGAACAGAAGTGGTTCGAGCAACATAAGAGCAACCACTGTTCCCCCTTTGTGCATGCTGTGGTCAATTTTCTGCCAAGTTCACTGCAGGCAGGTCCTCGAATTTAACGCCTCGCCAAAAGCACATGGCTGTGGGATCATGTGCACATGTACAATGACTCTCGCAGGCTCTGCCGCAGTCGCGAAGCTGTATCATGCACGGGGGCCTCAAACAATACCTAAGCTCTAGCTTGGGATCACCATGTAGCACAAAGGGGGGTGTCCTGCTGGTCAGGTAGGTGCACACTTGCGTACTGTCGCATGACGGTGCTGTCTCCGAACAACTTGCATTTTACAAAGTGTTCGCCCTAGCATAGTCCTGGTCCGATCCCAACATCATGACGTGCCTATGCATAGGCTGCCAGCTGTTGTGCGCAAGCCAATTGCATGTACGGCGTTGCCCTGCAGGCAGTTTCGCCGAGGGACAGGTGTTACAAGGATAATTGCAGGTCCCGGTATTGGATAGATAGCGCCGCAGGCAGAGCGCAGTGAGGCAAACTGCAGCCCAATCACATGAGCACTCCCCTCAGACACAGCACCAGGTACAGGTGTGTCAGCTAGCTTCAGTGGACTGCGCTTGGCTTTGCTTGAAGACGTGGTACGCCCCCCACCACAGCCCGATGTTGCCTATCACCGTGAACGCCGCCTGAAGCGCCACCAGCCACTGCATGCACGCGAATCCGTCAAGGCTGTTGTCTGCAACACCGCCATGTCGTGCCATCACTTCGCTGGACAGTTCCTACCCAATGAGACTGCATTGCGATAAGTAAATAGAAACAAAAAATTTACACAACTGGACTGGCGGGCAGGTCCTCTGCATGTCAGATGCAGCTTTACACAACAGCATCCAGCATACGCCTCAAAGCCATTGCAGTGTGTTACAGAAGCGTCAACGGGCATAGACAAACACAGCACAACCGTTTCAGCCAACTTTTTTTAAATGACAGGTCATCGTGCCCTGCCCGATGTGTGCTTGTGATGTACGAGCTCACATCACCCGAGCTGCCAGGCAGGTGGGTGAGCATTGGCTACACGAGAGCGACAGGCATGGAGGGAGCAGCACCTCGAGCTGTGGAGCATTGTAGAAGAAGTGCCACGTGCAGGCGCACATCGCGCTCACCAGGGACGGCAGCTGCACAACACACAATGCCTGTCAGCTGCACAGTAAGTAAAGCATTTGAACAGCAAACACCATGTATGGCGTTGCCGCCTGACCAGCCTGAGTCCCAGGCTCTGGCAGACGGAGACGCAGCCGCAGCATGCCATAAGGCCAGCGCATACACTGGATGTGCACTCCAAGTCTTCAGAAACGGTTGTGAAGCACTTATAACCGCTTGCTGTAGGCGGCATGGAGGCATATGCAGCAATTACTGGCGGTCAGAGCTGTTGTACAAGGCAGCGCATGATGCCATGTGGCATGTGTAGGAACACAAACCATAGGCTGGGCCGCACCATTGCCCAGCTCATGGCCTTCCAGTATGGCCGTTCAGACACCTCTGCGAACGTCCACATCAGCAGCATCCCTGTGATCCTGCATGAGGCTGTCTGGCGGTCAGAGCAACAACGTTGTTGAAGTAATCTGAGTACCAAGGCCCAGCATCAGTCACGCAGCCATGTCCATACACTGAAGATGCGAGATGTGCGCTTCTAAAGCGCAGATGCTGATCGGGCGTCTCTTTGCGGGCAGTTCTCTGACGAGCAGGTACTGAGAGGTGGTTGTGAGATTCCAGGACCACCACATCCATAAACAAGGTCGCGAGAATGACAGAACTAACTTTCAATCTCGTGTCGTGGAGGCTCGACAGTTTTGCTTTCGTGCTCCAGTCTCGCTTGCTCAGGTGAATCGCAGGCAGTCCACGAACATGCCAGGCAGTTATACGCACCATTCCACCACACTGCTGATGTGAATCATCCAGGTTGGCAGCGACAGTGCATTGGCGGGTTCCTCTCTTACCATCAATGCCAGTGCAGGAGATGCCACAAGCCATGCCAGCGCTGCTGTGCATGAGCCATTCAAGACACGTCTGTCATCGAAGCGATTCGCATTGGCACAAACTCGCGCGTGAGAATGAGGAAATCGAATTAGGCACTTTGAATTCGAAAGACCTGCTTGCCGGGTGCACTGTTGCGCGTGCTGACTGTAAAGCTGCGCCATTCCGACCAAGGCATGCACCGCAGAGGCAACTCTGCTACAACTATGGCTTGCGGATGACAGTCCAGCAATGTTATGTGTGCCTACATGCTTCCTGTGTTGAATATTACGGTTGAACTTGAAGACCATGCGCGTTCTAGATCACGAGCTCTCCGTGTGGCGAGGGGTCCACTTGTGGCCAGATGCGATCGCAGCATCGAATGCGCTGCCGTGGCGTCGTGATCGTGGCTGATGCTCCACAATCACAAACAGGCTCCACAGGCATGCCTGCTGCTGTAACGACGTATTTGGTGTGGTGATCGTCTCTTTGGCGGGCAGTTTTCAAGCGTTGCATGTGATCTTCGGCCAGAGTCCAGCATGAACTGCTCTATGTGGCAATTGTAGAAATGGCTGCAGCAGCGACTCTTTACATTAATTAGATATCTTCTTCAGAGGTAGCTATGTCGACTGCGTGTATATATTCGGGCTCACGGGGAGAGATGCGATCCCAGGTATGGGCACTTCCGTTTGCTTCCGAAAGGCTCTGCACAGCATATGCGTGAACACACTCTTTGAATCACCTCGTCCAATAACTGTCGGGGTCATACGTGTGTTGAGGTGCAGCGTGGGGTGCTGGTCAGAAGACCGGAATGGACTAGTGGATGCGTATCGAGGCGTACAGCCTCATCCGCGTTCCTGAAGCGCTTGCAGGAAGCATTCAATCGCAGCAGCCCAACTCCAATAAGTCAGGTGCAAACAGTCAGCATCGGATCTTTGGACAAGGTGTCCAAAATGGGGCTCGGTGCGCTGTCCATCATCCTCTTTGTGATGTACGTCACATTCCTTCGGACACACTCCGCCGCTATCCCTGGCGAACTCTATGCACCACACACCCCGACTAGCACGGAAAGCACAGCGTCCTAATGCTGACATTCCCATCTATCCAGAAACATCACTGCCACTGCACATCTTGGCATGGCCCTAGCTGTGTCAAAGAAGCCCCCCGTTTGCTGCGTTATTCAAAGGTTTAGATTGTTCAATAATATACCTAGCGATGGGAATATGATGGTATCTCTGTATAAGCCGATGAATCAATACTTCTCGCACAACTTGGCCACCAAGTGGAACGAATTGATTTTGCTTGACTTCAAAGAAATTGCAAATCGGCACCAATGACTCACGCTGCGGGCGCCGCAGGCACGTGGGCGTGGGGCAACAAGTTCCTGTGGGGCTACGACACCTCGATGGACCCCGAGCTGCAGCAGATCTTCGACTACGCGCTCGCCCGCGGCGTCAACCTCTTCGACACCGCCGACTCGTACGGCACCGGCGCCCTCAACGGCCGCTCCGAGGAGCTCCTCGGCCGCTTCGTGCGTGAGAACGCCGACATCCGCGCGGGCGCGCCCGTGCACATCGCGACGAAGCTCGCCGGGTACCCCTGGCGCGTCACGCCGTGGAACATGACGGCGGCGTGCAAGTGCGCGACGACCCTCTGCGGGGCCTGTGCAGCGTGGGCGCATGCATGACATGGCGTGCAGTGTGGGTGCTGTCTTGCATGCGTGCTGCGGTGTGCAGAGCGTGTGCTATGCCGCATGCTTTCCATGGTGTGCAGTGCCGGTGCTGTGTTGCATGCATGGTCTGTGCTCGGCACGGGAATGTCTGCCGCTATCTGATGCTATCGTGCTTGTTGACGGTGTTCGCAGCTATGCATGCAGCGCAGGTGCGCGCGCGGCCATCGCGATCCTTGTAGCCACGTTGATTCGGCACACCCCCTCGCCTTTGCAGCTGTGTTGTAAATCCTGCCCAACAGAGCACACGTCTGCGTGCTTCTTTCGGAATTGCAGTAAAATTAAACCAGGCTTTGAGGCGGCCCGGCGGGTGTCTGCAGGGGCTCGCTGCGGCGGCTTCAGGCGGAGGATCTGGCGATCGGGCAGCTGCACTGGTCGGCCGCGAAGTATGCGCCGCTGCAGGAGTGGGCGATGGTGAACGGCATCGCGGACTGTGCGGAGCAGGGCCTCGTGCGGGAGGTGGGCGTCAGCAACTACGGCCCGAAGCAGCTCCGCAAGGTGCGCCCGCCGGCACGTGCCCGCTCGCAGCGCTTTTTCACATTCATTTTCTAGTTTGACTGCAGAGGGAGGCGCCGGGCGTGTTCGCCTCTGTGGCAGTATCACGGTAACTGCGCCCATGTGGTGTCCACATGCGTGCGTGTATGTGGGGAGAGGGGTAACTGCGCCTGTAAATGGCGGCACCGTTCCAGAACATGCTGTTTGCGGTTGCATGTGTGCATGCGATTTTGTGAAGGTGAAATTGCCGGAGTCGATCACTCGATTGCACCTTGCCCGAGCCAGTGCGGGCAGTGGTGAGAGGCAGCCGATGGCATGCATGGCAGTGGCGCCTCGCTGCATCCCTGCCCACCAGCTCGGCGAGAGTCGACGGCGATACAGATGTCAACGTACATGGGGACAATATCTGGCGCGGTGTGGCCTGGATGCGCAGGATCCCGCCGCCGCCGAACAGCTCAACACAGGTCAATGACGCTAGCGTGTGTACAGGTGCACAAGCAGCTCGCGGAGCGCGGCGTGCGGCTCGCGTCGGCGCAGGTGCAGCTCTCGCTGCTCTCCTGGGGCCCGCAGCAGCAGGAGCTCGTGGCCGTCGCGGAGGAGCTCGGCATCACCGTCATCGCCTACAGCCCCCTCGGCCTCGGCATGCTCACCGGTGCGCGCCCCGTGCTGCGCATGCTACGTACGCTGTGCTCATGCTGCGCTCATGCCGTGCGTTCTGTATTTGATCCTGCGTGCAGCTGCTGTGATGTAGCTCTGCGGGGCATGCTGCGCGTGCTGTGCGTGCCGTGCACGTAATCAGCAGGAAAGCATGGCGCGCTGTGCTGGGCATCGCGAGGCTGCGAGGCGCTGTGCTGGGCATCGCGAGGCCGCGAGGCGCTGTGCTGGGCATCGCGAGGCTGCGAGGCGCTGTGCTGGGCATCGCGAGGCCGCGAGGCGCTGTGCTGGGCATCGCGAGGCTGCGAGGCGCTGTGCTGGGCATCGCGAGGCTGCGAGGCGCTGTGCTGGGCATCGCGAGGCTGCGAGGCGGTGTGCAGGGAAGTACTCGGTGGACGCGGACGGCGGGGCAGAGCTGCCGCAGGGGCCGCGGGGGCAGCTCTTCCGGCAGATCATGCCGGAGTCCCGCGGCGTGCGGGAGGCGCTGAGGGACATCGCGGAAGCACGCGGCGTCAGTGAGAGCCAGGTGCGGTGCCCATGTGGCCACCGGGAAGATCCTGTCGGGACGTTCGCCGGGCGGGGAACCTTCTGTTTTGTTCATTCGGGGTCCAGACTGGTGTTGCCCAAGCCCTTGGCGTGCATGAAACGGTGGCAGTGGTGCAGGTGGCGATCAACTGGTGCATCAGCAAGGGCTGCGTGCCGATCCCCGGCGCCAAGACGCTAGCGATGGCGCAGGACAACATCGCGGCGCTGGACTGGCGGCTCTCGGCGGCGGAAGAGGCCGCGCTGGACACAGCCGCTGCCGGCATCGGCAAGGGCATGGTACAGAACATCTTCCAGACTGCATGACAAGCCCAACTCCGACGATGGACCCCCCCTACCCGCCTCCTAGACCCCACCTGAACACCGGATCTCTACTGGTGGACCTCATGCCCGCCGTCCACTGGTGGGCAAACGTGCCTCTGTAGCCGCTCCACGCCAACGCCGCGGCAGTCGCTGCGTGGCCACTCTCGGCCCTCTCAAGCTGTACCCAAGCAACGTCCACCCGCCGCACTTTGGTGAGGCATGTGTGAGATGAAGGCGAGCTGTGAGTTACTGCAGTTGCCTGTAGCTGGTCAGTACACGGCCCATCACTGATAGGCTATCAGCGTAGTTCAGATCAACAACAAGCCGCGTCATGCCGATCTGCCGCGCAGCATGCCCAGCATGGCGCAGCGCGGCGGGGGTGCGCGCTGTGTGTGGCCAGTTCGCGGTGCAGTCCAATGGCGCACTGCGGGTGCAGGAATGTGCGCTGTTGTGTGCTTCATGCTGGGTAGTTCTGTGGCCAGAGGTGACCTGCTCAACCCGTTTGTAAACTGTTGCTACGCGGCAGTGGATGTTGTGATCAGCCTGCGGAGGGGTCGGCGCGAGTGTGGCGAGAACTGTGAGTGTCCGATCAGCGGTCGCGTACATGCACATGCATACACTCCTGCAGCCACACACATGCATGTGCATACACACCTGTGCATCATGACTCACACAGGGATCACTCGTTGTGACTCTTGGGTTCGGGCGGATTCGCGGTGGCTGGTGCTCGCCTGGCGCGTGTGCTTTGCGTTGTTCGTGTGCTTCCTCGTCGTCCTGGCGGTGCTGCCGGCCCCTCCGGCTTTGTCCTTGTAACACAGGGATCACCACCCCCGGCCGTGCTATGCCATGCTGAGCATGCTGCGCCGCTGTGGCTGCGTTTACATGTGTTGGGCCAGCCACACAACCATACACGGGCCCCACCGCATGCACACACGCATTCTGTTACAAACACGTGCGCACATCTCTGTAGGTATCGATACACTTCACTTCCGGTGCAAATTCGACCCTGGCACATCGTCACAGGTCATGAGAATGACATCATACGATAATACCGAAACATGGCCAGACCCCTCAACCACCCATGCGAGCCCGAGCGCATGCTGCGTAGCAACGCGTACGCTTGCATGCGCTGCGTGCTGTGGCATGGAGCGGGGTTCTGGCGCGGAACGCGGCCGGGGACGCCCCCGGCCGTGTTGTGGTGCTCGGAGGCTGACCGTGCCGCCGTCACCATGGCGGCGTGCATGGCGCACATGCATAGGACACCATTGCCAGGATCGGATTCAGGGTTTGCGTGCGACTCCCTCGCACTGACTCAGGCCTGCAGAGGCCGGGCCAACCCGAATCCGGTCCCGCAATTGCAATGGCATCCTATAGGATAGCTGGCTGGCGCAATGGAGCTGCATGGTGACAAGCGGAACTATGATCAGCACAAGCAGCCGCAACATCATCACAAAACACAACTCGAGACGTGGTTGTGCTTCATCCGCACATGGATGCGGCCGACGGGCCACATGTGCATGCATAATGCACATGCATGTGATGGCACCTGTGGCAGACGGGCCACGTGTACCGTATCAACTCCTTCATGTAAGCACACACACGCAAACCGACATCAACAGCAGCACCATCACAGCGTCATGAGCACCATGAACACCTCTGGGAAGCGTTGTGGTCCTTCACATCGCGTCCTTGCCACCGCGGCTGCCCAAGACATCCCTTAAGCTTGCTGGCCCAGCAGTACCTGAGGCCGAGCCCATGTCTGTGGGCACAGCTCCAGCAAAAACATCCCTAGCCGTCCCTGGTGCCGTCTCCAGACCCTGGCTCCTCTGCCCGAGGCTCCAGCAGGTCAGGGTCCGGGAACCCCTGCGCCACCAGGTCCTCAGTGATCAGCTCATAGTCATCCTCATCATTCATCAAGTCCTCAAGAAACTTCATTGTGCCGTCCCAGGATGGCACGTGCGGCATCCCGGCGCCAGAGTTGAACGGCGACGGCGGCCGCGGCGGCGAATTCTGAGTTCCGGAAGGCACATCCAACACGTGGCCGCGTGCAGTGGCCTGGGAGAAGTGCTCATAAACGGTTTCAGGTGGTCGCTGTTGCACACTCACACGCGGGGAGTCCGGCGGCATTCCGAGCCACGGAGCTGGACACGGCAACGCTTCAAACTCCGGCCGCAGATAAGGAATGTCCGGGGCAAATGTGCCGTTGCCACTCTGGCTACCTGGGCTGCCCGTGTTCTGATGGCCGTGGACAACCGGCGCACGAACCGCACGGTAGGCATGCTGCGCACGCTGTGCGGAAGCCATGGAGGCGTCGGCGCATGCCCTCGGCGGCGGATCGCTGTGCACACGGGACAGCACCCTGCTGTGCTGTGCTGCGCTGTGCAGGCCGTGGCCTGTGTGGTCGGCTTCAGATGTCAGGTATGTAGGGGGCCACGCTGACAGGGACTGCGACAGGGGTGCGGGCCCATGCATGCTTGGCGGCGGTGGGCCTGCGCCCGGAGGTAGCAGTAGCGCTGGGGCGGGCCCTGCCGTTGCGTGGGCAGGGTGCATCATCTGCAGAGAGCTCTGCGAAGGAGCAGGCGGAGACGAGAGCTTGCCATACAGTCGGATTAGTGTCGCTCGATGTGAGAGCGGAAGGGGCGCCACAGCGCCGGGAGCGTCCGATGGCACCTGCAGCCGCTGTTTGCTCATCGAGGTCCACATCGGGCCGCGGCCTTTGACTGTAGCTAGCCGGGCTACAAACACTCGTTGTTTGACAGTCACATGAATTCCCCTCACAGCGTAACACGATGGCTGAGCAACTGCGAGCAGACGAACAACTCCGTGTCCGCCTGAGCTATACTTATGACATAAGCTTTCATCGTGATACACCATAAAGTGTAACAGGCCCGTGTCGGAGAAGAGGCTTGCCTGGAGTAGTGTGCCTTCCTCATGCGTGCCTGGGCCAGCAACACCGCCCGTGGGCATGTCCGGGGAGGCCTCGTACGCAGCTGCAGCGCAGTCTTGTTTCACCAAGGCCGGAGCTCCAGGGCTAGCTAGCGTTTGAGGGCCGTCCAATGGCAGCCGTGTCGGCTCCCACTGCGGCGGGAGCGGCTGGCCCCACCCGGCAACCTCCTCCGGCAGGGGCTGCAGTGCGTCTCCCAGTGCACTCCACCGCTGCAGCTCCGCCTGCAGCAAGCACCAGTGTGACGCAACATGACACACCGGGTATTCAATATGGTATTATATCAACATATGCACCTAGGTAGCTCAGAGGATTAATATTAACCCTCCCTGAGGCAGCGCAGGTGTGCAGCATCATCTCTGAGCACGCGTCTCACGCATCGGCTGCAGCGTGCATGCGGACTAATCCATACGTATGACGTACGTGCGATCTGCCGGCTGGTACGATTTCCTTCCCCGCCTCAGACAGATTTTTGAGTATATTGCAAAAGAGTCAACGGGAGAAGACAAACACCACAAAAGAATCTCGTCTGAAACAATAGCAACATACTTTTAATGTCACCTAGGGTATACAAGCACGCATGATGACAGCTGCAGCATGCCATCGTGTGCGTGCACAGCCTATTGCTGCGTGGTGAGACGACGATGGTCATGGCGTTTGTCCTACTATCGCGTGTGTGGTCGTCATCTAAACAGGCCACATGGGGTGTCCACAGGTTTGTCGGATTTGACGCTGCTCGAACCGTGCGAACATCCGCAGTACAACCTCCACTACCACTCGAGCTAGCAGCGCATGTACTGTATTTGTGGCCATCGCATGCCGTCACACGTCCGATATTTACCTCAATAGTGCGTGCTGCATGCATGTAGTACATGCATCACACCGGGACGCACCTGCAGCAGCGCCTTCAGGCACTCAACCTCCTGCACGGAAAACTCGAAAGTGATGCGCCGCTGGCTTTTGGGTGCCGAGTCGGCCGCGACGACAACGCCATCCAGCTCCGCGGCCGCCCGCTTCAGCCGCACCGGCGCGCTGCGCTGCCTGCTGATCGTGCGGCGCAGCCGGCCCTGCAGGTCGCGCGCTCTGCCGCCCATCTCTGGCAGGCTGCGGCTGTGGTGGCCCTCCATGTGCGCCCTCTCGGCGCCATGCACGTCCATGTCAGCATCCATGGGGCCCTGGGCACCGCCGGCCGGGCCGGGGCAGCCGCCTGGGTGTGGGCCTGCCGCACAGCACACCTCGTGATCATGCATGAGATGCATGCATTAGCAAAGCGCAGGATGCGGTGTAGGTTGCATATGGACAGCAGAAAGCAGAAGTCTGTGTGACTGGTGGAACGAGAGGCATGATGTACATGGCAATGCATGAATGCCATGCATTTCGCCCCAGATGTTGGCTGAGCACGCCCGTGCGGCGCTTCCGGCCGGTCAATGCTATTCCACGTGAAGCGGACCTCCTCTCCTCACCTTTTTTTATGTCGGCACTTATCTTCCAGAAGCAACAGGTGTGTACACAACAGGATTCATGGGAGTTCACTGATGAGCAGATCCGCTAGCTATAGTCTAGACATTGTCATGGCAGCTTGATCAGGTGTGTGGAGCGGCATGTACATGGCTCTACACCTGCAGGACGTGACAGCGTGGGTTTGTCTGCTGCCACACCATGATCTGTCGTGGCTACAGGTGCGATCGCCGCCGTTAGTTCTGTCGCCCCCGCAGCCACTCTCTCCGGGCGGACTTCCGCGCCGGCTCGAGCACGCTGCGCGCTGACCGGCGGAACGCCAGCTTCAGGATCATCTCCAATGTCCGCCGCCGCATGAATACATATGCCCTCTGCTGCAGCAGTGTGTGGGCTACCCCGCAGCTCGCCCGTGCTAATGGCCTCACTCGCCGGCAGCTCCAGCTGTTGCAGCTCGCGCTCGAATCGCACATCGCCGGGCAGCGGTATATCCTCATCGGAGGGCTGCTCCCACCGTGCATGCTCCACCTGCTGAGCCTGCTGCTGTTGCTCGTCGGAGACTGGAGAGGGAGGCGCAGCGGCGGCCGCGGCTGCGATCGACTGTGCGTGGCGCTCGTAGAAGTCGTGCATTTGCAGCATCGTCTCCAGCTCGAGTGTCGGGAGGGCGGACAAGCCGTCAGGATGGTGCTGGATGCGAAGCAGGAATGCCGCAGAGAGGCTTGCCGCCACGATGGTGACAGAGATTGCGTGCTTGGGGTCGTCTATGTCGCACAGCGCGCCAGGTAGCTGCAGCGGCGCTTGCGCGGGGTCGGAATGCCACCGCCCGATGGGGGGCATGGTCCGTGGGAATGTCACGGATCCACTCAGGGTGAACCTCTCGGCGGCGGCCACGCGCGGGAACAGTGTCCTCACCAGAACCCTGAAGCTATCGGCAGTGTCCTCGGTCATCTTCACCTGGTACTCGTTCTTCGGCGTCGTGCTTGTCGCTTTCCGATGCGGGAAGAACGCATCTGCAGCACATGCCTCTGTCTCGACAAATACTAAAGTACGGCCCCGCACCGCGCCCATCGGACCCGTGCAACACATCACACGGCTGCGTGCACACTGTTGGCATCGCAGCTGCAGCCCAGCAAGGATTGATCGCCCGATTGCGCAGTCGACCACGGCCTATGCACTTGCCACAGAGATGCTGGACAGCCGTACACGGTGATTGCTGCAGCGCTTCTGCTATGCTGCCAAACACAGCGTGGATGAAGCTGTGGAAGACTGTCCCGGGAGGGCACTTGAGGCAGTGCGTGAGGGCCGCCAGCAGCACCGGCATGCCCGTCGTCTTCCCGATGCCTGTGCTCCCGTACTGCCGCGAAGATCTGGGCAGCCCCTCGGGCCCCCTGCACCGCGTCCGCCATGCTTGTGCAGCCCCGGCTTGTGTTGAAGTGACGGCATGGGGGAGGGAGGAAGGTCCAGCGCCTAGCAATTGCGTACAGCATGGGGACACAGCAGACCCGGGCCACAGCCGCCAGGTCATATGCATGCATGATGAGCGCTGGGAGCGTGGCACGCCCCCACTCCCACTGCCGCCGTCCGCGGCCGGGACAAAAACGAATGCACACACCCACTCCCGCGCGCATAAGCGCTCACGTGCACACACTCACACACAGGCACGCCCGGCGAGCCTGTCTTTGTCAGTTCAGCGCCCAGGAAGGAACACCTCGCAAACACAACGTCATTCGCTCAACGGCGGGTGTGCTGTCAAAGCCCGAGAGGCAGGTAGTACGTCATGCATGCCTGATATGGGCCTGGGGTTTCGAGGCCGGGGCCAAGGTAATTGTGTTTGTCAGCGAGGCTACGGGTGCATCCGGTGGATGTATGCGTGGCATGCAGCCGCTCTTCGCCCGCGGCAGCGGCCGCAGCCTGCCTCCAGATCACAGCAATAGTGGCTGCCCGCACACGCAAAACAAGCCGAACAGTTGTCGATGTATACGGCTTTCGCTGGCCTTCTGAAGAACAAATTATTTGCTGGCATGTGTACGTGTGCACAATCATAGGTCCGTCCCACTGGTAGGTCCGAGCCTGCGCGCCGGGACTGTAGTGCGTCTACAGCTCGCAGTGCTACACGGGCAAGGTTGGGCCGGCAGGTAGCACCACCAGGTCAGCGCCAGCGCACAGGCACAGGAACACCAACGCCACCGCCATGGCGGTGGCCCGCCAACAGCTTGCAGTGTCACTGGATATGTGGTGCCGAGGAAGCAGTCCTGTCACACGTGCAGCGTTGCACAGCGTCGAATATGACATGATTATGCCCTCTTCACGTCGTTTTCCGAACACGTGGATCTCTCTCGCTCGGACAGTCCGACGACGGTGAGAGTGTGGAATGCGGTGAAGTGTGGATGCAAGCACAGGCCAGCTAGTCTAGCATACCTGTACTTGACGACAGCTTTCCTGACGGACTCGAAGATTTTAGGGCCCAGCAGTGTTTGCATTGCATCTCTGGCCTCCACAACCGCGCGCACTGTGGCTCGCGATCGTCTCGAGCCCTCGGCCATCATCATCTGCTACATGCTTCCTGGCATGTACAAAAAATGTTATGACATTGATGGTGCCTGATGATCTTAGTATCCTGGATATCTGAGGCTGTTCAATGCGTTTGGCCCACAGGACCGCCCCGGATTCGACCATGGCATGGCCAAAGCGCAAGCTGTGGATGCTGTCATTCACAAGAGCCGTATACCTGTCACCTGTTGCAGTGGGAGACAATTGTTGCGTACCAGATTACAGCATAGCTGGCCTGCTTTGGCCTGCTGTTCCCAGGAGTCCACATCGCAGGCCATACCAAGGCGATTGGCTGTGCTGTGATCGACCTTGTTTGTAGAAATTTGTGTGAGGCACACTGACTGAACTCAGATGGACAGGACAAGGTACGGTGTCAGGCCAGCATCCAGGGCTGCCCCGACTCAACTCCCTCCCTACTGCTCCCTCCAGCGGATGGGGAATGAGAAGAATTGCTGTTCTCATACCTTCAGTATGGTGTCTCGCTTGCGTGAGCTTCGAGAACTTCCAGGCCTGCTCTGCTCTCAGCAGCCAACAGCAATTACAAGACAAGCAAGTTGGATTACCTCGGTTGAGGTAACATCTCTGCAATTTGGGTGGCAGATTAATTCGGAATTCCAACATGAAAGATCAGAGCATGTGCGGGCACATGCGCATGTGGCATGGCTGGCCATGAACGTGGTTAGTCTGGGACACAGGCAGACAACACAGGCAGACAAACTGCTCAGCTCTGGTTGCATTTTGATACAATATTGGTTTGGGTGGGACGGGTAGTGGCAAGCAAACGGCGCACTCACTGAGGCGAACAGGCCAATGAGGCAAGACAAGCCATTGCCAGATGGTGCAGTTGCAGGTGCTGAAGGTGAGTTGTCAACCGACTGCAGAGCTTTTTTTTTGGTTTGAAATCAATGTCAAACAGGAATGAATACAGGCAAAAAAAGTTCTGCACTGTCTGCTTGTGATAGTTGTTCTTGTCAAGTTGTGGCCGCGGCATACGCCGCCGGATTGTGGAATCGTTGTCGAATCTCGCACGACAGTGGATCTGAAGGTGGTTCTGAAGGTGGTCTATCAACAGGCACGCCAGGGCAGGTGCCTTCAGTACCACACCCTTGAACGTGTGTCTATTAAGGCACCGCAGGTCCCTTATCGACAGTATTCGATGACACAAATTACGTCAGGATCTTCGCTTCACCTTGGCTATAGCGTTCCTGATGGTCTTTATGGGTGCTGCAGGTGCAGGTACAGATCTGGGCTCTGTGCATGATCCAATCCAAATCAAACCATGCAGAGACGTGCCGAGGCTCCAGATCATCACGCTGATCATGCAGCCTAAGCCGCGGCGCACTGCTTCGTCTCAAAGACAGTTGCTTCCTAGACGAAATCCAGGATACAGCATGTGCCGTGGCGATGCCACAAAGACGATTCTACGTCCGCAACAGGACGGAAGCGAACGGTCATTGTCTGTCTGCATCATGCATATCAGAATTGCAGCAATCTTTGCAAAGCAATGTCAGGGACGTCGTGTCGTACACAAACACATTATCGAGGTGGCACGGCATGTGAACTGCTGTCCAGTTCCGTCACGGCCTGATCAACACTCCCTACGGGGTGATTGGTCTTGCATTGTACATTGAAACTGATGCCTGTCATATCATTTGCGACCCCAGCGCAGCCCACGGCATGCACATGAACTAGCGATGTGGCTAGAGGTAGATCCAACTGCTCCAGGGGCTGTGCAAGCAGCTGCGAGAGGATATCTGCCTGCCACGACAAACAAAAGCACTTTTTGAAGGACCAGACGTTCATGTAAGATGATGGTTCTTATCGTACACCACACGCATCGAGTATTCAGTGCAGCGTTGCCTGATGATTGCATGATTGCCTGATGCCATCACAGCTAGCATTTTGCTCGCGCTTGAAGCCGGGTGGATTGAGATGATTAGGCATTATCATTGGAGAGTGTTCGTGCAAGTCCTACGGCCTGCGGCACGGTTGCCCGACGCACGGGCCGCGAGGATCTCCAGGCGGATGTGAAAATGGCTGACTGCATCGCTATCGTGTTGGAACTGTCGAAAGTATCAATTGATGTGGTCCTCACGCGTACAGGTTTGCAAAGGTGATCTCGGTGCAGGAACGGTGTTGCAGCTCGGCAGAGGGATCGTGCGTCATGTGGCACTTCAGACTGTTCAGTATCACTTACAAATTGCGATGATCACTGGACTGCCCTGCTTGCAAGCAATATTGAGTGCCCGGTGGCAGTGGTGCTTGCTGGCATTTTTCACCAATTCTTATGTCAGAACGACGGTCTTTGTGTCTGTGTAGTCAACACAAGCAGCTAAATCTTCCACGGTGGATCTAACAAACATCTAACGCTGATGTCTATGTTTGGAACCTGCTCAGGAAAACCTTGACTGGGTTTGTGTTGGGCTGACATGCTGTGTGCCCCATACTCCTGCAGCATCCTGAACTTGCATGTGTCAATGCCCCTGCACCTTTGGTCAGGGTCGATACCTCTGCAGCTTTGGTCGACATGAGGCACTCCAAGTCTGATGATGATGGGTTACAGCTGCCAGTGTTCCCCTGCCTGGATCCATGGCTGTGGTCAAACAAGTGAAGCTGTGCCGTCATGCCTCTGAACCAACCCCAAAAATTCCATGAACACGTGCTGGGCCAGGAAGCTGCATGCCGCAGTGTGCTGAGGTGGCAAGCTGCATACAAGCATGAGGCATAGGAAACAGCATTACACGGTGACTGCTGCACACATGTCATGGCCCCTGCTGTCAGGCCACAGCTGCGCCATCACAAGTCACTCACCACAACACTTCTCTAAAGCCATAAGATTCAGTTACACGTGGATACAATGGACCAATGTAGGATGAAACAAGTCTGCACTTTCGGTATACAAGCCGATGGGCACCAATTTTATTCGGAACGCGGTCAGATAGCGTACAAGGCTTGTGGCTTGAGAACAGCATGTGCTGTCGGTGACACCAGTAGCCACATCGCACAGGCAGAATGCTCGGGAGACAAATGTCATACGAGTTGGCGGCGCCAATGCCGTGGTGAGAGTTTTCAGCTTCTCCTGGCGTTTATTTTCAACTGTACAGGTGATGCTGTGCTGGATGTTGCGCGTAGAAGCTAGTTGCAGCTCCTTGGAAGTGTTGTATTCTTGCACAGAAGGCATGCCTCATTTCGTTCGCCAGACTGCAGCCTGTTGTAGCGCTAGCGTTGAAGCTGTAGAAGACTTGATGGCAGGGACGTCTTGGTCGACACCACAGCATGACGTGGCGGAACAGGCACGTAGCAAGCAAGGACAAGTGCCACAGACATGCAAGAAGGTTATAACTTCGATTGATAGCAACCTCGGTGATACGGCATATGACATGCACAGAGCTTCCAAGGTGTGAATGTCTGATGCCTTGCATTGTCATGCTCACAGTACAGTCAATTTCTTCGCCGTCGACATCCACACAATGATGATGACTGCGTGGAAATGTCCCACATGCTGAGCCAGAATCACTTCCGGTTCCGTTGAGTTGCGGTCATTTGTAAAGCCTGCGATTTCATCACTGGTGCACGTGCTGTGCTGGTAGACACCACGCCCTCTTTGTCGCTCCCCTCCTGTGCTGTTACTCCTCCTAGGACAGCTGTGCTGCTGTGTCGTAGACAATTGATTAAACATCACAGCAACACGTGCTCACTGAGGATCTGCCGGCATGGTTGTGAGCCTCTGACATGTGCAGTGCAGCTAGCGTACAGCATCCGATGAGTCATGTGCTTGCAATTGTGGCATCGGTGACAGCATCCCTGCTGGTTATTCGATATCATGCTGTTCCAAGGCCTTGCTCTGTTTGTCTGCCTGCCTGCGTCTCCCGAAACCGCGCTGTATGGTGATTTCTCAGTCCGGAATCTGTATCTGTTTTCTGACTGAGCAGCACGGCTCCGGAGTCCTGCAAAGGTCAGACAAAGGAGCGAATCTGATTAGCGAATCTGTGCACTGCGACCTTTTATCTATAGGCATGCTTGTGGTGTTGGCAAATTGGAGCATGAAATTGTTGATCGCATGCAATTCGTCTCCAGCTTTTCTCTAGCTCTGTCACCTGCTTTTGCAAACAGTGCATGTTGGCCCATTGAAGAAATGCATGCATGCGTTGTTCTCACCGCTACTGCAGATGCCATGTGCCCCATGCCGGCTGGTGCGCAATCAGACAACAGGGTTACAAATTGATCATCAAATATCGATCTTTCAACGACAGGAACCGGGCAATCCTCTGTACGTGCTTGTAGCCGCACGCAACCAAGAGCACGCACCGGTACCCTGCCGTGGTGGTGCCTTGGACAGAGAATTGCTGAATGCAGGCCAATTAACTAGTTCAAACCCTCTACGTACATGGCACTCGATGCAGCCGTTGCCGGCGCAGCGTCCTGCGAGGGGCGCTCGCGCCACAGCACGCAGCACGCAGCGTGCAGCATGTGCGTCGTCCCACGCGCTCAACCACACGGCGTGGCCCACAAAACAAACACAATACTAGTAGTATAGAGCCGGCGGAGAGGATCATGCATTTGCCAGCTGCAGGCCTGGGCCATGTATAGGCGTTCTACCTCACACAGACCCATCCGGATGGCCTGCACTGACACGGTCTCATATTGGGCGAGCATCGCATGCATGCGATGCACCCCCAATATGCGACAGGTCCCGGACCGTAGACCCAATGCATGACATCCTCCACGGATCCAGCTCAGCGGCAGTGAGGGAGTGCATATGCATGCGCGGTTGCAGCGCTGTGCTGTGACTGTGAGCACGCACATGCACTCCCGCTTATTCTCTTGATAACCCCCTCATCCCATGCGCTCTGATTTCCCGTACTCCCTGACTGTTAACCACCCCCTGAGCTCTTCTGCGCGAAAGTTCTGTGCATGTGCATGTGCATGCTGAGCCTGTAGCTATAGGCAGCACTGCTTCTCGCAGAGCACGCAGCGATTCTGCCAGAATATCTGATATCAGCCATGCACATGTGCATCTCACCCCCGCTCATGCATGCAGACAGACTCCGCAGCAGCGCGGCGCCCCCCCGTGTACTGTGCAGTAGTAGCCTGCGTATCCAGGCGCCGATGCGCCACACCCTTCCGTATCTGGCTTGACGCCGCCGGCGTGAGAGGCGCCGCGGACTGCCGGCATGGTGGGCATTGGGTACCCTGCCAGTGGAAGCTTAAGCAACCCGAACGCAAGGCGCGGCGCCTGCCGCAGCGCCCAAGACGGTGGGCCAAGGACCTCACAATCTGCAGTCGAGTTGTCAAGCGCAGCTGCATCGTCTTCCGCTGAGCCGGTCACACTCTAGTCCACAGGCACCTTAAGCGTGCAGATGCTTCTGACCTAACACGGCAATCGCGAGGTCCTCGCGATTGAGCGTCTGGCCGGCATTCACACACCTTCCATTCTCACTCACATTCTACCAACTCCATGCATGCCTTGCATGCTTGGTTCATCACAGCGAATGGGCGTCTCCGCGCTCAAGACGGACGCCTGCATGCACTGCCTGGATCAGACGCAGCTATGATGTCGATGGTACGATAGTATGCACGAAGGTCGCGCTATAGCTATATAGCTATATATGTGCCAAACAACTGGCTGACTGTGCTGTGCCATAGCTACCGGCAACACGCGCCGGTCTGTGCTGATGCACACATGGAGCTCAATACGCATGGTGAAAAGGGGCAAGCAGATTCACGCTCAGCCTGCTGCAGGGCCCGCACCGTGCCTGATGCAGCGTATCGTATGCTGGCGGGATACCAGGGTGTGATGGCTCGTGCGCCCAAGGAGCTTGCATCTGAAGGGCACCGGCTGGCCCTGGCGGCCCCGGTGGCCACTGCATGCGGCGGACGAAAGTGACCGGGGGGGGCCTGACCCGGAGCATGGACGCCTGCGCAACGAAGCGCCGTGCCATCGCCGCCCGGCTGCGGAGTGGGTACGTTCATGAATGAGCCCGCGAATTCGTAGTCCTGAGCAGGACACTGCCTTTGCTCTTGAGGGACTGGTCGATGGCCTGCCACGGGGCACCACTGCGCTGGGCCTGCCGCTGCTTTGCGGAGCGGCGGCAATGTTGGCATTTTGCCGCGGCGCATGTGCTTACTGGAGTTGTCAAGCGCAGCAGCCATTGCAGGCCCGCTTGTGAAGGTGGCGTGGGGACGCTTCTCAGCACGCGGGTATGCGTGGTGTTCTGGCGTCAAATTTGGTTTGCCGGCGACGGATGTGCCTGCATCTCGCTGCGGCTGGATGAGGGCTCCATGATCACCCTGGATGTCATCACCATGCATCTGATGCAGTGCAAAAGCTCTCTGGCAGTGCTTCATGTCGGTGAGAGTGGTCATGCTTGACAGGCCCGACATGGTGCGCTCCGCCGTTCCAGCGCCTGTAGCGTGGCAGCCTGCACCTGTAGCCATAGCGTGCCAGCCTGCACCTGCACATCGGCACTCCCCCCCATCAGCTGGCTTCCCACACAATCGTCTCGAGACCGGTCGCATTGATAAGCGCAACAATGGCCATGAGAGTTGCTGTTGGATGGGGTGCGGTAGCGCGGGCAGTGGAGGGGCGTGCAGGCTCAAGTGGTGTGCACACCGTGGCAATATGGGCAGCACTCACGCCTGCAGCTGAGGCCATTGTCGTCGGCAGTCCAGCTGGCCATGGGCCAATCACCTTGGCACGGGCCTGAGGGTAGCATGCCCTCCACCTCCAGACGCAAATCCGGAGGCGGCACGTGCGGATTCTCGATTCCGAAGTGGCCGTAGATCTCGCAGCCTGTCAGCATGCTGTGCATGTGACCGTCCGCCGGCTGCTGAGAGCGATCGTTGTCTCTGTCCTCAGCGAGCGTCGCATGCATGTTGGAATCAGCCACACATGAAGACACGGCATGGCTTGCAGGGGGGGAAGGCAGGGCAGGTCCGCCATGCTGTGCGGCATGCTGTACGGCATGCTGTGGCTGTGGGTGATCTTCATGCGTGTTGATATCGATGCCCCGCGCCAGCGGCGGGCGTGCGCCATCCCCCGCGCCCGCGCCAGTGCCCCAGCGCAGGCGGTTTTCAACGCGTAGGCGCGGGCAGCTCTCGGTGGTCTTCCGGAGCTTAATCGCCGCCGCAGTGAGGGCCATCGCGACGCTGATGGAGCCCTCATGCCGGCTGCTCTGGAAGATGCGGCGCCCGGGCGTTTCGATGTCCCCCGGCATCATGATCTGGGCATGCATGCGGCGGCCTGCCTGCCGGAGCTGCTCCAGGTGTGCCGGGTACATCATCACCTGCCCATGAGAGTCGTCGGTGAGAGGCGCCCGCAGGAAGTCTGCATGCACGCGCGCTCATGAGGAACGGCCTGTCATTGTGGCGGCGCACCCGCACGGAACAAAGTCAGGTATGCCGCGACGGCAGCAACTTCCGGTGCTGGATCGGCGTGCCTGTAGCCCCTAGCAGAGAAAACCGGACGGCAGTCGAAACCTGGTATGTATATACTTCGGTGCAGCGGAAAGGCATACATGCAGGAATGTTGAATGGCCAGGATCCTTGTCTGGATGCGTAGACACCGCAGTGCACTGACAGTGCCGAACGGGCCTGCGACTATCTGGAACAAGCCTAGGCCTAGGTGTACGCGTGTGGCCTAGGTGTGCGCGTGAGAAACGTATGCGCGATGTGGATGTGCGCACTGCGCGCTTGCTCAAAGTGCGCCACAGCATTCCATAAGGCAGCAGTGCCTGCCGCTCCTGGTAAAGGCTTACTTTGGTCTGCTTGCAGCTGCGCACGCAGGGCGGTCAAGCTGCCGTGCCAGGCGCGGCCCTCCGGCGAATCGGGGTCAGCCTCCATCAGCTCATGCAGCAGCTGTGTTGCCAGCCGTACAACGGACGAGAGCGACGGCCTGCACGTGCAACCGCACTTTGTATGTAAACGCACTTTGTATGTAAACGCCGTCTCGGCCTGCTAGGAACCCATGGCATGCTTCTGCTGTTGCATACGCTTCTGCTGTTGCATACTGCGGAGGGGAGGAGGCGGGAGGACATGTACAGAAGACGCCATGGCGCCATGGATGCATGTGCATATGCCAGGCCACCATGCATGTGGCAGTCCATGCAGCCCAGGTGCTGGGCCAGGTGCTGATAGCGATACCAGTGCTGGTACCAGTGCGCATCTTTCAAAGTTGGCACTTTCATGTTCCTCGAGGTTCTGCCTGCCTCACCTTGGTCCTTGAAACGCACAGCCAGCACCTTGTCAAGCATGCACCACGTTGCAGCATATTGCTCACATTGCATAAAGCCGGCCACTCCGGCTATGTCCTGGTAACACACATCGCATCATTCGTTCCCAAGCTGGGCCGAGGTCAAGGCATGCCTACGCGTTTTGCGTAATGGCACGTTTCATGCGTACGGTCCCAGGCTCACCTTGACTGTGATGACGACAAGATAGTCAGTGCGCACCGTCATGCGCCTGTGATCATCGTGTGACGGCAATACAGACGCATCAACTGCGTGCTCGGCGCAGGAATCTGGTCGGCCCATGACGGTGCACGTCGCATTATATGCATGCATGCGAAGTATCGCTAGCTGCTGGAACGAGGCGTGGGCGCTGCTGCAGTGTGGCCGTTGATGGGTGTGTGCGGCTGTTGATTCGGCAGAGATCATTTTGGCGTGTTTGGCTGTTCCTAGCCAATGTTGTGTGAAGAATTCGCTAGCTGCTGCATGCCGCGATCGATCGCGAATTGTCGGAGCGCACCTCAGATTTATTGCCGTGCATTTGGTGGCGCAAGAGGCCTGCAGTACTAGTCTGCGAAAGTGCGCCGGGGTTTCCAGTAGCTCGATATCGGCTCTGACCTCGTGGGCAATGCGTAAGCAATTCCGTGGCGCCTCAGGATGTGCGTTGCAGATGAGGCAACTTGGTCGTTGATAGCATCGACGCTCCCGCGTCGCGCACATATGTCAAATCTGTTTGAATTCACATAAACCTGGCCAGGATTTGAGTAAAATAGTGGAGGCCCGAAGGGCCAACTGCACCTGGCAATGCTCCGCGCCAAGGTGTTTGTATCTCGAGATACCCCGATCGACAGCCGTGGTTTGCAATTGGAGCCGACGATCGAGTCGCTCATGCATGTACGCCATGACCCTGGCCAACAGCGGATCTGCATACCTGTCGCAGTTCCATTTCGGACCCTGCCTGCACCTGGTAGAATGACACACGGAAACCTCTGGCAGCTGCTCTCTGCTGCAGTGTGTGTTACCATCCATGCTGATCTATGCTGTGGGCAGTTCAGTGGCATGCACTCGTGTTCATATTCATTAAACTTGTACAACGTGATAACGAATGCATTCTCATGAGCATGTGTTTGAAAGACCACTCAGACAAGATTCTCTTGCGGACCAGCTTCCACAAACACCTCAACACTGCAGCAGCATACATACACACGTACACGCGATCACGGGCATAGAGTTTTGGATGTTCCTGCTTGCTCAAATTCTTGCATGCCTTCACGAAGCATGCGGGGGCTTCTGTGCAAATGTGGCCGTTGCAATTGCATGTATCGGGGGATACAGAGCAGTTCTAGTGGTGGGCAAAAGCCTTCACATGTCAGGTGTGATGTGTGGCTGTGATCACCACAGCCGCAGCCAGGGTCAGCTCTAGCCGCAGCCAGAGTCAGCTCTTGGGATTCCACCTGGCAACGCTCGCGAGTCAGTTCTTAGGATTCTTAATGCCTGCAAACACAGTCGTGCTTGTGATTTTGATGGTACTACACCTCCATGTGGTGGTGATGCTGGGGTTTTCCGGGTGTTGCAATTTGCTGTCCCCTCCCACTGGTGTGCCCATCAAGCTCAAGTACTAGCTAGTGCTATAGTGCCTTAAGGCTTGATCAATTGATCAAGGCTTGTAGGCCTGCAGAACGGGGCAGCTGCTTGGGAACTGCATGTTCAAATATGTCTCGAGGTGCATGACACCTGACGCCTCAATTTGCAATCGAGTCAATACCACCCTGAATTGTATGCTGTTGGTACGGACAGGGGATACATGGGCATCAATGGACTCAACCTGTGCCCAGACGCCGGGTTGCGGCCATGGAGCCAGGCTCCATCCACTGAGGCTGGCTCAGCAGCTGATTCTGTAGCCGCAGGCGATCGTTGCAAACCTACCTCGTTCGCAGAAAGCCTGCATCTTCGAAGAAGTGGCACACCGCGTTGCCCCGGTGCACAGTGAGCTGGCCACAGCTGGGGGTTGTGGTGGTGTGCATAGCTACGCAGAGGTCTTTGCTGCACGTCTGCACTGACTGTTCCCGCATTGGACGCCCGACCACGTAGCCACGTAGCCACGCGTGGCCACGGTGCTCACGGTGCTCAAACACATCCAGGGGAGAGCATCCTGCATGCTGTGACTAGAGGTGGCTGGCGTTGGGTACCCTGATCTGCAGGGATCCGGAGATGCGAGAGAGCTTCTGTGTATTTGACGAGACCTCTGGCGTCCACCCAGGAGATGGCAGCTTGATACATAGATTCCTGGATCCTGCGACAGGCACACTGCAGCTTAGCGCCTTCTGCACGGGTTGAACGTGTGTCCACGAACGGTTTTTCCGCTGTCTCCTTGAAGTACGGCAGCTGCGATTCAAGTAGCCCACAGTCTTGCCGCATTCCGTATACCTACGTAGGTGAGGAGCAGGGCGACCGGCACCACACCGTCCTTTGCTGCACCATACGTGCAGAGCTGCAAGTCACCGATCCGAGTGCGCCACTTCACTTCAGCTGACACAAGCGCCATGAGCTGCTCGGACAGATTAGCCGAAGGTCTTATACCTTTACAGTGGATAGGTGCTCTGACCTGTGCGCTGGCTGGAGCTCATAGGCGATCGCACCTTAATTCGGAAGGTGAGCCGTGTGACGCTGCCTCTGGTCTGCCGCGACCCTCCGCGAAACCATGTGGATGCGTGCGTATGTGCGTGCATGCCGCATCTTGGAAGCCTTGATCAACAAGTCTGCCGTGGTTTGCTGAGAAATGTTATCGTGCCGTCGTGACGCGGGCGCAGCTGGTTGTAATCCGCGCAGCGGTTGCAGACGCAGCGAAGCCTTCTCCGAATGCAATATTCATAGTCAAGGCAGATTTCAACGCACACTGAGTCTGCTCAGAGTTTGTTCCTGGATGTCTGTGCTTCTGCACACAG
The DNA here is from genome assembly GCA_023078555.1 of Ulva prolifera. Classification (NCBI taxonomy): domain Eukaryota; kingdom Viridiplantae; phylum Chlorophyta; class Ulvophyceae; order Ulvales; family Ulvaceae; genus Ulva; species Ulva prolifera. The sequence continues at coordinate 5,279,446 of CM041197.1, forward strand.
CGGTTGCAAACCATGCGCTGAGCTGTGCATGGCTCGAGCCGCTTCGTTGTCGCCCAGGCGATGACCCGAATTGACCCCGCCTATCCTCGTGATGCAGCCACAGTATCCTCTTATGTGATGGGTGTCTAGCAGCCGCATGGGTCCTTCCCTCTGTGCTGTTCGGCTGGTCCTGAGGTTGCATCTGAGCGTCACTTCGCAGAGGTGCAGCATGGTAGACGCGTCCGGGATGAATGAGCGTGACGCCATGGCTCAGAGAGACATTTGAGCCATGTCATCACGCCATCACCAGCACCTGGGATTCAGCTGTGGACCTGGTAGTCTGGTTCTGTATAGTCTGACCATCTACTTACAGCGCAGACTCAATATAAGATCTGAATGACATATGATTATCTAAACTTTCTGTGCGCTTCCTCCCTGGCTTGGTCTGCAGGCCCCAGCAGACTCAGCCATGCTATTTGGGAGATATGATGGCACTGTTGACACACAGCATGTGATCACAGACAGGTGTTAGTGAGCTTGTCGCTATGATTTATTGTTGCAGAACATGTTCCACCTGCAAGCAAGCCCATGCCATGATGCAGATCAACACACATGCCATTGCCCAGCTGCAGGCAACTGCCAGTGATGTGTGCTTTCATCCTGTCACTGTGCCGAAAGTTTGCATCAGTCGTTCAAAGATATGCTGCTGCAGGCAGGCCAATGCTCTGGCAAGAGTGATCGCACCATCCCAGCCCAGGTCACGACATGACCAGGCAAATCTGCCCTTCTGCCTTTCCTGTGCCTCCTAGCAATCACAGCTATAGTCACGAAACGCACAAAGGATCATTCCTTCGCAGGAGATGTGAGATGGGCGAGTGGTCATTGCAAGCTGCGAGGTGGGAGACAAATTGGGGCTGCGTACAACGCGTGGTGCTTCCACAACGCAAATCTTTCACCATCTGCACTTGTTCTTACCAATCGGATAGATGCGGTGCGTAGCGCGACCACGAGCACTGCTCTGGATCACTGTTGTGGAGAACTCGACAGCTCTGATGTGGCAGCCAGAGCCAAGTGCTAGTTAGCATACACCTTGTGGCAACCTGAGCACGCACCAATCCAATAGGTTTTGTAGACTACCCATCCGCAGACTCCGTCTACCAACGCCAGGCCACTTGGCAAGATGCAGCACCTGTGGATTTAATGCATGCTGCGGGTGCAACATGCCTCCGACATTTGACTGTGGCGTATCCGCTGGGCACTGTATGTGCCGTGGCACGATGCCTTGTTTACGATGCCTTGTTCTGGACTGTGGATCTGTAGAGATCTAGCTGGACGTTGCCCTCATTTATGCTGCCCTCATTTATGCGGCCCAACATCAGATGAATTTGTGTGGCATCACATATTACGAGAAATCGAACCAGCCGTGCGTGACGACCTTGCTTAGCACAGGAGGAGGCCCTGTGATTTGCGTTCGAGTGTCTGAGGGGGTTTCCAGGGAGTTCACCCCATCGCGATCTGGTCCCGTCCCCTCAGGATATGGCTAAGAAAATTCACATGTACCTTTACAGTAAGTTTACTTTACCCACTGAGTCATGCACACTATGTCCAAAACATGAGCGCGGTCACAGAATGATGCCAGGCATACATTTCAGGCCTAGGCTCCGAGTCCACGGCAGAGGGCAAGCCCCAGCATATCGCCTGGGCCTCAAATGAACCCCCCCCCCCCCCCCCCCGGGCCTCAGGACGTGTAGCAATCACCGCCGTATGTACTATACTCGAGTATAGAGCTCTCAGCTTTCTGTCACAGGGCCCTTAAGCTTGTTGTGCAAGCGCAGTGGCATCCACATGAGCTGCGCGGTTGCTACATACATAGCTGGGCGAAACCGGCGAAAGCTTCACGGCCGCGGCGTCATCATCACCTCCCACAGCGGCGCTGACTGCGCGGTCGCCAGCAGCTCAACTTGGCCAAAAACGAACACTCGCTTTTCAATTGTGCCTGGCATTAAGCTTGCGCTGCGGAAAACATTTGTCCGACTAGGAAGCGAGCAGCATGGCCAGCTGCTCGACCTCGTCACCACTGACCTTGTGTGCCGAAACTGGGCTCCCACTGGCAAGGGGCAGCGGCGCCGTGCCTGCATCGGGTGGCGCTGCGTGCTCATGCACTGCTCGCGGCGGTTGCAACGCGCGGAGCGTCGCCGCTGCATCCGAGTCGTCCGCATCCTGCAGAAGTGTGCAGAGTGAGCGTGCAGAGCCTTGCGGCCGTAGATAGTGTCCGCATCATGATGTGGTGCATTGGTGTGGATGATGGCGCTTGCAAATGTGAATAAGTGCGTCTAGACTCTATGCCTCGGCACCGTACGCCATCAGCATCAGCATGATACAGTCACAACTCAGATCTCCGAGTCAGAACTGATAGACAAGGTCGAGGGGCGTGATGGCCGCTAGTCGACGTGCCATGTTACACTGAAACCCACGACTTCGTTTGTGGGCCTGGTCCTCCATAGCGGTAATGCCCGTGCGCGGTCGGCGGGGCCTGAACGGGGCAGCACCTGCGGAAAGGGTGCCTCGGACATGTGTTTCCCGCCCCCGTAGACACGCCTGATTTCCATGCGCATGCACTCCAGCTGGGCCTCCAGGTCATAGATGTGTTTAGCTGCAGCCTCCAGCACTCCCGCGTAATCTTCGACCCAGTCCCGGAACGCCTTCTGGCAACAGCAAGCCCCGGCGCCACCTGCGTGGCCGGGGGCTGTGCCGTGATTGTTCGCGGATGGGACGTGCGCTTCTGCGTCGTTCGAGAGGAGGCTCGCGCTTGCATCTGCAGGAGTCTGCTGGTCGGGTCCTGCACGCGTCTGTGCACTGCCGGTGTGCTGCAGCGGCAGCAGAAGGCAGAAGGAAGCCTTCATGAGGACAGTAGGAAATCAAATTGTTGCATGCGCACTGGTACTGGTGCATCATGGCAGTATGCACCTCGCGTTTGATAACGTGGGGAAACTCACCGTTGACGCACGCGTTGCACAAAGTCTCATGGTGCACATTGGACTCCAAAGGGCCGAAGGTCTAGATCAGTCCGCCCAGCTTGGCAACAAATGCGTTGAGCTGAATCAGTGATGCAAGCAGTTGGCACACCAGGACCCGCGTCATGATCAGCATGTTGCGATTGCATGTCCCGCTCCTGCACGCCTCCGTGCCCTTCGATGCTCATACCCATGTAACCAGGGCTGCCGGGCAGCAGGGGGCTGGTCTCGCTCCCACACCCGTGCTTGCATATGCGATCAAACTCGTCCGCGTCAGGGGCCGGAACATGCATGCCGCTGATGCTGCCCCCTGCTCCAGTCGCCAGACGCTGCATCAGGTCGGCCGCCGGCTGCAGAACAGCGGCGACCGCTGTGGCCGTATGGTTCACCGGGTCCTCGACACAGTTTTGGCCATGGGGTGGCGGTGCAGGACCCTCGGCCACTGCCTCTTCAGGACCCTCGGCCACTGCCTCTTCAGAACCCTCGGCAACTACCTCTTCGGGAACCTCGGCCACTGCCTCTTCAGGACCCTCGGCCACTGCCTCTTCAGGACCCTCGGCCACTGCCTCTTCAGGACCTTCGTCCACTGTCAATGCCTCTTCCAGCAACAGCGGCGTAAGAACGCATGCATCGCCGTCTGCGCCAGGCTGGTGGCCGTAGTGGCGAACGAGAAACATGCTGGAAAGAATCGCAATCACCATGCTGATGCTGCGTGCATGCCGGCCACTGGAGATGTGGCCGATGGTGTCGGCAGCGAGCGCGCGCAGCTGTGCCGCGGTGACGTCGCCATACGATTCCATGTCTTCAATGGCGGGCCAGGCAGCTCCCGACGGCAGTGTGTGGCATGCTTCGAGGTCGCCGTGCATTGCTTTCACGCCCATCATGAAGCGGTCGCCCGGGCGTGTGTCTGTGTCTCCCTTCAGCTGATACTTTGGCATGATTGGTGGCAGCAGGAAAGCTGCACATGCATGAGCAGTACACAGCCATTGCAACTGGTATATCTCACTGACGTTACAGTTGGTAGCGGCTCCGTAAGGCCCCGTAAGCATCATGTTTCGTAGGAACGTGCAGGGACTGGCTTGGGTCGGCGACCCCTACGCAGCCCTGTAGCCACCACAAGTTGATGCACCAAGTACACATGACGCCACCGACCTACTACGGCAGGCACGGCATTTGCCGGTGCCATGTCGGCACCGTATCGACAAGACCAATTGCATGTGCTAGCACATATCAGCCCTGCTCGCACAGGCGGTCGGACTGTCTGGTAGGCAGGCGCAGTAATTCTACTAATGAATTCAAAAGTAGTGAATTGAAAGCGACACCTGAGTCGCGGCCGAGGCGGGTCTCGAGGCGGCCCAGCAGGACTCCCAGGAACTCCCTCTCGGCGCTGCCGTCAGCACCCGCAAACACGTGGTCACGTGCCGCGACCACCAGGCGCATCGTCCAGACCCATGCTTTGAGAGGCGCTCCGTCGTCGTCGTGGCCGTAGGCACGGGTCCCGCCGTCCACCTCTCCAGCCGCCGGCGCCACCGCCACGACCAGTTGATCCTGGGGTCTGCAGGGCCCGGACGCTGTTTTGAGATCTTGATCATGCACGCTCGCTGTCAGTGCTAGTGGTGGTACTGCCATGGCAACATCAATTGCAATGAACATCAAGTGCATGTTCGCTGTTGTTACAGGTCAAGAAGAGAGACTGTGCGAAAACTACGTTCAACTATTGACTTTTGCAGTCACAGGTTTAGGTTGTGTTCACACTGTTGGCAACAACTTGAAGGCCCCTTTAGAGATCTCACTGTGACGATTGAGCATCCACACTTATAAGGCTCACACATGTACATGTGTGTGGTTGCACACACGGCTCTGAGATCAGGAGGCCCCCGTGATTGGATCACTGATGGCAGACAGTGGGACATATCTGCTCAACTTGAAGCTCGATTGGATCGGATAAAGCTTTCTATAGCTAGAATCAGGCCCTGGGCCACTGGCTATGACAGCAGGGCACATCCAAGTTGAGCTGCTGGACCGCATGCATATGGCTGCTTGTGTGGAAAGGGCCAGAACTGCTCTCTGGAGGTGCTCTCAGAGCACAGACTCTCTCAGTGGAGCGGACAGAAGCAGGAGATGCGCCACATGCATGCTGGCACAAGCATGCGCCATTTAGCGGGCTCAGACAAACAGTGCTCGAGCGCAGGCGCACCTGAGCTCCTGCAACACGGCGAGGAGTCTGTCGAAGAAGTCGTGGCGCTGAATGCGTTTGACGTCGTTCCTGAACTGCTTGCAGAAGTCCACAGCAAAGCGGGTCATGATGCCAGAGGTACAACCACAATTCAATTCTAAGTTGGTGACAGGAGTATACTTGTTATTCTTGCGGACTTGCTTGCGGACTCACCCTGCTGGTGCCCGTATGTGAAGGCGAGGCTGTTGCGCCTCGCGCTTTTACAGGCCTCGCCTAGCTGATGCCAGCGTCAGCGTTGCCGCCCGCCCGCCGTAACTGCAGCGAATTTTCGAGACTTCATAGGACCAGGTTCTGGATTGGACGCGTGCATGCATGCGGATGGGACGGCGCGCTGGTCCGTCATGATTTGCGCTCACCCTGAAGAGGCTAGCAGAGGCACTGCTCATCTGGGGTCAGCTGCAGCTGGTGCAGCTGGCAGAGGCGCAGTGCAGTTGGCAATCTGGCCTGACCACACTCTCTGTGTGACAGAGACAAAGCCGGAACGACAAGTATACTATAGTAGCGCTCTGTGTGCTTGAGCATAGGACAGGCATTGCATCCGGCATGTGCTTGGGTCCACTGTGAACATGCATCGCCTGAAGCCTTGCCGAGACTCTGCAGTGGCTACAGGGGTTCTAGGTGATGTTGTGGTGCCTGTGGGAGCAGGGGTGCCTCTGCAGCTCTGTCACTCTCGCCAGCAGCCACAGCAATCACCAGATGAGGACCCCATTGCATGAGATCGACCGACTACAGCTGCATGGCATGTCAACAGCTGTGCAATTCGACGACTCTCACAGTGGTGCTGGCCACACGCGATCTGGTTGACATCCTCTGAAGGTTCACTGTGTATGGTCAATCAAGGGCGCAGAGATGGAGGGTGGAGATGAGGATGGCACCTCCCACGGGACACAACTTGAACCTGTCACAGGGGTCGACAAGCCTTGAGAAGCACCATGCATGCCAACACGATGAACACATCACTGCGAAGTGTGCAGATCACCGCCCGCACAAGTGATGATTGCAACAGCCAGGGCATGCCCAGGCCCTGTATTGCTACGGCCCAACTGTGCAGCTGTTCAGTCTTAGCCAGGTGCCACACCCATCATCCACATCATCCACATGCTGACCTTCGCAAGTGCACTCACATCTGACAGGCGATGTTACAAGGTCACGCCAGATACGGACGACAGACAGACATCTATGAACTGCGATGCCTAGGTGGCGGCACAGGATGTCGCTAGGGACTTTAGAAAGTGAGACAGCATGGATGGACTGGGCATCTCAGCTGACCTGGTTTAACACCAGGCGACAGGCGACCACATCCTGGCGTGATAGACTACAGCAAGGGAGGCCGACACCACACCTCCTGGGCCAGGAGTCCTGGCCCATCGAAAGATCGTGTGCAGATTTACAGGTGACTCTCATAGAACGCGAGATCGTCAGGAGATGTAGGTGTCTAAATGCCCAAATCCAAAACAACGCCCAAATCCATTGGACCCCCGGCCCAGCAAAGCTGCCCCGGTGCCTCAGAGCGCAGAAGAGCGCATGGGCGGTGGTGGTGCCTACTTGCGGTGAATGGCCCCCCGCAGCAGCCCGACAAACTCGGCGAATGCGGCCTCAAACGCCCGCATCGGCGCGCCGCGGTCGGCCGCGGCGGCGCGCAGCTGCGCCACCGCCGCCGCAGCCGCCGCCTGCAGCTCCGTCGTCCATGCATCAGGCGGCAGCAGCTGCGAGACGGTGGCGCCGAATGCATCCGGCGCGGTGGCTAGCAGCGGGCGCAGCGCCTCGGCGGCCGCGGTGAGCACGTCCGCCGGGCGGAAGTGATGGAGAATCGACAGCACGGCGGCCATGATGTGTGGCACGAGTGGCTTGGAATCTGCACAGCATGACTACGCCGCTGTTTCACGGCGTCCGAGAAAGCCCAGGATCGCGCCCTGGGCATGCACTGAACCCTGCCGCGGCAGCTGCTGCACTGTTGCTGCTTTGTTGATGGCTCAGCTGACGGCAAGAGTAGTGCGAACTTTGCTGAAGCGAAAAGCCGCGAAGGCCAATCCGAACAGCAGCAGCTTACACCAGCAACACCGCTCCGCAGAACCAATTCGTGCCATACCATATTGTGCAGCATTTTGAGGAATAGTGGTCCATCATTATCGTGGTCTCAACATGCACTGGTGACACAATATGCCAGCTGTGGGCCAGCAGAAGCACATGCGGCGAGAAGCCGACCGCGGGCAGGGACCAGCGGGTTCACACAAGGGGGCCGCACCAGCTGCGGTCCTGTTGCCGAGGCCCGGCATCCCGGCATCCACTTCTTCCTGGTGCTGCCCCGCAAGCTCCCCCAGCGCGCGCAGCACGAGGTTCACGGTGTGAACGCTCGGCTGGCGCAGGCCCCACAGCAGGACGTCGAGGAGCGCCGCGAAGTGGTCCGGCGGCAGCCGCAGCACGCGCGCAGCGTGCACCTCGCAGATGCGCAGCACGGCCAGCGCGCACGCGTCGGCGACGGCGGGGTAGCCCAGCACAGCACGCGGCACGGCCGTCAGCACAGCATGGCAGCCCTGGAAGATGCTCTGCACTGCGGTCGCTGCCGTCTGGGCTGGCGGCGGAGCAGGTAGAACTCCAGACGATCTGTGAAGGGCGTCGGGCGATGACCCACACATATGCATACGGCCCATGCATACGGCCGACGAAAGCTCCTCCCGGCGCATGTGTGTGAGCTGAGCGTGCAAGCAGTCGGTGCGCACAGAGCCCACGGCACAGGTAGTCAAGCAACCGTGGCAGAGCTGCTGCTGTCGGGCGCCAGGGGCACCAGGAACAGCAGCAGAACGATAAAATATGCAGAGTGAATCGGGCAAGGGGCCGGGCACAGCTATCGCTGATGGCGCGATGTTTAATGCATGTACAGGGAATGGGCCCGTGCAGCAATGCAGGTACCACGGACCCGCCCCTGTGCATGCGGGGTGGCCCAGCTGCCTGCGACTATGGCATGCATGGGGGGTGGCCCAGCTGCCTGCGACTATGGCATGCATGGGGTGGGGGCATGCCTCGAGGACGACGTCGGACGCGACGTGGTCGAGCAGCTCGGTGAGAAAGAGCAGCAGCTCGAAGGCGGCCTCGAAGAGGGCCGCGCGCTCCGCCTCCGCCTCCTCCACCGCCGCTGCCGCCTGCGCACCGCGCTCTGCCGCGGCCGCGCGCTGTGACGCCGAAAAGTCCGTCAGCAGCTGCAGGCTCCACCGCGCCAGCTCCTGCAAACGCACGTGCTGACGTGTGGGTGCTACGGCAGGAACCATCAGGCGGGGACGCATGCCGTGCATGCTGTGCAAACAAATGATCACGAGAGCAGCAGCGGCATTCAAAAGTAGGGCTGGCGCATGCTGCAGAAGCACATGAGCACAGCCCTCCTGTCTGACAAGAAATGCCTGCTTTCAGTGGGGAACAAAGTTTCAGTGGTGGTGGATGTGTCCTGGACTTCATAAAGGATCATGGCTAGCAGCAGTGCAGATGGTTGAACTCCACAGGGGACAGCCCTGAGGCATCCCCGAGGCATACAAGTTGTTGTCTGTTGCTAGCATGTTGTGTGACCTGTCCAATGCAGCAAATTACATCCTGATATTCACCAGTCTATCTTTGTGTGCTGCCAGCATACGGCTAGTGCATTTATAGCAATTCCTGTCCAACTACAGCAGCAGCCAGCGTCGCAGTGGTAGCAGCAGGCACAGCAGGCGGAGCGGGGCGGCACCTCGGCGGCGTCATGGTGGAGCGTGCCGGAGTGCGAGCCCGCGAGCGCCGTCGCGAGCTGCAGCAGGAGCTGCTGCAGCAGGGGCTGCGCCGCAAAGAGGCGGCGCACGTGCAGCAGCGCGGGCAGGCACGGCATGACCGCCGCGTACACGGCGCAGGCCGCCGCGAGGTTCGCGCCCTCCACCGCCCCCCGCAGCCGCTCCAGCGCGATCGCCATCTTCTCCACCTGCGCCGCCATGCCCAGCCGTCACTGTGTGCCGATGCCTGCGGCCACTGAGTCACTCTGGATGCGGACAACCTTGTGGTTGGGCCATGTCCTCAAGAGCCCCCGCGTGTGCACCAAGAGGGCCCGCCTGTGCACCAAGAGCCCCCGCGTGTGCACCAAGAGGGCTCGCCTGTGCACCAAGAGCCCCCGCGTGTGCACCAAGAGGGCCCGCCTGTGCGCTAAGACCTGCCTATGCACACGCCGCTCGAAGATGTTGCGGAGGTGCTTGAGCACTACGTTGGTTGTTTGTCGCCTCGTATACGAGGAGAACGAACAGGAAATCTCTCAGGACGGTACACATGCACAGTGAATTCGCACTGTTGGGCTGGCCGTGGCCATACATGCATGCAGTGCATGTGCATGAGCATCATACCCCGGCTCCCCCACTGAAACAGGATGCGAGACACAAACAGCCCCGGCGAAGTAGCCATAACTGCGGACACAGATTAGCGGAGGGGAGCGCACGTTCGGGGCCAGCGCAGCGGCGGCGCGAGCCTTGCCGCCGTCCGCGGCCGCCTCGTACTGCGCGACCTCGGCCAGGGTCGACTGCAGGAGGTGCTGCAGCATGTCGAGCGTGCCGGAGCGGTCGAGCGCGCGGAAGCCGGTGGCGTGGGAGCACACGGCGGCGGCGAGCGGCCGGTGCAGGCCGCTGTGCAGCCCCGCAAACGCGCCCGGCAGCGGCGCGGCCGCAAAGGCCTGCAGCAGCTCGCGCCACGCCGGCACCTGCACCGTAGCAGGCGACTTGATGCGCTGACGCCCCCGCCAGATGCTCGCGCCGCCATGGCAAGGAGACCCTCCAGGAGACCCTTGGTGCATGTGAGGTCAAGCTGTGAGTGTCCTGCTTGATGTACAGGACAGATGCCGGCACGCGCTCCCCCTGGGGGCTCCTTGGATCTCATACAAACAAATATGAGATGGAAATGTCCTAGACGCGCCGTCGATGCGAAGTCGTTCAATGGACCAGCCCCTCAGGTGTGGCATGCTCTAGGCCATGGGGCAAACAATGCGCATGCAAAACTTGGAGCGCGGTCAGCGACTCTGCCCGTGTGCATGCATGGTGAGGACGCGACGTCGCCGCACCTGCTGCAGGTGGCCGGAGCGGCCCGGCCGGCAGACGACGGCATGCAGCAGCCGCTCCACCGCGACCGTGTGCAGCGCCGTCTCGCCAGGGTACTGCGTCACCGCGGCCACGGCGGCGCCGAGCGCCTGCGCCGCCGCGGCCGCGACGTCCGGCGGCGCGAGCAGCCACGCCGCGTCGGACGGCGGCTCCGGCGGGGGGCCCTCCTCGACCTCGAGGGGGCCGGCGCCGGCGGTGGCGTAGCCGTAGGTGTCGGTCCAGCGGGCGAGGGCCCACAGCGCAGCCTCCATCAGGCGGGGGCTCGCGAGCGCCTTGTTGGGGCCGGTCGGCAGCGAGGCGACCTGCGCGGCACACATGCTTTGGTTCATGCATGCAATGACGCACACTGTGTTTAATTGCATTGCCAGGTGGTATGATCTGGTGCTTTATCATGCAATGGTCCGAGTTCTTGTAATTTGTCGCTGTGGCAGTGAATTGCACTCTGATCCTCATGCTATCAAGCACTACATCACAACTCGCAGGTGCAGCACTCAGGTTCATCCTCCCCGGTCCATCCACCATCATCTCTCTCTTGTGGACACCTCCCATGCTACCGCAATCAGCTCTGAAGCGGCCCAGATGGAGGCGGACCTCGGTGATGATCTTCCCGATCTCCGGCAGAAGTTCCGCAGCCGGGTCGTGCGCAGCGCACAGCATGTCGACCTCGACGGGGATCAGCGGCGTCTCCCCGGCCGCGTCATCCGCCGCCACCGCCGCCACCACCCGCAGTAGCCACCACAGCTGCTCCAGCGGCACGGCCGCGGCGGCGCCGGAGGAGGCGGAGGCGAGGAGTGCGGCGGCAGTGGCGGAGAGGGCGGCGTGGAGGGCGCGGAGGGAGGAGGGCAGGCAGGAGCGCGCGAGCGCAGCCGCCTGGTCGAGGGAGAGCGCCTCCCATTCCTCTGCGGCTTCCTACATGCATGAACGTCTGTGAGGCTGGCAGCAATGCGAGTGGTGCGGGGGGGGGGCGTCAAGCGCCGTTGGGGTGCAATACCGGTGTGACAGATCTGCCGCGGTGTGAGGCCTATTTGATGGCATGAGAGGCTGTGGCGGGGCAGCCTCCATGCAGGTGGGGGGATGGCTGGGAGGATGCCGCGGCTGGGCTTGAGCATTCAGCGTCCGAGCCAGAAACAGCTTGATCAGATGTACGGGCTACACGGGACTAGGATCGTCAAGCAGGTGCGGCCTGTGGGCGGGCGCGTGCCAGCGAATGGAGTCGCATTGCGGGCTTCACATGATGTTATAAGTATGTGTGCATGACAAGTTGTGGTGGGATGCTTGAGGGGGCCTCGCACCGCGGCACCGTCGTCCACGGCCTCCGCGTCCGCGCCCGCCGCGTACTCTGCCAGCTGCGCCTTGAGCAGCTCGGCAAAGACCTCGCGCGCGCAGTCGCGCACCGCGCCGTCCACGCGCTCCGACGCGCTGCCGCCGTCCTGCGCGGCGCGGAACTGCATCTGCGACAGCAGCCGCGTCCACACGTCCAGCAGCAGCCCTGCAGGCAGCCGCCGCCCTCGCGCACTCGCCGCATGCCAATCTGTCAGTGAGACACAGCATGCCACACGCCTGCAATGCATGCATGCCGTCCAGGCAAATAATGCAAAGGGTGGACGCGTTTGAAGCAGCGCAACGAGACAGCACCTGTGGATACTCCCTGCCAGTCGGTGGCAAAGTCCACAGAGGCGCCGCCGCGGGCGAGCAGGTCGGCGGTTACACGCGCGAGGTGGCTCCAGAGGCGCAGGAGGGCCTCCCCACCTACGGCCTCCTCCGCGCGCACGCCGGACACCATGCGGAAGAGGGCCGCGGCGGCCTTGGCGGCGTCCCGCACGACGTCCTCGTCGCCGCATTGCTCCGCCGTCGCCACAAAGGCGTCCCCAGGCTGTAGCACCTGTAGCCACAGCGAGAAGGTCGCATGGGTTTCGGCATGAGAGGTGCAGCTTGGTGGTGACCGAGGCATACGGAGGACTGCATGGCAAGCGGGCCGGGGAGATTTCTGCTTCTTCCCAATTTGTCTCTCCTTCTGCTTCTTCTTCTTCTCATTTCCTCTTTCTTTCTTTTGTAATGCTCGAGATGGCAGCGTTGTGTGACTTCTGAAGAACGAGGCCAGAGGCAATGCTCTCGTTGTGATAGCTGCCACAGTACGGCGGTGAACAAAGCGATCGCATGGAGGTGACGGTGGATGCAGGATCTTTCCGCATGCAGCAGGAGGATGTGCCCTGAGGAACACACCTCCAGGAGGCCATGCACGCCCACCTCAGCCACCTCCTTGCTGCCGCCCCCCCTCGCATCCCACGGCCCCAGTAGACACATCTGAATAAGCAGATGCCGCAGCCGCGACGCGAGGACGCTCCCTCCGCCACCCCGCCGTGCACCGGCCGCCGCAGACGCATGCACGCCAAGCGCGCCGACCAGCCACTGCCGCAACGGCGCGGCGTGCACGGCCGCGAGCCAGTGGTCGGGCGCCCGCGCGGCAATGAGGTCAGCGGCCGGGTCGGCGCCGCTGAGGGCCGCGCGGCCCGCGAACTGCTCGGCGCTGAGCGTGCGCGTGGCCGTGCTGCGAGGCCGCTGGAAGCCCCACGCCAGCGCGGCGCTCATGAGGCCGACCGCATCTGCAGCGGCACCCCCCTGACGTCCCATGAGTTGCACACATGTTGAACAAAAAGAGATGTTGAACGCAGAACGCAGAACGCATAGTGGCAAATGGACGGATGGCTGTCAATTCAGAACTTCTTGGCAAGACCCAACAAATGTGCACACTTTGTGAGTCCTCCGGCCGGCGGCGCCCAGCAGTCTCCGCCCCCAACATGTGCGCAGTGACACGCAAAAATCTGAAATCAATTTTGCAGCTATTGCTGCATACGCGTGCTGCAGAGAGCGAATGCAGGGCTCACATGCATGCCGCACCCGGCCGCACAGGCACCCCCCTCCCTGCCGGCACACGCATCGGGCTGCGGGGACAGCACAGGTCTGCGCATAGTCTCACAATCCACTCCAAAAATTACATCTCATAGTATAAGATCGACGGTCGGAGGCGCACCGGAGAGGTGGGGGGGTGCGGCCGCGTCGAGCGGCGCCGCCATGGCCATGCCGGAGCCGCAGCGGAACACCGGCTCAAGCAGCGCGGCCTCGAACTGCTGCCGGCAGCGCTCGTGCGCGGCCCACGACAGGCCGGTGGCCGTCGCGGAGGCGGGGTTGAATTCGACGACGACGGCCGCAAGGGCCCGCAGCAGCGGCGCCGCCGCCTCTGGCTGCCGCTCGGCCTGGCCGCACAGCTCCTGCAGGGCCATGCGGGGTGCTCAGGGCCGGTGCCAGCGATTCCTCCTCCCGTTACGAGTCAGGGTGGGCCCTATCGATGGCTCTGTGATAGTACAGCGTGATACACAGCAGCATGTAGACCTTGTGTGTGGGGGGGGGGGGGGCATTTGGCCTGTGTGGGTGGAAGAAGATCGCGGGCTCGGGCTGGGTCTTCATACATGCACCGGTTGCCACATGTTTCAGGCACATGTAGGCTCGTGAGATGTTTGCAGGCGCACTTCCAGGTCAACATGCTGGAGGAAGATAACATGCATGCAGACATCAGCACACGGTCGTTCTGATGTTCGCAGTGGTGGTGATCGGACCTGGATGAACGCACGGGACTGCTCTTGCGGGATTTCGAGCCACAGGAGCTTCACGACCATCGCGTGCACCTCCATGATGGTCTGCAGCACCGGTGCCATTGGCCCATGGCCTCCGCCTCTGCCATGGTGCACGATGAACTGCAGCACCCACACCCGCAGCTCCAGCCTACTGGGCTGCGCCAACTTCGCCCAGCCACTGCCGATGCATGCCTTTCGAAGGGCCACAGCGGCCTGGAACATGGCGCCCACGTCCTGGGACTTCTGTAGGACGTGCAGGCATGCTGGGATGGGGTCAGCTGCGTTGTGGAAGTCAAGGATGACCCGCTCCGCCTCTGGATTCTACAGCATCGGATCCACATTAACAGAAACAAACTAATGACATCACTGTTTCCTGTCATGGTGGCTCTGCCGGTTTTGGGCTGCCGACAGCGGTCCAAGGCAGCAGAGCTGCGCCCAGCTGCGTACCCCCAAGGCAGCACATGCACGCTCTAGCGCCAGTCGAGCCTCCTCTGCCGACATTATTCTATGAGATTCATGCGGGACGTAGGTGCCCGCGGATATCTACACGTCCGCGATCATGCGTGCTGGTCCCGATGGACAACCGCTGCTGGATGCCCACGCACGGCACTAACTTCACACGACAACAGCGCAGGCTACGACACACCGTCTACTACAAATTCAACTGCTAATGCAGCTGTGCATTATGTCTGAACCTGTCCGAGCAGGGGGCTCGGGAGATGCAAGTACTATGTCACACTGCCGATGTCCAAAATTGCGGCATCTTGTCCAGCAAACACAGGCTGGCCATGATTGGGCAGCTTTGACGCCCTGACGGTTTGTTAATTTCGGCTCACGATGATCGCTTGGTCTGTTGCGGCAGACGCCAGGTCAGGTGGAATGCATGGCTGAATCCACCCAGCCACGCAAGGCTGGGCACTCGACTGCGCGACTCATTGTCTCCTGCATCTGGCCGCAAACAGCCGTTCGCAAATGCACCTTGTCCAACCCGGCTCGCGGTTACACATACGATGGCTGTTGTGTAGCCATGCTGGTGGCATTCTCAATGGCATGCTGTGCCAGAGCAGCTTGGTGATGCTTGCTTTGCATATGGCTGCCAGTGGCTACACCTGCCCAGGGCTGGCTGCATCCGGCTGCACACTGTGCTGCCTGGTATGGTGATAGTGATGTCCAATTGCCCACCGTACATTGAAGTTATTTTGGTACATGTTTGCCTCAGTGTACAGAACGACCGAACGCATGTGGCACAGCACTGGAGCTAGCATGCAGTGTACAGATGACCGGCGTTGTACCGACATTTTGACCATGACCATTTGAAATGTTTTATGTCACATAACTTATGTGCGATGGCTGACAGTGTCTGTCCCTGCTAGTTCAACACGCAATTGCATATATCAAGCGGGCACTTTCGCTCCTGTGAACGTGTGTGCCTCTTTAATTGTGCTCATGTAGTGTTCAAATATCATGCGGCTCCTTGAGCATGCATGCCTGCTGCCCTCCCGCGTCTCTACACGCTCAACAAACAAAATTCTGGACATTCCGCGGAGCGACACTATGAGCATCGCGCTCGAGAACAGAGCATGGGTTTCACAACATCTAGACTAGGAAGTTGGATGACGTCCGGTTGCTGTCGAGCTGTCAATTGTTGTGTCTCCGCGGGCTACTGCGTGAGGTACAAACACTGTGTCCCTGACCAACACATAATGTGAGGCAATCTACTGACGCATGCCGCTGTAGAAACATCTAAGCATAAATTTGGTCCGCTATTGAGACCACAGTGAGTTTCGCAAGCGTCGCTGTTCGTTCATGTTGCACACAACAAGTCTCTGATCGGCACCATGATGCGTCACGTTGCGAAAAAATACACTCGCAAGCTGCGAAAATCTAGTCAGGGTCAGTTGGAGAAAAAGAGGGCCGGAAGTGAGGACCGCAAGCCCGGCTGGGATGTGCGCTCCACATCAGTATTGCACGCCTCTTCGAGCTCGTCCACCTGTGTAAAGTGCATGGCCTGGGAGACAGTCAAACGCAGAGGCTGCTCTACAGGATACTGTTTCTGATTTGTCTACCATGAAGCTCTCGCAGGATCAGCTGGTATGCCCCCGAGTGCAACGCTCCTCATCAGCTTGTCTATGGCATGGTCATGCTCAAGCGCTGTGTGCACGACGTAGCCAGAGAAAGTGCGTATATCCTAGTAGATCATTGCAGAGTCGACGCCTGTCAGAGCGGAAGCCGCGCACATCCAAGCACAGTGTCAGAGAGTTCCCAGGCTTCCCCTCGCAGAACGACTCTGGTCTCCTGAACACACTCGCTGGAACGCCTGGCTTGAAGGATCAGTCAGCTCCAGACAATGTGGACTATGGTGCAATCGTTGATTCTCTGGCAAGCATGTCCATGTCAGCCCGCACGAGAAGGTCCAGCAGGCCACAGTCTGCAAGTAGCCACTCTTCCAGGTCCTGTCGAAGCGAAGATCATAGCAGCCCTCTACAACGACCCTCACCTGCAAGAAACATGCATCAAGCTGACTTCATGCGATCGAGGGACGGTGCTATCATGCCATCTACAACAGGCGCTGTGAGGAGTTCGCTCAGCACCTCTGGCAAGGCCGGCGGTAACAACTCTGCAGGTGGGCCCCGTTCTTTTCACTCCAGTAGAAGCCATGCAGACTGTGTAGCTTCAGGATCTCATGTGGAGAAATGGCTATTGAAATGCAGGAGGTGATGCAGCAGACGAAGCCCCAGGCTCTGAAATTCCCAGGGCGCCCAAGCGTGCCGGTGCTGCGGTAGTCACAGCAAGCAAGCGGACAAGCTCAGATGAGAGTCTTGAAGACAAGGTGTGCTCCGGAACATATAGATTCTGCAGCTATTGTCCACGTTGCAGCTATTGTCCGCTTTTGTCCACCTCCATGTTGTGGCAGCATGGGACAGCAACCAGTTGCGTGCGCCATTGTTCCTGCAGGCAACATGCCTGCTTTGACATACAGTGTGTGATGGTGTCTGCCCCTGTGCAGGTTACAGCCCTAGAACGGCGGTTTGCAGCGCTTGAAGGGCTGCCTGCTGTGATACGCAGCATCCAAGCAAGTGTGGATCGACTGGAAGCATCTCAGTCTGACCTGAGATCGGAGGTCTCCGAGCATCGGACACACTCTTCAGCGCTACTGTCTCAGTTGCAGGTGCACACGCTCGCTTCCATTGCTACCGTGTTCCACCTCTGCTCATGCAACTGCAGTTGGTGGGATATTTCCCGTAGCCCTGCTGGCATGCTGTGTCTCGGCCGCGCTCGCATGCACCTCTGTAGTCCAGAGGCAGGAGAGATCTTGCATTGCGGACATTGCAACGTTGCCATCCACTTTCTGCACGCTTCTTGCCATTGCCTGGGACACATCATCAAGGTGGTTTTGCGGCGCTGGTGGGATGTCCCTTGTTGGTCCCCAGCACCACTCTGGCCAAGATGTGGAGGCTGTTGGCTGTGCAATGGGGGGCAGTCGTGAGACACTGTGCGACACACCTCGGCCAGGATATGCAGAAGCCAACCTTCGCAGACATTTTCCCACGCACGTCCTCCATGTGTGAGTATTTGACATTTGATATGCCTGGCAGCATTTAACAAGAAAGCCCCGCTCATCCGCATGGCTCTGCCTGCTCAACAATCTCTGGCCGCTGCAGGCACAAATCGGCAATGTTCTTTCTGGAGGCCCAGCATGTGCTTCATCTATGAAGGACGGCCCCAGCACACCAGGCCACAGCCTCCCGCTTGCCGGTGCAACACCTGACCGAGCGCTCCCAGCGGCAGGTGGCCCAAAGCCGCTGCCACCAGCTGCAGCCCTGCTGCGCTCCTCGCAGTCACTGACCATGCCGTCCTTCGCGGTGCGTGCCCATACTGTCTGGTTCGAGACACAGACAGATTGTATACGCGTTAGAACTGCGTTGCAAGGACATGTGGTTCGCACTGGATTGAATTTGGATCGATCTACATTCTGCTTGTGAGACCGATCCCATGTCCATGTGAACAACGACTGCTGACATTTGCCAAAGCATGCTGCTCCACAGGTACGCTTGTGGTACCAGCCGGCTCGTAGCATGTTCTCAGCGGCAGCGCCAGCAGCATTCCTTGGCTCACATGTCTGCCCACTGCTGGAGAGCCGGGAGGGAATCCCCTCAACTGACTCTTCCACCACGGAGATATGGGGCTGTGGGTCATCTGCGCCGCCCGACGCTGTGCTGCGTGTGCATACGTTCAGGGCAGTAGGCGCAGCTGTTTTAAATCAGGCTTCACATGGTGTTGTCGCATGCAGAGGGCGAGCCCGAACCAGCTCGCAGCACTCCAAACAGCACACGCTGCTGCGACGGGCCTCGCGGTGGGGGCCCTGTCATCGCAACCCAGCGCGCCCATGCATGGCGCTCCAAGCCAGCGCACGCACTCCCAGGCTATCCACCACACGCCGGCTTCAGAGGGAGCCACAGGGCGGGAGGTGTGCTCAGCCAGCGGCACTGACGACAGTGACGGCGGGATGGTGCCGGCGAGCGCACCGCACGAACACCCCGACGGCCACACCTCCATGCATGCGCGTGCCGGGGCCGCCCTCGGCTCGCCTGTCAGCCTGAAGGGCGCAGTCAGCAGGCCTGGGAGCGTACGTGCGGAGAGCACGCGGGAGGGCAGTGCTGCGCCTGGCGGGGGTGCAGAGAGCGGCGGTGGCGCGCCCAGTGTGGCAGATGTCCCCTACGGTCCGTCTGAAGCCGCACCCATGATGTTGTTGCATGATCAACGCGAAGATGACGCCGTCCCAGAGGTTGTACACCATGCCACCACCACCTCTCAGCGGGGTACCAGTCCACAGTCTTTAGACACGCCGGAGCACGACACTCAAGCTACAGGTGCCGATCGCCATTCCGAACCGCTCGGCAGGCACAGTGAAGTTTCAGAGCATGCTTGGGAGCGTGCTCCGGCACGTCCACGCGGCCTGGCTCGAGAGGACAGCCAGCAAGGGTCTGAAGAGTTCTCGATGGACACTGGGGAGGTCGGGGCCAGCGTGAGCACACCGAGCCTCGCGCCTGCAGGCATGCATGTAGCGCCGCAGGATGAGCCCGACATGGCGAGCATTCTCCAGGACTTGGGAGAGGCGATCGAGTCGGTTGCAATCGACACGACGGCGGCTCCGCCGATGTCCTTCTCCCCGTACGGCCCCAGCGCCGCCGGCCCCTACATGCATCCGACGACGCACACCAGCCCCCTCCAGCCGTATCCTCCCGATGCGCTCGCCGGCCCTCATGCGGCGCTGCAGCCACGCGGAGGCTTTCATGTGCACTCCAGCGCCAGCCGCAGCCCGAGCGCGAGCTACACGGGCGCGAGTGAGAGTGAGAGCGCTCAGGCCACGGGCTCCATGGCGAATAAGTACCTTGCGCGGCTGAAGCTGCCGACGGCTCAGCCGTCCATCGCGGGCCGGTCGTGGCTGCAGGGCAGCACGCACGTCAGCCCCGTGCCGGTTGCGGGTGAGGGGGCTGCGAGCGGGCCGTCGGGGTTCGATCCGGTGGCGGGGCTGCTCGGGTTCAGCGTGGGCCCGAGGAGTGGGCGCGACGGAGTTGCCCTGCATGATGCGCCTACGGACAGCCAGGCTGGGCGGCTCGGGGCCAGCCGGGGCAGCGCCATGCCACATCAGCAAGGCTTTCATAGCGGGGTGTGTTCCCCAAACCATTCACGCCCGCTCTCAAAGCCTTCATTGTTTGCGCTCCATGCCAAAGACCTAGAAACTCTGATGCTGGCATTGCCGTGTGCGATGTACCCGTATGGTCGCCCACAGCCATGCTGCTGTGGTCATGATATGCATGTATGCGTTGCGCGCTCATTGCGCTTCTGTGCATGCATTGTGCGGGTGGTGTTCTGATGCGACTGCTTGTTGTACAGGAGCCTTCAGGGACGCTGTGGGGCGCCCCGGATGCCTCGTTCCCTGCGAGTGCGGCGGCCTGGCCACCTCCAAAGCACAGCCGACAACGCTCCTCGGCAAACATGACCGGGGCGTTCGACCGCGAACACATGGTTCAGCCGGGGACTGCTCCAGGCAACGGCACACGGTCCCCCGCCACGAGCAGGTGCGATGGCGCAGGGAGTGCAGCCGCCGCCGGGGGGCATTTGGAGGCAGGGTGGCCACCACGGCAGAATGCAGCGGGTGCGATGGGGCTTGAAGCCACCGTGCAGGCGCTTGGAGGGTTCATCGAGGATGACATGCCGACTTTCAGTGAGTTCAAGAGAGTGAGAGCGTCACGGAAAGGCCTGTTGCCATCTTGAGTGCAGCCTGGCATACGTCTGCTTTCCGACCGTCCACAGTCACAGTGTGTTGGGAGGTGCAGTGCAGCCTGTGGGCTTCTGATCACTTGCTTCTTTACATGATGTATGATGCTATCCATTACAATGCCCTGCTGGACCCGTAGAGTCGGCTTGGGGCAGCTGCATATGCTGATGCTGTGGGACAATGGATCTGAAAGTGTACGTCAGCATTTCCTGGCTGTGTCGCACTCGATAGTGTTGCTGCGGGCGTGCTTATGTGGTTCTTGGGCTTGATCCAGGGAATGCGCTGTATCTGTCAAGGCAGTGGCCCCCAAGCAGCATGTGAGACAGTGCCCGAACTGCAAATGGATGTGACACAGCGCTATGTAGCTCCAGAATTATGAGCAGGATTTTACAGTGTTTACCCCAGTCACAAGGACTGTGATTCAAATCCAGCTTGTACACGACTCGGGCCTCTTGTCGTGACGTTCTGGGGCATCATTGGCACAATCAGCCAGCACACACGCCAACTTTGGTCCGCGAATGCGGTGGTCAACATCATGCAGCGTCTAGGAGCTGTGCGGACACAGGATGCCGGCCTGCTGCGCATTACAAATGTCGTCGACCAACTTGACGCAATACTTCGCATGTGCCGACAGATGCCTCAAACTATGAATGGCTACGGGTGGGCCGGGTCGGAGTTCCTGCCTATGGATATCGACTGAGTCAGCTTTGCGATCCCGGCAGTCGGCGTCATCGGAGCATGCAGCCTGAGCAAAGAGCGCTGTCCGCACAGCGCCCTGCTCAGCAGATAGAAAGGTTTTGCCAGAAATCGTTTGCAGTGACACCTTTTTCGCCATGCACATCAGTCCTTAGAACTGCAGGCCAACCTTCACCGACTCTCTCGTATTGGCACAATGTCCCATCTGCCGCGAACACGAACTTCCCGCCATCGCAATAGAGTCTAAGCTTTGCGATGGTGGGATGGAGTAGTGCTGCCAATCATGGGCACTGCCCCAGCAGTCACCCAGCCAAGCGGCACAGCGCGGACACTACTGTCGACATCATCGTCAACGGTGGACTGCCACTACAAATTACGCAACATGTGGCTAATAGAAGCCAGCTTTTACAGTCTGGCTTCGAACTCGACGCCATGGAGCCGCTGGTATGCCCGATCGAGGTCAATGCCTTCCAAGCATGGCTCGACATGGTGGACGCACATGCGCTGGACCTACGGAACGCGATCGAACTTCTGAAGGTGCTTAATTTTCGAAATCTGCCTTTTGTATCGTGAAGACATGCGATGATTCCTGTATCATCCCGAATGTCTGCGATGTTTTGCCTCCGATGCTCACATGCAACCACACGGCTGTGCGATCCAGGTGGCGGACTTCCTCATTGATAAGCCCACGGTCGAAAGGCTGTGTGTGCATCTTGCTCGTGAACTGTTCAAGGGCTGTCCAATAATGAGTGTACAAAGGAGTGCAGATGGGACTGCTGGACATGATGTTGTGGTATGCAATCATCCTTCAAGCACCACATCCGCATTACACCTCCGCGCCCTCATTACCCGTCCTGTGTACACTCATGATCCCCATCTCGACCTGCGCTGGCGTATGAGCAGAGTTGTCCCTGATCATACATCAATTCATGTGTTCTTCCATCCAGTAATGCCACCTGCTGTGGTGTACAAGCACAGGCTCTGCAGCTTGCTCACTCAGCGCCTCCCCACGCAGGACATCGTCACAGTCATCCCAGAGCACCTCCTCATCTCCATCATCGCCTGTGCCGACTCCCTCGAGGCCGTGTTTACAAGCCTCGCAGCACGCCACCACCTCCTCGCCCTCTGCAGCTTCTGCCCCACCATCACCACCCACGCCACCCTTGACATCTCCTCCGAGTCCCTCGAAGCGACCCGCTGCGCCCTTGCGGCCGCGCAGGGCCGCCTCTGCCACCTCACCTCCCTCCGCACCCAGGTCTTTCGACACCCCACCGCCGGATGGGCTGCCCTCGCCCGTTTCCTCGACTCGCTGTCCTCCCTCAACACCCTCGACGTCTCCTCCAACGACCCCAGCAACGCGCACTTCGAGCGCCTCTGCTCCTCCCTCCCGACCACCCTCCGCCACCTCCGCCTCTCCGGCGCCCCCCTCTTCAACCCCGCCCTCGTCGCCCCCCTCCGCCGCGCGCTCACGCTCCTCCCGAGCCTCTGCGAACTCGCGCTCACGCACGGCAGCCTCACGCCGGACTCCGCGCGCTCCCTCGCCGCATGCATGTACGCGTCCCTCCGCCACTGCCTCCTCCCGGCCCTCTCGTCCGTCTCGTTCGCACACAATGAGATTGGGCAGCAGGGGTGGGAGGCGCTCGCGCCCGCGCTTGCGACCCTCCCGGCCCTCCGCCACCTCGACCTCGAAGCCGCCTCCGGCTATGCAAGTCTCCGCCCAATGGTCACCCGGGAGTGCCCCCTCACAGCCTTCTCCGCCCTGCGCAGCCTCGACGTCTCGGCCACATTCGAGGACGACCCGGCATGGGATGGCGCGGCGGACCCATTCGGGACTGTCGGCGCGACGCAGTGGCTCCCAAAGCACTCCTGGCTGTCGGGCTTGCGGCACCTGCGTGCCCGTGGCGTCCCCCGGGGCCGCTTCCTCCGCTTTCTCATCGCCCGGCTCGCCACGGCGGCCGCGGGGATGCAGCGCCTCGACCTCAGCGGCTCCAAGATTGCGCCGGCGCTGCTGGGGGCGCTTCGGCAGGGGCTGCCGCGGTGGCCGGGGCTCGTGAGTGTCGAGCTGCGGGCGTGCGGCCTCACAGCCGAGGCGGCTGCGGCGCTGGCGCCGCAGCTTGCACGCCTCCCGCGGCTACAGGCGCGTGCTTTCGCTTGCGCTGCCCTGCCTACACCCCCACTGCCAGCAGCTCTGCCGCCTCCCATGCACCAGCGCGCGCTGTGCGGACTGCGGTACCTGGAGACCGTTGACCTCGCGCACAACCCCATCTATGCTCTGCCGGAGCGCTGCCTGCTGCGCGATGCGGTCGCAGAGTTGTGCGGAGGAGCGTGTGCGTGCGGGGTTGGTCATGCGCGGCACGGCACGCAGCGTGTCGGCACAGCTGCGGCTGCTGCGGCTACCATGGGTGGGAACTGTGGGGAGGTGCAGGCTGGTGCATGGGAGACGGCAGAGCTGCTCACCCGGTGATTTGACGCTGTTGGTTGTGGTCCTTTCCGGAATCCCCGGAGCCTCACCTCAGCCACTGCTCAAAGACTGCATGCTATGAAACAGCGAAGCAGTCCACTGCACCCGCCACCGCACACGCTGCAGCAGCAAAGGCCTCAGCGGTGTTTGACTTTCGTTCAACACCCCCATGCATCACACCGGTCACCCACAACACACCTGCAAGCGCCGGCCGACGCTGCAGCGGGCAGGCATCTTGGCTTTGCCAGAAAGTCATCATGCATACACACCCACATGCATGCAGGTGGTGGACGTGAGCGACAACCCGCTCGGCGGCGCCGGCGCCGTCGCGCTCCTCTCCGAGCTCGCCGCCGCCGCCCCGGCCTCCGTCCAGGCCCTCCACCTCTCCGGCACCGCCTGCGGCTCTGGCCCGGGGGACACCTGCAGCGCCATCGCCGCGGCGCTCGCCCGCGGCGGCGCCTGTGGCCTCCGCAGCCTGCAGGCCCTCTCGCTCGGCGGCAACGGCATCAGCGCCGACGGCGCTGCGGCGCTCGCGCGGCCGCTCGCCGGCCTCCCGGCACTCAAGCGGCTGGACGTGTCGGGCAACGCGGTCGGGGATCGGGGCGTCTCGGCGGTACTGCGGGAGATTCAGGAGGCTGGGGCCGCTGTGCGGGAGGTGGTTGTGCGGGAATGTGGGGCGGCGGAGGCGGCGCTGCAGGCACGCGCCCCCGCCCATGTGACTCTGGTGTGGACCTGAAGCACTTCACCAGCGAAAAACGATGTGGGTGGCAGTTGTTGCTGGAGGGCGGGGGTTGGCGAGACTGTGAGCTGGGGCTGTTTTTCTTCCAAAATGGGGCCTGTGTCAGGTGGGCATGCATCATCATTGTTGATGATGTGTACGTTGTATCAAAAGTTACCTGCGTGCCACAGTTGCTGAGTTGGCGCGCGGGATGGGAAAAGTATGTGAAGGAGGAGCGGGGCTGCGAGGAGGGGCCGCGGGGGTACACTACATATGTGGCAGTTGAGCGCAGCCGTTGTGGCTGGCGTACAGAAGAAATAATCAGGTGTCGCCTGCCAGATGCTGACTACTTTTCTCTCATGTTTTGTAGGTTGAATGATGATTGGCGGCCGCGTCAGGCCTAGCCCGTTTTCCGCTGCGTCGGGCCTGCTCGCTGCAGAGCGGCCCTCAGTCTGCTCGTGAGTTTGCTCAGACGGATGCAGTCATTGTTTGTCATTGCGTTGGTGATGTACCTGTCAGAAACGGGCCAGAGACCCACATTTATGTACAAATATAAGGTGTACTAGGAAGCCGCTGTCTTGAAACGTTGCATAGCCATTCAGGCATGATACCTGCATGGCATGGCACGAGGGGGCTCCGCATGCAAGCATGGAGCTCAGAGCCTATGGTTCTTGAAGGTTTGCAGTGTACATGCGTTAATAAAGGCATGCGCAGACACAGCCGGCTACCTTCAACTGAACAGCAGTGCATCAGGCCAGTGGAGTGTTGTCGAAGAGGCTTTGCTGCGCTGTGAGCAATGTGTCACGTTCCATAAGTCGTGCCTCAAGTACAGCAGTGGTCGGCCATGGCCCATCTGGGTGTCTTTCTGGCCGGCAAACCGCGATAAGTCCATGCATTGTCCGCCAGACAGCGTGGCAGGCACTTTTGCGCTCTTTCATACGGTCTGTAGTTTGTGCTGCTTGCCCAGGAAGGCAGGACAGAACTTTGTGATGGCCCAAGCGCCGAGGCACTGTTCTAGTCAGCGCGCAACAGGCCGACAAAGTTGACCCCTTCCACTCACTGCAAACCCAAACCTACTACATGCACTAGGTCAGACCAGCAGAACTGCTGTTGCAATCATATGAGCAGCAAAACTCAGACCAAACTCTAATAAGCCGGAAGCACACAAGGACTCAATAGGTCACCAGCTTACCCCAAGCCGGCGCACAACGACTCAAGCGCAGATGCATGCAAGCCATGGATCATGTGGGAGGCGGTAGCCGACATCACGAGCCCCTGCCAGCCTGCGACTTGCCCGCTTTCTTCTGCTTCTTCTTCACAGCCGCACCGTTCTCGGGGGTCGCTGCAGCTTCACTGGCGCCTTTGCTCTTCGCCTTCCGCTTCTTCCTCCCATTCACCTCCTGTTTGGCAACCTCCTGCACCTCACACCCAGGCTCCTCCTGGGCTCCCGGCACGGCCGCATCACAATCCACCGGCGGCGATGCAGCCCCCTCCTCCGCCCCCTCCTCCGCCGCCTCCTGCGCCTGCCGCGCAGCAGCCTCCGCCTTCCGCCGCCGCCTCTCCTCTTTCCGTGCAGCTCTCCTCTCCGCTTCTGAATCCGGTTCTATTCCCCCCGGCGCGGCGGCGGCTGCCGCCACGCCTTTCCGCTTCTGCTGCGCGGCCGTGGCGGCCTCCTCCGAGCGCGGACCCGCGTCGTTGTCGCCGGCATCCGGAGCCGCAGCTCCGTTGCGGCGGTCCGCGCCCGCTTCGTCCGCGGCAGCTGCAACCTCACCATCCTCGTCTCGGCTCTTCTCCCTCTTCTTCTTTTTCTTCTTCTTATGGTGCTGTCCGGGTGCGTCCCCGCTGCCCGCCGCCGCGCCTGCCGCCACGTCCCCGGCACCGCCCGCATCTGTCGCCACGTCTCCTGCAACGGCGGCGTCTGCGTCTGTCGCGGGGGCCACTGTGCCGTCCTCTGCAATTTCGCCGCTCGCTGCCGCCAGGGGGTCAGCGCCGCGCTCTTGCTCCCGGGAGCTTCGTTTACTGTGCTTATTCTTCTTCTTCTGGCCGCGCACGCCATCGCCGGGAGCCTCGCCGCTGCGTGGCGCCTCCTGCGTCTCCGCGGTCACCGCCAGAGGGGACTCCGCCACGGCTGGGGCCGCCACGGCGGCCTCCTCCAGCCGCACCCCCAGCGCGGCGGCGCCGCGCCCCCCACCACCATCGCCCGCCGCGGCGGCACCGAGCCCTGCATCATGCCAGCGCACAGTCAGAGCGCACAGTCAGAGATGCACCTGGATGCAGTCGGCAGTGTGGCAGCGCTGCGGTCGGCCTGCTGGGGATGTGGCGGCTGATCCTGCTGCCGCCTCGCGGCGAGGAGCTCTCCAGACGGTCCACGACATCACAGCGCAGGCTCACCCACTGCAGCAACACAGGGACGGGCCATACTTGCAGTGCCATGCGACAGGGCATGCGCGATGTGCGATGTTGATGTGCCCCGGCGCCCGTGACTGCGACCGCCGCCGGCTCAGCTGCCGCAGTCGTGATGGGACTGCACTCTTCCGGATACCAGCACTATCTCCAGCCTCACATTTGAGATGACGAAGGCGGGAGGGAGCCTGCAGGGAAGTCGGTGCAGGCTCTCACTTCACGTCCGCTGCCGTTTCACCGCACCGCATGCCCACAACTGGACCACACGTACAGGCAGCGCTGGCGAGAGCAGCGATGCTCCGGCACGAAATCACCGCAGCACGTTTGGCAGGAGGATGCGCGAGGTGCAAAAGGGCGGGATGGATGTGCCAATGAAGGGCGATGAATGAGCTTTGCTTGGGCTCGAGGGATTGTTCGAGGAACATGAATGAGCTGCACTGGCGAAGGCAGTACGTGCCAGTAACATGAACGATCTACACTTGGGCAGGAGGTTTGTATGAGAAAGGTGAACGAGCTGCACTTGGGGGGAGGGATGAGCCACGGGGAGCGCACCTCCGAGGCTGCCTGCCACAGCGGGTGCCCCCCCGGGGGGCTCGAAGCCGCCGCAGCTGTCCGGCAGCATCGTGCCGATGATCAGGAAGCGGCTGCTGCTTACATCGACCCTGCACGTGCATGCCCGTCTGGGGTGCTGATGCCGTGTGCAACAGGGCCAGCGATCGCGTCGCTGCTGTGAATTGTGGTGGACTGACCCGCGTGTGTTGCTACCGCGCGCAGATATCGGAGACGAGTCTGCAGAAGGAGCTGCACGGCCGTCCAGCGCAGCTGCCCGGCCCCCAGAGGGGTGACAAATGATGATCGATTGGCCATGAGCTAGCATGGTCTCGAAACGGCACCTGGGGAAGGCTGCTGGTGGCAGTGGCAAAGTAGCTGCGGGCTGTGGCGTACCTTTGTATTGCAAACTTGACCATCGAGCCTGCTTTCAGCCTACATGTGTTGTCAGAGGACTGCACCCATACACCCCCCTGCAGAAGGATGGACTGTGAGTGTGAGCTCGTTCTCTGGCTGGACCGGTGACAGATGTCCTTGCGGATGAGCTGTGAACAGTCGAGCACCTGTTTCTCGAACTCGAACTTGCCCTGGAGCTGATCTTTATGGACCACCGCGTTGAAGGCTCCCAGGACTAGCATTCCAATGTAGTCGGGCGCTAGCTTGTTGATTCTTCCGACTGCAGTTGCCCACACAGATGAGGCACACGTTACAGGCTACTGGGGAAATGGCATGAAAGATTTGTGAAACGCACCCAGGTGTTTATCCTGCTCAAGCCGCAGAACGGAAAGAGTCGCCTCAGCGTCAACATGGAAGTATGGAAAGAATGCATGCACGGATGCCGTCTTGTTGATGATCCTCTCGTCGTGATACCCCAGCACGATCCCTCCCAGCCGTTGTCGATATGTCAGCAGCAGATCATCAAGGATAGACTGAAAGCTGCCAGTGACATTCCTGAGTGTGCTTGGATGCAAGTCCGCCGAGAATTTCGTCTGAATTTCAACGAAGTTCGGGTCCATCGAAGAGACAGCTGGATTCAGAAGGGTCCTTGCACACCATGCTTGACAGGCACCATCGCAAATGTCCACGTAAATAGAGCTTACTCCGTGTTTATGAGACGACAACAGCCAAGCATGACAAGACGACAGCCGGCAGTCGTGCGGCGATAACGATCTGCCCACAGGAGCAACAGACACTGCATAACAGCCACATCTACCCGAGCTATTCCTGTAGATGTCCTGCACATGTTTTAGCTCGGCTGTACTGTGCAAACTGGAGAATAACTGGAACAATATGCCCTGCTACTGCGCCGTGGCATAGGTGGCTCATGAACGCGAGTGTGCGCACAGCGATTCTGGTCCCCTCGCGTTGTACAATTACATGCAGCATTCATGATGCCGCTTACGAGCTGGTATTTACGTTTTTTGTGCCACATCTGCTTGCTCACTGTGCAGGCAGCCTGACGGATCTGAATGCAGACGCTGGTTTGAAAACTCTATTGGTAGCTACAAGACACAATATATAGCGTCTATGGCCGTTGCAGCATATTGAACATCAGGTGCCCAAAGTCACCCTAGCTCTGCTGTCATCGTGGTGTACCCTTGGCGATTGCCTTGCCTTTCCATTCCCCGCGCACAGCTGCTAGCCCTGTGTCACTGCGACCTACTGCGACCATGGCCGCGTCGTTAACAAGTCTAAGCAAGTCAAGTAGCCTCGGCAGATTCGGCCAGGGCCATTACAGAACGAAAGCACAGCTGGGATCCCGTATTCGTCCCAGCGTCTTCGCTGTAGAGGTGGGCCATGCGACCACAACTAATGCCGTGACCGCGGACGGCCTGTTGCTCACAAGATCTGCATCGTGCCACTTGTATTCCCATATTCTGATCCTGATCTCACCAGGTAGCGTTTGATCATACAGGAGGCTCGCTGGCCGGGGGTGCTCGGTTGTGGTGCAGCTGCAGCGCGTCCCGAACAACAAGCTTCCCTGGCAACCATCACAGCGGCTGCAGCACTCATGCTTTCTCTGGCATCCCCTGATGCCGTGTATGCTTCCGGAGAAGCAGTTTTTGGTACTTCGTGCGCTGGTATGGCCAGCTAATCTTGACCGTGCAAATGCCACCGCACGCAGTGCCTCCGGTCGCAATATCCATTCGGCCGACAAGGGCTTGCGACGGGGCCAATGCTGGTGACACATCCCTTGGATATACATCATGGCGAATTGTACAACGTCATCTGACTGCGCTGCATATCTGTGTGGGACCCTCTCACGACGGAGCCTTTGCACAGGACGGTCCAGCTTGTAGATACCTGCACCAGGGCGTCGTTGCAAGGGAAAGCACTGCTGATACATATTAGTGTCACCGCATGGTGCCATGGCGCCACTTTTCGACAATCTGCTCGCTTGTAGACAGTCTCTCCACTCGACTCCCTGCCCTGTGTGGTGAAAATAGTTTGACCTTTGCACCAGCTCAGTATGTTTGTTGCATGTCCGGCTCGTTGTTCATGATCTCTGCCCATGATCTTTCAGCATTTTCATTATCATATTCACATGCAGAGAATGCTCACCTCGGATGTGTCATGCAGCGTGCCACCGAGGTGGGGGCAACATCGTGCAGCCCGGAGCAACACTGACACTCGGCGACTTACAGCGCAACGGGGTCCTCGACGTCGACAAGATCTATCAGCTGACCTACAGTGGCAAGGGCAAGATGTATGGCTTCGGTGAAGGCTGCACGCCAAAAGGCAAGTGTGCGTTTGGGCCAAGGCTGTCTGACACAGACATCAGGGATGTCTCTCAGTACATCTTTGACAAAGCCAACTCAGGCTGGTAGCAGTTCTACGGCTGACACATGGGGGCAGTCTCTGAATGTAATGCTGCTACAACCGTGCCAAGGACTGGTGGCTGCAGCCAACTATGACTATCATGCCACAGTTCTCGAGTACCTGGGCACCGGAGCTATGTATTTGTGGTCAGCAAGTTCGCATCATCCTAGAGGTACTCAAGCTCTGCTGGTTGACTTTGAAATTCAGCGGATTCATGTGTAGCTAACGCCATACAGCTCATGAAATCAATTGTACACAGAACAATGCACTCACACAAGTGAGGACCAGGTCGTTTTGCAGCATTTCTGATGCCATTTCGCTGCAGCTGCACTGTACCTCGTTATCTCGAGTACTGCAGCGCTGCGGGCTGCTGCCATTGTGGCACAGCTGACACTGTTCTGAACACAATAGGTACATAAGGCAAGACGCCACGGTTTACCTACGGATTTCGACTCAGTATTCTAATCGTTATCTCGTGTAAACATTACTATCTATCCTCAACGGCTTCAGTTGGTATCGGTGAAGTTTCACTTTGATCGCGTGCACTATGCCCCACGGGGTTAAAGGTTTGAACCCGATGCTTCAAATGCACGCGTATCAAGATAGTTTTGTTGCTACTATCGACAACATTTCTGAGTCACTTTACGATCCCCAATCGGAGTGTCTCGGGTTGCTTGTGTTGGGCTCCCGTGACGCCGCCCGTATGGTGTTGCTATGTGCACGAGTGTTAGTTTTTGTGGACGAATTCTCGAATTGCCGTGATTTTTCGTCTGCGATTAACTTCTGTCGACACGTACGTTATACGTTAGGAAGGCGCAAAGTCTTGAATGTCGGCGCCGGATTGCTCCGGGCCGTTGTTCACATGTGGGCGAGCACTAGTGCTCCGCACCCCACATAGAGCACGCTCGTCACATACAAATGCTGATTTTCTGAGCAGCCCCGCACACACGGACTTGTTCCATACTGGCTCATCGCTAGTATCATGAATTTTGGTCGTTTGGAAGCTATTTTCGATTGTCTACTCGCTAGAGCCGTACGTTGGGCGCTAGCTACGCCCCCTCGGCACGCCTCATCTAGCTTTTCCTATTTGTCGGCGGCCACCGACAATTCTAGGACCTTGGTATGTCCTTTAAGGTCCCACAGGGGTCCTTCGAATATTCCGCGTCGCGAGTTTTCGCGATTGCGATCTCGAATGCATGTGCACAAGCACTACCCCAAGCACGCATGCGCCCCATTTCAAGAGCGCGTGCTCGAGGCAACATGCAATATGACGGTCTCTTTGATCTTCGAATTCGGTCGTGCTACTCGTTCTGGTAGCCATCGTCCACCTCGTGTTCATTTATACGTCGACCCGGAACTAGATATGTCCCATAACCAACCCACCGGTTCCGGATCTCAAGGACAAGGTAATCCACCATCGTCCCACAATGTTCCTTCTACTAGTACGACGACTGGTGCAACTTTGAACCAGTTATTGCCAAAAGGTACTATCTCTTTGCCTGAGTTTACTGGTACGCCTGAAACTCGTGTGCATGCATCACACTTCTTGGCACGCGTCGAACGAGTATTCACGTTGGAACGTTCACTTCCCGAATATGCCAAGCTAGTTGCTGTGCAAAGTTGCTTTCCGCTGAGTTCGCCAGCATCCACGTGGTACCAGCTCAAGTTTCATAAGTTCTCGACGCTAGATGATTTTGTCGAAGCTTTTAAGAAGCGTTTCGGTGCCTCGGAAATTGACACATCGTATTTGCGTCGCCAGTTTCGCCGCTTCCGTCAACATGACGGGGATACAGTGAACAAGTATTACACAGCGTTATTACAGTTGTCGTCGCAAATCGCGTTGAACGGTACTGGTCTGTCCGACAACGACATCGTGGACCAATTTGTCCACGGTCTCAAACCGGCATTGTCCGACTTGGTTTTTCACGAGCAGATCCGTGTTGGTCGCGCATACACGCTTGATGAAATTGTTAAAATAGCTGAAGATATTGAGCGCAGCGAACGTCTAAAGAATCGAAAGATTCCTGCCGGTGCCTCCGGTAAGAACGTGGCCCCGCAAGCCAATGCATTGCAAAAAACTGGCAAGTACTGCGCATACCACAAGAGCACATCGCATAGCACTGACGATTGCAAGCGAGTGATTCAGTTGAAGGAAGAGGGTAAGTGGCGTGGGAAGCCAGTTGAAAAAGCCCAAGCGAATTAACTTTCGCTATGCCCGGGCGAGTTGTTTTCGAGGCTCGGAAACAACCGTTCCCCGAACTCGAACACGAGTTCGCGCCCCTTGAGGGTGCATACGGTGATGACGACCTCGTCTATGACGTGTCTGATTCATCTTCGAGTGATGCTCGTCACACTCGTGCCCGTCTCTCTAGAGAACGTGGCTCGCGTCCCCGGGACGCTTTGCCTCTGGGCAAGTCAAGCCGCAAGGCTTCGAGCACAAGTGAGGAGAAATCCTCAGCTCCAGGGCAAGGTGGTATCACCATATGCTCTTTGCCGGTGGGCAAAAGGTCTATGACCTTCGAAGGGCAAGCACTCCATGAGTATTGCCTCTTCCTGGCCGACACCGGCGCGTCACACTCTTTCATTTCGAAAGAATTCTGTGACATAGAGGAATTCGCTTTCGTGAATATGCCTCTTCGGCCAAGCTGGCCAATGGCTCGTCCGCGCCGATTATCGGACAGGTTCACTCCATGTGGGTGCAGCTTGGGCCGTTTCGAGCGAAACACCATTTCTTGGTTGTGGACATGCCACAGTTTCATGCCATACTCGGCATGGATTTCATGGATGCGCACCATGCGGTGCTAGCTCCACACGCACGTACTATGCGCCTTAATTACAATGGCAGCACTGTCGTGCTTCACGCACACTCTGAGGATTCTGTCCCAGAATTCGAGTCCGATTTCATCGAACTCTGTACGTTTCAAAAGTTTGCGGCAGACGTGAAACATCTGCCAGCTGAGCAAGTGCAGCAAGCGTTCATGGCCTGTGTAACGCCTGAACTGCGCGCTGTCACAGAGGATCAAGCTCCTGGAGCTGACGATCCGGAAATGCGCAAACTACTTGCCGAGTTCAAGGACGTCTTGGTGCCTCAGATTGCAGGCGGTCTGCCACCTGTGCGGACCGCTGCAGATGGGTCCATAATCGAACACACGATTGAAACCGCGCCGGACGTTACGCCTTCGTCGCGTCCTCCATTGCCGTTTACGGCTGAGGAACATACGATAATTAAGCAGTACATTGCTGATTTCATCGCGAAAGGCTGGATCAAGCCATCCCTGTCACCATGGGCTGCGCCCGTGCTGTTTGTGCCTAAGAAGCCTGATCCAGTTACAGGCAAACGTTCCTGGCGTATGGTCATTTCGTACGTCAAATTGAATTCGAAAACACTCAACAGGATTGCGTACCGGTTGCCGCGTACTGCAGACCTGCTCACACGCATGTCTGGTGCATGTTACTTCAGCAAGCTGGACTTGCTCGATGGGTACTATCAAGTCCGAATGAAAAAGGAAGATATACCTAAGACTGCGTTCACCACGCCGTATGGGAACTTCGAGTTCCTTGTCATGCCTATGGGCTTGTGCGGTGCAGCGTCAACGTTCCAGTTTCTGATGGACGATGCGTTCAGGGATAATGTACGGCTGCCTTCGGGTCAGTATTTGTCCTTCTTGCATTTCATCGCAATCTATCTTGACGATGTTTGCATATTCAGTCGCTCTCGTGAAGAGCATCTGATGCACATTCGCGCTGTTTTACAACGGCTGCGTGAACGGCAACTGTACGTTAAGCCGTCCAAGTGCATGTGGCTGCAGACTACGATCGATTTTCTCGGTCACATTGTCAGCGCCGATGGCATGGCCATCGACCCTCTCCGGGGGGAGGCACTACAGCGTTGGCCTGAACCAAACAATGTGTCTGAAGTGCGCTCTCTGCTCGGGACCTTCGGGTTCTGGCGAGCGTACATCAAGAACTACGCAGATGTTGCAGCTCCTCTCACAGAGCTCACTAGTAAGAGCACTCCATGGCGTTGGGGCGACCGCGAGCAAGCTGCCTTGTGCAAGCTCAAGCAAGCAGTCCTCGACGCACCAGTGCTAATGCACCCAGACACATCGAAACCTTTCTTTGTTGTCACAGATGCATCTAATTATGCAGTGGGTGCATCCCTCGAACAGGAGCCGTTCCAGAGCAAAGACGTCCCATAACGTTCTTCTCACACAGCCTCAACCACGCTGAACGAAATTACCCTGTGCACGAGCGAGAACTCCTCGCTATCGTGTTGGCACTACGTGTCTGGCGACACTTTCTGTACGGATCTGAGTTCAAAGTCATTTGTCAGACTGATCACAGGCCGCTGCAACATTTCATGACACAGGCGTCGCTTTCAGCGCGTCAGGTCCGTTGGCAGCAGTTCCTGTCCGAGTTCAACCTCACTGTCAAGTACATTCCGGGTGACTCGAATGACTTCGCTGACGGTCTGTCACGTCGACCAGATCTTAAGCTAATGATTATCGGTGCAGTCGCGCCGTACGACAACTGGCTCAGTCGCATTCAGACTGCAGTCAAGCAGAACAGAGAGTCCTACAGGCTCTATAAACGAGCGCTGCAAGGCCCAGTGCATGTCTCGAAGACCTCGCATTACGCGCTGCACAACGGTGTATTGTACTACGTCCGTGACAAGGTGCATGCGGTGTACGTGCCTGACCAAGGCCTGCTGCGTCGTTCGTTGCTGTCAGAGTATCACGACTCCCCATTGGCCGGACATTTCGGTTGGGAAAAGAGTTATCATGCTATTTCGCAGCATTATTATTGGCAGTCTATGCGCCAAGACATGAAAGACTACGTCTTGCGGTGCATGAAATGTCAATTGAACAAGCCTACAGTTCAGCCGAAGCCTCCGCTTCATCCGCTGGAGGTACCGAAAGGACCTTTCCATACAATCACACTCGATTGGTTGAAAGGACTTCCTACGACTGCTGAAGGTTACGATTCTGTACTGAATATCGTCGACAAATTCAGTAAATGGGCTATCATTGTCCCGATCGCTACGCATTCGACCACTAAGGACACAATCCGCATCCTGTGGGAGCGAGTCTTTAGCTGGGTTGGTTTACCTGAAGTGATCATTGGTGATCGCGACACCAGACTGACTGCGTCGATGATGCAAGCTCTCAAGAGCTTCCTCCGAGTCGAATTGCGGCTCTCCTCTGGGTACCACCCTCAGACCGATGGTCAAACGGAACAATTCCATCGCGTGTTTCTCACATCATTGCGTTCATACGTGAACCAGTATCAGACTGATTGGGAACGCAGAGTCCCAGCATTTCTGTTCGCATATCACAACACTGTACATTCTGCTACAGGATATACGCCTCACAGACTACTGTTTGGCTGGTGTCCTCGTGATTTGCGTGCACCTCTCACTGGTTTGACGCAATCGCCTCACATTGATGTCGAAGTGTGGCTACACGAGCGCGTTGACGAATTCGCCAAAGTACACCTCGAACTCGAGGATGCACGACAAGGCATGATCCGTGCTCACAAAGCATCTGATCGTGCACATGTCTATCAGGCAGGTGACATGGTCAAGGTGTCTACCAAAGTGTTGGATGTTGTTCGCACGTCTACACAAGTGCCGAAGTTGCAACCTAAATACGTTGGTCCGTTTCAGGTTGTCACTGTCTCTGAGCATGGTACAGTTACGTTGAATTTGCCTGACGCTTATTCTCGAATCCACAACGTTTTCAACGTTTGTGATGTGCGCCCATGGCTGCACGACGGGACGACTGACATTGATGTTTCTTACCCGGCTTTACATCCGCAGCCCTCTTACAATCCAATTGTGCAGATCCTAGATCGCAAACGAGCTGCTGGTAGAGCTCCATCACGTCTATCATCCTTACTGGACATCCCTGCGGAGTACTTCGTGGTGAGGCATGATGGCGGAGTTGAGTGGCTTCATCAGAGCAAGCTGCAAGAGCCAGAAGAAAGGAAGTTGTTGAAGTTGTTTGAGAGGAAATTCAAGCGCACAGAGAAGTTGAAGTGTGCGTCAGTCAAGAGCTACGGCTCATCAATAATCGAAGAAGTTGAAGTCGATGAAGACTACGGAAGTGACGATGAGGTGGATGTAGTTTGGGAAAACGCCTTGCATGATTATTTCGGCCCTGATCGAGAAGGCCTGAGCTGAGCTTTGTCTGCTCTGCTGTTGTTTTGATTTTGATTGTGTGCTATCTTCTCCTGTGCAGCATACAGCTAGAGGGGAGGACTGATGCCATTTCGCTGCAGCTGCACTGTACCTCGTTATCTCGAGTACTGCAGCGCTGCGGGCTGCTGCCATTGTGGCACAGCTGACACTGTTCTGAACACAATAGGTACATAAGGCAAGACGCCACGGTTTACCTACGGATTTCGACTCAGTATTCTAATCGTTATCTCGTGTAAACATTACTATCTATCCTCAACGGCTTCAATTTCCAGGACTGCCACCCCGCAATTAGATCTGAATATTTGGATTTTTTCTATGTGATCGGGCCCGATGACCCAACACTGGTGTAGATTCCACACTGTACAGACAGTCTCGAGTTTAATGTACTGGCAGCTACCTGCCATGCTCAAAATGAACCGTGCGTTACTTGGCTGGCCGATCGCCACATTGCAGCGTGGTGCAGCATAGCTCAAGTCATTGACGAATCAATGCATAGGCGGCCAATGACATCAACGGATGCTGTGGCCCTGACAGAAGTGGCCTGCTGCCCCATTGAGTACGAGTGTGCCTACTGAAGATAGCCTAGGAGACGCTGCGACACACTGCAGCGTGAAGCAACCGCCCGCTTGTGTATATCTACATATGCCAGTAGCCCCGCCTGTGCAACTGCTCAAAAATTTCGACGTGTGGCAACAATGCTTGTGTGCGCACCTGCGGTGCAAGTAGTGGGTGCCATGCTCAATGCATGGTCTCCAGACACCGTGTGTTCAGAGACAGAGGATTTGGCGTGCACCTCGTGTCTGACGCAGCCGACCAGTTTCCGCTTTGCTTGCAACAGTTCTGAATGCGTGGCCACTGTCCGTTCGCTGGGGCCCGGTGCGCGATCCACTCCGTAACTCAGAAGCTGTACACACAATCGTTCAAACTCATGATCACCAAAACTCCAGTCAACAAGGAGTCAACCATCAGTGCAGCCATGCGCTCACGTAAACACATCATCGCTACAGCCACGCCTTCACTGTGGAGCTGCTGAGCCTCCTGCTTTGCATGTACTAGCAGCCAGCGGCCCACATCTACTGCGCGCACACAAGCCTCTGCCGCTGCCTGTCTGAGGCACCTAGCAGCCCACACCCTAGGCCACACCTGCCAACCACTACAGAAGCCCCACTGACCTCTCACAAGCACATGCATGGCCGCCTCACGCCTGCTGCTGCCCTCTCACAGACCTAACTGTCCCGTGCTCACATGCGCAAAGGCGCATCGGACAGACTTCACTGGCATACATGAAAACGTTCCTACAAACACAGACACACGAAAATGCACTGTCTACACCTAAGCCACTTCATCTACCATGCACCCGCCTCGCCTCCCACGGCCCACCTGAGGCAACCAGCATCCTGCGCAGGCGCTGCTCCACCTGGGCCCGCGTGGCCGGGCTCCTTCACCTTGCGTTCGTCACGGCGGTGGTGTGCCGGTCTCGGTGGCCCACAACCTTCCCCCAGCACCCCACATCCCACCCCTCGGGGACCCCGCTCCCCCGGCCCACCTCAGGCAGGATGTGCACGCTGCGCACGCCACTGTGGTCGACGTCGCAGCGTGCGGTGGGTGGGGACGCGAGGCGCCGCGCGCGCCCGGCACGCGCGTCACGCCGCGAACGGGAACGGGGACACGCATGTGCCGCCCACACCTATGCCTCCGCAGGTGTCCCCCTGCCTCACGCACGTCGGGAACGCCGAGTCCGTGTCGCACGTGATCGCGCCGTAGCAGTACCCGCTGGTGAGGAAGTCCAGTACCGCGACGCAGCACGGCTGCCCGGGCGTGCCGCAGCCGCCAAACTTCGCCTGCGATCCATTGCCGTCCCCGCGCTCGTTTGCGCGCGTCACGGGGACGGACGCCGAGAGGGGCGTTGCGCCGGGCCGGGGGGCGGCCGGCGGCGGCTCCTGCGCCGCGGACGCATCGGCGGCTGCCGCTGGCTGAGGGGTTGGAGGCGAGGGGGCCGCGCGGGCTTTCGGGGCGGGATCCGGTGCCGCAGGGGCGGGGATGAGGACATATCCTTCAGGGTTGAAAGCGCTGGGCTGGCGCTCTTTCCGTGGCTTGCGCGCATGCATGCCCCCCGGCACTGTGGGGCCGGAGCCGGGCGCTGCGCGCTCGGGCCTTTGCGGCTTTGCGGCAGCGGGGGGGTCGCGCTGCGGCTGCCGGGGGGGTTGGGAGGCTTGTGGGGTGGCAGTGCGCTCTTGCTGAGGTGGTGCTGAAGCGGCTGTGCGTTCCGGCTGCGAGGCGGTCGAAGGGGATGAGGCAGCTGCGCAGGGGATGGTGCGCTCTGGTAGAGGGGGGCCCGGGACGGAACCTTCAGGGTCTAGACGCGGCTGTGCTGAAGCCCCTGCCGGGTCTATATTGCCTTTCAAGCCCTCCATCGCCGCCGCCGCCGCCGGCAGAAACTCCTCCGGAATGCATTTGCCGGAGAAGAACGCCGACACGTTGAGGCCCTCCGCGCACTCGCCTGTGGCCGCACAGGGGGCCTGGAAAGCCCCCCCGCAGGCCGCCGGGGGCCCCTCGCTGTTGATCGCCCAGGGCTCCGCACCTGCCACGCTGGGCCCGTGGTCTGCGATTGCGGGTCGGATCGTTGCGGCGGAGCAGGCTAGCAGCACCACAGCCACCGCCGCCCGCATCTCACGCCGCCCTGCCGCCTCGCCGCCTGTGAGCCTCCGCACGAACTGCTGCACCTGCATGGAGCTGCTGCTTTCTTGCCTGTGTACATTAAAGCAAAGCTGGATTCACATACCTGGGTTCTTAACAGCGCATTGACAGCTCTGAATGAGCGGGGCCACATGCCAAAGGGGTCATCGTCTGGAAACCCCCCTCAGACAACCGTACGCAACTCACAGGGCCTCTCATGTGCTAAGCGAGGTGGTCACTGCTGCGCGGACGAGGCCTCTGTGGTGGCCGTCTTCACGTAGCCGCGACACAAGCTAGCGCGCCAGAACATGGCATTTCAAGAGGACGCTGTGATGAGGCCTCAGCGACAATGGCGACGTGTAATGGTACATGACACAAAGACGACAACAGAGTGGCAGGTAGCACACCGCAAGCGTGCCCGCATTGCATGATGGTGAGGGAGTGTGAGGTGGTTACTGGACCCCTCGTGTGTGTGTGCAGCATTTGCTATATGATATATGATGTCACTTGCAGCCCGACTGATGCACAGCCTGCAGGTTCTGTTGAAGGCACTGCTGCTGTGATGTCCCGCTTGTGAGGGCCGAGCAAGCCTTTTGGGCAGTAGTTCTGCTGACAGTGTCCATGCAACACACTTCTTCACATGCTCCGTAGAGCCAAACGTGGGGAGACGATGCACCCGTGCACTTGGGGAATGTGCAGGGCAGTTGCACACGTCCTGAAGGAGCTTGCACCCTTGCGATTGATGCTGACACACGCAGGTGTGTGGCAGGACACTGCTCGAGGTCGAAGGCCCGCCCAGAACTTGCAAACAAAAGCCGGGCCCACATGCCCTGACACCGATGCTGTATTGCTGTGTTGTGTAACAGATCAGCAAGGACAACGGTGCGGGCTTCATCGCGTGCTGCTCCCAGGCCAGTCATGGCATTGATGGTGTGCACTCGGCAGACTGTGACCGGTTTCATGTACAATCTGTACACCGATGCGTCACCAGAGTAATGTGAGCACTTTCCGAGATCTCTGGACGTCTCCAGAGGCATTCCAGCCGCTGCCAGCGTACGAGGGGACTCACCGAGACCGGCTCTGCTGTGTGCGTCCGCGTCGACGTTTCTTGCAGCCGTGATGGCCGTGGCCGTATCAGACGATGAGCGGAGACTCCCTAGACCTTCCTCTCTCTTCGTCTCCTGCCACAATAGGCGATTTCGCGACCTGCCATTGTGAGACTCAACTGCAAACCGATTCACGGTCTGTGCATCGCTGCTCGTGAAGAGGCCTTGCCAGATACCCACCACCGCTCTGCAAAACGTAACTAGAAGAGAGGAAAACTGTCAGCAAGGGCCTGCTGTTCGCCGAGAGCTGTCGAGACAGTGCACGTCCTGACGTCGTCTAATTTCGGGTAGGTTGAGGTCGCGGTGACCCCCCGTGGGTTGTTCGGGTTCTTTCTGCGTCCGGTTGGGCCAGTCCGGAGACACCCCCTAGGAATGCGATCGCATGTCCTCGAAATTCTGCAGCTGTCCGCTGATCAGCCCTCTGATGCAGTGAAAACCTGGCGTTCGCATGCATACGGAGTCGCTATCAACCTGTGAACAGTCGCACTGCTGCACCGTGAACTTGGAAACACTGTGTTCGGTGAAATCTCTGGGGCGCGCAAGCTGCACAACCAACAGCATGCGTCGATTGAGGAGCAGATGAACATCTCAGACCCTGCCTCATGGCCAAGCGACACTGGCGCTGTGCCTGACTCCGTTGTCACCGAATTCGTTACGTATACGCAACGATTTTGTAGTAGGTGGGGTATACCATACCAAACACCTGAATTACAGTGTTGAGCTGGATCCAGCTGAAGCATTGCGTATGAAAGCCCGAGATCAAGCACGTGCACGAGGCCTCTGCAAAGCTTGAACCACAGACTGGCAGCCGCCTGCGATATGCGGCGAAAGCATCACCAATGCATTGCAATGAAGCTTCATTAAAGAATGCATCGCGATCGCATAGCGGAATTTCGCCCGAGCCGAAAGCTCATAACCAGTATGGTCAGATAGGCACTCTTCTGCAGTAATTACAAAAGAGTGAACGGGAGAAGACAAACACCAACACACTCTTCTGTAGTACATCATGAGGCATGCATGATCCCAACGATCGTCGCGACGCGACGCGTCGACGAACATGTTCCCGTGCGGACCTCATGAGGCCTCATGCATGCGTATGGCCCACCGATGCAGCGCGCAGCGTCTCGTTTGCCACAATAATACGTAGCCCTGAGGTCATCTCCATGATATGGTCGCTGCAATCGTGCGCTTCCTACAACTAGCTGCACCTGTCTGTAGAATTCTTGCTACGAATTCCACCTTCAAATCTGCAGCTGATTGAGCACAGACATGGGAGGCTGCCTCGTGTGTGCACACATGTGGCAACGGTAGCACCTGCCTCTCTGACTTCGCCTATCTAATTTGTCTCAGCGACATGATCGCCTCAGTGGTGCATCACGGGTCGCAGCCTTTCAGCCAGGCGCGGCGGCGCGCTGCAGCGGCCGTGCCGTCACGCCCCGGCCATGCATGGCTACATGACCCCGTGCGTTGCGTCGAGGTGTCTGTCTGCGTGAGCCGTGGAACGTCGAACGTGTGCAAGAATGTGTCATGGAAGACCAACAGTCACCTTTCCATACGCGTGGCCACCTAGGCCTAGCTAGGTGCACCTCACACAACTCAACACAACTGCGTCCATGATCACACCGCTCCCAATTCCATCTCGATTGTGGCGGATCCCGAGGCACGTCGAATCCAGAGTCATGCACTCAAATGCCAAGGCCGTGGTGACTCGGGTACGGGGCTGCCAAGCCTTGCAAGGCCTTGCGAAGCTGAGAT
Source organism: Ulva prolifera (assembly GCA_023078555.1). Lineage (NCBI taxonomy): Eukaryota > Viridiplantae > Chlorophyta > Ulvophyceae > Ulvales > Ulvaceae > Ulva > Ulva prolifera. Next base: position 5,321,069 of record CM041197.1, read on the forward strand.
GCATGAAGTCTAGGCTCCACGTTACCCTGCCCCCAGCCCAACTCCCTCCCATCAACGAAGAATCGTGCATGCATGTGTGTACACATGGCGCAGTGCGCGGCGGCTGTGAAGCTTTGGTACGTGGCATTACCCTAAAATGTGGCCACAGCTGCGCGTGTCACCTCGTGTGAATAGAGGCTGCACTATGACGTGGGGTTACGGAGGACACTTGGCACCGCCTTGTATCTGGTCCGATGCGGTACGGACCGGGCGGCTGCCCGGGCGCGGTCAGGTGGCGTGGCTGCAGCCATCTGGGCGGCCTCGGGAAACCCTCCGAGTCGGGATCCCTCCGGAGGGCTCGTCCTATGCGCGGCGGCCTCGTGGACCCACGCTGGTGGGCTGGGATGAATGTTTGTTTATGGGCGGGGGGGTGTGTGGGGGTCAGGCGGTGGGGTGCGGTCCGTGTGCGTTGCAAGGACAAATTCGGAGTGGCTGGTAGCATCGCCAGGGCAACGAACAAGCACACCAACGCTCTCAGTGCATGCATGACAGCAGATGCCAAACCATGCCGAACCCGAACACGGCGCACAATCGCAGCAGGGCAGGCACCCCATACCCACACGCCCCCCCCTCACCCGTGCACCTACAATCTCAACAGGTGAGAGTGCGGGTGGGTGTTCAGTGAGAGCAATGTCACTCTGTGTGTGAAACATGGAACACTTACTGTTGTCAGATTCTTGTGCTACATTTGTGTGAACCCATTGTCTCTGCTGTTACCCACCAGTTGTCTGACACACATGCTCCATGATGCAGTCACCTGTGAACAATTGGTCCAGCGATCAAAGCTCGAGATCTGTTTGGCAATCAAAGCGTTGCGTGTCTCGTAAAGTGTAGCAAAGCCAATCTGGACCGCGATTGCCTGAAAGCATACTTCAATCTTGCATGATTGCAAGGCCCCATGCCCGCACAGGCACCAGCATCTCTCCGCATACCGGTGTACATGTTGTGGTCTTAGAGCGGCTGCCGGTGCGCTGCCCCAACGAGCACTGCACCAACCCACTGTGTTGGCAGTCAGACTACCTAATCAGTGGAAGGCACGGCTGTGGTATAGCAGATGATAATGTTCATACTATCTGCGTGCTGCTGAGTTGCCACTGGTGAACAGCATGGCCTGAGGGCCCACCGCGTGACAGAGCAACCAGTCCTCCATGGCGTCCTGCTTGGCAGCTATCTCTACTATCCACTATGAGATAGCTGGGCAGCCAGTACACTGCTTCAGAAACAACCTCAATAGCCAGTCTATAGCACAGAGGCACCAAGCACAACTCTCTCGCCGTGCTATGCATGGGCCGCAGCAATGAGCCCCGCCGCCAGCTCAGCAAGCATGTACACGGTTGACATCGGCCCCGCGAATGGCGGCATCTCCGGCAGCACCGACGCGTCTACCACCCGCAGCCCCTCCACCCCCTTCACCCTGAACTCCGCATCCACCACGCTTCCCAGCGCGCAACCCGATGTGAGGTGCCAGAACGTGGATGCACTCGCCGTGACGCTCTCGCGCGAAATGGTGCCGTTGAATGCGGGCCCTGGCACCAGCGACTCAAGCCCGAGCTCCTCCGGGAATTGGTCCCGCACGGCCTGGCCCTGCCGGCTGCACGCGATCGCACTGTACATGTCGGCGGCGGTGCCGAGGAGATTTGCGTGCACCCGCGGCGCGACCGCGGGATCCGTGCTGACCGCGCGCACAAAGCCGCGCGCGGACGGGTTGATGCCGCAGAGCGTGCCGATGATGTTCGGCGGCAGGCCCGGCAGCGGGACGTTGGAGGACGCGGTGTACGAGTTCGTGGCGGGGCTGACGCCGTTGGTGCTGGTGATGGCGACGCCGAGGACGCTGATGCGGCCTGCGCGGATTGCAGCTGCAGCCGCCGGCGAGTCGACGAGAGTGCGGTTCGCCTCCGGGGCCAGGAGGGCCTCCGGGTAGGTGTCAAACACGACCGCCGCTGGCCGCGCCTGCATGCATGCAGGGCGCATAGATGGGGGTGTGCTCACGTGAGTCTCGATCCAACAGCAATCTTGCACACGGCGAGGCAGGTGGCGGCCGTGAGTGTGGGTCACATATGCATGCTCCGGTTGCCAAACGTCAGGAAGGTAGACATGCTCAGGGGTGATGGGCGCGCCGGGAGAGTCAGCATGGAACGCCAGTCAGGCACAGCACGGAGGATGGGTTGGCGCACCACGGTGTTCTCGCCGACCGGCAGGTCCACCAGCTGCGGAACCCCCAGGCGCTCCAGCACGGCCGCCGGGCCCACGCCGCTGAGCTGCAGCAGCTGCGGCGACCCATACGGCCCCGCGCTGCTCACCACCTCCATTCCCACCTGTATCTCTCGCTCCTGTTTCCCCTCTGGCGCGTCGGTGCGCAGGTACCGCACCCCCACCGCGTGGCCCCCCTCGATCACAATCTTGGTCACTCTCGCCGACTGGATCAGCTGCAACTTGGGGCAGAAGCCGCTGATGTTGCTGATCATGGCTCCAGATAAGTATGCCGTGCAAGAATCGATGCGGCGGCCCACGGAATCTGCCGTAAGCGCATTCAGCCAGATGCCTTCCGTGGGGGGCTCGGCCCCGCGGCGGGCGAGGGGGCTACGGTCCTCGGGGATGCCGACGGCGGCTGCGGCAGCGAGGTACTCTGGTAGAAACTGCTGCTGCAGCTCTGGGCCAGGCGACGACACTTGTAGCCTCCGCTCGGCGCGGCGGTACAACATCGCCGCTCGGGCGCTATCGAGCCCTGCGACGATGCACGCCGTCAAATACACGTGTTTTACAGCAAGGAAAGAGGCTGGCAATGCAACCGGTTCTTGGAATCCACTCGTAATCCCACTCGCTGATGCATGGTGTATACCCTGCTGAATGTTGATTGGCCGGGCGGGCAGCGCGGGTGGCCGTGGCCTAGGGGCACACCTGCGAATGCCCATTGCGGCTCGTCAAACGTGGCCAGGGCAGGCCTGGTCCACTGCCCGGCGTTGATGGCGCTCGAGCCGCCGAGGGTGCTCCCCGTGACTTGAGAGACCACGCGCCCTCCCAGCCCAGGGTTCGGGTCCGTCACAATCGTCTCAACCATGTCCGGGTCCTTCCACGTGTCCGCACTCAGCCGGAGGGACCGCACCTGCAGCTGCTGGGACTCGTTCCGCGGCGGCCCCCGCTCCAGCAGGACCACCGAAGAGTTCCGGAACATCTGGCAGAGGCGCGCGGCAAGCACGCAGCCGGCAGTCCCGCCGCCGATGACCACAAAGTCCGCTGCGGCGGCGTCGCCGGCGATTCCCCCACGCCGCGCGCCGCTGTGACCACGCGCTCCTTTGGGTGTCCGCTCCACGGCGGCGGCGGTGGCGGCAGTGGGGCTCAGGGTGGAGAGGGCCAGGAGGCCGAGGCCGAGTGCCGTAAACGGAGGTACCCTGAATCGTGCCATTCTAGGCCACATGCACTCCGCCTGCAGCACCTGTGGCCATGAGGCGCCAGTGTAAAGTCAGCTGTAGGGGTGCAGGTGTCCCAACAGCTGTATTCGTATGCTACAGCTGTATTCATATGTAACACCGCAGGCACCGCACATGTTGTTACCGCACAGCACAGCGATATTCCAGCATATGCAGCGCAAGAACCTTCCACCGGAGGCGTCGGTGTCACCTGAAGCACTTTTTTTTTCAAGGTGTTGTTTTTCAAGGTGTTTCCTGCCCCGGCCCCGGCCAGAACCATGACCCCGGCCGCAGCTACAGCTATATACATGTGTTACAAGGGCAAAGGCTATATACATGTGTACACAACACAACTGAGGGTGCCTTCGTCATCCGGAGTTGTCAGCGTTCCCCGGCGATCTGGCTTAGCAGAATCAGCTAACAGTTGTGTTGCATTGATTTGATGTATTGGGGCTGGCATGCGCACCCCCTGTCGCTAGCATTGGCAGATCTGACGGGCTAGACCAGCCCTTGCCCTGCATGGACATGCATATGCACCCACACCCACACCCACACCCACACCCACACCCACACCCACACCCACACCCACACCCACACCGTGCCACACCGTGCCACACCTCCACCCTCCCCTCCACCCTCCCGACGTGGTGCCACATGCTTTGTCCCCTTGCAATCATAATTCCACAGCTCAGACGCACTCATGCTGACTCAGGCTTTGGTATAGCGTCACCGAGGAATCGCTCATACGTTTGAACACATCATGGCTGCAGGTGTAGCATCCTGGAGCAGCTGCTGTGCAAGCCACGAACTTTGTCAAGAAACGAGCCGCTGTGTGACCCACCCTCAGATCCGTAGGTAGACAGCAACGTCCGAGCGTCCATACATCACGAGGCGGGTCATTACAAAAGAGTGAACGGGGTCACGAGGCGGGATGTTAGCGTGGCAACAGCTGTCATGGAATGTGATATGGCTGAAAGTGTGCTGCATAATTCTATCACCACTGCCTAGCAGCGGAGCTCTGTAGAGGGACATGCTCTGTTACATCCATGACGCCAACAATCATCTGCATTCGGGTGATGTTCGGAAATTACTGCGCGTTCCATAATCCACCGTGCATATGGCAGCAGGCGTCTTATCATCATGATGATGCGCCCCTGCGTCACGGCCGGCACGACCTCAAGCCCCACACCGTACTTGCTTGTAGCTTATCAATTATAGGCGTTCACCCCTTACGCTTCACGCTAGAAGGACAGCTGGTTCTTGCGGTACAGATCAACAAGGCTCCGAGCGTGCTGTCTGCAGCTGGCTGTCTGCAGCTGGCTGTCGCGTGCTTATGCTGAGCGGGCCAACTGCCCTGGTGCACCCACATTATCGTATCCTCGAAGAACTTAAACTCGACAGAGCAGATCGGCCTGATCATGAGTGCCATGGCCACCGGCAGCGACTTCCGCTGCGCGTACGTGTGCGATCTGACTCCATAGACGTGGATGCCTGGCCGGCCTGCAGCTGGAAGTTGGCTGTATGTCGTTGCAACTAGTAGCTGCCGTTGCGGCAGTTCAGCCGTTGTGACGCGCGGAGAGGGGAGCGGACGCACCTGCACTCAGGTGGGACTGGTACGTATCAGTGCGCCGGCCGGCCTCTAGATCGACCGCGGCCTCTAGATCGAACAAAAGTTCGTCTCTCAGATCGGATCAGGCGACGGCACTTGCTCTTCACGATGCGAATCTACAGTCAAGGATCACCTAGGCCTGGGGCAGCACAGACGCGTAGCTTAGACATGTGGGTTTCTATCGGACAGCGACTTTGCGTTCGAGCACAAGCAACGCGTGCACGATGGTTGTGCATGCTTCGAGTGGCTGCGGCACCCTGTCGTCACTGCCGGAAATCTGTTCACGGGATGAAACTGACCAGGTCATTCCGTAATCGTCACTCGATCGAGCTCGACTAAGCAGTGCGTGAGCCTGCACAAAGCGACACCATAAGTGGGATCGCAGTGGCGCCTGCGCGTGATGTCCACGTCCTCGCTATCAGCTGGTAATTGCTTCGCCTTGCTCGCAAGCACAGGCATGTGCTTTCGGCTCCTCATTGGATGCCTGTGAAGGCGAACACGCAAATCAATGGCTGCTGTCATGCACGCTTCAGTCTGAGAGAAATTGAAAAGTGCTGCATTCTTTGTCACGCCTTTACTCAGTTGCTCTGGCTTACGAACGACGAATGCCTGAGCAGCACGTCACTGAAGCCGGCCTGCTGTGACGGTCAAGACGCGCATCTCGAAAGACGGTGATCATATATCAGCGCTGACAGCATATGCTATCAAATTCACTTCAAAGCAGATGCAGCCGAGCTCATGCCAGCGCGCAATGGCGTGTTGACCTTCGCATGTGCAGCATGTACAGGGCCTCCTCGCTGGCATTTGATCCGGCAAGAGCAACAAGAAGACAGCATGACAGCAAGCGAATCAAATGGCTCGGCCATCTTCTTGTCTTCAGGTGGCTAGCTGCAGCCTCCTGGACTGGATGACAGGGAAGCCACTCTCTATGTGCTGGTGCTGCTCGAGATCTCGACACAAACGGGTCACAGTGCATCAGCATCAACAGTTTGAATCAAGTTTGAGTCACTGCAATTTGAGCTTGACGCGTAGTCGTCGGGCGACTGAATCTATCAGCCCTCAGCAGCAGCATACCTGCACACCATCGCATCAGGAGATACGCAGCATGTCTCCATTGCAACTCATCCACTTACATACATTCTTGCTGATCCACCAGCCATTCGCGGGGGCCAGCACCGCCTACCCACGTCTGTGCATGCAGAGTGGAAGTTGTGGACTGCTCATGATTTTGGGCGGTCTGGTGACATTAGGAGCTGGTGACAGTGATGTCGGTATCTCTGAGACAGTGTGCTAATAGAATCTATGTGTAGTGCACAGTTCCTGTGATATGTAAATTGGAGCAGGTAGGCACAGAGGGACAGTTCAAAGGGCTGTAACAAAAGGGAGAAGAGTGTTACAAGTAAAGTCCGAAGCTGTCAGACAGTACATGTGCATTTATAGACTTCAGAATGAGGCCTGTAGTTCAAACACAAAAATATACCAGTCTCTTCAACTTCTGAAACCGTTGATACCTCAATAGGTCATAATCTCACTAAGGCAAGGACGGAATAACATAACAACCTGTTTGGGACGTGGAGTCTTGGCTCGATCCGTTTGGTTGCAACACCTAGTTGCATGCAGTGGCTCTCTGGCATCCCGTGCATGGTCCGAGCTCATGTGGTTAAGGTACCTCCACCATGCAGCTGGAAAATGGGCATTCCCAAGTTTTTTTTACCATACGCTGGGAAGCATGCTGCGCATGCAACCGCAGTTTGCGCCGAAAATCGCATTGTGTTGCAGTTCATCCTCAGGCAGTCGTGTTACAGCGTCACTGCAGCACCTGTTTCACATTCCGTACACATACGCATGGCATGGGCCAGCAGGTTGAGACAGTCAACATGGCAAACAGAGAGTGGGGCCAAACCATCCACTCTGCCCTGCATCTTCTCTGTGCGCATGCATGCGACCCAGTAACGAGCTGTGTGCGTTGGCATAACTCCGTGCAGGAATGCAGTGCCAGCACGCAGCCCATCGCACTATGCATGGGCTACGGTGATGAGCTCCGCCGCCAGCTCAGCGAGCATGTACACGGTGGACATCGGCCCCGCGAACGGCGGCATCTCCGGCAGCACCGACGCGTCCACCACCCGCAGCCCCTCCACCCCCTCCACCCGGAACTCCGCGTCCACCACGCTCCCGAACGCGCACCCCGACGCCACGTGGTAGTATGTTGCTGCGCCCGCAGCGACACTCGCAGCCGAGATGGTATCGTTGAAGGCTGCGCCTGGGACCACCGACTCGAGTCCAAGCTCATCCGGGAGCTCATCCCGCACGGCCTGGGCCTGCAAGCTGCACGCGATCGCGCTGCGCATGTCGGCGGCGTTGCCGAGGAAGTTGGCGTTGAGGCGCGGCGCCACCGCGAGGTCCGTGCTGACCGCGCGCACGAAGCCGCGCGCCGTCGGGTTGATGCCGCACAGAGCGTAGATGACGTTTGGCGGTAGGCCCGGCAGCGCGACGTTGGAAGACACGGTGTACGAGTCCGTGGCGGGGCTGACGCCGTTCGTGCTGAGGATGGCGACGCCGAGCACGCCGCCGCGGCCGGCGCGGAACTGCGCGTCAGCCTCCGGCGAGAACGCGGCGGTGTTGTTGGACTCGGGGGCCAGGAGGGCCTCTGAGTAGACATCAATCACAGCCGCAGCTGGCCGCGCCTGCATGCATGCATGGGGTGCTGATATCAAAGAATGGGAACATGTATGCATGTTGACTTGATAGCCATGCGATGAGACTGTTCAGACAGCACAGAAACAGCAGCCCGTATGTGCAGGCTGCCCGCGCAATGCATCAACACAGCTGACGTACACGGACGGGCGGGGACTGGAGGCATGCATGAAGCTTGGTGCGTGTCTGCAGTGACGGGCGCGTGCGCGAGCGGCCGGGGTAATCAACACAGGAATGCATCCAGTAGAAGGCCACAGGGAGGGGTGCGCACCACGGTGAACATGCATGGACGGCAAACATGCATGGACAGGGGACGGAGAGGAAGGGTGCGCACCACGGTGTTCTCGCCGACCGGCAGATCAACGAGCTGCGGCCCCCCCAGCTGCGGCACCCCCTCCAGCACCGCCGCCGGGCCCACGCCGCTGAGCTGCAGCAGCTGCGGCGACCCGTACGGCCCCGCGCTGCTCACCACCTCCCTCACCGCCGCAATCTTGCGCTCCTGTTTCCCCTCTGGCGCGTCGGTGCGCAGGTACCGCACCCCCACCGCGCGGCCCCCCTCGATCACAATCTTGGTCACTCTCGCCGACTGGATCAGTTGCAGGTTATTCATGCATGTGCCGCCCTCTGCAATCACAGGGGACAGGTAACCCGTGCATGCATCGACGCGGCGGCCCGCGGTGTCTGCCGCGAGCACATTCGGCCAGATGCCCTCCGTGGGGGGTCCAGAGCGGGAGATGGGGTCGGGCTCGATCGGGATGCCGACAACGGCTGCCGCGGCGAGGTATTCCGGCAGGAACGTCTGCTGCAGCTCCGGCGGGGGCTGCGCCACCTGTAGCTGCCGCTCGGCCCTGCGGTACAGATCCCCCGCGGTCGCGCCATCGAGCCCTGCATCACATCCATGCATTGCAAACACCAATCTGCAGTTGCCGTGATCACAGCATGTATGCCAATGCCCAGGCCCCGAGCACACCTGCAAACGCCCACTGCGGCTCGTCAAACGTCTGCAGCACGGGCTTCGTCCACTGCCCGCCATTGATTGAGCTCGATCCGCCGAGGGTCGCCCCAGTGGACTGCGTTATTGTGCGGCCCCCAAGCCCGGGATTCGCGTCCGTCACAATCGTCTCCGCGATGTCTGAGTCCGACAGCGCTTCGCCCACGATCCGCAGCGACCGCACCAGCAGCTCCTGAGACTCGTTCCGCGGCGGCCCCCGCTCCAGCAAGACCACAGAAGCCGCCGGAAGGGCCTCGCAGAGGCGCGCGGCAAGCACGCAGCCGGCGGTGCCGCCGCCGATGACCACAAAGTCCGCTACGGCGGGGGCCCTGGTGTTGTCCCCATTGTTATCGTCATTGCCGTAGGCCCCTGTGAGTATCCGCTCTGCTGCGGCGGTGCCGGCTGAAGGGCTGACGGCGGCGGAGAGGGCCAGGAGGCCGAGGCCAAATGCCAAAACTGGAACTGCGCGCGACCGTGGCATGCCGGCGGTCACTTACACCACCGTACCTGTAGCGTGCACAGAACTGTATCCATCTGTAATGACAGTTTTCAAAGATAGGGAAGTTGGCTCTCGAGAGGCGCTACAGCGCCAAGCTCGCAGGCAGTCCTGCATCAGATACTCTTCGGTGCTGTAGTGACTGCCCAGCAAGGAAGCACATGTGATTGTACATTCAAGCAGTGCCAGGTGCCACTGTAGCTGTCACCCATCTTGCACAGAGCAACTCCACCGCACCACAGCCATGCGGTACTACCCCGGGAGACACCATTAATACTGTAGAGGCCTCAAGTTCAAGGGTGCACGACCACGACTCCAAATGACAATCACCCCCAAACACAGAGCCGGATGCGCTTTCTCTCACACATACGTAGAGACTGGGTGGTGGCCGTCACCGTTACGGCGGTCTACTAGTAGCCCACAGCGGACTACCCCTGACCATCCACGTTTGTACTACTGGGTAGCACCAACGCTCACGTGGATGCATATGTACATGAACTGTAGCTCAGTTGCTGTATCTGCATGCATCACGTTCCCCTTCTGCAACGACTGCAGTCACTCACAATTGATGTTGGACAGCAGCAAGCCTGCAGCCTGCACATGTACACATGGGCCCAGCACTGGCAGGCCTAGGCTCCCAATATTGATTATGAATCGGGCGGTTTTGATTCCGGTGGCGTGTTCAACCGGTGGCCTCATATGATCAGACTACCAGTAGTACATGTATGCATGGAACTGGCCGCACTGTATATATGTGTTCTACTAGTACTGCTAGTACTTGAATTTGGCACAGCGCTGTGTGGTCTACACGACTCGGAGGGTGACCACTGGTAGCGCCCGCTGGGTCGACTTGGACATCCAAGCAAACACGGTCCCAAGACTCTCTGTACAGAGATCGACGTCGAGTTGGCTTTGACACAGGCAGCCAGAGAGCCAGCACTTTAGCCCCCATGGTGTACCACACACGCGCATGCATCCGTGTAGGGATACTATAGTATCACAGAAGAGTACACGGGAGACGACAAACACCACAAAAGAATCTCATCCGAATCAACAGCAACATACACACGATCACCCTACAACCGCGTACGCATCCCTCAGTCCGGCAGGGGTGGGGGTTCACGCCGGGCATCGATACCGTAGTGAGACCCCTGCACACAACTCGCAATGATCAAGCTGATCAAGTTGTCGACAAGCTCTGCGTGATGTGCAAACAGCTCCGCCGTGCGGAACTCCGCATGTCGTACGCGACCCCGCGCGCGCTGAACAGCTTTCTCGCACCTCGAACTCGGCAGCACGCTGCAGCAGCAAACTTGGCCACGGACAACCTGGACCGCACAGCAGCTTCACGGCGATTTGACTCTCGACATCGACTGAACGATTTTGTTGCAACGAGAGATGAGCCTGAGTCGTGAGGCCATCTCTGCAGACACTATCTCGAGATGTACGCGAAACAGGAGCAGGCGTACGTACCTGCAGCTGTGGTCTCGATCGACCGTACTGGCCTCTTCAAGTTGCAATTGCGCGCGCTTCTGCCGGAGCTCCTGGAGTTCTCTTCGGCTAAATCTCAATGAGGTCCCAGGACGCGAATGAGTAGTTCAGATGAATATCACCAGGCTATTGCAGGGCTGCTGTGTGAACAGGATCGGGCTTGATGGTCCCGCGTCGGAACAGAAGGCTGGCCCCATGCATGGGGATGTTGGCGGCAAGCGTCGTGAATTCCGGAGATCATGCATGCATGAGTGCGTGACAGTGTTTCAAAAGAGTTTATGGGAGAGTGTTACAAGGACAAAGGCGGCAAGTCGGGCAGCACCGCGAAAGGAGCAAGCAGACGAAGCAAACACCAAGACACCCACGAACATCTCACCCATCACCGGCGTAGCAAGCGTTTATGGGAGAGTGAATCGAGCTGTGGCAGGTGCTCGAGCTACCGAACGCGAGTTGATCAACTCGCGTTCGGTACAGCGCAGCATGGGCAAAAAAAACATGTACATGGAGTTCAACGGCTCTGCCGAACACCTTTATCTATGCACGCATATGCATGTGATGCAGCACAGAGATCTATGGGATATGAAAATTTTGTCGCAAGTGGTCCGCCAGCACACTGCCCACCACACTATGCATGGGCAGCAGTGATGAGCTCCGCCGCCAGCTCAGCGAGCATGTACACCGTCGCCATCGGACCGGCAAACGGCGGCATCTCTGGCATGACCGACGCATCCACCACCCGCAGCCCCGCCACCCCCTTCACCCTGAACTCCTCATCCACGACAGCCCCAACCGTACACCCTGACACGCTGTGGAAGTACGAGGCCGCTGTCGCCGCCACGCTGCCCGCTGACACAGTATTATTGAAGTCCGGTCCAGGGAGCAGCGGCGTGAGCCCCAGCTCCGGCGCAATCGCGGCGTGCAGCGCCTGAACCTTCTCGCTGCAAGTGACAGCGTTGCGCACATCGACCGGTGTTCCAAAGAAGTTCGCGTCGACGGTTGGCGAGCGGAGGGGGTCAGTCGTGTTGGCGCGCACCGACCCGAGCGCTGTCGGGGTGATGCCGCAGAACGTCGCGATGGAGTTTGGCGGCAGACCGCGGAGGGAGTGGGCGATGGAGGCGGTGTAAGCGTCGCTCGCTGTGATGACGCCGTTGGTGCCGGTGCCGGCAACGCCGAGGACGCCGCCGGCGCCGCGGCGGAATGTGTCCGCGGTTTCGGGTGCAAATATCAGCGTAGCGTTTGCCTCGGGGGCCAGGAGGTCCTCTCGATAGACGTCCACGACGATTGCTGCGGGCCGCGCCTGCATCCACCGTGAGTACCTGAGAGCCAGGTGATTGCAGAAGCGCTTCATGACGCCTCAAGGCTTGCAGAGATGAACATCTTGGGTTGATGTATAGATCTAGATCTTGGGAACGCAAGATGATTGTTATCCATGCCAGGTGAGCATTGGATGTCTAAGGTCAGGCTCTGCACCGCAGCGGCGAGAAGGACAGCTGCCTGAGCGCACTTCACACGTTAGCGCGGTCCCAAAGAGCAGTGTCGGGCCGTCAGGCCGGAACGCATGCATATGGAAGAACTGCGATTGCTTGAGTCTGACTCCTTCATGGCAGACCCCAAAATATTAAGGCATCAATTGGCCTCAAGGCGTCCCAACACTACACAAGACAAATGCGGCACAGGAGCCTCAGCGCTGCTGGCAGGCTCAAAGGAACATGCATGGACAGGGGACGGAGAGGAAGGGTGCGCACGACAGTGTTATCGCCGACCGGCAGCTCAACCAGCTGCGGCACCTCCAGACCCTCCAGCACCGCCGCCGGGCCCACCCCGCTGAGCTGCAGCAGCTGCGGCGACCCGTACGGCCCCGCGCTGCTCACCACCTCCCTCCTCACCAGTATCTCACGCTCCTGCTCCCCCTCCGGCGCGTTGGTCTGCATGTACCGCACCCCCACCGCACGGCCCCCCTCGATCACAATCTTGGACGCCGTCGCCGACTGGATCAGCTCCAGGTTATGCATGCATGTGCTCCCCTCGGCGCCGGAAGACAGGTATCCGGTGCAGGAATCCACGCGGCGGCCCGCGTCGTCGACGGCAAGCAGGTTCGGCCACATCCCATCAGAGGGGGGCCCGGTGCGGCTGAGGGGGTCAGGGTCAGTGGGGAGGCCGACGGCGGCTGCGGCGGCGAGGTACTCACGGACGAAGGTCTGCTGCAGCTCCTGGGGGGGCTGCGCCACCTGCAGCTGCCGCTCGGCGCGGCGGTAGTGGCCCCCTGCGGTCTCAGAGCTGAGGCCTGCGCACAACTGCACCGGTTCACCTAGACTTGACTTTACCAGACATGCTTGCTGACTGCGCGCAGCATCGCCGATCGGCGATGTTGCCGCGGCGAAACAGGAACGTTTGTGTAGCTACTAAGAGTGCCAGTGGTTACGAGCAGCAGCGGTGAAGGAGGGGATGGAGGCGCATGCTGGGCAGTGGGTGCAGTGCTTTAAGGCATCATGATTGATTGACCTGCCCGATGGTGCTGACTGGTGAGCGAGGCTCCAGCGGTGTCCAAGCCTCGTCAGGCGTGAAGCGGGACAGGGCTGCAGCGCCGGACCACCTCGCCGCTGTAAGCTTGATGGTGCAAATGGCGGCTGAAGTCCGCCATGGGTAGCCACACGACCGGCAAGCTCATAATCAGTGTTGGCTACTAGAGCACGGCATATGTGGCCCTATTTATTCGGAGTTGTCAACGTCCTCTGTCGGATAAGGCCAAGCAACTCCAGATTGACTTTCCTGAGAACATTTCTTGACATCCATATCAGGTGAATGGATGGCAGCCCTAACAACCCCGCAAAGCGACCCTGCACTGCTGAAAAAGACACGCACGATTTGACCGCGGCGATGTCACAGAGGCCACACCGCTGGGGCACACCTGCGAAAGACCATCGTGGTGCGTCAAACGTGGCCAGCGCCGGCTTGGTCCACTGCCCGGCATTGATCGAGCTGGAGCCGCCGAGGGTGCTGCCGGTGAGCTGCGTGGCAACGCGGCCCCCCAGCCCAGGGTTCGGCTGTGTCACGATCGCCTCCGTGATGCCCGGGTCCGCCCACGCATCGTTCGCCAGCCGCGGCGACCGCACCAGCAGCTCCTGGGACTCGTTCCGGCGCGCCCCCCGCTCCAGGAGGACCACGGAGGCCTGCGGGAGGGACTCGCAGAGGCGCGCGGCGACAGCGCAGCCGGCGGTGCCGCCGCCGATGACCACAAAGTCCGCGGCGTCAGGCGTTCCAGCAGTGTCGCTGCCCATGTCATCACCGTCACCATACACACCTGTGGCTTGATGGTGTGACTGCTCTGTGGCGGCGGCGGCTGTGGGGATGATAGTGAAGGTGGAGAGGGCCAGGAGGCCGAGGCCGAACACCAGCAATGGAGCTGCTTCCGACGGTACCATGGACCGTGCCGTCATGATGCCAACATGCACTCCCATGCTCCACCTGCGGCGTTCAGCTTGCTTGAATAGCGACTTCCTGCGGTGTCAGCGCCGACGGACGTGTATGGGGATTGCATTTTCAATGGGCCACGCGCACGCTTCGTCCGGGCGCCAGTGTGACGTCACGTCTGTTCTCGTCCAGCTGCAATGGCGAGCACTGGGAGTGTCACGCAGGCAGACAACGCGACGACCCGCGGAACGATTGATCGCTCTAGATGCGTCTCAGCCTCGCTACAGCTGTGAAAGGCACGTTGCATTGCGATACAGCATAGTGGCTTGCTCAGTGGCTACAGCTGTGCCAATCGAGGCGGCGACAGACATGGCCATGGTTTTGAAAAAAACAGTCCAGCATGAGCATGCAGTTTGACAATTGTATCTCGATAGTCCCCGCTTGGTTGATCTGGTCGGACGATGGGCTCTTCAACCATCGGTAACACCAAGGTGTCCGGTCTAGAGCGACATCGCACGCAAGAACGAGTCAGCAGAGGCCGTTGACCTTCAAGTGGTGCTGCTATAGTCGCACCTGCAGATCTCTGTCGCGCTGCATGGAATAGGATCACCGTATAGCGATTGCAGGCACATATCAATTGCCGCATTACGACCATGCTGCCAACGCTGCCAGCGCCTGTATCAACTCGGTTCACACCTGTATCGGAGTTCCGGACGCTATTCTGTCTAAGGCGTGTCTGCCTGAGCTGCGAGAGGCTGCCATGTACACAATGTTATGGCCGGTGTACTCAACTCTACACCAAAGCCGGGCTTGGCGGAGGTCGTGGTACCAGCGGAGCTGGAGCTGAATGGACCTGCGTCCCGTTTCCAATTCGTCGACACGTGCGTTCATCAAAATGCAACCATCCCAGCGCGTGGCTGTAGAAGTCATTGTGTATAATCATTTGCGATGGCAATACCAAACTGGTCACGGCTGTGTCCATGAGCTCCACGAGTCGCAGCGAAGCGCGCCTGTCAACTATGGAAGGCGAGCCGCAACTGCAACTCGCAACGCCAATATACTGCAGTTTGATACAACACAACTGACCGCGTCTGGCCTAAGACGGCTTGCCTGCCACGCCTGGCGCGATGACCAGTCCGTTCTCTACCTCGAGACAGAGTGGGTGCTACAGGTGCAGAGGTCCACCCAGGAAGGCGCATCCACGCCGACATATGTTGAGCAGATCTTCACAGGTGAGCTAGATATGCAGATGTGATGTGCAGGTCCTATGCATGACTATGTCAGAGATGCCACCGACTGCCCAGTCTTGGTACCTGCTGGTTGCCAGCCTCTGTGCACACACATGGCAACAGCATGTTGACAGTCCACCATATCATGTCGGCAGCAGCTGTACAGCTATCTCCTGCTGCGCAATATGACCCTGAGGACCATCTTGCTGACGGTCCCTGGCACCCACCGCTAGCATGCATGGAGACATGTCTCCATCAGTAGTGAAACAATGCAGCAGCCGACATCATGCACTGTTTTACATGCTGGTCTGTACATCATCCTGCTGATGGACCTCTGTTGGCATGTTGTGCAGTCGTCTGGACCATACTCCTGGGCTGTGCACTCTGTCACCTCTGTGCACAGCCCTGTGTGACTGTTGTAGCCGACGCAACGTGACAGTGACAGTGACACGGCTGCGTCGAATCAAACACGCAGAAACCAGATCAAGTGTTGCTCAATGTGCCAATGGTAGGCTCTATCAAGTGTTTGCGCATCAACAACCAGTCGGCCAATCGGGCTCGATGTGCACGTTTGGCTATATCTCTCACATGGAGGCAAAGCTTACGATGGGGGAGAACACTCAGGCCAGCAGTTGATCCAATGTCGCATACTTTGTCTGCCAGCATTGGAGATTCTCGCGAGCGTATCAAGTCACATACGATTGGCATGTTGTGAACTCGAGAACGCCTTCAGACCTTCTAGTTACGGACTGCTGTACTGTCTGTACTGAAACAGCTGCACCATGCTGTCCTACCTGGGTACCTTTGGCACAACACTCAAGCTGTATCTACCCTCAACACTCTATGGACCCACGGTCTTGCATCGGCTGGCAATTATGCACATTGCAGATGCTGATGAACTCTGTGACACGGTAGCCCAATGTGGGTATGATTCAGCTTTGGTGTTTAGGCTCTGCAGTCACCACACTTTCTAGCAGTAGAACAGTCCCACTGGTGACAGAGCTTGCTAGGCTCAGATGGGCGCCCACGCCCCCCATGCATGGTTCTCTACTGTCAGGAGAAGATGAATGCGTGCGGCTGGACTCATTTCTGATCATTCACGTCGCCCCTGCCGCTCACGGTATCTTGGCAGAAACAAAGGTAGGTCTCAAACTCAGAGTAACGCAGTAACAACAGTCACACCGTCATTGCAACAGCCACTGCAGCTTTGTACAAAGCAGTCTGCAGCTGGTACAACATGTATTCACAGGTATACTGGAGTGGTAGTAGATCTAGATGTCTCTCAACATGTACAAGATCTCCCATGATGTGTGTGCAGTGCTGAGCCGACTCCACATGTGGGCTTCAGGAGCCCCCACAAGCCGCCAACCAGGGTGCAGTGCATCCTCATCATCTCTAACGACCTGCATTGTCCGCAGCGATGACCTCCGCCGCCAGCTCAGCGAGCATGTACACGGTGGCCATCGGCCCCGAGAACGGCGGCAGCTCCGGCAGCACCGACGCGCCCACCACCCGCAGCCCCTCCACCCCCTTCACCCTGAACTCCGCACTGAACACGCTCCCCAGCGCGCATCCACCACCACAGTGGCAGTTCGAGGCCGCCGTGGCCCGTACGCTTGTTTCATACGCGCTGCCGTTGCTCGGCACACCCGGCCCGGGCACGACAGATTGCAGGCCTAGCGGCTCCCGCAGCAGCTCCTGCACAGCACGCAGCCGCGCCGAGCACGCCCGGCGTCGCGCGCGTCGGCGGCATTGCCAAGGAAGTTTGTATCAACGAGGGGACGCTGCAGGGGGTCGCTGCTCGCAGCGCGCACGGAGCCGCGGGCGCAGGGGTTGACGCCGCAGCCGGATAGGAGCAAGGTGCCAGAGAGGCTGGGACGCCTGTGCCCCCCCATGAAGGAGTATGCGTTCTCGATTGCAAGGACGCCCGATGTTGCCGTGGTCGCTACTCCGAGGACACCGCCGCGGCTGTCATTGAATGATGCAACCCACTCCAGAGCCAGCGCTGCGGTGGTGTTGTCCTCCGGCGAGAGGGGCACGGCGGTGTAGATGTCGGCCACGAGGTGAGTAGCCCGGGCTTGCAGACCAGTGTTGGGTTGCGTTGCAGCATTTCCAGGACTGCCACCCCAAAATTAGACGTGAATATTCGGAATTATTCTATGTGATTGGGCCCGATGACACAACACTGCTGCAGACACCCACACCAGATTCCTCGGAGCGCACGTTGCGAGCTCTGGGAATGATAGACGTGCCCATCCGGAACTCCCCGGCCAAATGTAGCAGCCGCTACATTTCTGTGTATGCAGTACTTTCTCAGGGGTTGGATTCCTCAGGCATTGGATTCAGCATCCGAACGCAATTGGAAATTTTGTTCATCGAGGCGATGTTTGAGAATCAGCAAACACGGAGGGGAGCATCAGGGCGGCACACCACAGCGTTCTCGCCAACGGTCACTTCCACGAGCTGCGGCACATGACTGGAGACAGGTACCCTGTGCATGCGTCCACGCGGCGGTCCGCGGCATCAACGGCAAGCAGATTCGCCCACATCCCATCGGTAGGGGGGCTGGTGCGGCCGAGGGGGGCGGTGTCGGTTGCGATGCCGGCGGCGGCTGCGGCGGTGAGGTTCTCCGGAACGAAGGTCTGCTGCAGCTCTGGGGGGGGGGGCTGCGCCACCTGCAGCTGCCGCTGACAGCGGCGGTACAGCGCCCCTGTGGTCTCAGAGTCCAGCCCTGCAACAGCGGCGGTTTACTTGGAAAAGCGTAACGCCAGAAATTGCTGCAGAGTGCACACGGCATGCGCGGCGGGGACGGGGGCGGCGGGACGTTGCCGATGCGGATCATGATCCCTATCAGGTCAGCGCTCGATGTACACATGATTCGCGGCAGTGCTGTCTGTGGTGGAGACCCAATGCTTCTTGCTGCTCACGTGCGTAGGTACGCAGCGCGCGCTGCGCACTGGCCTCGTTTCGGCACAACACTTTGCTCTGGCAGTACACGTGGCTGCAGTGAAGACACCGAGCTCCATTCAATTTTGAACAAACATGAGGGGGAGCCAGAATACAAAAGCCATCGTCTCTGGTGTTGACCCTCTAGTAAAGTAAAGAAAAGTGAATCTGAATATACTGAGCCGTATCCTATTGGGCATTGACAACTCCAAATTAACGGGACCACATATGCCGTAGTTGTCTAGCGCTCGAGCAGCAGCCACCTTCTACAGCTCACAGCATCTAGGCGACTGCCTCATCCTACTTCACTCTACTTTGCTTTGCCACAGGACCGGCAGGCAAGCACACTTAATCCCGCAGATGTGTCTGGAGGCGAAAGTGCGAGTGCTCACCTGCGGAAGACCGTTGCGGTGCATCAATCGTGGCCAGGCGCTGCGGGGGCTTGGTCCACTGCCGGGTATTGATCGAGCTGGAGCCGCCGAGGGTGCTGCCGGTGAGCTTAGTGACGGGGCGCCCTCACAGCCAAAGATCAGCCTCTGTTTCAACTGCCTGTGTGATGCCCGGGTCCGCCCACGCATCGTTCGCCAGCCGCGGCGACCGCACCAGCAGCTCCTGGGTCTCGTTCCGGGGCGGCCCCTGCTCCAGGAGGGCCACGGAGGCCTGCGGGAGGGCCTCGCAGAGGCGCGCGGCGACAACGCAGCCGGAGGTCCCGCCCCCAATGACCACAAAGTCCGCGGCGGCAGGTGATCCAACAGGGTTGCCGCAGACGCCATCATCAGCGCCGTATGTGCCTGTGAAGCGACATCCCGACCCTTTGGCGGCGGTGGCGGCAGCAGGGCTGATAAAGGAGAGGATCAGGAGGGTAAACGCCACGCATGCTCCTTCCAACAGCCTCCTGCCAGGACACATTCCCATGCATATGCACCACCTGCGGCATGTGAGCGGCGTGAACTGAGATTGATGTGATGCAGTTGAAGCTCCAGCCGCCTCGGCACACCACACGTGCAACACCCAATCAGAGGTGTCGTTGGGCAGCCTGTGCTACTTTATGACCTTTCACTGATGCATGCATGCTTCATATGCAGGCTTCAATCACAATGTTCACAGTTGGCATGTTGGCAAGCGAGCTCTCTAGCTAGCATCTGTTTGGCAGAGCCACTGTTTGGCAGAGCACCACAAAGGTTTGTTCAACTGTCAAAGAACTCGCGATCTCATGAACATCAAGTCGACGGACTTGGGCATTATGAAAGAGCGAACGGGGCGAAATAGACACAGTACAGAAGTATCTATCAGAAATGTTGATCGAATTGATCGGACTAATGGCCATGCAGCGGCCACAACTGCTCGTGACACCAATTTCTCGCGCCCACCATCAATGTTGCAAGCAATAAGGACTCAGAAGAGTTGACCCTCCCCGCTGGCAATGGACACCTGGACGGGACATGTAGTTGACGTCGAGTACCGTCCAGTTGTGAAAACACAGTCAAACCTACAGATCGGTGTTGCGCTGCCAGAAAGCGGACCGTTGTATAGGGAGCGCGTGAGAATACTGATTGCGGGAACACAGCCATAGGCCTTAATTATGACAAGTCCGCGATGCGAGCAGCATAGATGCCCGTGAGGCTTGGCCGTTGGGCACCCGCGTCACACCTGCATGGGAGTGTTCGACGATATTGCTTCTGCAGAAATCTTTCTGGACTACGAGAGAAACTGCTTCCTGTATACAGCGGTATGGTGCGCGTAGTCAACGGTACGCCACAGCTGGCCATGGGCGGACCGCCCAGATCGCAGTGCAGCTGGAGCTGGTTTCATTTTGCCAACTCTTCAAAGCATGAATGTACCACAGCGAGAGCATCCTAACGAGGCTGCACCTGTAGCTGCAGACATTTCTGTGCGCGCAGAACAATCTACGTCGTTTTTTACAGCACAACGGCCTATGAGCTCTACGAGGTGTCACTGTCAATCGCGCAATTCAACCTCTCAAGTCGAGACGCACCTGCGAGGACCTATGGAGGCTTGACACGAATAAGAAACTGGTTGAAGTTTTGTAGCATGTGTACGGTCCTGCCGTGTCGTAGCTCAGGCCATATTTGTTGAATATACAAACGCCACCCCATATATATAGCCAACTGATTTTCTCCGCTGCAGTGCATAATGCAGATTAGCACTTGCCGTAAGTACTTGGGCAGCTTCCTCTTTGTGGTCTGGGTGGTTGCTGCCTTGCTTCGGTTGTCGCTGGTGACCACGCCTGCATTCGGTCGACTGCGTAACATGGCAATTGCTTCAGTTGTGCCATCCATCACATAGGCACACGGAGCAGCACAGGTACTGATGATCACACCTTCTCCCGTCACGAACAAGGCTCTGCTGACCTCTAGCGCAGATGCAACGCTGGTGTGCCCGATATTAGACTAAAGTCGGTGTCCGTGCAGCGGACAGCCATTCAGCACAATGCACCTGATGCAGCGATGCCCAGTGAACACCCTTCAACACTGCACTATCAACAGACTTTACAGTGGGTCCACTCTATGGCCATAAAACGAGCTCACTGCTGCTGTAGCTTCAACTAGCTTGCTACTGGATGCTAGCCTCGGCTAGATGCCCACTGCCGCGCCCCCCCTAAGTGCAAAGGGCATGCAAGTGCCTCACAGCACCTTTCTTTTCGGAAACCAAGGTCCCCCGTCTTATACGCAGGACGCCTGTGCTAGCCTAGGCGTTGTTGCAGAGACAATCAGGACGAAGGTATGAGCAGACAACACCATTGGCCGCAGCACCCCTGCGGTGCGATCTGGGTCCGCTGAAGCGGCGACGAAACACTCAATGACACACGCGCAGATTGCTCCGCGACATCCATCTATCCACTGCAGCATCCCAACAGAACCACGTCAACACGTTCACAGAGTCCACACTATCTTGACTCACCTGCGTGGGCTGCGGTGATGCGCTCGGCCGCCAGCTCAGCGAGCATGTACACGGTGGACATCGGCCCCGCGAACGGCGGCAGCTCCGGCAGCACCGACGCGTCCACCACCCGCAGCCCCTCCACCCCCTCCACCCGGAACTCCGCGTCCACCACGCTCCCAACAGCGCAGCCACCGCCAAAGTGGTAGATCGTGCCCGTCCCATTGCGCACAGACATCTCTATAGCAGCGGCGGAAGCATTGCGGAACGGAACGTCCAGCTCCGGAGCAGGCGACTGCAGGCCCAGCGGCTCCCGCAGCAGCTCATGCACAGCACGCAGCCGCGACAAGCACGCCACGGCGTCACGCACGTCCGCGTCGGAGCCGAGGAAGTTTGTGTCGAGCACCGGAGGCTGCCGGGGATCGCTGCTGGCAGCACGCAGCCTCCCACGCGCTGTTGGGTTAATACCGCAGGTCGAAAAAAGGAGGTTCTCGGGCCCCGGCTGGAAGGCCACGTTGCTGAAGATGGAGTATGCATTCTCGGCGGCCAGCACGCCGTTCGAGGCCACTGCCGGGACTGCCAGCGCACCTCCGCGGCCCGCCTTGAATGACGCGATGGACTCCGGCGACATCGCGGCGGCGGCGCTGCCCTCCGGTGCGAGAGGCACGGCCGTGTAGAGGTCAGCCTCTACTGTTGCGGGCCGTGCCTGCAGCAGAACCGTCAGTGTTATGTCCTGCCCGTCTCTGTGGGTTGCACACCCACGCCGGCGGGTTCTGCTTGAGGTAGTTACGGCTGTGTCATGGGTGCGTTGAGCTACTATAGAGCTAGCTAGCTAAAAGCACCCATGGCGCAGCCGAAGCTACGTAGTAGGTGGGTGTGTTCTCGCGATGCTCGCTCTCCCACGGTGCTGCCCGCGCCGCCGCCTTTGTCCTTGTAACACATGACAGACGGACAACACTCAATGCCATGCATTGGCAGATGGTGGCTCCTATGGCTCGACTCGCACATGATCCTGTGCATGAGCCTCGTGGACCCGGTGCGTGCGGACCTCGGATGCATGGTGCTTGTGGCAGGTGCAGGGTGCTCAGATCGTGATGCGTCCTGATGTAGCAAACCATCTACTAGTAGTACTGCGCGCGTAGATGGCACACTGGCAGACATATGTGACACATAGCTGATGCGCATGCATGCCAGGGCGCACACCACAGTGTTTTCGCCGACGGGCAGCTCCACGAGCTGGGGCACCCCCAGGCCCTCCAGCACCGACACTGGGCCGATCCCGCTGAGCTGCAGCAGCTGCGGCGACGCGTATGGCCCCGCGCTACTCACCACCTCCCTCCCCGCCGCAATCTCGCGCTCCTGCTCCCCCTCCGGCGCGTCAGTCTGCAGATACTGAACCCCCACCGCGCGGCCGCCCTCGATCACGATCTTGGTTACCGTTGCAGCCTGGACGAGTTTCAGGTTGTTTGCGCATGCGCCGCCCTCGGCCATGGCAGGGGAGAGGTACCCTGTGCAGGAGTCCACGCGGCGGCCTGCGGCATCTACCGCGAGAGCGTTTGGCCAGATGCCGTCGGTGGGGGGCCCAGTGCGTGACAGGGGGTCAGGGACAGTCGGGATGCCGGCTGCGGCTGCGGCGGCGAGGTACTCAGGAAGGTAGGTGTGCTGCCGCTCTGGGGGGGGCTGCGCCACCTGCAGCTGCCGCTCAGCGCGGCGGTAGAGGTCCCCCGCGGTCGCGGAGTCTAGTCCTGCAGCACGGCATCGAATCAAGAACGGTCCAGACGTCCGACGGATGCGGTGGCGTGTATGACGCATGGACATGTTTCAGAAGCCATGTAGCATGGATATCACGGGGTGCTGTGGCCGCGCCGTCCGTGCGTTGGGCAGCAGCATGGGTCCCGTACCAGCAAAGCCCCAGGTGTCGCTGTCGAACGTGGCCAGGGGGGGCTTCGTCCACTGCGCCGCATTGATGGAGCTCGAGCCCCCCAGCGTGCGGCCCGTGAACTGGGTGATCGTTCGCCCAAGCAGGCCCGGGTTGGGCTCCGTCTCGATCGCCTCCGACACCCCCGGCATGCCCCAGGAGGCAAATATCAGCCGAGGCGAGCGCACCACCAGCTCCTCCTCCTCGGTGCGTGGAATGCTACGGTCTAGTACCACTACGGAAGCCTCTGGAAGGTTCCCGCACAGGCGCGCAGCAAGCGCGCAGCCGGCGGTTCCGCCGCCGATGACCACAAAGTCCGCCTCGGTGGGCGCGTCGAGGCCGGAGATGGCATCGCCGTATGTGCCGTATGCGCCTGGCTGTGGATCTGTGAGCTCGAGCGTACGGGCAGTGGCCGTGCTCACGGGTGCATGCATGTGCGTGGTGGCCACAAGGGCACACGTTGCTGCTGCAGAGAGCGTTGGAACGAGCGTGCGCGGCAACATACCTGGTGTCGTGGGCCCAGTGCGCGAGCTTCACCTGCATGCATATCCGTTGGAGGTATATATGCTGTGGGTGATGGTGGTCTTTCATGGTGCTCTGGCGGCAAGGTTCACCTGACCCCTTGGCTCATACATGATCAACAAAGTTGACTGCATGATCAAAATACGCCAGCCCGAGGGCCTCTGGGAGCTGCAGCTTCGCACACGCGTGTCATGTTTGTTTCCGTTACAAAAGAGTTAACGGGAGAAAAGAAACACTGAAACCGAATCTCATCCTGTTTGTTTCCGCGGTTTCGTTTGGAGGGTCTACGCAGAACCGAGTTGGGGAGCCCTCGTGTGTGTGTGGGTGTATGTTGCATTTGATTCGGATGAGATTCGGTTTCAGTGTTTGTTTTCTCCCGTTCGCTCTTTTGTAATGAGTTGGGGAGCCCATATGGGGGAATATCGGCTTTGTCGCACGTGGTCAAGGTGACAAGACTTTACAAACGAGTGAACGGGGGCAGACAAACACCAGAAACACGTGACTAGAGGGCCGTGACTGCAGAGGTGACGTGAGGCGTACGTGAGACGTACGTACAGTTTGAACTCGGACAATTTAAACTCGGACCAGCACCCACCGCGGCCGAGAGCCACGCACATCCGAGGCTATCAGCTTTGTGAACCATCGCGGAGCGTAGACATGTCACATTGGGTTTATGCCACTTGCAATCTGCTCACTGTATACGTATACGTAGTAATGTCACAGTACGGTGACAAGCTGTACAGCTGTGCACGTGTGCTACACCGTGTCACAAGGACAAATTTCTCTGGCTTAAGCCAGAGATGCAGGTAGCACCGTAGGGCACAACTTGAAACCTGTGCTACAGTGTGTGTCGTCCTTCCAGTTGGGGCTTGTCTCGACTGGTTCAACGGCAGTTCAAGTGATTCGGCGACTTGTATGTGTTGTCGCGTGTATGTCGTATGCCTCGAGGTGACAAGATCTCGACCCAGTCGAGGTGAACACTGTTGGCACCTCGGTCTCAACAGCAGCCTCGACCCACCATGTGCACCACAGACCCACACAATCAGATTGGAGCACAGACTGAGTGATGCTTTCAGAGCCGCCTGCCTGTCCACCTGAGCTTAAACTTTTACAAAAGAGCTTGAATTTTCTACGGACCTGCGATGGCCTCCATGAGAACATGGCCACGTGCCGTCTCCACGTCGACGTCCAGATCCACGGTACCACCCGAGGTGGTTCGTTTTACAACTATTGAGGTGGCTGGTGTCGTATGGTGACCATGGCGCAGGCACGATCCGTGCTGATGGGCGGCGTACCTGGATCGGCGTCAAGTGCAACGCGACTCGTGGCCTGGCTACAGAGCAGCGCGAAGCATAAATATAGAACAGATATGCAGCTTCTGCGGTCTGGCCACTGTGGTCGAGTTCCCCGGTTCAGGGCTGCGGAGCACGCTGAGCGCTGTCACGTCGTTGATATCGATATCTGGATTCAACGGGTTGATATCTGGATTACTGACCGCACGCAGCACGGCAGATACATAAGCAATTCCGAGAATTGCGATACGTCCCACAATTTGCTGACGACAGTGGCCAGCTGCGAGTATATGTCTGGGAACTGCTTGCGCACTGAAGCATGCAACCCCCTGCAGCACGACGCCACGGCTTGGCAGGTGTAGTTGTAACACGTACTGTGGCTTACGGGAACATGGACCCACCCCGACTGCTGCAGCTGCATGCCTCCCGCCTGAAGACTGTGCACAACTTGCCCTGCCCCCGCGGCCGAAGACAGTGCACAGCAGCTTGCCGTCACCATGGGAACCACGGACAGATCGTGGCCACGCGTGGTAACGATCGACACCACTACAAGAATGACTTGACCAGGGACAGGCTCCCGGAGGGCTGTTTGGGGAGCTCTCCCGGGTGATCGAGCGCGACTTCAGCGCCACTCGAATAGCTATATTGCGATAACCGTGGTCGCCGATCGTGCGATATGTTGTACCTATGAGTATCTGTGGGTGTTCGGTACGAGCCTGCGCGTTCTGGGTGATGCATGTGGATCGTCAGGACCGTGTGTTTGTGTGTGCAAGCCACCTGCTTCGGTCCCCGATGTTCGAGATCAGCATGCGCCGGCGTCGTCCGTCGACGTAGAGACAATTTACGTACCCATTTGCGTTCTGTTTGCCGAGCACGAGTGCTGTGGCGGCATCGTGAGACTCTGTTGAGCGTGGGGACACGCAGGTGAGCTGGTTCCCAGATCCGTCACCGCCTACGAATCACTAGATTCTTCGTACCCAATGACAGTCAAGTCTATCCTGCGCTTGGTGTCTGTCGATTTCGCGTGATTAGACGTGGAAGTCACTGTCTTCGCCGGTTGTAAGTATCGTTCAGTCCATCTCGTGGCTGGTAGGATGACAAACCTGGGCGTCAATAACGCTCGTTTAGGCTGCACATAGTCAAATATCTGCATATTAATGGCTTCGGAGTAGCCACTGGTGTATCATATGGCGCTTGGTCCCTCATGCGACGCGCGATTCCAGGCTGAGGTGCTTACTGCCTTCCTTTCGTCACCTTTGATAACGCGTATATCGGTCTACGCTGCGCCCATGGACACACTACAGATCGTTGTTGTTCACATGTGTGTCGTCTCGCCGTCGTTGAATGTCGAATCGGGCGCGTTCTGGCGAGGCCGACTTGGCTCGAGCTTTCCCAGGACGCACATCAGGCATGTCCCTCGCTCGCCGAGTCTCCGCTCGCGCCAGAAACGGCGTACATCTTAATAATGTAACTAAAGTGTGATGTTTGTGCTCTTCTGCGTCTCTTTATCGTCTTCTGTGGACGGATCGCGTTGCCCGGAAGTCGTTGTCGCGGGCGTATTTTTACTCTGTCCGTGGTAATTCGGCTTCCGGGTAATGCCGACGGGGAGCGTAAATCACATAGGATGCACCATTTCGTCGTTGAGCGTCGCATACATGCATCATAAAGTATTGGTATGATCACAGACAAATTACAGCTCGTGTCGCGCCGATCACCCATCGCCGCTGCGCCATGGCAATATGCCACCACTCGCCTACCGGGAATCCCCATCAGCTCTACAACTTTGTCACATCACATATCACCGCCCTGGCGCAATGGTTGCCGCTCTGCTCAAGCTCTGTCATACGAGGGCCGGCATCCGGCAACCAGGCCTGCGCTTTGCAGTCGGATCAGCATGAAACGTAAATCAGGCAGAGACATCTATGGGCGAAATTCTCTCTTCTTCTACTTGACTCCTATTACGACCAGCAGACGGTTGCTTGTGTTCAAAGACGTTGTTGTCGTGCCGTATCCAGCTGTTGCCTGCAAATGGGATGCTTTCAGAGGCATAGCAGTCACCACGACGTGCCATCGTGCTCATCATAGTGCACAACTGCTGAAAATTGCATCACAGGCGGGAGCAATCCTCACCTTCAGCTTGTGGTGGCAGGCCAATGGTGGCTGCATCTGCTACCTCACAGGCTTCTCATTTGCCAGACTGCTCATGCAGCCGTTGCCCTGCACCAATCCTCATGTCTTGAAGCAGCCATACACTGTCGGCCTCATGTCAGCGCCAGTGTTGACTGCATGCAACACATCTTTTGCAGAAGCATACCTAGTATGGCGGGCCAGCTTCAGGTTGTCAGCCAGGCTGTAGTGTACTGAAGCAGAAGCTAATCATTCGTGAAGGCACCTGTACCCATCAGCACGTGTCCATGCAAGAGCTAAACATGGCTTCTGCTTGGTGCTCCTGTCTCGAGGAGACACCTGTCGAAGTTCGGGACATTGCTGAGGCGTTTGTGACACCTGTTGCTGAGTACGGCATACCTGCGGTGAAGTGTCAACTTCGTCATGTTGCATTAAGAAGGCAGTACATCTGCATGCTTGACTCCCCTGCACACTCGAACTCGCTGTCACATGTTTTCTGGTCCATCCGCTAGATTGCACAGGAGCGGTCTCCGCTCCTACATGCAGTTTAACACGACCAGACAAATGGGCAACTTCGTACCCCCCAAATAGACATCTCCTGAAGAGGGGGGTCTGCACTCGGGCCATGCACACGTCCACCGGGAACGCGAGCAACTCAGACATCGCCCAGGGCCCTGGGCGGTGTCTATAGACTCACAGTAAGATACTGAATGCTCACAGGCGGTCCCTGGGCTTAACGTAGAAAAGTGCCCAGGGAAAGGCCTGTTTTCGGCCAAAATGCCGTTTTCGCCCATGGACGCGGATTCGGCGCCCAGCGCACGCCCAGTGAGCACAGTGGGTCGAGAACACCCGAAAAACACTGTAATATGTCTCGTAGATGTTCAGCGACCTGTCAACCGGTGTCGTGCGGGTATGTCCGGCCTGTATGTGATGCAGCCATGGAGAGCGGACACCACGCCGGCCTAGACCGGCTTAGCTACCACAGATTTAATCATTGATTGAAATCAAGTAACAGGCGGCATTGCTGTTTGTTTCTGCCGGAACTTGCGTGCAGTTTCTTCACCTCGTGAGGTTGCAAACAACGCAACACAGCATTCTAATGGGCCACAGCAGATACATACACATACCAGAAACACCAGCCTCACATCGCTCAAAATCATTAATACATGTCGTTCGGGCAGTGGCGTTCTTCCGTCACAGAGACTGAAAGTACGCTGCCGTACACCGGCTCATCGAAGCCACGGCAAGAATGATCCCTGCGCGATCTACAACTTACAGTCGACACGTTGTGGCATGATGAATATCTCATATCTTCTTCGTTTTGAAGGGCACGGAGGTGCTGCGAATCTGGCTGTGACGGCCGCGACAGCATTTTCGTTCTCGCAACAAATAAAACAGCACTGCCGACTACGCAATGAATTATCGCTGTTCAACCAGCACCACTTGACGTGAGTGATCCGTGGACAATCAGGATGTCTTCAGTGGGCGTGATGTAGCAGATCACAGAGCCAAGCACACAAAGAGGCTGTGTGTGCAAGTCATTCTGGCTTTGCTACACCTCTGACGCAGTGCAGATTCCCATGACGGTGACGCAGAGCGCATGCTGAGTTCGTCTCGCGTACAAATTTATTGCATTGTTCTTCACAGAAGAATCCAGTCAACTGCATCAGTTCTCTGTCTCTTGCACAATGCTACCAAGCAATCAGCATACAACCTGACTGGCAGTCAGTGTGTCATCGATTGCAATACAGTCTAGATGCAACTACATGATACTATAATTTACGACAAAAATGTCAGCTTTATCAACCAGGCCAGCTGCATCCACATGGTGTTGATACAATGAGCTTCATCAACCGCCGTGCGATCAGCCTCGATCACAGTTGTCAGCATCATCAAAGGTATCCCAACTGTGCCATAATTTAAGCATTCACACCTATTGGAGCCTGTTGTTTTATACTCATGCCATGTACTAGACAAGCCAGAATGCAATGGGGACAGAGCCGCTGGAGCATTCAACCACAGAGCGACAAACCAGACCATCCCCAGGAGTGAACAACACTTGCATTGGTTCTTGATAGCGCTCCAATCGTGCAGAGCAGCTTCCCAACAGCCTACAGGTGAAAGTACATGACCCCACAAGTCACAACGGCTAAGACGCCTACCACAGCAATCGATGACATCAAAGTGAACGTCCCAACACTGAATATATGCATAATAAGGGCGTCATAGGCTCACTGGGCGTGCGCTGGGCACGCACTGGGCGCTGTAGGCGCTCCCTGGGCGAAATGGGTCATTCTGCCCAGGCATGCATACGTTTTTCGACAAAAGGGCCGCTTTCGCCCAGTGACTCAAGACGACCGCCTGTGAGCATTCAGTATCTTACTGTGAGTCTATAGACACCGCCCAGGGCCCTGGGCGATGTCTGAGTTGCTCGCGTTCCCGGCGGACGTGTGCATGGCCCGAGTGCAGACCCCCCTTCCTGAAGATAATAACATCTCCATAAGACATTATGCGACTCGATGTTGAATAGAGACGTCCCATCGATTGGCATATTTCCTGTCGAGCTTAGGCGTACTTGTCTTGACCAATGATCGCTGTGGCACTGGGGTACGACGACAACGCTCTTGAGTTTACGTCTACAGAGACAAAGAGACAAGAAGAAAGCAGCTGTCACTGGTATCAATGGGCATGGTGGTGGCCACACTCTTCGCGGGGCTCGAATATCCAAAGTTGCAGCGTGGAAAACATGTATGTGCACGAATTCGATACAATTTGCCTGGCCGAGACATGAGACAACTCTCCGTGTGTCGAGATGGCTTCAATGCTCCGCGTGTGCGGCATCTAATGGTAGTGTCAATGGCGTGCGTAAATGGCGTGCACCACCACGGCCCCGCGAGGTGGCATGTTATGTGAACTTGAACTTATTCCGGCGTTCGGATGCACGCCGTCGCACATTGAAAGACCCGGAGCAGGAAAGCATGCTGTTCCGGGCGATGGCACCCGACCAAACCACTGCCCGGAAGATGAGAAATTTCGACTCCCGGGCACGCAGACGCGAGCTGCGTGACGCTCAACCCGGAACTCTCAACCAGGAGACCGTAGCCACCAGTGTCCCTGGTCAGCCCGCTCGCCCGGGAGCCTGTCCCTGGTCAAGTCATTCTTGTAGTGCACCATACATGGCTTGCAGCTGCCCGTGTAGAAGCAGTCTTGCAACTGGCGATCGCGGCGGTCGCCCATGGGCCATGAACTACGCCCATAGCTACAGCGTCGCGGTGCTGCCCGCCTCGCCATATTTATCCTTGTAACACAGCAAAGTGAACGGGCGGAGACAAGCACTGCAAAGCATTTCTTTTATGATTCTGCAGAAGAGATTCTGCTTAATTTCTTCCAAATTAACAGCCACACACACCCACATGTACATGTGCAGCGACACTGCAGAAGGGCACGGGTGCATCCATGCATATGGCCACCAGTCAGCCGCTGTGGACTCGTTCGGCAGCTTCAGCAATTGCATGCTTGCGCAATTAATTGCGCAATTAATTGCGCAATTAATTGCGCTTCTCCATGATCCTCCACCCAGCTAGCCGCTAGCTAGCAGCTAGACGCCACGCAGGTGCCCACGCTCCCGGACAGTCACCCGGGTCACCCCGGCCGGACTCCGCGTCGGACATGTACAACCCTTCAAGTAAGTTGTAAGTTCTGCCCTCCATCATGGGGTGCTCCCACCCCACCTCAGGCGAGCCTGAGGGCACGCCTGTCGGCTGTTTTCCGCATGCCGGCACACACGCATGCAGCAGCTAGCCCCCCGCCGCCCGCGGCGGCGGGCCCGCGTCCGCACATGGGTCCACGTGTGGCTGCCCCCTGCAGCGGCTCGCGGCAAGCACCTGTATATGACTGCCATCACGCTTCAGGTTCCATGGAACCTGAAGCATGATGGCAGTCATATACAGGTGCTTGCCGCGAGGAGCACATTTCTTTAAAGACATGTGCACATGTCTTCTCTCCGCACTGCTGCGCTTCCTGCGTCGCTGCCTCCTCCAGTGGCAGGCGCACTACGCGATGCGAGCTAACAGCGTGCCTGCAGCCCTTGCACGCCATCTCCCCCATCATCAACATGGCCGTGTAGCTGCCATTCGTTCGGAACTCTTCCATCGCCGGCGCGCGCTATCATGCAGCTTGTACGACGCCGGAGGGGGGGTCTGCAGAAGGCAGAGCAACAGGCCGCCGACTGTTCATGCCCGGGCCACACCTGCGAACGCTCACTGCTCCTTGTCAAACGTTGCCAGTAATGGCTTGGTCCACTGGCTGACGTTGATCGAACTCGAACCGCCGAGGGTCGCGCCCATGGCCTGCGTGGTGGCACGGCCCCCAAGCCTGGGGTTAACCCAAACGTTTGGGTATGTGGCGATCATCTCCGCGATGTCCGGGTCCTCCAGTGTGAGGCCGCACCAGCAGCTCCTGCGAATCGTTTTGCGGCGGCCCCCGCTCCAGAAGGGCCACGGGGGCCTGCGGGAGGGCCTCGCAGAGGCGCGCGGCGACGGCGCGCAGCCGGCGGTGCCGCCGCCGATGACCACAAAGTCCGCGGCGGCAGGTCCCCCGGCGTTGTCATCAATGCCACCGTCATGGCCGTACGCGCCTGGGAACAGCGCCTCCATGGCGGCGGCAGGAGGGCTGAGGGTGGAGAGGTCCAGGAGGCCGGGGCCAAACGCCACGGCACAAAGGGAGGTGCTCCCACCGATGCCATGCCTGCGTGCATATGCACTCACACACACCACCTGCAGAACTGACCAAAAGAGAGCGTCAAGATCCGATCTGAGTCTTCTGCTCCTCTGGCAATATTGCCCATTAATGGGCACATGCATGCGATCTACAATTTGCATCTAGATCCAGACCTGAAGGTGCTGCCGCTGCACAGCGGGCGCATATGCATGCTATATCGATAGTCTAAGGGCCGAGCCGCGGTGCCTCGGCAGGGCGGCCCGGCCGCCCTGCCAATAGCTATATGGGCCGGGCCGGCCCCTACAGCTACTAGGTAGTAGGGCAGCTGTGGCATGTACTGCATGAATAGAGTAGTGCATACCTAGCCCTACATTCCTAGTGGTATGTAGGGCTAGCCTGACACTATTGGTCATCGGACACGGCCACGAGATAGTGATCAGGCAACGCTGCAGCAGCTTTACACACCGTGACGGTCGCTCTTCTGTCATGAGCTCGAGCGGCACCGCAGGTGGAGGCAGGTGCCTTAGAGGTGCCTCGCCTGTTGACACGTGTCAGCTCGGTTCACACCTGCATCGGAGCGCGCAGCACAAGTACCTTTTTTGTAGGGCCGGCCTGTACACAGCGTTATGCCGTGTACACTAAACGTTTAGTGGAGCGTGACCGGCAAACCATTTTTTAGTTTTTTGTAAAAAGCACGACCGAGGTACGAAAGTTACTCAGAAACATATTTTAAGCATTGCTGCATTTTGTGTTTGTCTTGGTTCGATGTTGTTCGGGAGTTATTTGTCGATCCGTGATGTGACCTGTCAATGTGAACAACCGGGCATGGGCACGGGGGGGGGGGGGGGGGGGGGGGGGGGGGGGTCCACGTCCGGGCCCGGCATCGCATATGTATATGGCCAGGTCACATTCGCGGTCGCGACCCAGGTCACATCGTCCGCTCCATCGCGAGACCACACAGGCCATCGTGTAGCACCGAAGGCATTCAAGATGAAGTGTAAAAGTGTTATGAAGGTGTTTCAAAGCGGTTTCTGCAGTCAACCTTAAGGAGCAGTACATATTTGTTGCACTACTAGGGCCGGGGCTGCTTTGCGCTGAGGGACAGTACACATGCTTTAATCACCATCGCCTTCGTGATAGCAAGCCTGCTTAGAAAAGAAGTTCTGCGAGCAAACTCCATCTCATACTGGTGGCGTGTTGCGAATAAGTCAGTTTTGAAAGGCTTGAACGAATGGGGTACTCTCATGCTGAGGAACAGCCTGCATTCAGAGCTGCTCCTTGTGCCGTCATGAAGCAGTGAATGCGGCGAGTGGGGGCCACGTCAGCACATGAGACCTCCCGGCTGTGGCGCAACAGCGTCATACTGGCGTGGTGTGCAGGAACCACATATAGCGCAGGTATAGCGCAGGTATAGCGCAGCTACTGGCATCCCTGTGTACCTCTGTCGCACATGAAAAGGTAGAGGGACCGCTACAGCTCGCGCACGCGGTGAGAACCTTTCTGAATAGCACGATGCTACTTCCGGCCTAGGCAGTACGGTACATGCAGCCGGTGCCAAGGCAAGGACATATTACATGAATAGCGCTAGCCTCACCAGCCTCAGGGTACAATCCACGGCTTATGAAGCGGCTGCCGGATCAACAGTCCATGGCACAAACTTGCACCGGCTCGCACATACAATCTATCGCCACAGCATCTGCACCATCTCTACCCGCCTGCATGGGCAGCAGTGATGAGCTCCGCCGCCAGCTCGGTGAGCATGTACACCGTCGCCATCGGCCCTGCGTATGGTGGCAGCTCCGGCAGCACCGACGCGTCCACCACCCGCAGCCCCTCCACCCCCTGCACCCTGAACTCCGCATCCACCACGCTGCCAACAGCACATCCACCAACAAAGTGGTAAAGGGGGCCAGCCGCATTGCGCACCGACTCCTCCAAAGCAGCAGCGGAAGCATTGTGGAATGGCACGTCTAGGCTCGGGGCCGCCGACTGGAGGCCCAGCGGCTCCCGCAGCAGCTCATGCACAGCACGCAGCCGCGACGTGGCCGCAACAGCGTCCCGCACGTCAGCGGTGGTGCCGAGGAAGTTTGTGTTGATGAGGGGTAGCTGCAGGGGGTTCGTGCTCGCAGCGCGTACAAATCCACGAGCTGTGGGGTTGATGCCGCAGATCGAAAAGATGACATTTTCCGGCTCGCCCGGAAACGCGATGTTGTTGAAGATGGAGTAGGCATTCTCGGCGGTCAGCACGGCGTTCGAGGCCCCGGCTGACACTGCGAGGGCGCCGCCGCGGCCGGCATTGAATGCTGCAACGGACTCCGGGGACAATGCTGCAGCTATGCTGGCCTCGGGCGCCAGAGGAACGGCCGTGTAGAGGTCAACGACTGTGTGGCCGGCCCTTGCCTGCAGCAGCACTGACCGTTCGCTTACGCTCGCACCGTCTCAGTAAAGTAACGTAGATCTGAATGTGGCGTCTCTGTGGAATGCTTACACATGCCGGCGGACACTGTTGTCCGCAGGCTACCAATGCGTGTCATGCAAGGGTGGATGATAGCTGCTTTTCAGGCTGGACATGCTTTGGCACATGATGCCAGGCTGGCCGCCAAAGCCCGGTGCTCATATCAGGTGCAGGTGCTCCTGAGCCATGCATATGACGCATTGCATTATAGCATGCAACATACCACGAGGGCACATGTGGCCATGGGTGACACAGACACAGCTGCTCGTGCTTGCTCGTTGCCCTGGCGGTGCTACTGGCCCCTCCGCCGGCGGCTCTGGCCTTGTAACACACACACAGCTGATGTACATGCATGCAGCTGATGCACATGCATGCAGTGGTGCGCACCACCGTGTTCTCACCCACCGGCAGGTCCACCAGCTGCGGCACCCCGAGGCCCTGCAGCACCGCCGCCGGGCCCACCCCGCTGAGCTGCAGCAGCTGCGGCGACCCGTACGGCCCCGCGCTGCTCACCACCTCTCTCAGCGCCGCAATCTCCCGCTCCTGCTCCCCCTCCGGCGCGTCGGTGCGCAGGTACCGCACCCCCACCGCGCGGCCCCCCTCGATCACAATCTTGGTCACCGTCGCCGCCTGGATCAGCTGAAGGTTTGCTGCGCATGCGCCGCCCTCGGCAATGGCAGGGGAGAGGTACCCTGTGCAGGAGTCCACGCGGCGGCCCGCGGCATCCACCGCGACGACGTTTGGCCAGATGCCGTCGGTGGGGGGCCCAGTGCGGGAGAGGGGGTCCGGGTCGGTCGGGATGCCGGCAGCGGCTGCGGCGGCAAGGTACTCAGGGAGGTAGGTTTGCTGCCGCTCTGGGGGGGGCTGCGCCACCTGCAGCTGCCGCTCAGCGCGGCGGTAGAGGTCCCCCGCGGTCGCGCCATTGAGCCCTGCAGCGAGTATCAACGATCAGGAGTTGTAGCCGATGTGGTGCACCAACTTGAGTGGCTGTGGCATGTCGGGTCTGAAGTCGGAAACAGCAGCCGCAGCATGAAGACCCACAGGCGCCGCAGCACACTGCGTATAGTATGACTATGATACATGCACGATCATCGACACCTCGATATCGAGGTGAATCGATCGATCGGGTGAATGCGATCATCTGGTTACCGGTATGCGTGCACGGCCCGGCGGGGCAATGGGGATACTGTGTCTTGGGCTTGAGCACTACCGTGCTGAAGCCGTACTCAGGCCTGTGACACTACAACTGCTGCAAGTCATGCCACGGCATCCAGCCAATGCTTGAGATTGCCTCCTACAGGTACAAATCATGTGCCTCAAGTGCTGCCAATGGCTCCTCCTCCCGCTCGCCCTTGCCTCCAAAGTTATGGAAACGGCAGTACTAGTAGGATCACAGAGTGGGCAGGACTGATCAGTCCATGAAACACGCCGCAGCTGTCGACACGCGGAAACGCAGCAAGCTGTATGGACTCCTTGATGTCAGGGGCGCGCTTGCGTGGCCATCGCGCCTGATGGCCAGCAGCATGCAAATGGGGCTCGTATTACCGCGCACCAGCAAAGCCCCAAGTGTCACTGTCGAACGTGGCCAGGGGGGGCTTGGTCCACTGCACGCCGTTGATCGCGCTCGAGCCCCCCAGTGAGCGGCCCGTGAGCTGGGTGATCGTCCGCCCTCCTAGCCCGGGGTTGGGCTCCGTCTCGATCGCCTCCACCACCCCTCCCGGCATGCCCCAAATTTCAAAGAACAGCCGCGGCGAGCTCACGAGCAGCTCCTCCTCCTCGGTGCGCGGCACGCTGCGGTCAAGGACCACGATCGAAGCCTCTGGAAGATTCTCGCAAATGCGCGCGGCAAGCGTACAGCCGGCAGTTCCGCCGCCAATGACAACAAAGTCTGCTGCGGTGGGCGCTGCCGGGCTGCTGGCATCGCCGTACGCGCCCGGCTCCGAGTCTGACTGCTTCAGTGTACGGGCGGCGGCTGTGCACCCCGGATTATGCATGCGCATGGTGGCCACAAGGGCACACAACACTGCTGCAGAGAGCATTGGCGTCTGGATACCTGTGTGTCAGGTCCACCTGCATGCAGGCGCAGCTTTGAATGGAAGCTTCGTTTTCAATATCATCAGCTGCTTGCTGCACCACGTCAAATGTGCCATCAAACAAACAATAAATGATTATTACTGTAAGTGATCAACAGCAGACGAGTGTTGGGACCTAAGCCTAGCCAGGCCTGGGCCTGGCTAGGCTCAAGGCATTGTGGGCCTGTACACGACCAAATGATTCCAAATGATTCTATGAACGTCATGTTTGCAAAATCATGCAAATTCATGAATGCATTGGTAGACAGGTATTTGACAATGAAGGGGTCACTCTTGATCAGTTTGTTCCTGGTGCCAGTGGTTTTTGTACCCAGAAATGTAAAGTACTTACCGAGCTCAGTAACGTTAACTGAGCCATATCTGGATTACTGAGCTCAGCTGAGCCATATCCTTTAGTTGACATTGGCAACTCCGAACGAACATGCAGAGGCGGTGTGGTGGCGTGTGGTTGGGAGCATGGTACCTCGCTGTGTACTGTCGGAGCTACAGGGAGGTGATGCTTTGATTTTGTCATATGTCTACGCGTAGCTACGGTCCTGCAGGGTCTTGTCCTGCCCATGCATGGGCATGCATGATCAAGCATGGCCACGGCCGTTGCGTCATCTGCAGCGGTGCACCGCGATCCGGTGGATGCGCACTTGGAAACAAGGTGAAGAGGTCGATCGGGGGCGCATATGCGCCCCCGATGCATGTGCCACAGCAAAAACAAACAAGCAAAGTGCGTGCTACGTGTAGCACGCACTTTGCTTGGCCAGATGTAGCCACATCCGACGATGGTGGGTTCGAGATATTACCTGGATCGACGGATCGACGCCTTCTGGATTGCGTCTGCGACCTGGCTCGTGCAGTGGCCACAAACTGGCACGCATAAAAACAAAGTGACTGGAGGCTTGTAGCCGCTGTTGTCTGCTGGGAGTGGCGGTCAGTGCTCGCGATCGGTGTCGGGGGTGGCCGGCAACGGAGCACGTTGTACGCTGCGATGTCGCGCTTTGTCTTCAACGTCCGCACGAGCACTCGACAGGCGCCACTCGACAGGCGCCACTCGACAGCTGCAGGCGCCGGCCCCACGCTGGCGGTCACGAGAACCAAAAAAATTCAAACAGCTCCAACGATCGTCATGAACGCCGCATTGCCCTTCATTCTGTTGGCGATCAGTGTATATGTATGGGACACGCTTGCGAGGATCTGCTGCAGCCCCCGGCGTCCTGGCCTGTCAGCGTTCGAATTCGCATATGCATGCATGCATAGTGGCGTGTGTGACGATACGTCACACGCATGGAGATGCATGGCTTAGAGTATTCTGGAAGCCTCCGGAATGTCCCGTCAGTCCACGTGACCGTGGCTGGCAGTATGGGACTCTGTTAACAGTGGTCGCCAGACTCGTCCTGCTGACGCAGGCGAGCCATCGAGGCACTGCTCTGGAATTCTCAGAAGCAATGCAAATGTCCGGCGTATAGGCGGACACGATGGGAGCCTCTGGTGTGTACGGGGTCAGTGTGCTGAGCACAGCGCACTGTGGCAGGTGTCGTACACAGGCTAGCTTACAGTATATAAGCAGCTGGACCTTAAAGGGTAGTCGACAGATCTCACACTCCATGTCTCTTGACTAACAGTCTTTACAGCGTGCAGGGAGTCTGCCAGGGACACGGATTGTGCGCGATTGCGACTTCTGGAGAGGATCCGCCACTCTTTGCGTGAGGGGCTTGAGGCTGTCGACAGATCTGCACAGCTTTTGGGTAATATCTGCTCGCTAAAAGTCCAATCAAATAAACTTACACAGTGACTACAGGGGGCAATTCGGAGCCTGCCCAGAAACATGTCCTTTCTGCTCCTTGCAAGTCCGACAAATAAAATCTGCTACATCTGCCACACGTAAGATCTAAGAACGCAGCAGATACGCTCATTGCGAGAGGCAATAATCCCAGTCCCGATAAGCAGCACAGCTACAAAGGTACTGCTGGAACGAATCAGTCAGCAGACACGACTCACATCGAATGCCAAAAGCCGCACGAATGCGAGTGTGGGAAGTTGAAGGCGCGGCCGCAGAGTAGCTGCAGGGTGCTGCGCACACACATCGCTCTCGCCACCGTGAGCGAACCGCTGTTGACATCGACGTGAATCATGAATCACCATCGCAGCAACACCAAAACTGATTGGAGTAACTTGGG
This sequence comes from Ulva prolifera, assembly GCA_023078555.1. NCBI lineage: Eukaryota > Viridiplantae > Chlorophyta > Ulvophyceae > Ulvales > Ulvaceae > Ulva > Ulva prolifera. The sequence goes on from CM041197.1 coordinate 5,359,580, forward strand.
AATATGTTAGCTTTTAGCTGACGTCTGACGTGCATGGGAGACTGTACGCCGGGCCATCGATGTCGATTTGACACAGCTCTGTCGGGGCAGCACAATCGCGCATGCGGTAACATATATAATCTGACTGCAGCCTCAAACAGCACGCTATCCACTTGAAGATGTCTTCAGACCTAGTGATCGCTTTCATCAATGTAATTTGCGGTGCGTAAGCTACTGCCCGTAAGCCGGTGCGGCAGTTGCAACAGGCTGCAGTCGTTCTCCGCTCAGCTGTGACAATCACATGATTATCACGGCAATTGCAGAAAGGGGTTTTCGACTCATCTTCGCGCGCCTCCCCGACCTTGTCCGAACAGGGTCCATGCAAACTGCATGACAGCGTGCACATGCACATTATCTTTGCCCACAGACAAGCAACCCCCTCCTTTTCATGAGGTCGAGGGTGCGCTGCTGCGTGCGCTTTGGCGAATTGAAACGACCGTGCATGACCACCTTGCGCAGCACAGGAGGAGGCCCTGTGAGTTGCGTATGGTCGTCTGAGGGGCGCCCGGTGGTGCACTCCTCCGGCAAACTATAGAGTATGTGGACCCAGTGATTCCGAGTTGTCAATGTCCTCTTCACGACGCGCCTCAGTAAATGCAGATTTACTTTACTTCACTGACAGACGATGTACCTATGCCTCCTGAAATGCGGCGCTCGCGCCAATGCACACGGCCCCAGCTGATGCTCCATGGGGGGGCGGGGGTTTGGGCGAGTTCTACCGCAGGAGATCTCTGCACGAGGCCGTGTAGCTCGCTCCCGTCACGGTTGCTGTTGGGGAAGAAGTTCTCAAGCAAGAGCAGCACAGTGGCCCATGGCGCGAGGCATCGGAACAACGGAAGTGCAGCGACGGATGTGCAGCATGTCTACTGTGTGTTCCTACGGTGCTGCATGCATCTCCGACTTCGCCCTTGCAATTGTAACACAGGCATGCGCCAGCTGTGGTGCTCGTTGCAGCAGCCGGCGCCCGGTGCACATGCATGCTTGCCGCCATCCAGCACCGGTCTCCCTCCAGTGCTCGGCTCGCAACATGCACACCTGCTGGTGGCATACACATGATGTGCCATCGCCCCAGCGCTGCGCCCAGTGCAGGCGAGAGCTCCGATCCATGGCCATGTGTTCTTGATTTTGTAATCACCGAATGGACGTGTGTGCAGTATACAGACAAAGGAGGAGCAGCCAGTTGCAGTGTGATGCGCTGTTGGGCCTGGCCGGGGGTATAAAAAAGGGGTGCACAGGCGGGGTATGTCACCCTCACAAGGTGCCAGAGTGATCAGCATTGGCTACATGTGCCAGCAGTTCTAGACAGTGGATCCCAAGCACTGGGGCACAGCCCAGGTCCCAGTCTCAAGAAGAGCAGGAAGCATATGCCATGTTGAAAGGTGGAGACTCCCTAGAGCACCATTGTCTGTACTACCTGGAGCGTACACGGCATGACCTTGGGGCATTGCCTGGCAGAGCAAGTGCTGTAATCGTGTAAACAAAGTCGGAGATTCTATGTAGAGCTCTCCGACTTTCAGAGCTACTGCAGTATTGGAGAGGTGCTGCATGCATCAGCCAGGAGACTGTTCGCAGGCTGTTGGCTTGCGGATCGAAAGCTTGGCTTTGGTATTCGTAGAGCAAGGCTGCAGCAAGCCACCACAACAAAAACAGTTGAAGTGGACGTCGCGACGTTGCAGCAGGCGACGTGACAAGGAAGAACTCTGGTTGAAATCTGAATACAGCTACAATAACTCAATGCAGCAAGCCCCTGTATCGGAATTCTTCTTGATGTCAAGTGTCTGCAGCTAGTTGTCGGCAACCTCTACTCCTGTGTGGGTCCAGTCATACCTCACGTCAGAATGCTCGCCCGTCGTTTGTCCCCCTTCCTGGTTTCAAGAGCTCGTAATGGATACAAGCACCATCTCCGGCAAGTGATCTACTTACACGAGAGGACACGTCCAGTGGAGCGTCCGTGAATAGGATCAATTTCCAAACTCCAACACGCAGCGGCAGGAATGCCAGCAATCACAAAGCTCAGTTGAAGATGGTAACATGTAGTCATGTTGTGAGTCGGCGTCAGAAGGTTATTGAGTGTCTTGCTAAGTTCACGCGAGCTCGCGACACAGCACCTACCCGCCTCCTGAGCCATGCTGCAGATGGCTGTTCCTCGTGCGCGCTGTGAGCATGGGAGAGGTGAATAACATCCCTCTGTGTGGCCGGGACGCAGCAACGTGTGGCCCGCTGCCTGCGTGCCATGGCATACGCGCCTGTCCTCGCTGTCGCGCCATTTGTCGATCGACATGATGCATGCTCATTCGCATACAAACTCCGCTGTCCGCAAGCCCTCACTCCCAGGCGCACACTACACCACCGCAGCTCACTGCTAAGGTGATAGAATTGCGACGCAAGTGGGGTTTGTTCCAGTATACTTTGAGCTGCTTCTGTGCCATCGACTGTGAGTCGGAAGCATCAGGCGAGATGGCGCTTGCTGCTGCCAAGCGTTCCTACACTCTATTCCCAAAGTACATGATGCCTACGAAGAACATTTTCGACTCGTCTTCAGCTTATCAAGCTCCTGGAGGGCCGTGGAGCTCTGCACAGGATGTTCGAGTGCACGCGAACATGCGCATGTGGAGAAACGACACGGGCCAGGTAAGCATTCCCCCGAGCATTTCTGCGCACACTTAACAAAGCCTTCCTTTTGAGGAGCTGCAGGTCGCTGTGGGTGCTTTGCATCATTCGCAACTGGGATGAGTGCCAAGGCCCAGCACTGCGCTCCCGAAGAACCGCTCAGCTCGCAGCTGCAGTTTTCGCAAACACGCACTCGCCACGCACTGATGTAATGCGCAGCCCCTGCTCCATGGGGCGCCACAAATTTCCATCCATGTCTGCTTTGTCGTCAGCGTGAACATTGCGCTCCGTACCTGCACTACTGGCGAGGATCCGCGGTGCAGCTTCTCCGTAAGCCCTCACGCTAGCTCGTTCGCAACACGAGTTCATCAAAGTGCGCGTGTCGGTCTGACATGTGCTTCGTTGAGCGCATCTCACCACATCCAAACAAGCTCGTTCGAGATCCCGTAGTCTGGTATACTTTGGTCCTGCACCTGCAGTTGTGCTTACGTTCCTTCGTCGCAGGTATTTCCGTGGCGTGAAGTGCTGCGAGTTGAACACGGCATTCACTCTGCCTTTGCAAGAAAGTGCCGTCAGTCATTGTCGAATGGGATGCCGCAAACTGTTGCTGTTACAAGCTTTCTATCAGGCTGAAAAGGTATTTGTGTCTTGCGATGCGGGGCAGTGCTCTCTTCTATCTGTCGACTCGATCCAGCCGTTCAGAGCTGAAGCTATATGTCTCAGCCCATTTTCTTCTGCTATTCATGCCATATGCAAGTCTCAGCTCCCGCCGCGGGCGCTGTAGTATCCAGTGTGAACGCAGAAGTTCTGTCTCGTCACAAAGTACAGGGCACACGATGACGGAAACTCACTTGTGTCTAATGCAGACTGAGTAGACGATCATGTGGATTGATGTATTTCACGCGTTGCGCACGGAGCTGCAGAGTGATATCCAACAACCCATACCGATCCCATATGGGGTGCAGGCCACACCACAGGGTGGTCTTTGCAGTCTTGTCATGCCGCAACATCCTTGCAGTCTGACTCGGCTGTGTACATACAGGCAAGGCAGGATCTACAGCCTGCTGCTTGTGGCATCCATGATCGACTTGCTCCTCCGCGGAAAGCTGTCACTCTTCTGGTTGGAGCCCCGGGTTCAGGAAAGGGCACAATCGGCTTAGACATCGCACGCGAGCTCGGCTGTACTGACTGCGTCGCAATGTCAGACGTCCTGCGGCAGCAGGGAGCCGCAGCAGGGCCAGCTGAGCCTGCACACGGCGGTGATGCTCTCACATCCTCTGCACAGCTGGTCGGCGATGCACTCGCCTGCAGCGCATTCGAAGCACTGCTGACAAGCAGCTGCTGTGGAGTGGGAGGCGGCATCATGGTGGACGGATTTCCACGTTCGCAAGCACAGGTATGGCCCCCTCCCATACCGGACATGCTCTCAGCATCACATTACCCTCCTTTTCAGAGGCACCACTTGCACCCCAATCTAGCAGTTGCAGGGCTGAACATCGTGCTCAACCCAAGCTGCCTACGCGTGTATCTATACATCTCTGGGGTGTGTTGCGCACTCGGCCTGCAGCAAGCACCGGACGGTACTGGTGTGTCTCGTACACACAGATGAATGCATGTGAGTCGAGCCACGCACCTGAGGCCCAAGTTCAGGCGCCAGCTGGTGGACCTACTGAAGTATGCGCCTGCTCAACTCTTGTCAGAGAGGTGGGTGTTAAGCACGTGTGTCTGTTTCCTCCACAACTGCCCTGTGGTGCAGGTCGACTTCGTGATGCGCATGGCATCAACGACAGCCGACTGCCAGTCCCGACGTACTCCCATGCCACACACCCCCTTCTCCAGCCATTCCACCTATCACACCACCGCTGTGCGCGACCCCCTCTCCGCCGATGGTGACGGCGCGCTGTGGCCAGGGGTGGCGGGGGCCGCATGCAGCGCGCTGGGGCTGCGCGGGTCCGTCGACGTCACGATGGTCATCCTGCACGTGTCCGAGGAGACGTCCGTCGCGCGGCAGCTGCAGCGCGCACAGGCCGCGGCCGCGCACAATGCGAAAGTCGCCGCCTGCGGCCACGGGGAGTTCATGTGCGCTACAGGTCTTCCTGGAACACACGTGCATATCCAGCAGAAAGTAGGGTGCAGTGCACCGCAGCGCTCACAGACACCAGTGCACAGATGCGGCAGCGCAGAGCATGGGCGCTGATATCGAGCCGTCCGATCACAGACGTCAAACATGGCCAGCGAGTGACTGAACGCACACACCTCTGAACTGCTTGCGATACGGGGCCTGCACGTGCCACTGATGGTGTCGCGCAGGTCCAGTTCGGCATAGCACGTACCCTGTAGCCACCTTTGCAGCGGTGATGCCACGTGGCCCGTCAGCATGCCCAGGTTGCATATGCATGCCCGCCCGACACAGCCAGCTCAACGCATCAGCACGCACGGAACAACAGCACATGTCAACAAAAACGGAAAGAAATGGTCGTCAGCACCGGTGCTTGCGTGCAGGCCGGTGAGGGAAACGGACGCGTGTGAGGCGCTGTGCCGGGAGCGGTACGCGGTGCACGCGGCCACGCTGCCGCACGTGCTGCGCCTCGCCGCAGCGCTCCCCGCCGTCCACATCGACGCCGACGGCCCGCTCGCGCACACGCGGGTGCACGCCCGCGCGGCGCTGGCGCAGCACCACGCCGAGCGCCGCGCCCACGGCGTGCGGCGGGAGATCTTCTCGGCGCGTGCCGCAGCAGGGAGGGATGGAGCGGCCTGTGGGTGGGGGTCTGCGGATAGACGTGCTGGCGGTGAGCTGTGGGGTGTAGATCGACGCGCACCTGCCGCATGATGAGCGAGCCTGCTGTGCACACACGCATGGGTACATGCATGTGGCGCTGCAACAGTGGCGTTGGGCACACCCACACATGCAGGGGCTTGCGCTGGCTAGCGTTTGCCTGTCCTCCATGTTGCCATTTCACCGCAGCAGAGTAAGCCTGCATCTGCAGGCGTGGGACGGGCACGCCGCTGCCGCCGTGTGGCTGGAGGGGAGTGGCTACGTGCGACCGGCATCCCAGAGCGATACATGTGGCTGTAGGCTGCGTCGCTGGGTGGTCGTGTTGTGAGGGCTCGTGAAGAGTCGGCAGGCACGGTGGGCGCTGGTGGCGCTGGACAAGACACGGAAGATGGACGATGGGCATAGTGTAGAGACTCAGTGGCATGGCGATGGGAAATTGTAATGTGAGAGGGGTCGATGCTGGTGCCTCAATGCATCCCATGAGGCTGTCCCACATCTCACCACACCAGCCTGCACGATCATGGTTGCGATTGTATTCAGCAATATGCAAGCAGAAGTGAACGTGATGCTTTGCATGTCGGCCGACAGCAACAGCAGCGCTGTCCAGTGCTGTGGCCAGCAGCTGTGAGACGAGAGACAGGTGACATAGTGCGCTGCCGTTGATGCTGTCCAGACACCATGCGTGCGTGGTGTGGCACCTCCGCCGCAATTGGACTGACGCAGAGCTGAAAACGTGACTCCATAACTCCACAGCAGGTCCCTCTCATTGCAATCATTGCCACTGCTGCCCCTTGGCACAACCACCATTCGTCCTCGTAAATCGGAGGCGCTAGCCACATCCTTGTCAGACCTTGCATGTCCTGTGCCACCTGCCTTCATCGAATTGACTCATTTGAAATGACTGCATTCTCACTAAACTTTAACAACTGGCAAGCCAAGCTGCGTCAGATGAGTGGCCACGCTCCGATCTGGCCAAAAAAAAACACATCTAACAGCTGCCGATCAAGCAAGGGCCCGGCGCGCCCAGGCATGCTGCTGAGGTACTCACATGTTCCCTCGATCAGCACCAGGCATGCCTTCATGATGCGGCGCATTTGCACCGACTATGGCCGAGTGCGATAGCCAAAAGGGTGATGACTGACAGCAAGCGACGCATACACCGCCAGTCCCAACTCCAGACGCATCACACCCCCCCCCCCCCCCCCCCCCCCCCCCCCCCCCCCCCCCCCGCCCCTCTGGGTCCACCCCGCAGCTGATGTAATCTGGTGCCGCCCTTCTTTCTAGCGCAGCTGCCCCGCACCTCCCTGAGCTGGCAGCGTCCGATGCTGGCAGAAAAATAGCATCATTTCACAAAAAACTGTCCTAGCCGTGTCTGAGCCGCAACGCTAGACTGAGACGCGCAACCTGGTCCTGCGCCAACTTGCCACAACGTACTGCCTGACAGTCCAGATGCCTACGGCTTTCATAAACAGATCTACATGGCTGCAGTCTGGCTCGGAGCGTTGTTCGAGGTCTGACCACCTCCACAAGAGTGCGTAGCTGCTTACAGCATCCTACCACCCCCGGCCGCACAGACGGCATAAGCGCAGTGCAGTGGTGATTGGTACGCGACAGACGCCTGGTGTGGCCTGCCGCTACTGCCAGGCTCATGTGAGGAACGGGCAGAGGCATCAGATGTGATGCAGAGCTGCATTGCAGCACCAGGCGCTCGAGAGCAGACACATAGCGCGGCAGATGTGACTTCTGTGGATCCTGGAGGCTGTGGAAGTATGGGGTGCTGCTGCTGCTCCCATTCACTCTGTTGCACACTCCATGGGGTGCTGCTGCTGCTCCAGGCGAGACTACCCAGCGCAAGCGCTGCTCTGCTGTAGCCATGCCACGGCGTGAGCATCTGAGTGACAGCTGTGTGTGAGCTGGCATCGCTGCTGTCAAAGCCGGCAGCAGCTCCTTGGGGGATGCACTGCAGCTGTTGAATCACTGGTTTGGAGGCACATATCGGCGGCCATCGATGGAGCCAGATGTTGGACCCATCTGTGAAGTCGAGACGACCTCGTTGCGAGAAGTGCCGTAGTGCTTGGCCAGGTATCGTGCCCCGTCTGCTTCACCAGCAACGCCACCCTTTGAGCCCAGCTTCCTTCTGACATACCAGAGGAGGTAACTGGCCAGACACAGCACTACGATGGCTGCAAGCGTACACCATAGAGTGAGACGCACACATGGAAAACTCTTGCTGATCACGGGGCTAGTGAGGCAGGGCGGGCACAGCGCGCAAAGTGCGGTGCAGTGAGCGAGGGAGCAAAGCCAGTGTTTCGCAGCTCGCATTCGCGTCTGGGTGCGTTTCATGTACGCCACCCCAGAAAACGAATGATGCCACCGCAGAACATAATTGGCACTTGAGCAATGTCCGTCGAGCTTTTGCAGGCCTCTTGATTGACGCATAGAGCCCGGCATTCAGTACCGCCACTGTGCAAGGCATTCAGGCAAAAAGACGATGCGGAACGCACCAACGCCTGCGACAACGCCAAACGCCCATAATTTGCTGTCGGAGCCCTCGTCGCCTCCGGCCTCAAGTACCCCAGGAGCCACTGGCGCATCTGCGGCAGTGGACGCTGCAGCCGAATACATCCTCACTTCCGGTCCGAACTGCTCCGCAGCTACAATTGCGTCGGGGACCGCAGCTTCCATGGACTTGCAATACATCGTGCTGTCTGTGAACTCAAATCGAATTTGTGGTCCAGAAAGCGAGTCAAAGGCCAACAGAAACACGTAGACAGCTGTGCCGTTCGCGTTGTCAACTAACTTGCCGGTCTCGAAGCTAGCATTTGCCTGTCTCTGGGTCATCAGAGGCGCGAATTGGTCACTTACACCCCTCACAAACTGCATAGACTGATGGATATTGCTTTGAAGTTCTCGCGGTTGCGGCGCTTGCACCAAGTCAGAGCCACCTCATTGACGCACCGTGCATGTTTGCATCCCAATTGTCGAGCTAGATATCTTGTGCAGAGTACCATATACTCTGTTGGTCTCCGGGAAGTCGTAATTCACAAGGCTGCAATTGTGATAGTGGAGAGTCGATCCCTGACCCATAGTCAATTCGCCTCGGCTGCTGTGGTAGTTAAAGTACTTGCCCCCGCAGTCGATGACAACTTGCTGATTCTCAAGTATGTCCAGGGCCGGCGAATCGTCCAGCGACCAAACCCTGCAAAACAGCCTTAGACTCCGCGACCTGCCGGCACGCACGCCCGGGTGTGTAGCCTGTGACACTCAGCTAGCTCAAACATCGAAGCAGCGTACTGTCCGTCGTCTTCACCAATAAACTTTATACATGACGATTGCTTAGCTGCATCTGCATATATGACTTCTTGGAGAGTGTCCACTGATGATATCCCTGTGCAGAAATGAGACGTGCTGATACCGCCTTGCCCCAACGCAGATCGCAGTGACGCTAACAGTACGACAAACACGGTAAAGGTCTTCATGAGACGGGGCACAGGTGCTCCACGTACAAGAATTGCTGGGACCTAAGGAAACGGCCGGTGCGCAGGACGCGCGCTGTTTCAGATTGGCACGATAGCTGTGATTTGAATGTAGGACCGCTTTGCAACCACTTTTACATAACAGTGTAGAATATTTTCAAGCCAATTAACAGGCCAAGCGCTCCTACGCAATGATTCGTACGTCACCGATTGTTCTATCGCTCAAGCATCTGTGGGATGCAGTTCGAACCGCCACACAATCTCAAGATGCTTAGTAACTTCGGTGGTTGAGCGGCGTAACTTGGTTCAGCATAGGTGTGTGAATGCAGTGCCTGACATCATCTGGGCGCGCGCTGCTGCTCCTTCATGCCAGTCTCGAGCATACAGCACGCTGCACACTGTGGAGCTCAGCCGATTTGGAGCAGAAGACACACAACGGCCCGGGCACGTTGAGGAAGCCCGGAGTTGAGCCCTTCTGCAGTGTCCCTTCGTGTAGCTTTGATCACATTCGATGCCCTGACGTTATGCAGCATCACACACACTAACGTGACCAGCATGATGTCACGTACCCCAGTCAAACACCTGCGAGGTGCTGTGACTCACCGGCGATCGCTGTCGAGCCTGTGAACATCACCAATGTCGAGCCCTGGCCAAAGATCCCGATTCGTTATACACATAGATACCTCGCGCAGCTGGCAATTTGGAGGACGCCGCTAGTGAGCAGGCCTGCGCGAGCTGCATTCAGCCCTGTACTTCACGCGAGCCAGGCTTGCGTACGTGGCGAGCGAACATGCACCGTCACATAGAGTAGAAACCTCACCGTTGACAGCGACCCCAGCCGAGCGCGAACCATCACATGTGGGCCATGCAAAATCGGTTGACAATTGGCACTGCGACGAGCTTCCCCTCAGTAGTCTCGAGTACTTTCGTGTGCATGCAGTAATTATAATGCTAGTACTTTCGTGTGCATGCAGTAATTATACTGCTGTAGCAGTATGTACGTGACGCATGACTACATGCATCTTCGCATACGGCAATTCATGACGGTCTGAAGGTTGTCAGCAACGCATTGCAGTGCGCAAGTAATGCCGGCCTTGGTACCAGCAATGCCCACTGTGGACCTTCTGGGTAGAGGCCGCCAAGTCCGACCGTCCCACTCCACTATAGCGCTGCATGATACCTACCTCACAGACGACCTCCTGAACTACCAAAATTGGCCTGAACAACATCGTGACAAACATACTACACATGCGACAGGCCCAGGACAGCACCACTCCAGACAGGCACACTCTACACCTCAAGTGATACTTGAGCTGTTACAAAGGTTTCTCGCATTTGTATGATCAGTGTTGGGTTCCCACCCGGTAGCGCCGTGCCCTGGTCTGCATGGACTGCAGCGCTTCATGCTGTGCTTCATGCTGTGCTTCATGCTGTGCTTCATGCTGTGCTTCATCTTCATGCTGTGCTTCATGCTGTGCTTCATGCTGTGCGACAGCCCTTCAAACGACACAGCGCCAGAGCAGTGTTTGTTTTACACAAAGACACAGCTTGGAACAGTGGTCGTCAACACACTCCAACTCTGGCACACAAGGCATGATCCGCACTGCTTCTCCACAGAGCCATGGCGGCACGCGAAGCCACCCGGCCAGTGCCGCGTCGGTCCCAAACTGCACACCAGCAGCACCCGACGCACACTAGACGCCGGCACAGTGCAGGCCGAACGCAACGGTGCTACGGGAGAAGTGGTCGGCGGCGAGGCGGCGAGGCGTCAGACGCCCTCGTCAGGCGGGGTCCCCCACAGCCGCTGCCGTGCCATCGCAGCAACCGCCGCGCCTCCACAACCACGGCGCTAGCCCAACGTCACACAGGAACACGATGCTCATGCCGCAGACACCCCCTCGAAGGCAGATCTGATCTGCAGTGCATGCGGCCGAGCAGCACAGGGCCGCAGCAGTTTGCGGCCCCCCTGCAGACACATGCGCTCCTGCGCAAGCCCGCCCAACCGCAGGCTGAGGAGCTCCCCACGCGCCGCCGCCGCACCACAGCAGCCCCCTCCTCAGGGCGCGAGCCCCTCACCCTCCGACTCGCCCTCCGACGCCGACTCGGGCCGCATCACCGCGTCGATCAGCGTGCGCAGCATGTCCTTGCTCAGCGTCGACTCGAGCGCCATCTCCTGGATCGTGCTGCCGGAGCGCGCGACCATGTCGTAGCGGCCGGGGGACTGCTCGCCGCCGAGCCAGAGCTCGAGCTCCTGCGACACGATGCCGGCCGTCGTCGCCTGGCGGCCGTACGCGACGCTGCCGACGCCCTCCGCCGACTTGAGCCGCGCGACCGTCGCCTCGAGGCCCGGCAGCGGCGCCGTCGCCTCCACCCACTCCACCTGCACCGGCACCCACCGCCGTCACGCGCCACACGGGTGAAGAACGCACGACTCGGCGGCGGCTGTACCCCGCATGTGCCAGAGCCGGTGCGCCGTGCACAAGTTCTGGGCGCGCGCGATCTCTACATGCTGCAGCGGCCATGCATCATGGCGCGTCAGAAAGTCGTGTATGTCGCCAAGGACAAGTGTCCGTGACTGCGTCGAGGAGCAAGGGTTTCCATCGTGCCACATGGGCAGCACATGAGAAGGAAGGTGCGCGCGCAGACACAGCAGCGCGGCAGGGGGCACCCGAAGCAGGACTGCTGCCCCCCCATGCATTGTGGCGCGTCTTGAGCGTCACGCGCGCGGCAGCGGGAGGCGCACCTCGGTGGAGCCCTTCTCGGGGGGCGCGATGATCGTGGCGAACGACTGCTTCAGGGGGTCGGGCTTGGTCTGCCGCAGCGACAGCGAGATGCGGCCGCGCGGCGGGTCCACGTCTGTCACCTTGCACTTGACCCACTCCCCTGCACCCCGGCGCACACCGTCACCACCCACTTGCCGCGCACGCTGCCTCACAGCTGCACGATGTGTGCTCAACCCGAGTACATGGACAGCGTGGGGGCGGGGGGTCTGCGTTCGCCGGAGGCGTGCAATGCGCCCTTCGCAGCACGTGGAGTGATCTGTGCGCGTGCACCAGCACGTGATCTGGTCGGGCGCTGGGGCTGCGCCACGGGCACGCCGATGCTAGGCAAGGGTGCTGCTGCGCTGTGGCAGATGGGCAGCCGGGTGCGTTTGGCAGGGCAGACGAATGCGGTATACAATGCATGCACTGTACTTGCCGCATACACCATGACATCAACGCTGCGTGTGAGACCGACTCGCAGCCAGAGCAAGCAGTGACCAAGGCTACGACAGGGTCCGGGGCTGTGCGGGCGGCGCGGGGCTCAGAAGGATCCATTGGTTGTATCATCAGCTCGCCCGGAGGCGATCATGATGAAGTGTAAACGTAGAGAACTCATCATCGCCCGCGCTGTGCATCACACGGCGCCCACCGGAACACACGGCACCTGCCTCCACCCCACAGGCACGGCAGCGGCCGCGACTGCACGCTGCGCACCCATTCACCCCGTTGCAACAACGGCACGGCGTATGCTGCTATTGGACAGTGTCACCAGGCGGGTGGGACACAACCCAGGACAACAGGCATGGAACTCACAAACGCGCAGGGGCGGGCAGGAGAGAAGGGGGGGGGGGGGGGGGGGGGGGGGGGGGGGGGGGGGATGCACACCGACGGACACGACGGCCTCGGGCACGGCGACGACGCCCCAGCTGAGCTCGGACTTGTGGATCAGCCCGCTCGCGGTGCGGCCGTCAGCGAGCGCGACATCAACAAACACCCCGTACCCCTCGATCCACGACACCTTGCCCTGCACACAGCCGGCGCGGTCCCTGTTATAGCAGGCATATGCCCCCTGACAGTATCGCCGGGTCAGCATGTAGCCAGCAATTCGCAGCCGCTCTATGTTGCCCGGTACGGTGCGTTTCGGGCGCGGCTGTTCAGAGGTACAGCTGGCCACATGTGCGCAGGTGTGTAGGCATGCATGATTATATAGCAGTACCCACTAGAACACAGACAGTTTTGCATTCGGGACATGTGAATTGGGGGAGTGATACGAGTGCTCAGCGATGACCCCCATGTGCAGTACCAGATGAACAGCGCGCACCGGCGCGTAGCGATGAGGGGAGGGGGGGGAGGGGGGGGCACCTCGACGACGGAGCCGACTTGGATGGTCTTGAGGAGCTCGGCCTGCAGCAGCTGCCGCTGCGACAGGATCATGCGGTTCTGCAGCTCGTCGACCTCCACAAACAGCGCGCGCACCTTCATGCCCTCCTCAGGCCGTCCTGACGGCGACACCATGCTGTTCGGGATGAATCCTGCACACCGCCGCGCAGTCATGCCGAGATGACGTGGCGCATGATCGCGGTTGCGAGGAGGGAGGTGTAAGTGGCTTTGGGGGCCGCAGGGTGAGTGCGGCGTGGCACACAGCAGGGTGCTTAGGGTCCACCCATTTCGCCTTCTGAAGGGATACAAAGACGATGTGAGCGGCTACTTGTGAAGACGATGCGAGCGGCCTGTGGTTTAATGCCCAGCGGAGCGCAGTGGCAAATAGAAGGTGTGGGCTTGGATGAAGAGCTGTTGCCAGGCGTGGCCAGATCCGCACATGGCCGGCTGCAAGTGTGTGCACTTGCAGCAATCAGATGGAGATTTCAATACATAAAAGTGCTGAGCACATGTCCTGGCGATTAACCATACGCAACTGCTACGTTTGTTGTGCTGGAGGTGGCACGAGCGGCTGCTGCACAAAAGCCAGAAGGCCACAATGCGCAATCAGATCATTGGAATTTGTGGCACCCACGACAAACCCTTTTACCAGTGTAGTGAGTTGATATGGCGAATCGTGGAGCTTGCCGCCTGCACGTATCTGGAGGATCTATGATGATTGCGCACCGCTCGTACCCCAGCAATCTACGAGAACTCCACCCCGGTTCACCCCGCGAACCACGCCTTCAAATACTTCCCCAGATTCATACAGTGTCCTTGCTCGTTGCCAGGCATCTACGGACTGGCCCGCACTGGACGCACAGCATGAAACATGCCTTGTGGTCAGCGGACGGATAGATGGGCTACACTCCAGTTTCGGCCATCTGCACGCTCATTGTAGCTGCGTTTATACATTTTTGAGTCAGTTAGTGCACATGACTTGCGCCCAGGCGTCGCCAGCTCGAGCGTACCTGTTGTGTGCTTGGCAGCCACGCATCATCGAGGTTTGACGACCATGAGCCTGAACACATCGGCATGTCATCGACAGTCAGCGCATGAGCATAATCTTGCAGCCAAAACAATCTTGAACGCACCTTGCAGCATGGAAGCTGCGCAGAGCGCAGGTTAGATGCAGCTCTCATCCACGCCCGGTCGCAGATCAGGAGCAAGTGAGCACAGTGATGCGTAGGCCTTCAAAATATCGTGAACGGGTGTTTTGTACCTTCTTGATCAGGTCCGCCCGCACGTGGTTGGGCCGGACATTTGTGTTGCACACTGCACAGGGGATAGCGGAAGAAATGTGAAAATTGTAGCACTTGGTGGTCAGCTGCATGAAATGGCGACGCCATCTGTTGATACATGTTTACACTGGTGCTTGCAAGCATCCAGAAGGCACGCACGCTGCGCGAAGCCGGCTGTACGTTGACCTGGCGCTCCTCTGACACCTGTGGCCACTAATGCACTGTCACCACATCTTCGCCGTTTACGGTGCATTTAACTCCGAGCTCGTCCACTGCCGTGCCAGATCCTGGTGTGGGAGCATGAAGGAATACCTTCCTTACCACATCATACCTGACACACGCTTGACTCATGCAGCAGCTCCACCATCAGCTGACTGCGACCGTTCCTTGACATCATTCGGCGTATTTCCTGGTGCACTGTGCACATCATTCGGCGTATTTCCTGGTGCACTCCATGGAGCTAGCTATGGCAACATGCCAGGCCACTCCAAGCACACGATCAGCCCCGCAGGAACTCTTGCAGCGATTTGTGGATAAGCTCTTTTTCAGATGGGCGGGACAGGTTCAGGCCACGGCCCAGGATTCATGATAGTGAGCCATCATGATGATCTATCAACTCACAGCAGAGGATGCCCATGGCACCTGCTCTCAGCTGCTTACAAGCTGTGGATTCGACCCCAACCTGTCCGACAATGACAAACACAGCTAGGTACGTTGCACTGTAGGTTGCTCAGACTTGCCGACAGCACAACACTTACACTTACACTGCCAAGCACAATACCACTACAAACCAGGAGTCCTGCCCCATGCCATGCACCTCAGCAGAACTAGGTGCCACAGCTGCACTACGTGTGCTGCAGCTGTCTTGGCATCTGTGCAGCTCAGGAGGCCCCCCCAAGTGCCACACCTGTCCATCTGAGCTGCTCTGGAATCGTGTACAAAACCGACATGCCCGCTTCCGGGGCACACAGGGCTAAACCGCCGGGTGTCTCAAACCACACCATCGCCCACTCTATCGGCGATGTACCATTGATTCTACGCTATTCCTGCGGCAACAGTGGCGAATCTGCAGGGGCACCGAGCAGTGCCGCGTGATAGTACTGCGAGTGTGGTGACTGCCATGGGGCGCTGCCTGCTGTTGTCCTAGGCCTAAGCTCTCATGAACACACAGCAGCCACCGCCAGCATCCAGAAGCACCACCTGCCAAGCCCATGGCATTGGGCTGTTGTTGATGGCAACGTGCTGTAGTTTCTGCTGGTGCTCTGCCAGCCAATGGTCCGAGCGTTTGAAATATGCTTACCACCCGCCAACCCCATGTGGAGAGCCCCGACCTGGTTCAGCTGCTCTGGTCCTGCCTGGCCTAGGATGATCACCTCAAGATGATGGCAGGCATGTAGCCTCGGGTCATCAGCAAGCATGCTGTCCTCGACGCGATCTCGCCCCGCATGCCCCACATTGATATGAGTGCACAAACGCGAGATGCTGTCCAGCCAGAGCGGGATGGCATGCGTAACAATGCGAGATCATGTGTGTGAATGGCTGGCCAACGTTCCATGTCAACTCAGACGACGATCATCATGCGGCTAAGCGAGGCACTGGTCCTGAAATCCAGTGAAACGGCCCAATGTCTCAACATCTGGGATTCTTCCTGGTGACCGGGGCAGACTCCAAACGGCGACCAACGGTCTAACAGGCATACTTACACCAGTGGTCACACGTGTCTGTTCTGCTGTTACGAATATATTTGCCCGAATATCCTGTGCCAGGTGTGTACGCAAGTGGTCAGGCCCACCTGCTGTGCTCTTTGACTGACATCGATCCGCCGCTCACCTGTGCACCGCAGCTGCAGCCCTACCAGCCCCAACACCTGCGCAAATTGGAACCGAAAACTGCTGCAGTCATGCTTGCGCCAGAGCTCCAGTGGAGCAGATACTGCATGTGCATGGACTTGCTGCAACACTCCGACAATGTGAAGACCCAGTTGGCCTTCCTGTCCTACCGCCGCTGGACCCTGCATCCAATGACAACACGTCCTAGATTCCAGCATGCCATCGTCCGTCGGCATGGTCTCTCGAGGACAGGTTGAGAAGGCTGGGATGCTGCGACCAGGGATCTCACAGCATGAAGGGATCAACACCTGGAACTCACCAGTCTGCGAAACTCGAGATTTTGCTGACACGATGTGCTTCTGAGTTGGGGAACCTGAGGAGTCCAGAGCTACAACTCAAATCACAGGCCATCAAAATGGCCAACACAGCTCTAGACTCCTCAAGTTCCCCAACTAGTGGCCCAACATGTGTTGGGGTGTGACGATCAGCAAGTGAGAGATATACGACTGGGAAAAGCTTTGCTGATATCGTTGAAGGTATATGTGCGCTGCTGAGCGTAGCGTCACCTTGTTTTCATGGTTTTGCAAGGATCGGGCTGGCAGGCACGGCACTCGGGTCTGCATCTCAATCTACCGACTGCGCACAGGCAGCCAGAATGGCCGTATCAGCATGTATGGGCTCGACGAGGATTGGCTTTTCCATCACAAGATTTGTCTGGAGCCATCCAGATGTAAACAAATTCGGGCGATACCCATCCAGCGCTGCTTTGCCGTTTACATGCCAGTCCCAGCTGACAAGTTTATCCACTGTAAAGAAGAAGAAGACTCAAGAGCATGTTATGTTCAATGGTCTATGCTCAACGATCTGCTTCACGTAGCCATGTACGTGAAACTGCAGACAGGCGACCGTTCTCAGCAGCAACCTTAGAAACCCACATTTCGTCGTGTCCAGGACTGTCGTCCCTCATGGCGTACGCGTTCGGCTAGAAAGGCCGGCCTTGACCACTGCGGCTCGATGTGAGTCGACCGACCGCTCCAATACGTAAGAACGTAGAATCGTGCATAGCACACATATCTGAATTGGATGCAACGTGGACGTTGTGAAAGTACTTTGTGTTCGCATTGTGAATGGTGAGGATGAGTGTGCAGTGTGCACTGGTGCAGGATAAGAAGGAAGGGGGGAACATGCAACGAATACTTCACCTGCTTGACCTGTCATCAATGCATGGGCAAACAGCTCCAAGCATGCATCTTACGCTGCTGTATACTTGTATGACCCGATGTGGGTCACGTTTCCCGCGACCCCATCTTTTGTAGCGACCTGACCTGCAAGCTGGGGCTGCATCCCCACGCAAACATGCAGACATGATTTGCCAGCAACCTTCCCTTTACCCTTTGCCAGAATTAAACGCCGTCCTGTGGCGGTGAACATACACGACGCAACTTTCCGATGCACTTGTCATCGGCAGCAGCCAGCGTCAGGCTGACTGTGCCCTGACGTCGGATCAGACAAGCGCTCAAACCCTTGCAGCGCGCTGCTATACAGACTGCATGTAAGGACGTGCAACACAAGTTGCTGCATGGGTCACGCCATGGTGCACCATCGGCTCCGCCACGGCGCGCGTGGGAATGGGTGGCGCGCTGTACGCAAACCATCAGCTGACTGGTCAGTGCTTACTTGCCCACTCGTTGTTCAAGCAGCATCCCTATTTGTCGGAGCAGTGCCATGTATCATGTGTCTGAGACAAGATAGCAACGGGCACATCGCGGTGTCCACTTCCTGAATTGGGTGGCTGCACGAGGAAACGAGACACCCAACGCATATGGTTGACGGGCCAAGGCTGCCAGTGACCGCAGCTTGTGAGAACGACCACCGCAAGGGCTTCCGCGCGGTCTTCTGCCTTCAAGTCGGCAGCTTTTTTTGCCTAGCTTCCTGTGATCAGATTAGTTGCGTTGCAAGGCTGCTGCACAATTCCATGTAAAAAGTGCCTCAGACGCTGGACTTCGTAGTATCCATCCTCCGCGCTGCGACGCATCAATGAAATCGGCACATATTGTGTCACCACAGGACGAACTGCTAAGGTTTGACCGGAAATGCACGTCCCAGGGCAACAGCGCGGCATTAGACCCGGCATACAGGGGTCTTGTAGTACACAACTCGGACCTGGCCAGGTATGGCTTAGAACTTGCTTATTTGCCTCGGAATGTGCTCGTATCTGATGCAGTGTTGCAGACGTAAAGGTGCAGGTCGGGAACGTACCTTTTCACACACTTCGGGAGGCAGTACTGCCCGAGCTGAGGCCATGTCGGCAGTGCCAACGACGCTGTCGAAGCATTTGCAAAGTATCGGCAGCTCTAGAAGAGAATCTTTCTCTGCAGCATCCAGTGCTCACAAAGTGCGTAACTGGCTGTACTTCTGACGTGGCAATGGCGTGGCGCGCATTCGGTGGTGCTGACGTGACCCGCTCATTGTCTGCAAAGACTGCTGTATGTCCGAGTAGCCGACGGCGTGTGTAATATGTCACTTTGTGTTGCTGTCGGGCGGTCTTGAGTGCAGTAGTGACAGCCGGCCTGCCTGGGATCGTCCACCTGCGTCCCAAGGCCAGCTCCCGGTAGCACTCCGTGATGTCATAAACGCCAACTGATATTTGGTGTGCAATTCTCGCTGGGCTGTAGTTGCGTTGTTGCGCGATCGATTGTGCCCAGGCTCCAGGTGTATTCCTGACGTTGTGTTCGCGGTCCGCGACTGAAACTTTGCAGCGTGTGTATCACAATAACTCCCTACGTGAGTCGTTAACGTGTCAAACTTGGCTATCAAGTGAAGAGGTGTAGGTTATTGCTTGCCAAACGTTCCGGCAGTCACGAGCGCCGATCAATTCGAAGTGCTGCGATTGAAGAACATCAGCTTCTTCTTTTCCACCCATGAGTGGTGCCGGGACTTTCGATGAGCACACGCCCGACCTTGTGGTGCAGGCATAAGGATGCACTGAAGCAAATCAAGGAATCCAGCCCCAGGCAAAATACCAAAGCATGGAATCTCCTTGACTTGCAACAACAGAATGAAGAGAGTCTTTGTAAGAGTTCATCGGCATCAGATCTGTCTCAGCAAGGCCGCAGGAATGCAGACTGTCCCGTTTTTGTCATGCTCCCATTGGGCACCGTCCTTGGCATGAGGCATGATGAAGTGTTCGTATGTGATGCTCAGAAAGGTCAAGAAGAGGCCTTAGCGTTGGCTTTGGACAAGCTCGCGTCGGCAAAGGTGAAGGTGTGAAACCCCCTGCTGTTGTTGTTTTTCAGGTCTCTCTCTGACCAGGACTTTTCCATGGTTCTCTCTAAAACCACCTGTTATCAGATATTATCAACTCACCACATGCAGATCGCTAATGATGGCGTTGTGCAGCCTGCCCAACACCAGGCCACATGTAGCACGTAGGCTAGCAGATCCAGTGGGTACCGTCGTATAGTTATCAGTAGTTAGTTTGCTCGACCGGACGAGGCAAGCACCAAGCATGCAAATCTGCATCGATGTTCACTTGACTTGTGCAACCGATTCAGTCTCGCATGCGTGTTGCAGGGAGTCATGGTGGACGTATGGTGGGGGATTGCAGAAAGAGATGCTCCTGGCGAATACGATTTCCGCGGCTACCGCACCCTGTTCAACCGGGTTCGGGAGGCAGGCCTAGAGGTCCAGGCAGTCATGTCATTCCACGCAGCGGGCACGAATGTCGGAGACACCTGCACGATATCCCTGCCGCAGTGGGTGCTTGCTGCTGGAGAGCACGACCCCGACATATTCTACACGGACGCTGGCGACCCAGCTGCAGGCACTCCCGCGTATCGAAATCGAGAGTGCCTCAGTGCCGGATGCCTACAGGAGCCGGTGCTGTGCGGGCGCTCCCCGTTGCAGGTGCTACCCCGTGCCGACAATCTCTCACCGCTGCACGCTCACAATGTCATCACACTGTAAATCAATCGCCACCTCACGCTATGTACCGCCCCAACGCAAGCCTGCTTCTTCAGCTGTGGCACCTCAGTGTAGCTGTCCGCATTCGTCAGGTGCTGCATGATTGGGTGTTCAATGTGCCAGCTGGAAGGAAGTCGCGGAGAGTGCAGGCGTACACCGACTTCGTGTCTGCGTTCTTAGACTCGTTTGATGACATGGTGGGCGATGTCATCTCGGAAATCACACTCGGCTGCGGCCCGGCAGGGGAGCTCCGGTACCCTGCGTACCCAGAGGGCGACGGCCGGTGGCGCTTCCCGGGCACCGGCGCGTTCCAGTGCTACGACAAATACATGCTCGCGTCGCTGCGGCAGGCGGCCCTCGACCACGGCAAGCCCGCATGGTACGCACACCTCCGGCCACGTTGGTTGCTCTGTTGCTGCGATCGGTGTGCTCCTGAACGGTTGCCCAAGCTCCACATTGGGTCTACCCACCTGCTGTTTTCGTTGCGCCAATGCATGGCGTGTATGGCTTCCTGACACGTACAGAATCTGATGCGGGAGTGCAGGGGGGAGTGGGGTCCGCACGACGCGCCGCGCTACAACGACCGCCACTGGGACACCGTCTTTTTCAACAACAACGGCCGCTGGCGGGAGCCGTACGGCGAGTTTTTCCTTGCGTGGTACTCGCAGCTGCTGATCGACCACGCCGACGCGATCCTGTCAAGCGTCGGCCCGATGATCCGCCGCCGCTGCACCGGCATCGTCCTTGACTCCGTCGACTCGGTGCGGACCCCATACGCCAGACCCCGCACCTGCCCTGCCCCTCCGGCGTTCCCCGCTGCTGCGCCCCGGCATCATGTGCAGTGTGCAGACGGTGTGTGCAAGGTTGCTATGACGAGGGGCGATAATGTCTATTTTTTTTTCCTTCGAGATGTGCCTGCACTAATGCGGCCACTGTGATCGGCACCCTGGGCGGCGACACCGTTCCTGCCATCCTGCGAGCTTATGGAACGGCCGACTGTTTGGAGACGCGCGCCACATGCATCCCCCACGTGTGCTGAGAGGTGGATGTGCGGTCCAGGCGGTGGCGGAGGGCGCGCAGGCACCCGGCGGCGCCGGCGAGGAGCGGCTGTACCGCTTTGCCCCACGGCACGCCAAGGTCAAGCTCGGCATCAAGCTCGCAGGCGTGCACTGGTGCAGCAAGAGCCTCGGGCACGCCGCGGAGAACACGGCGGGGTACTACCACACCGCGAAGCACAACGGCTACGCGCCGATCATGGCGATGCTGGCGCGGCACGGCGCGCACGCGAGCTTCACGTGTGTCGAGATGCGCGACTGCGAGCACCCGAACGAGGGCGCCTGCGGCCCGGAGGACCTCCTGGAGCTCGTGCTCGACACCGCGGCGCAGCACGGGGTGCCCGTCACCGGCGAGAACGCGCTGCAGCGGTGCGCCCCCGCCCCAGTTCTGTCTGCAGCGCCGCGTGACCGATCCGGTCTGCGGGGCACTGCCGACAGGCGTGCTGTTGAGGGTGACTTGACGGGCTGCGGTGCCTGCATGCATTGATGCCGCGATGTCCTGTGCTGCTGTACCCTGGCCGATTTCTGCGTTCGAGCGCATTGTAGGAAATTGGCATGCAGCGCGCTCTGTTGTACACTACTTTGAATTGTGCTTTGACTCACGTTTCGCTGATTCCTGCTGGTGTGGCACGCTCTTGCTGACGCAGGCAGGCCCGTGTAGGTACGACAAGTACGCATTTGACCGCATGTACCAAAGCGCTGTGGGTGCGAGCGCTGCCAGGGGCAAACTAGCGCAGCTCACCTTCCTACGTATGGGAAACCGCTTCCTGGACAACTGGGATGCGTTCAACGCATTCATGGCACGCATGCGCGGTGACGAGGCCTGAGTATTCGTCAGGCAGGCGTGGTGTGTGACAGAGGCGGGAGTGGCATTTGCAGGGGGCGGGTGTGGTGCAGGGCTATTGTGCCCTGAACTGGGGAATCATGAGCGGAGATGACTTCTTGAATCAGGCATCGGCGCCGTTGGGTTGTGTGTGTATGTGTGCGAGTGTGTGCGTGTGTGAGGTCGCGGGTATGAGACATGTCGCCCCGTGGGTTTGGTTCAGTGACGCTCCGTTGCCAGGGCAACACTGTCGGGGGCAATGCTTGCGGTTATGTAGGGGGCCTCTCGGTCCGTGTGGCGCCTGGGGTAGCAATCTGGGCTGCACGGCGTGACTGTGCGTGCAGAGTGTCGCCCAGCTGGTAGCAGCCGCCTTAATTTCCCCTGTGCGCGGGCATGAATTTCCTGTGCGCGGGCTGTGCTCTGCTGCAGTCCTGGGCGTCGCGGGGTGGGACGGGCGGAAGGGTCGAGGTGTATCGACCATCTAGATGTTTGTGGAGAGACGGAGTGTGCATGTGAGGAATCGTTCGGCCTAAAGTTGCCATTGTGCCGGCAGCTACGTCAAGTGCGCCTACCCAGTAGAGTGTGCATCAATTTGCTCCACGAATGAGCCTGCTTGTTTTCATCAAGGTATGATGCAACAGCTCGGGATAATTGTAAGCTCAGAGAGTACAGACAGCAGCCTTGGTGACTACAGAAAATTCCACCCAGGTTGTCCCATGTGTATTGTTGAGGTGTGCATGTTGCTGTCCGTGTTCTCAGATTCACAGTTTGCCATCATTGTGAGTGTTGCAAATGAACCTCTGGTATGTCTAGGCAAGCACTGCCCTGGTCGATGCTGTTCACGTCGGGAGGTGGTCAGACGGTTCCATTCAAGGTTGTAACGAGTGTGAAACTGAAGTCGACTGTGCAGAGCCATTGGGTGTTGGCAGCAGGTGTGAACTAGAATGTGATGGCACGAGGTTGAGCTCTGGTGGACGGGATCAACGGCGGTGACAATGTAGTTCCGCTGGGTGGATGCTGCTGATGGGCTTGGTGATCGCGAATTCGGAAAGTTGGTTTGTCTGCACGCGGAAAGAATCGGCGTTCCCATGTTCACAGCAAACCATCAAAAACGTACCTACTTCCGTCAGTGTCGTGTTGAAGCGCCGCGATGCATGTTTCCGCCTGTGCACCTTGTACTATCGGGTGGTGTCATGGTCAGGATGTTAAGGCGCACTGGCACTGCACCTGCGACACTTGCACGGCGGTGCTGCACCCAAGTAGTCCAAGCCTGGGAGTACTCGGACTCATACGAATTGGGACATGATCACCGTTCAGACATGATCACAAGCAAGAGCAGGACGGCTGCCTTTGATCGCCCTGCGCAGTTCAGTAGTCCCAGTAGCCCTGTCGCCCACTGCATCCTGCGCGGGCTTGCTGGCAGTGCGTTGCGGCGTACGTTGTGGGTGCACTGTGACACATTCACGACAGCATTTACTTGCACTTGACATGATTGCGTGTTCTCGGCTACGATTGTCTTTGGCGTTTCAGAATCCGGGCAAGGCAGCATTTCCCGGACGATCCATCGGCCCGGGGCTGTGCACGGACTCCTACCGAACGGTAAAGTCCGCATCTTCCTCCAACCCTGAGAGCATGATACTCAACGCTCTGTCTACGAGTATGCGGATTTCGTGATGGCTCTTGAACATCAGAAGGGCATTGCCTGCAGAGGCTGCCTCACAATAGCAGTTTCAGGGGACAGTCAAGGCGAAACATGAGCGAGGCTGTCCAAGCCACATCCTCAGGAGACGCGGGAACTGATCCAATTGTACAGTATATCGTCTTGCGCAGAGACTTGTGGGCAGAGCAAGGCTGGCCATTGGGCCCCCTCATCGCACAAGCATGCCACGCCAGCGTAGCCGCTCTGTGGCTGTCGAAGAACGACCCAGACTCGCAGCAGTATGTGTCAGAGGATCAACTTGACAGCATGCACAAGGTCTGACGCCGTCACTCGACTTTGAGCTCCGGCATTGGAATCCACAGGCCTGGACCTGCATCATCAAGTGTACATCTCGACATCACTCTAGTCGCACGCTGTGCAGGTAGTACTGGAGTGCAAGGGAGAGACCCAGCTCCGGAATCTTGCCGCAAAGCTGACGGATGCTGGCGTGCCGCATAAGATGTGGGTTGAGCAGCCTGAGGGCTACCCAACAGCCCTTGCCACGAAGCCATGCCGGAAGTCAACAGTAGCAAATTATTTCAAGAAATTGAAGCTCTGCAAAGGGAACCTGTCATAGAGTCAGATCGAAGCTGTGGCTTTCATGCTCCAGCTGTGCTTGCCTGCGCGAGAGGGCGCTGAGAATGATCTGAGGCAATGTCCGTCGGATAAAAATATGTTGCTGCGGACAGACCGTGACTAGGCCATGATGTTGATGACATCGAGCATGTTCCGGGGGTTGACATGCCACGGCACGGCATCTCCACGGCACATGGCGCATCGAGGCACAGCCATTGATAGGGAAGGTGCCTGCAGAGCACAGCAGTGATGCAGGCCTCTGATACACGATTCCCATGGCAAAATGCCTACAAGGTGCTCCTTGTTGATGGATGCTAACCAACGAATTGCGGAACATAGCATCAGGGAGCAGCATTGCCTACGCTTGCCAATGTACGCATGGACGTGACTATGCATTCAAGTTCCCCGAGGTCCCACACAATCATACCCACTGCACGAGCAGCAACACAGGCAGTGCGTGCTGATGTGCGCTTCCACTTTAGCCCTGCCGATGTACGTCTGCGCTCGCTGTGTTTCAAGAATACTACTGGTAGGGGGTAGCCCACTGCGCACTGTGCTTCACAGCAGCGACGGGGCCTTGGAGTGAGTACATCTGGCTTCTCGCTCTCCAGTCCGACCGAATACCTCGGCCAACGCTTGACTGGCTCGGTGCCCATGCACTTGCATGTTACCGCTTAGCAACTGGGCTCTTAGTAGCCTGAGACACATGCTGAGGGGAAGCGATGGCGCCGGCACGACCACAAGTGGACGGGGCCAACAGCATCATAGATGTACCATACCGACAGTGAATGGTGCATTGCAAGGATGGATGTCCTTCCAAGGCCTCTCGGATACTATGTTGACAGTACACTTGATTGAACCAAACGCACGTGTCATACTCAAACTTTCCACATTATGTCACACTCCAGGGATCAGTCGTAACTTTTAGGTCCCAGGCCCAGTCAGCACCCATGCAAAGTCGTGCCAAGTGTTGCATCGCCGTTTAGATTCACCAGAAGCCGGCCAGCGTGCTGTTGGATGGGGATCGTGGTTGGGGGACAGCCTGCTCTGGCTTAGCAGCTTGCGCTCCCAGATTCAGTGTCCTTCAGTGGTGGCGGTGCGACATCACTGCTCTGCACAACTGCATTCAATATTCATGCACCTGGTCGTGTTGTGAGATGCTCGTGTTCAGTGCTGAAACTTCCGCGGACAGACCTTGGGATGGAGGCGCAGTGGCCATTGGAGGTGTTGGTATGCATGGACATGAGCCACGTCGACGTGCCTGTTGCAAGCGTGCAGGTAGCGACGAGCCGCTATCTCGAGATAGTGCCAAACATGGCTGTCCATCCATCTGGTACAGGGGCCGGTGCATTAGTAGCAGCTCCGGTTACGTCTAGTCGACTTCGTTGCTGATGGTGCGCTTCGCCTATGTTAACCAGAGTGACCGTTTACCCCAGGCCCACGCTGTCAATTAACAGTCAAGGAGCGGGAAGCAGGCTATAACATGGTCCAGATGTGTGCGTCGATCGCGAAGGAGGCCGTGATCGGATACTTGGGCCTGCTTTTGAAAGGGTCCGACCTGGAGAGCACCACCGAGGAACTCCTGCATCGCAAGCTTTCAGATCATTTCCAGCAGGACATGAGGCCGTTCACCGCAGAAATACAGGCGTGCTCAATCTCCATCTAGGTGTCTGGTTCCAAGCAGACGTCGCATGCGATGTGCCGATGTCTCTGGTGCAGGGCATTGCGTCTGTGCGTCGTGACACCGGCTTGGACACAGCCACATGATGGTCCAACCCGTGAACTAAGTTTTCTGTAGGCTGCAATTGAAGACTTTGTGATCTCGTCTGCAAAGACTGTCGCTGGACAAGCCAGCAAACGCGGTAGACAGGATTGTGATTCCAAAGTAAGCGCAGCCAAATCAGCCAAGATAGGCGATGCTGCTGAAGCCACAAGAGAGTTTGTGCTTTCGGATGATGGGCTGATTCGCTGCAGCATCAAGGAGTTCAAGGGCAGAACGTATGTTGACATCCGGACGCACTACAAGGTACGTGGCCTGAACGCGATCATTGACTGTTCGCATCAGCGCACACAGGATTGTAATCGACCTCTGATATGACGATGATGATGGATTCATGTGTTCTCGTTTCTGGAACATCCGCCTTGTGATGCTTCCCGCAATGCTGTGCAGTGGCGGAATGATCGATCACACCAACCTCGGCGAATTGTCGGTGTTTGCAGAAAGGGGACGAAATTCTCCCCACCAAAAAAGGATTGATGATGTCAGCTGAAGATTGGGGCACATTGGCATCGTCCATGCCGGGTTTGTGCACTGCCGTGGAGAACAAAGACTTGACACACACAGTTGCGCTTACGGCCAAGCGGAGAGTGACTGTCAGCGACTTCATCAAGGGCACAATCTCTGTGGACATCAGGGAGTACTATGGTCAAGACAGCGATCCTAAGCCTTCACCCAAAGGCGTGCTCCTCAGAGAGCCTGTGTTTAAGGTGCTTCCCAATACCGCTGGGTGCCTGGCTGCAGTGGAGAAAGATGGCATGTGGCTGCTACAGTCTTCACCATCGCACGTTTCAAGGCGACAACAGCACTGGATGATTCTGCTTTTGAAGCTGATGCCATTTTAGACAGTCGGCCCCTCTGCCACGTTCCGGCATTTACAATCACAACTCTTGACGGCTGAAGCCGCATTCGTGCCTGCATGACTTAGGCAAGAACTGCTGATTATACTGTTGCGTGAGTTGATGAAGAGCAGCGAAATTAAGCGGGCGCAGAAGCAGGTCATGGTGCTCACATACTCGCTCATGTTGCCCTCTCGTGGTCGCCATTGAGCTCAGTTCTGTAGGGACTCACTGTGATGTGCAACACAAGCACCATGTAGGTGCTCTGCGGGCACGTCGAGGCCATCACCGCCGCCCTGGCACAAGCCCCAGCTCCTGCTGTAGCCACTGAAAAGCCCCCTCCCGCAGCTGCAGCTGCGCCAGTGAAGACTGAGACGGCACCTGCCCCTGGCCCAACTGCAGCCAGTTCCACTGGAGGCGCAGACGTGCCTGGAGCATCTACAGTGACAACAAAGTCTGGCGAGACGATGTGGTGGCTGGGAGGCAGCCTCGAGAGGAACGTGAAGCTGGCTGGGGTCAGCCACTTTCAAGGGAAGTGCACGGTGTCGGTGAGGGAGCACTACCAGAAGGACGGTGCTTGGATGCCGGGCAAGAAGGGGCTCAATCTCACGCCAGAGCAGTTTGGCACCCTCTGTAGCAATCAGCAGGTGTGACAACACCTGCTTCGGTCTGTGCCTGCCCCTACTCCTCAGGGGCACTGCATGAACTGCGCTCATGGTGGCCCACTGGCAATGCTGAATTGACATGCCGGTCAAACAAGTACGCCCGGCCCAGGACCTGCACAGGCCAGGCGGCGTCAAGTGGCTTGGCTGGCGATTCACCTTCTGGAAACCTGTGCGTTGGTGCCTGTCTCCAGTTCTTTGGATGCGATATGCCACAAAATCGATATCACGTTGTCTGCGCTCTCATCGTCTCTGACAGTACGTCCAGCAACAGCTTCGCGGGCAACGGTGATGCCAGGTTGGGCAGTCTGCTTGAGTGAAGCTTACATCTCAGCCTCCCAGTCCTTCTGCCAGGGACGGCAATGGCAGACAGTGCCAAAAGCTTATGGTTTGTGTGCAGGGCATTTCCCAAGCAGTGGCCGCGAAGGACTTGACGATGCAGGTTGCGCTGTCTGACACACGCACTGTTGCCCTGAACGAGTTCAGGAGCAAGGTCTACGTTCATTTGCGCGAACGCTCCGGGGCAGGAGACCAACAAGACGCCTGCCGCGGGAAGGGCATCGGCCTGTCTGCAGATGAATGGGGGAAGTTGGCGGCTGTGCTGCCTGCAATTCAGGCCAGCCTGGATTGAGAGCAGTCAGCGTTGCATATTGAGTAGATGTCTGTGTCAGTAGATGAATGTATGCCATACTGTGGAGTTGGAGGCACTGCAGGAGCTGCGTGTGGCAGATGGCTACTCCAGTTCTGTTTGTACAGAGTAGGCCACGTCCATAGTTGTAGACAAATCGCATGTACAGAGGATTGTGAAAATGCTAGAATGCTTGAGTGAAGCGCTACAATAGGTATCTGCTGTCAGATAGGATGCATCTGCTGTCAGATGGGTCGACTCGTGGCATTGCAAGGACACAGATGACTCTGAGATGAGGCAACTGTTCTGCGCGCGAAGCCAGTCAGCCACACATCTCAGCAATGTACAGAAGTGTGCCACCGAAAGTTAATTGGTAATCTACACTTGATGAAGGATGTCGTCAGTTCACTGGGGGCTGGGGGAGACCAATGGTGCCATGATGTCATCTCGTGCGGAATCACCTGCCCCTCCTGTGTCTCATACCTCGTGTTGGCATCCCGGATTTCTGCTGCAAAACCCTCTAGCAACCCGAAACGACACCCTCTGCCCCGATGCGGCATACCACAAAGTTTCTGCTGGAACAATGGAAATCCTCTTGTCTCTGCAGTCCCAATGCCACTGTAGTTCAGAACACCAGCGACAAGGGCACCGGGTGGCCATGAGTCACTGCTAGACGCGGCGCCGGTCGCCCGGCACGCACCATGGTGCACTCTCTGCCACACCTGGTCCGCCGCCTTCACATACGCAGCATGCCTCCTTGCTCCACTGCAGGACATCGACCAATTTCATGCCACGATGTGCTGCCATGTAACGGAAACAAATACTTAAGCTCAGGCCAGCCCAGCGGTGGCGGGGGCTCATCGAGCGAATTCACGGGACTGCAGCCAGTGCTGTTGACAGGCAGGTGATGTGAGGGCTGCGGGAGACCCACGAGGATTTCACCACACGTGCAGCCTCCCCCACACAGCTCCCTGCGCAGCTCTCGGTTGCTGGCCAATCTGGCCTCGTGTGGGGGCTGCTGGTGCCGTCACCGCCCGGTGTTGGGACCTCGTGGCCATCCGCCCGGCGTGGCGAGCCACTATGCAGCAGCCCTGCGAATTGAACTGGACAGATATCTGGTTGCATTGCATGCGCGGGCCCGTGATGGCCACGGCCGCATCGGGGTGCCAGGGCAGGTGTCTTAAGCACCACAGGCGAAGGAACGCTGTAGAGGTTCGAAGTCAAATACCAGCAGACGTGTCGGAATGCATGAGTAGCTACTGCGAATCAGCATGGATGAGTCATGCATGGCCGGGCAGGCAGCATGGCCAACACATGGTATGAGAAATCAGCGTACGGCATGTGCTTTCGCTCGATCGGAGTGTATGTAGAGTCAGGTAAGTTGCTGGCCGGACGAGGCATCTGGGGGCCAGGGGAGGCAAAGGCGGGCCTGGGCGCAGGCATCACCCTTTCACTAGCCGTCCTCTTTGCCCCGGTTGAGAGTCGGCTCAAACACGCACTTGCTCTACTGCACGCGAGTGACTGGCTTGCACCTTGCACCGCACCAGCTTGGACAGCGCGGCGCAGTGCACAGGCGCTCGTGATGACTGGCCTTGTCGTCTGCACATCATGCACTTGTGCCGGCTCGCCGAGGCAGTGTGCCAACAGCCATTGCCTTGGCAGTTGGAAGCGGGTACCAACATAGTGCTAGACCGCATTTACATGAGTTGATGATCTCCTTGATTGTGCGATTTTACTTGCCTCCGCAGATACCAACTGTGGAAACGCAAGGTCACGCCAACTGGCTGTGACCAACTACAAACAGTTGAGGGTATAATCTCGCTCTGGTTTAGCGTGCGGTCAAGCTCTGTGCTGTGCAATTAGCACCCCTACAGCAGTACTGGCGTTACATTCCCAAGCGGACGTGTGGGTGGTCTTGGGTGTCTCCGCCCGGATCATCGTGACAGACCCTGCGATTAGCAGAGCGCTGGACGTCGGGCCGGTGTTCCTCGGTCAGTGACGACGCATTAACAGGCAGCGACCTGTGCGTTCATTCACACATGTAGACGCAGATTTGTGCTGCTTCGTGGCATCGCCGCTGCATCACGAGCACACTTCCACAGTGGCAATCGTTCGACCTGAGTCTGCTGACGGCCCTCTGTTATTGGAGAAGTACATGCGAGCCTAAGGTGCGTTTACAACTGCTCCTCTGTTCCACGATCGGCGGTAATGTTCTGTGATAGCTTGCCAGGCTGAAGCTTGGCTTGGACTGGCGCTCGGATGTCTTTGCGTGTCCACGACGTCGTGATTTCATTGCCAATGTGACCCGTAATTCCACCTTTATGTTGACGGCATTATTGTATGTCCGATACACAATCTCGGGCTTTGTGTCACGACAGAGTCAGCTGTACCTCCACGTCGCTGCTCAGAATCGGCGAACGCTGTCTGTCGGGAACGGATCTCTGGTTTTATTTGCGAAGAGTGTCTGCATAGATCTAGCAAATAGCCTATGCCCGGATCTAACGTGGTGATAATTTGACGCAACGGAGTTACAGAGAGACAGCACACACAAGTCCTTCCCAGCGAAGCAATCTCATGTACTGATGGACTGATTCAACTTTCGCGCCCTGCCGCTGATTCCATTGTTGACGATGCTGCTTACGAAACGTTTGGCTGCTCTCAAGTCAATGAGTGGATTTTTTGCTAGTTGGTTGCAACAGTGATGATGTTGCGTCTGCAACGTCACGAGAGTGCACGCGCCACCTCGCGGTGCTCATAAGTTGTGATGTCCGTAGCATGTGAGCGATTCGTGATTGTCTGTAATCGTTTACAGGGGCAATAATAGTGATGTCATGACTGAGCCGCACTGAGCTGGGTTACAGCATAGCCATGCAGCAGGATGCCCTTGCAGTTTCTGACCTTGCAGTCTCTGTGATAGGTGCCATGTCTGCAGCTCTTCATGGCGTCGTCAGAGCAGCTGTTTTCTCAGACAGATGCATGCCGAATCAGAGCCATCGAAGACAGGATACACAAACACTTCAAAGATCCAAGTGAACGACGCCGGATGATCGAATTGTTTACCGAGATGCCATGTGCGGAATATACTCGTCTGCTGATGGCAAGTGATGCAGCATTTGAGGATGTGCTCCTGGCAGGTGGGTCATCGTTCTTCCTAGCTTCCCCAATCGCAATTGACTACTTCACAGACACTTGCGCAGTGAGAGCACACATGTGTGTACTGTAGGTTCCGTCGAACGCTTCAAACCACAGCTCAAAAGCGTCTGCAGCGATGTGGATTACATCGACATGATCACTTTGCTTGCTGAGATGTCACGCCAAGATCGCAAACAGCTGCAGCACGGAACAGGTGAGGAGGTCAAGCAAATTCTCGGCAAGCGGCTTCGAGATGGATCGTCAGGTATGTTTTCATGTCCTGGCCGTGCGACAAGCCACTGACTGTTCCAGAAATCACTGCTGCAACGGCAGCCACAATCTAACATCACATGCCCTTGCCATATCCAGCGTAGCAGCATACAAGGGCCACTCCAGCATCCTTGCCGCTTTCTTGGATCGGTACCCGCACAGCGAGTGAGTACGTTGCCATTCAAGTTCACACAACATATGTTGCGACATTATGCGCATGATAGCACATTGCAAATTCCAACACCCATGCTTCGCCCAAGCAGCCGAATGCCTGTGTCTGCTTTCATCACCTATGAAGGCATGGCGCGGTCGCGTGTGTGCTTGCAGCGTACGTCTCTGTCCTTGTCCATGTCTGCATGAAGGCAGAGTGGCCCTCTCGAATAATGCTGTGCTGTGCCACTGTGTGCACCTGCGCCACCGCAGACCCATCACACATTTCTGGGGGCAGTTTTGGCCATCTTCGGTCTCACTGCATGTCAACAGCATATGCTCACGCCGCAAGCCTTATGGTAGCATGTGCTCTGGCGCAGGCCCTGCTCAGGATACACTTTGTCAGGTGCATGGATTTGAGGTAACGCTGGTTGTGGCATGTGTTGAGTGCTGAGCAGCCTTCATGCGCAGGGGCAAGAGCTGCAGTCGAGCGAGACATGCATCTGTTTGAAGCCTTAACACTCCTCCAGATGGAGACTGTCAATGCGGCAGACCCGCACTGGCATGCCGACAAGGACTTCCAAACATGGTTCAATGATGTCTCTCAGGCTTGCATTCCCGTGTCGCATGCGTTCTACAACCAGCTTCAAAATCCTGCACTGAAGCGGAGCCTGCAAGCTGTCAAGTGTCTGGATATCACAGTAATTACAGACGGCATGCTCCTACAAGGTGGCTTTCTGGCACGTGAGGGAGACACAGAGGTGGGTGTCACTGTCATTATGCAACAGCTGTTCCACAAGTGGTTTCGACTTTTAGATGATGCTGATCCCAATCGTCGACCGCTCAA
The DNA here is from genome assembly GCA_023078555.1 of Ulva prolifera. Classification (NCBI taxonomy): domain Eukaryota; kingdom Viridiplantae; phylum Chlorophyta; class Ulvophyceae; order Ulvales; family Ulvaceae; genus Ulva; species Ulva prolifera. The sequence goes on from CM041197.1 coordinate 5,392,153, forward strand.
TGTCAGGGCTAATGGGCGGGAGACGATTATAAGCGGTACCAGCAGCCAGCTGTCTACATTTCGTGACCGCCCTGACACCATTTATCAAGATCGATCTACCATGGCTGTGATTGGCTTGGGTGAAGAGAAGTCAGCTTCTTTGGCCGGCGACGAGTGCCGGCGGCAGCTGCAGCGTTATTCTGGGCAGATGACAAAAGCTCGCCATGGCAGCGCCGGCTTCCGCATGGCCTACGCTGCAGCAGATCACAATATCGAGTTCTTGAAGCTTCCTACTGGGGCACGCTCCTGGCTGGGCACAGTTTTTGCTCTCGTGAAGTATCATCACAAGTCTTTCTGCCGTGCGTCATGAACACGTTACCTTTGGCGCGTCTCATCATCACGCCACGTCACACCTCATGCCGATTTGCACAATACGGCCTGTGTCACTCGTTATGTCCGCTCTCCTGTGTGCCAGAAGCAAGCCGCTGTTATGTTTGTTGAAACCTCTCTCGTTTGATTTGACCAGGGTAGACATATCATTGCAGTGGTCCTGGACCCGTTCACTATGTCGCAGGGAGCTCCTGCTGTCCCGTTGACACGTGTGCTGGACCTCGAGCAACTTCAGGACAGAATACAAGCTATGCTGTTGGTGACCAAGTTTTTGACAGCTCTTCGGTATCTGCAAATGACAGCAGAAGAGGGCTCAGAGTATGTGCGGCTTGGAACGGAGTACGAACGCCCACATCACACCAAGCTGGAGGTCGAAGATGTCACTATGAAGAAGACCATCAAGCTTTTTTCTGGTACGTTGCTGATCCTTTGGGTCTGAGGCATGTCTGCCTGCGGATGCCACTGCAGCATTGATGCAAGTGCTGACCATATATGTTGCGCTAACACATGTTGCGTCTCGTTGTTCAGCCCGCACAGAAGCGCCGCAGGTCCCTGGCCTGGCACAAACATAAGTATGTCAAGTATTTTTGGTGGGGACTGACATTGCAGCCCGGTCACACAATCAATTTGGCAGGTTTGAGTGTTTTGTCTTGAAGTCATTGTACATCTCTGTGCCATGAAGCCAGAAAGCTGTGTGCAGTGTGTTGATGTCGGGCATGTGATTTATGCAACTGTGTCATTTCTTTCCCAGCTTTAAGCAGTTGCACGCTATTTAAGTGCTGACTCTGTGCTGTTCTAGTCATCTCACAGTATGCTTGCAGAGTTTCAGAACCATCACTGTGTGAAGTTCGACAATGTCAAGGCCGCCTACAAAGTTGCTCAGAAGCCCCACAACCGGTATCACCTCGTGCCAGCTGCAGGCGGCCCGAGTCTCCAGTCTGACAATTATGTAGTCCACACAGTTCTAGGGCGTCCAGTTCAGTGGGACACAGAGTACATCAGCCCCAAGGTGTGATGGCCGGCGACTCTAGAACACGATCGACAGCCCCTGTGCGGCAGAGCTGTCACAATGGCGAGCAGCACACTGTCGTGTGGACTTGTCATGCCGTAGTGCACAAGGAAGTCTGTGTGTGCTTGGCTTTGATGCTTGCACATGTAGGTCACCAGTCAGGCTTGCAGTGCTTGCGTCGTTGCTTCCAAGCTCTACTTCCGTGCGGCTGCAGGTGGTGCGGGCTGTTGCACATGATGTGGCGCTGGCCTGCAGCCTCCTTGAGGCTGCAGAACTTGCACATACCGATGTCCGGCTGGAAAACATCGTGCACGCTCCAAAGCACACCCAAGAAAAGCCAAAGTTCATGCTGGTGGACTTGGAAACGGTTCGCCGCGTGGGCGACACCCTGGCGACAGAATATGTTGATGGCCATAAGGCCCTAGGCGTAGTGAAGGGCGTTGGTTTACAGCAAAGGGATGGCGAAGGTATACTCAGCTGGGTGGTGAAGAAAAATGTCGACAGCGCTCAGCTGGTGGTGGTGTTGCGCACACTTCTGGACCGGATGGCTAACGATGACGGCGAGCTGGCAAAGGCCTTGAGGGACCTGCTGAATGCAGATGACAGTATGCATCAGATTTCGGCAATCAGTCCTCAGCAGGTCGTGAAATGCATCGAACGCTTGCCTCAGCGCTAGATCCTTTTGGTGGAGGTGCGGCTGCTTGAGGCATATCGTGTGATCTGGAAAAGACGATGTGCATTCCATTCCAACGTTATCTGGACTCTCACACAAAATCTCTTCGTTGTTCCCATATTCTACGCCAGCAGTGTCTAGCACCTTGCACTGAGAATGTCTTCTGGTTGACAGTCTGCAGCAGACTGTCTGCCATCATGTGTAGTCATGCAGATGACCATGAAGCCCTTCCTGAACTGCATGTACAATCACAACATGTTCACAGCCATGGCTGCAGTCGTGTCTGCCTGACTGGAGCAGCAACTGCTGGGTTGGGTGTTGTGTGCTGTGATTAGGAGCAACGTTGCGAACAGGCAGAGGCGGGTTGTGACACAGGCGTTCAACCCGCCCTCTCATTCATGACCATCTAGTCGCCATTGACCTCAGCCCAGCAGGTGCTTGCTAAGATGTGTGACACAAGATGTCATGTAGGTGCACTCGTGTAGGCACTCGTGTAGGCGCCGCCGCCCTGGCACAAGACCCTGCTCCTATTGTAGCCACGCAGTTAGCGGCTCCCGCAGCCGAAGCTGTGCCAGTAGAGACGGCAGCAGTACCTCCTCCTGATGCAACTGCAGCCAGCTCGCTCGGACGTGCCTGGGGCGTATACGGTAACAACCAAGAATCTGGCGAGACGATGTGCTGCCGGGGGTCAGCCACTTTCAAGGCAAGTGCACGGTGTCGGTGAGGGAGCACTACCAGGAGGATGGTGCTTGGACGCTGGATATGAAGAGATTCAGTCTGACGCCAGAGCAATTCAGCACTCTCTGTAGCAAACAGCAGGTTTGAAATTGGCTGCCGCAGTTGCCTGCCTCCGCAGTGCATGTACTGCCCACATGGCTCACTTGGCAGATGCTGAACTGCCACGTGTCTTGATTGGCGTTCCAGCATTCTGGGAATGCTGTGTCGCTGCCTGTTGCTTATTCTGTTCAACAGGTATGCGATGGACTCGATTTCTGTTTCTCTGCGTGGCCATCGTCCCTGACAGCACACCTGTCATTGGATGTCACTGGCAAAGCTGGGGCCATGCTTGGCAGTCTGGCTGAACGGGGCTTACATCTCAACTTGCAGGTCCTTGTGCCCGCGCAGTGCAAGTCAGTGCTACACATGTGACATGCGTGTGCAGGAAGTTTGCCAAAGCAGTGGCTGCGAAGGACTTCGCCATGGAAATTTGACATGGTTTCAGGAGCAAGGTTTGTTCAGCCACGAATGATTGGGGGCAGGGGACCAGCAAGACGCCATGGGAACGGCATCAGGCTGTCTGCAGATGAATGGGGAAAGCTAGCGGCTGTGCTGCCTGCGATTCAGTCCGGCCTCAACTTTCAGCAGGTGGCTGTGCAACGTTTGTCGACTGCGAAGTCAATTGAAGAATTTGCCGTACTGGAGCCACTGCTAGAGCTGTGTGTGGCAGGTGCCCGGTAAATTTTCGGTTACATGGAGCAGGCCACCTCCACATCCCTAGACAGTGGCATGTACAGAGTTAAGGATCGTGCCAATGCTTGAAGCGCTGTGACAGGCGTAGCTGATGTAATATGCACCGACTTTCATGGTGCAAGGACTCAGGCTGTCAGAAAGCGAAGCTGGCCGCCCATGCATGTTCCTTGCCATAAAGTGTGCTCCTGGATGCGACCCTGACACTTGCGCTCAGAAGATACAGTCATCAAATGAACAGGCGAGACAGATCGTGCTATGATACAATTCCTAGCTGGCGAGCTGCCACACTGTCGTTGAGTACGTCGAGACTGCTCCGAAAAGCATGCGGCAACCCAGATATCACCCTGTACCTTGACTCCAGTGCTAGGACACATGTCATGAAGATGGACAAGTTCTTGCTTCTGCCATCGCGAGGCCCTTGTAGAGATGTATTTCAGGCCACCAGTGACAGCAGCACTGGGCGGCCGTGTGCCAGTGCTAGATGTGGCGTGGGTAGCCTGGCGACTTCCACTCGACTGTCCTCCACACATGGCCTGCCGCCTTGACCCCTTGATCCGCAGTTTGCCGCCATGCCCCCCACTGCAGGACAACGTGTATGTTGAGTCCAGTCACCCATAGTAACAGCCTCCCCTGCACATCCACGCAAACAGGCTGGGTCGGCACCAGAGGGTGGGTTTCGATCGTGCCTGAGAACCAAACAAACAAAGGGGCGGGCAAGCGGCTGGAGCAGAAGGACGCAGAGGGCGGGCGCACGTGGAGGCGCCGGGGAACACAGCGTCTGCCGCTCTACTTGAGTTCATTGGCAAAGTCAGCGTTGTCGACAAAGACGATCTTGTAGCCGTCGGGGTCGGTGGTGGCGCAGATCTTGGTGCCGATGCCGGGCACCTCGAAGGCCTCCTTCGTGATCGTGCCCCCCGCGGCCTTGATTGCGTCGCACGTCTTGTACACGTCCTCCGTGCCAATCGCGACCTGCATCTGAGGAGGCGTCTGGGTCCTATTGCGGGACGGAGGCACATCTCACTCTTTTGAGATTCAGAGTCTGCCGTCAGGGAAATGTATGTGCCGCCATGCAGTGCAAGTAGAGTGAAGGGCTTGGGCCTGCCATGCATTGGCATGGGCCCATGTGCTGAGTTCAAAGATGCTGTTGCTAATGGTCAGAGTTGTGAGGGCATGGCGGGTGGCGTGGAAGGGCCTGATGCCATGTACGGCCTCGCAGCGAGACCTCATAGCCAGGGGACCGGGGCCTCGATGGTTCTCGCCAGCACGGTCACACATCTGGAAGGCGGCTGGTCCTGTCGCCGCCTGGGACTGCGACCTCGTGGCCACCTACCCCAGGTGGCCAGGGACCAGACAGCAGCAGGCTGGACTTGGCAGGTCTGGCTGCACGGAACGCAGGGGCCAGAGGTGGCCAAAGCCGCTCCAGCGTGCGAGGACAACCGCTTGTTGCAACGACCCCCAAGACATGCGCTGCAGAACATCGCAGCCGAACGGTGATAGTCGTGTTGGCGTGCAGGCGTGGCTTGGTGTCATCGCAGCTGAGTCATGCATGGCCCATCAGGCAGAATGCCCGCAACACGGGCTGGGCAATCCGAACCCGCAGATGCGCTTGAGGGTACTCGGAGTGCGTGCAGCGTCAGGCAGGCGGCTGTCTGAATGGGGCAGCTTCGGCGGCACGTCGGGCGGGGGCCGGACCTGGGCATAGGCGTCACCCTTCGAGTACCCGTCCTCCTTGCCCCAGTTGTACGTCAGCTCAAACACACAGTTGTCCTCCTGCACGCCACCGCCTGGCTCACACTCTGCACGCCACCGGCTCGCACTGTGCAAAGCTGTGCACGGCCGCTCACCAACCTCGCTGTTGTAAAGCGGCGCTGCCGGCACAACAGCGTCGCAGGCACACGGGCGATTGCACCCCGGTGGTTTACAAGGGGGGGGTCCGTCAGCGGAGCGGCGCGGGCGCACCTCGGGGCCGTAGCTCATGAACGCCAGCGTGTACTTGTACTCTGCAGCCGCACCACTCGTATCTGAGCTTCTGACGATGCGATAGACAATGACCGCGGACTGGATGCGGACATCAAACTCAGATGATCAAGCAGGAGCACGTGAGTCGATGCGAGCGCTGCCACTGTGGGAGGCTCAGATGTGCCTTTCCGGGGGTTGGAGCCTATGCTATTTGAGGGGGGCCAGGGGTAGTTCCGGCGCGTGTTGCTTGTGAGGGGGGGGGGGGGGGGGGGGGGGGGGGGGGGGGGGCGCACCGGGGTTCTCGCGCTTGCGGAGGAGCTGCATGCCGATGCAGTCCTCGTAGTACTTGATCGACTTCTCGAGATCGCTCACCCGCAGCATCACCTGCACAACAACAGCATGCGCTTGCCCAGGCTGCCAGCAGCAGTCGGTCACGGAGCGCCTGCGCCGCTAAAGTCGGCGGGCGATGGCGGGTCGTGCTCTCACTGGTCTGCAGCAGCGCGGCAGGATCCGCGTGAACACCAACAACAGGACGAGTTGAGCCTGTTACGGACACAGCAAGGTACGAGACGTTTGGTTTTTATCCAGCCATCGATGGCGGAGGCGAGCTCGGGCGCCTTTGGCAAATCGCACTTCTGGTAAACTCGTGCTGCACCGTCGACAGCGGCTCGTGCCGCGATGTAGTACGTATGCATGTTTGTATGCATACTACATTGCGCATACTACATCGCGTATAGTATGCATACGTATGCATGTGTGTACGTAGTGCATTAGTATTATAGGTAGAGCTGTGTCCAAGCGTGACAGGCCGCAAGGCCTGGTGTATAACAGGGTACGCCGATCGAACGGATATGCGAGTCGTTCGGGTTTGCAACACGGGTGGCCCCGCAGGCCAGAGCGGCCCGCCAAGTGGTGACGCACGCCATCGCGCAATGGATCTCCCACAGCCACAGGTCTTCACGAGCACTCAGGCTTGTGGCAGCGCTGAAAGGCTGATCATTAAGCAGAACAGCGGGAGAAGGAATCTGTGGCACATCAGCAATCAGGTGCGGGCGCGCAGCCGCCGCGGGGGGGGGGGGGGGGGGGGGGGGGGGGGGGGCACCTGCGCAAACGGCTCGGACGACTCTTTCTCACGCTGGATGAGCTCAAACTTGTACCCGGTGGGGTCCTCCACAAACGCGATGTGCGTCTTGCCACCCTTCACCGGCCCCGGCTCCCTTGACACCTGTAGACACCAGCACGCACATGATTTTCCGCACCTGCCCTCGGTGCAGAGTTGCGGTGGTGGCCAACCCAAGCCGGAGCTCCGACGCACCACGAGCGACGACGAATCTGGGCGTCCGGGCCCACTGCTACACAAAATTGAATATACCAGTCGCAGCTATTGTAGGGGGGGGGGGGGGGGGGGGGGGGGGGGGGGGGCACCTTGCCGCCGGCGGCGCGGACGCGGTCAACCATTGCGTACACGTCCGTCGTCGCGATGCCGAAGTGGCCGAAGCCCTCGCCGATGTCGTACGAGGAGACGCCATAGTTGTACGTCAGCTCGACGGCGAACTGCGAGTCCTCAGGGCCGTAGCCGAGGAAGACGTTGGTGTACTTGTCCTCCGGGATGTCGCGCCGCCGCGTCTCCTGCACGCCTGGACCGTTTTCACAGAAGTGCAAGAGGAAGGAGCCTCTCTGCCTACGAAAGCAGGCAAGATGTCCCTGTTTCTGACGAAGAATACGGAACAACACATGGACAGTGTATGACTCTACTACTGGAAGTGTGTAGGCAGAGGGGTTGCTGTTTCAGGGCAGCCCCCCTGACTAGATGTATGCTGAATTCTGTGAGCAACCCCTGCTTGCCACCGACTCTGTTGACCTGTACACAAGGCTAGGCTTGTGATCTGTCAAGCACGTGCCGGTGACGGACAGCCTGTGACAGTCTCTGCTAAGGTCACAGGTTGCGAGAGTGCCTCGTTGCAGGGTTGCAGGCCTAGGACTGCGGTGCCTGGGGCTGCCATGCATCCTGCTGGCCTGTGCATGTGTGCATGCATGACCACGCGTATGTTTCCCCACGACGCTGCTCTTTGATATGGGAACCTGTGATCGTGTCCAGATGTCGTAGTGCAGGGTGTTGTGGAGGAATTCTGTCAAGGGCACATGTGCGACTGTGAGCCGCCCAATTTGGTGTAAATCAAGTCGACGACTTGTGGACTGGCCTGGTCGTTCGAGTGCCCTCCGCTTGAGAAGTGGCATCGCGGTCTCTACTTGCAGGTGCACCCCATGGGATCTACCTGCTCGCGTGTCAACGAGGGTATCACCAAGTAGGATGCTTTCAAGCAAGACAAGACGGCGCGGAATTCGTGCAAAAATGGGGCGTCATGAGGCTATCAGAGAGGAAGCTGCAGCAGCACTGGACGATGTCGAGGCTGAGCGCGGAGGATATTGAGTAGGTGTTGAAGAGGGTACACGGTGAAGCGGTGGAGGCCGGGGGAGATGATGCTGACCGGCAGACATGGTGCAGCTGCAAAATGCTCACACCTGTACTCTTATCTCTGAGACAGGCTGAACATGGCAACATCACTGGGTGATGAGAGTGGACTGGGGAGTTTTGGGGGAGACCTCTGCTTGTGTGATGTATGTCCATGAGAACGTGCCCCCTGGCTAGTGCTGGAGTTCAAGTGAACATGCGCAACACGGAAAAATTACCGACTTGAGAGCTGCAAGGGACTGGTATACCATTGACCCCTCAGCTGCGAGTGGAGCCAGAGCAGCAGCAGGCAGCATGCAGGGTGGCTGCAACGCTTTCTGCACAGACCAGACAGAACAGAAACAAGTATATTTACACTGCAGTATTACAGTTTTTGTCCAGCGGCAGGATCGTGCAAGACTCGAGAGATGGTCACACCTTCATGCCAAGACACTTCGTGTAGAAATCCACCGTCGCGTCGAGATCACCGACGCGGTACACAGCATGCAGCATTCGACGTTTGTCCGCCTTCGTCCAGTCAGAAAGGTCGGCTGCCGCTGCCATGGCTCTAACGCTTCGCGCCCTGCCTCGCACGAGATCGAGCCTGAGCCGTGACCGGTGCATCGCACTTTGACTACTCAGCAATGCATGCAGCAGCCTTGAACACAGAAGCTCGAGCGTGCTCACCTCTGTACAGCTGTGGACCGGGTGACGAATCTGCGGAGGCCCTTTGAGGTTGCCGAGAGCAATCTGCAAACAATGTCGACCAAGGATCAGAGGAGCGACGGCTGAACGCCGTCTCACAGGTTCATCGACACAATTCCAACACGAATGATGCTCCTGATCAAGGCGGACCTGGTCATCTGTCGAGAACTTTGTTCGGGCCTGTACACAACGCCCCGAGACACAGGAAATTCACAATATTCGACAAGATACCCCGAGGCGAGACGACGTAGTACAGCATCCAGGTATCGCTGACTCAATGATCGCAGCCGCACAAGTCACGGCCGGGTGTCAAGCACGCAATGTGGTCCTCGCTGCACCGCCACAAGTGTGATGTCTACAGGTGTGCTTGAAACCGTTGTCAGCGAGCACCCCCGCACCTCTGCTGAAGGTGCCAAACCCAAGAGATCATGCCGACCACGGACCAACCTGCAGGTGATGGTCCCATATTGAAAATCTGAGTTTGACGGAAAGGAGGACATGTGGCCTTTGTAGAGTATCGCAGTGTCATCTGGCCAGGCTCAACACAACCCCTAGCTTTGCAGCCGCAGGCACTGACGCATTTGTGGTTGACACAATGTGCACCGGTAGCACAAAAATACAAACTTCTAAAGCATGTTTGTGGAATCGGACTCAGGTGAATGCAAATTTACAAATCGAAACGTCTGTGCAGCACACGCGCACAGCTACTTGAAAAGGCATTGGCTCTGCTCCCAGCACCTGGCGAAACACAGACCACAGCAGGAAACAACGTGCCAGGCGGTGGACAATGAGATCCACTGAGCAGCCATGCCGTTGCAGCACATGCACACCTCCTGCACATACCCACGTACATGGCTGCCAAATGTTGCAGACATGCAGCCGGGAAGTAAATGCATTTTGGCCGGTCTGAACGCCTCTGACCACAGTGGGTCAGACTCCTGCACTGTCAGGAGGTTGCGTGCAGGCAGCACTGCACGCTGTCACATCAGGCTGCATGCTCCATTACATGCGTGCAGGCCTGCACAAGATGGCGCTGGCACGAGCGACAGACCACGCAGGTGGGGTCGGGCCGCCCCTATTGCAAAGGCACAGTGCCAGGGACGGGGCTGGCTTGGTTTGCAGGCCTCGCGGCTTGCGCCTTGGAGGTCGTCGGGGACCACGGTCGCCCACGCGAGCGCTTCTCAGCCACACAGGCACTCCAGAGGAGCCTCCGGCCGGCGGTCATCAGGGCTTCGTTCCGCTGGGCCTCGGTCCTGCATGACCACCGAGGGCGTCAGCAGCACGGCCCCAAGCCAGGCTTGCACAGCCTGATGGATGTGGCTGTGCATCGATGCACAAGAACAGGCCCGGGCTCTACGACCGACTGGTGTGCTGCCGTTTTCGCGAAAAAAAACGGCACAATACCGACGGTGATCGGAGCGAGCCGTCGGTTTCCCCTCCAGGCCACAAACTGAGTGTAGAGTGCTGGTACAGACACTCCGCGTCTCGAGGATGATCTGCGATGACCCTGGTGCCGCCCAGGTGCAAGTCAGTACATACCAGAGCTGCCGATGCTAGACGGTGTGGGTGCCGCTGGCGTGTTGACAGGTCGAGGCGGCCCATGTGTGCGTGGCTGTGGGGCCGCAGCCACCCGAGCAGCCACCTGGGGCCACAGGTCGCACAGGATGCAGCATGGTGCACACACACAACTCGCGGCATGCTGACACCGCAGCACCCACATTCACGGATAAATATGCGGATGCAGCCGCTGGGGTGACCGTGCTGTGCTATGCCACCATGAAGTGCATGTGTTCCTGTCCGCCTCTTTCACTTTGCCCCTGTGGCACATGCATGCACTTGCCTACTCTCAATGTTGAATCAGCAAGTGCCGAGACCTCATGCCAGCGACCCGCTCGCACATCACCGGCTCAGGCCTCCACAACAACGAGGCAGCTCTGGCGCGTGACAAGCACACGGCGGAAAAGGCACACATTCGGTGGCCTGCATGCACCACTTCTGGCCAGAGCCCTGCAGCGAGGCCAGCGGGGGTGGGGCGCACAGTTGCAGCGGCCGCGTCGGCGCCGCCGGCTCCGCCCTCGGCGGCGCCAGCGAGGGATTCTTGCCCGCAAACTTCCCCGGGATGCCCTTCGCGCTGAACAAGTAGTTGTACGCTTCCGCGACCGGCACCTGCTTGCCGGGGGCCGCCCACAGCGTGCCGTCCTCACGCGCACACACCCGCGGGTTGCCAAGGCGCCCAACTATGTGCCCCCGCGGCGCCAGCAACGTCACCTCCGGCGCGTGCTCAAACACCTCGTGCCCATGCACTGGGCGCGCGTTCAGCTTCGCCGCCGTGCCTGGAGCATGCGCCCCGTTGCTGGGGCCCTGGTGGCCCGGAGGCTTCTCAGCAGCGGCCGTGTCGGCGCCGTCCTGCTGAGCAAACGAGGTCGCCGGCATCGGCGGCAGCGGTGCGTTTGCGGCCGAGAGGGTCGTGTGGTGCTGCGCCCCCTGCGCCCGCATGACTCCGGCGGCCGTCGGCGCCCCGGACATCGCTGCTGCGGCGGAATGGCTGGCCTGGGCGCGCGCGGCGGCCTCGTTGACGCGTGCGGCGGCAGACCCGATCGCGGGAGTCGGGCGCCGCCCAGTCCGAGACGCGATCGTCGCGGCGGCGGCCGCGGCGGCGGATACAGCACTCAGTGTATTGACGGCCGGCCGCGTCTCCGCGGGGACCGCGGCGGCGGCCGCGACGGCGGCTGCGGCGGCGGCTGCATGTGCCTCGGCGCCTGGCGGGCGCGGCCGCGGCGGGGCCTCCGCCTTCCCAGAGCCCTCACTTATGCCTGCAGAGCAAGAGCACAGTGATGGAGCGAGAAGCCCATCCAGACACATGTATGTATGCACATAGCCGCAGCCATTGTGGCATCGAAAATGACACATGCACTCCCACACCACCTCTCGTGAGAGCACATGCATTCCCGCGCCACCTGTCTCGTGCTTTCACACAGGAGGTGCCTCTGATCTGATGAACCAGCGCACGCCGTGCACGGGACCGCCAGCAGCTCAGGAGCGCCGCGCCGCGCCCAGCCTCTGCGCGGGCGAGATCGGCGTGGCCACAGAGGGCCGGCGGGCCCGCGGGGCTGCGAGCAGCGCACGCCGACTCAAACGCTGCCTGCCGCGGGACCGGCTGCAGGCAGCGGGGCGCACCGGTGGAGATGCGGGAGACCTCCTCCGAGAGGCGCGACTGCACCGTCGCCGCCTCGACGCTCTGCCGCTGCGCTGCCGTCGCGAAGGCCTCGTGGCGGCTGCGCATCTTCGCCGCGGCCTCCTTCGCCTCCGCCGTCGGCACGCCCGCCGCCTCGCACGCCGCGAGCAGCTGCGTCACGAGCGGGAACACGCTCTCGTCGAGGAACTGGAAGTGCTGCTCGAGCTTCACCGCGTGTGCCTGTACGCACATGCATGCTGCTGTGATGCCCCACGGCATGTGCACAGCACCCTCCCGCAGTGTCAGTCGATGTGCATGCGGACTGAGCGAAGCGGCGGCCACCTGGGGTCCCGGTCCTGTGCATCTAAGTTTGAGCACGTGTAGCACTGCCGCTGGGCACAGAACCCCCCCAACCAAGCAGCAGAAGAAGCAGCGGAGCAGCCGTCTTCGTTGCACAAACTGCGCCGGTCAGATCACGCTGGTGGGGGAGTTCACCCAAGGGCAGCAGCACATTCTCTGCAGCTGCCGCCACCTGTTGCATCATCCTGGCGAGCAGACACAAAACGCAGGCACGACTCATGCAGAACCCTCTCTGCTGCTCAAGCTGTGGGCGCCGCACCTGCATGCCCTGCTGCGACTCCTTCAGCTGCGCGGACATGCGGTCCGCGAGCGTGCGCACGTCCGCGCTGTGGCCGGCACGCCACGCCGCGGCGCATGACTGCCGCAGGCTGACCTCGTACGCGTCCGCGCTGGCGCGCGACCGCGCGTCTACCGGGAACAGCGCCTCCTTCCACCGCTCGGGGTCCTCCACGGCGAGCCGGACCTCCGCGTCGAGGTACGGCCGCGCCTCGCCGGGGCCGCTGATCGTGCCGAGCCGCGCACGCTTGGCCGTCAGCGGCACCGGTGTCTGCTGGATGGGGTACGGGTTTGCGACTGACGCTGCACACCAGCCCGGCCTCAGCTGACGTGGCAAAGCCTCATGCAGCGCGGTGGATGTTGTGGCATCGAGTGCCGGGGGCGGGAACTTAGGGCGGGGGGGCGGCGGGGCCGGGTGCGCTCGGCGCAGGTGGAGCAGGGCGGGCCTGTGGCAGCCTCCGCCGAGGACGGGGTCGTGCAGGGCTGGGACAAGTTTAGGGGGTCCGGGCTTACAGAGTGGTGTTTGTGCGTGCTTCCACATCTCTCGGTGGCAACAGCTGCAGCTACCACTGGCGATGCTCTGCCGTGGTTGACACTGCACTCATGCAGCGCCACCTGGGTCCAGCTGCAGTGCAGGCCGCGCGCACGCCCCTCTGTACGACACGAGTTGAAAGCATGAATCGCTGGCTGCGAAAGCGCACCAGAGATTGCCGCAGTGGCATAAATCTTGGCCTCCCGGGAGGACCGGGGTGCGTCGAGCATCTGCGGGCTGATCACGGGCTTTGACGACTTGGGCGCGGGAGCCGTGAGGCCGAGGTACTGGTACACCTCGGACATGCTGCGCATGCGCTTGCCATCAGGAGCGATGTAATACATGTCGAGACGGCCGCTGTTGACGCCTGCTGCACGGGGCACGCCATCGACAACCCAGCGCTCATCCCACAGTCCTCCTGCACACTACATGCACTGAGACACTGGCGCTGGCGTGACACGCTCTCTTGAAATCCGCCATTAAAAGGTGAGGTGGTGCATGCAAGAAGCACAGCTGACATGTGAGGCCTTGGCGTGCCTCTCCGTAGGTAGTTGTGTGACACTGCATGAATAGTGTGGAGCCCTGACATTGGGAATTGCGGTCTGTGAGGGCAGAACCAGTCCCACACAGACTACTGCAGCAGAGAGTGCGGCAGACGGTTGCAATTGTGGAATATGCTGCTGCACGCACCAGGTTTGTGGTGATGAAGGCCTGGACCAGGTAACCAAGGAGCACAATTGCCCCATTAGTGAGACGTATGTTCAGTGCCGAGATACAGTGATACTTGCGCAGATGAAGCAGATTTGCAGATTCTTAGCCAAAGGTGTGCAGTGAGTTGATGAAGAGCTGACATACGGGACCAGAGCTGATTGTGGTGTACGGCGCTGGTTGGGGCCAAGCTGGACGATGGACTATCACACGCCCGATCGCAGACATGAACACTCAAACTGCGTAAACATTTCAAGAACCAGCTTGCAAAACACTAGATCATTGTTGCCTGGGTGTAAAACAGCAGCGAAGGTTGACCGGTTCAGCGGCCCCCCTCGCAACCGTACACCCTCACCTCCCCCACCCTCTTCCGCCACATCTCAAAGCAGGGTCACCAGCATATTATTGCAAGCATTCTCTGTCTGCACGTGACAGCTTCTGTGTTGAGGCTGGCTGTACTGTCCATACTTAGTCAGCCATGCATACATGCCTCACGGCGTGGGACACTGACGGCCATGCTGACAGAGAATCCTATTGACCCAAGAACAAATGCTGATGCCCAAAGCTGGCACAGAGAGTCAATGAACGGGCATTTGTTCCCTCAATGGAGCTTACATGAAGCCATACACATGGGGGTCGCGGCAGGCTCCGCCGTGCAAGTTTCAGCACTCACTGCGGCGATGAAGCCTTCATCACACAGCATCCAGTACCCCCAGAAACATGACACCATGACAATCTCTTTCAGATGTAAATTTTATGTGTCAAAGCTGCTGCCCTCTCGCTCGTCCAGTGGGCACCTCTGGAGTCACATAGACAGGTCATCCCTCGGCCGGCATACATGAAGGTGCTGACCTCATGTCAATTTGGGTGAGAGGAGTAGCAATAATCGGCTGCGATGGGTGGGTGTGGCGAAATAACATCGGCGGGAGCACTCGCGAAGCGATCGAAACGGACACGACCTCCAAAGTGCAAGCAGTGCAGGGCAGGAGGCGGAAAATATTATTGTAGGGGGGATGTAGCGTGCATGTGGACGTGATGCGCATGCGTCGACAGTGTTAATTTCATTTACGATGGCAACGCACCCCTTTCCTCGATGCTGCGCTTCAGCGCCTGACGGCGCTCCTCGACCTTCTTCTGCGAATCAGAAGACAGCCTTACCGTTGGTTTAATCATGTTCCATTTACCGACCAGTAAGAGGTGCAATGCAGACTAACCTACTGCCGCATGCCTATGTGAACACGAGACAACAGTGTACAATGGTCGGACAACGTGTGAACAAAATCCAAACTATTACATAGCCTGATGCATTCATCCTGGTCATCTGCGCATACAAGAGCCTTCGTGAAAGTGAGCGCGCTGTTCCTCTCTGGCATCCACCACGCCCCGTCGCCACCGTCACCGTGCGCGACGTCCATCATGCAACGTATAATGCTTCGGTTTCTTCCTCTCCATGTAAGAACATGCACAAATGTGGACTGTTCCGTGGCCGTTTCAGACAGAAGCACGCAGCGTCTCGCCGTATTTGTGTTTCGGCAGCGTTTGCCTCGCCATAGTGCGCATCGCGTGCATTATCGTGAGTGCACGCTTGCTGCTGCTGCAAGCCACGGCTTCTGCCCGTGGGAGTCAGGTCTGTCATGTCCCGCACGCAGAAGCGTTGAAGCTGTTGTTTGCCGATGTGCAAGATGGGCCAATCGTGTTTGACCCAGGTAACACGATTGGCCCCTTTGCACGCCTTCCACCAGTCGGAGGCTGCATCGCTCCCTTTAGAAAGCTGTCAGGAACCCATTCTGCATATTTGGGTGACGCCACGTCAAGATGGTGTGGCCTTATGTATGTCTGACGACAGCGAAACAGCAAAGGTGCGACAATTATCCGTGCATCAAGTTGTGCATCAGCCTTTGTAGATCAGAACGTAGACACTGCGGCAGCAGCGATCTTTCCTGCTCAGAGGTCACTGTGGTTGTATGATCTGAACAGCACGTTGCGCCTGTGCTGGAGTGCCACATTAAAGCTGGGTGCAAGCCGGATGCAGGTGAGGTAAACTGTGCACAGCGCTCCCTGTTGCTGCACTGCTCCTACGTCAGTAACATGCTTGCCACATGACGTACAAAACAACAAATCATTGTGGCATATGCCCATCCAGCGACTCGCATCCTTTCACAGCAGCTGCTCATGAATCTCACAACTGGAAGGTTCTGTCGACGGCTGCCAGGCTGAGGCACTTTCGAGAGGCACTGTTGAAATCAAACGCACAGATATGGATACGAGCCTGGTGCCCCGAACTGCACTGCAGCCACACCAGCACCATCAATTCTGTCATATCAGGATGCGTGAAAAACATCAGAAGTGCTCTGTGCATTGGGTTCTCAGTGCAAGCCTGGCTGCCTCCGCATGCAGCAGCTTCATGCCTTGGCACAACTGCAGGTGGCCATGGCGTGCCAGTGTGTGGAGCTGTGTGCTATCGGTGAGAAGTGGGGACCCGATTGCTGGTGTTGACTGTGACAGTGCTGCCAGTACAGGCCTCATACATGTACCGCATGTGCAGCGGACCGAAGCATTGCAACGTGTGTCCTGCACGCTCTGATGTTTGATGATTGGTTCATGTAGTCTGGACGCAGCTCTGATGTTTGAGAAAGATCATGGGACCTGGAGGGCAAATTGAGTGTGGCCGGATGCATAGCATCAGCCTCGACTGCTCGCGAACATCCGAGTCCTTGCTGCAGCATGCTGCAGGATGTCACAGGGTGAATGATGTAGCTGCCGCTGGGCTAGCCGAGTACGATTATCAGGCTTTCTCGGTGGACACATCACCTGTACTCTCCGGGCTAGGGCAGTCTTCAGCTGCAATCGCAACACTCGTGCTGGAGCTCACATGTCCCAGCCATGCCCTGAGCCCAAGCAACAATTCCTAGCTGTGTTTGGGGCTCTTAAGCCATGAACTATAATCACTGCACAGCTGGTCTCCTGGTGGTGCAGATTATTTTCGCACATGTTGGGACTTGGCTGCATACCTCACCGCCAACATGTGGGCGCGAGCTCGAGGTGGTAGCTGTAAGCGGCGCTTGCAAAAAGAACGCATTTTTCTCACCTGTGAAGCGTTGGAGGAGCTGCATTACAAGAGGGCTGACATGTCAAATCCGATGTCCTGCGAAGGGCGTGCATTGTCACACCGTACCCGTTGTCCAGCTGAGCGTTGCGTGCGCTGGCCGGCATGCGACCATGGGTGCATCTCAGCTTCGACTAGCGAGATCATAACATTCAAAAGCATCAAACGATATGATTCCCGATTCAGGCCCACGCAAGCCCAGTCCATGACCGCAGTGGGACGTGCTGACCACGTCGGAGGTGATGCGGCTGGATCCTTGCCTGGTCCGAAAGAGGACACATTCATGCAGTAATGAGTGCATTCATTTTCAGCAGTTTGTGACAATTGTTGCAATCAGCTCTGCGTTGCCTGGCGCGCAAGGTTGTGTACTCCCCCTTGATCTCGAGCTCACGCTGGTAGCAGGGGTGGTGGAGCCCCATGGGTGCCCGAAGCAAGCCTTTCACTGTGTGGCAGCAGTTACGTTGAAGACTTTCCATGAGTGAGACCTGTCGCTTGCGTAGATTTTGATGCTGATATCCAATGTTCCTCATTCGCGCGCTGAGAACCAGTAAACGAGTCATCAGGTGGGTCTGCCTGGCCCAGCTCCGATGCGGCTGTGTGCCACAGACAACATAGCCTTTTCAGCACCTTCACTATGAAAGGGGATATATGTCGATGACGTCGAAGCTGCATCGTGTGTAGCTGCGTACTTCTGGTACTGCTGCAGACGCTCTGCGCACTGCGAATTATTCCGACTGCAAACTGCAAGGCAGCATGAGGCATACAGGCAAAGCTTAGACATATCGGAGATCTATTGATGCCGTTCAGTGATTCCGACTCATTTGAGAACTGTGTCTCTGCTCGATCATCATTCTCGCAACAATGCTCACTGCCTGGGTCTGTTCTGCTCACAGATCCAGTAGTGGGCAAAGCAGAAGCTCATGAATCAGAAGGAACCGCTCTTATATCATCTGACGTGTGTGGTCCGTTAGATGGTCGCCATCCTGGTATTTCGGAAACACATTATGCGCCTCGGCACGCTTGCGGGAAGCACAGCGGCAGTGATGGCGCGCCGGAAACAGCCAGTCCCGTCGAAAAAACATCATCGGCAAGCGTAGGTGTGCTCGACATGCTCTGTGTGTACCCATATTCATGCTTGACATTGGAGCATAGAGCGAAGACGTGCGTCAAGTGCAGAGACGATAGAGCTATGCCTGCGTACTTTAATCCAATGTGACGCGCCATTTAGATAGATTATTGCTTTCGGCCATGGTTTGCGGCTGTTACATCCGCCACACCGTACCGGAAGGCCGCGAGAGCCCGTGCACTCCTTCGAACACATCGACGTGCAAATTCGTCAAGGAACTCGCAGAGATGTGAATTTGGCATTCCAAGCACCCTGCACCTGCAGGAGAATATTCAGCTCTGTCTGCCGCCCGACTGCTAAGCCCAAAGTCTCCCAACGCAACGTTGCGACCATGCACATCATCTTTCGCCCGCACTCTTAAGCACCAGGAACAACTCTTCGGCCAGGAGACTTCCCATGGCAGACGTGACTACGCAGATATCGTTTGTCCAGTATTCGCCAATTCATCTAGTGCCATGCCGCAGCTTCCTGGTTCAGCCGCTCTGTTGAGTACAGCAGCCTCGATCCACTCCACCAGCACGTCCAACACCATTCAGGAGGCACTGTCCATGAATCCAGGCTGCATATGCATGCCACTCACCCGTAACACTCTCGAAGTCCGAGCAGGCCAGACCGACAAAAACGATCGGGGGACAATGAGGTGTTCGGATGACGAAACGCTCCTCCAGGCATCTACCTATGCTACCGATGCCACCACAGATCCACTTCAGAAGCACGACGTGTCTGGAGCTGACTGTAGCGCGAGTGCTTGCCCCAATGGATCAAGCGAGGTAGGACCTGGTGCGCTGGTGAAGCTATGTTTCACCGGTCAGGCCGAGCCCGATGACACTGTGGGTACCGCTCTCTCGCAATGTAAGACACATAGTCCTCCACATTGCAGCTGCATGGGACCTAGTGACTGTATGTTCTAGCCAGGTGTGTTGTACAACGTCACAGCATGCCACGGTACAGTATTCCCCTGCGCAGTGGCATACGTACATACAGCTTTGCAACATGTGATGAACAGTATCCGCCAAGCATTATGTCTAGGGGGCACAGGTTCTGGCATTGTCCCGCTATGTGGTTTTCTGTGGCAGAGGACGCCGCTGTACAGGGCGTGACTGTACAAATCGGTGTTGACGCAAAACGTAGTGATTGCTTGTTGTGGACTGCCCCCAAGCAGACGGCCGTGCGCCCACTATCATCCTTCGGTCCACAACATCGGCCATGCAGCTAACTATGCAGGCAGCGCTGATTGCTCTCCCACAGCAGTACAGCAGAACAGCCCATGCAGAGCTGCCCCGCCCGATGTCTGTCGCTTCCAGGCAGCCCCGCATCCGACTCCGTTTCCTGCTGCGCAAGTGTCACCGCAACCCGAGGCGGTGGCGCTGCCATCGCTGCGCGTGCATGTGCCGCGGCGCGGGGAGCTGACCGTCCGGACGGAGGAGTTTGTGTCGTCAGCGCTGGGATCCACCGCGAGGCTACAGGGGGCACGCATGCGCCTCTGCCAGAGCCTCCTGTCGGTCTGTCCTCCCCACAGCTTGGAACTCGTGCATATTTGATCCATGGTGCAGATGGTGCTGTGCCTGCCGTGTCTGTGCAGAGCATGGGTATTATGACTATCACGTGGAAGTCATGCGCGGTGCATTTGATCTGACGTCACACCCGGCGACTGCCTGTGATTTCTTCGCCGGCGCTTTCCAAGGTGCCGCCACGCCTGCGCGTGATGCACAGCCGATGCTGCCGATCAGCACCGGCTGGATCAGCCACCAGACCCAACATCCTGCAATCTCAAGTGGAGTATAGCCTGCACAGCTGGTTGGTCTACGTCAGTGTTGAGTCATGGCAGTGACCGCACACAACAACTCCAACTATACAGGTCCAACATCTGGATGGCAGCCCTGCACATGTGGCAAGGCAGCCCCGCACTGGTCACTAGGATTGATTCTCATGCAGGCGATCAATACGTGTGCGAAGCTGCCTGTGCGCCGCGGTGCCTCGAGCAGCCCCCCCACCGCCGACCGCGACAACCCCCACGTTGCCGACCTCCTCTACCACGCCGCCGTCGCGCTGCTGTCGCTGCTCGCGGCCTCGGACGACCTCGCGAGCATCGGGCTCGCGTTCTACGGCGCCGCGCCGACGCTCGCGCGCGTGCTGCGGGCGCCGCGCACGCTGCGCGACTGGGGCGCGCGCGTCGTCGTGCTCGCGGTGGCGGCGCGGCTCAGCACGGTGGACGACGATGCGGCGCGGCAGCTGCTACGGGAGGGCATGCTGGCCGCCGTCGAGCTCGCCCTGCACGTGCGCTCCCTGCACACCACGGACTGTCGCTCCTGGTTGCATTATCTGGAACTGTTCTTTGGTGGTCTGCGTGGCAATGGGTGGTGATTTCACTCAAACTGCACCACCCGGCACACCACAAGAAACACGTTTCAAATGACCGGGCCGCTGCATGGCAGAGCACCGAAGCACACTCTATGTCATTGCCATCAGCAGCATCCGTCTGTAGATCACGCTGTGGTCCCGGCTACATGTGTTCACAGGGAGTTGCGGCTCTGCGGCTAGCGTGGTTCGCTTCGTGATGGGCCACACAACTCACGTGAGGCAGCGACGCTGGTGATTGTGCATTTCGCACACCCCACACAATCTTGGTCTCCTTCTTCAAGGCGTTAATGACAGAGTGGTATTCGGAGGCTGCTGACGCACAGATGCGGCAACGTCTGACAGTGTGTGCCTGGGATTTGCAACTCCTGAATGGGTGCGCCGTGCCATTGCCTGAGCCGCTGCAGTGCTGCGTGCAGGTGGCGATGGAGAGTGCCGACTGGCTCTCAGTGCACCTCTGCCTCGACCTCCTGCTGCGCTTTCTCTCCTGCAGCGCCGACGCCGCCGCGCAGGCCCTCGCCTGCCCCCTGCTCGAAACGCTCGTCCGCCTGCTGCGCCACGCTGCGCGCGCTCTCCACGCTGCCGCCGCCAAGGAGCCGCCCCTGCGCCACGGCGGCCCACCCCCAATCGACCTCTCAGGCAACGCTCCGCCTCCGCGCGACGCGCCGACCCCAAGCATGATCGGCGCCGCGGCCCCGAGCCCCCTCGCCGCGGCCTCCGCCGGCAGCGCGGAGAGCTCCCCCGTCATGCACCCCCCTGGCGGCCCCCTACGCATCTCGACATCCCCGGAGACCGGTGGGCGCAGTTCCGCCACGGGTGAGGCGAGCGCCGCGGAGGGCTGCGTTGGGGAGCCGTCTCTCGCGCACCTCGCGAATGCCCCCTCCCCCCTCTCATCGCCGCCGCCAGGCCCCTGCCGGCTGCATGTTGCTGGGGCGGCAGTGCGGAGCACGCCGCAACCGCCACAGCTCCCACTGTCCCCCGTGGCCTCTCCGCAGACCCCAGAGGCATCGTCCGCGCAGACTCCTCCACCACAGGACACCACTTCTGAAGCATCACCGGAGGCCGCTGTAGCAGCGCCAGCAGAAGATGGATCAGGTGGTCTCAGGACTCCTGTGGCTACGGGAGGCCCATCTGCTTGCGGGAGCGACCGCGGCGCCTCCGCAGCGAAGGCAGCCCCCGGCGCTCCGGCGGGTGCTGGCGGTGAGATGCCGTTTGCGGTGGAGCCGGACATCGGCAAGCAGCCGGACCTGCAGCTGATCAAGAAGGCGCTGCGGCTGCTGTCAGCACTCGCCTCACAGTCTCCGGCGCACCAGCTCGCGCTGCAGCAGCTCGGCACCGTGCGGCTGCTCATGGCGGTCGTGCATGCGTGCGAGCATGACGCCGTGCGGCTCGTAGCGGTGCCTGGACCGTTC
The DNA here is from genome assembly GCA_023078555.1 of Ulva prolifera. Lineage (NCBI taxonomy): Eukaryota > Viridiplantae > Chlorophyta > Ulvophyceae > Ulvales > Ulvaceae > Ulva > Ulva prolifera. The sequence continues at coordinate 5,413,843 of CM041197.1, forward strand.
GCGGAGGCGGGGGTGGGCGCTCGCGGCGGTGGCGACGGCATCGCGGCGGCGCATGACGTGCTGGTGCATGCGGTGTGGGCGCTGACCGAGGTGGTGGATGGCTGCGGGGAAGCGCAGCGAGACTTCCTGGAGAGCAACAGCATGCCGACCGTCAGCGGGTGCGCACAAAGCGCCATCGTCAGTCACCTGTTGTGTAGTCCTCCGTGTTACGCATGACCATGTCTGTTCTCATGCATAGATCACGCTCTGCACGGTGTCTTCTTTGTGGTGATCTTCCTGAACGTTGCTCTGACTGTGTGTCGCAGCTACACGCATCGCTTGCAGAGGAGCTGACATTTCGCGGTGCTGCTCGCAGGATGTTGACGCGGGTGCTGCAGTGCCCTGCCCTCGCCCGCAGCAGCCAGCGCGCGGGCGCAGCACACGTCACGTCGGCGCTGCAGCGCCGCGCCGCGGAGCTCCGGCATGCGTACGCGACGCACATGGAGGTCGAGCGCATGGCCGCGCTTGCCGTCGCGACGCCGCGGAGCCCCCTGCTGGACACCCTCTTCTCGCGCGCCGATTCCATTGTGCAGGACCGGAACCCTGCTCTCGCAGGCACACCCGGAGGCAGGCCCTCGGCGCCGCAGTCGCTGGGCGAGCACGCCAGTGCCGTGTCGCCACAGCCGCTGTGGTCGCCGCTCTCGGCCGGGACGCCTGCGTACCTGAAGAACCCGTTTGCGCACGCCGAGACGACGCTGCAGCTGCTGGGCTGCCCTGGCGCGAGGGCGGGGGCGCCCGGCCACATCGGCGCCGCTGCGGCCACGCCGCGGGAGGCACCGACGCTGCTGGCACTCCTGAGCCAGGAGCAGGCTGTGGAGTCCCTCGGAACCCTGGGCAGGTGTGGTTTCTGCAATTCATGCTAGCTGTCCATGCAGTTGTAGGTATGTCGCGCTTGGTAGGCACATGCACCGTCTGATACGCTGCCGTCTGTTGTGAATGTCACACCGGCACGACATGCCTGTCGAGTGCACAGCAGGAGACTCAAACTGCGTTGACGTGCCGTGCAGGCTGGTCAGGGCGCTCGCTCTGAACAGTGGCCGCTGCAAGCAGGCTCTGCAGGACACCGCCACTCCCCTCCTCTTCCTCCAGGCGCTACGCGTGCTCAACACCCCCGCCGTGCGCGCGTCGCTGCGCGGCTCGTCAGACGGGCACCTGCGCCCCTCTGCAGGCGGGGATGCTGCCTCGGAGCGCCACCTGGAGCCGAGGGTGCGGGCACGCCACATCCACTCCGGTGCCTGCTACGCCGGCGCAGACTTGCGGAGCATGCGTTATGCTGCGGTCGGGGCTGCGGCGATCGTGGCATGCCGGCACGTGAAGAGTCGCAGCGCGTCACGGACGTTCAAGAACTACGGCCGTCTCTGCCGTGCGCCCTTCCCTGCGATATCTCGGCATTCGGTGGCTTAGCCCTCGGCAGCTGCTACGCAGCCGTCCTCGTGTCGAGCCATGATCTGTGGTCTTACAGACGTGGCCTCTGCTTCTCGCTCTGTACACATGGCGGCCTGTCGTCGCGCCGCCAATGGGCATTCCCTTCAGATGATGGTAATGCCTGGGCATCTGCCCCCGGTGCACTGATGCCTGCCTCACACAGTTGTGCCGATGCAACAAGATCATGTTGCCCGTGCTGGGTCTTGAAACGGAGCGGCTGCTGCCAGTCCGAGGCATGTTCAAACTGGCATGAATGCTGGTGGGCTAGCCGACGTATGGCGCCCCTGGTCACGTACATGAAATACGATACGTGATGCAAATTGAATGGCGTGACGCAGCAAGCTCACAGGATCTGCATGCACAGGCTTTACGCGGTTCATCGCGCGCTGGCTGGAGTTTGACCACGCCGAGCGGCAGTGGGTCTCGCTGCGCGGCTGGATCTCCGCGGCGGTCCTGCTGCTGGACCCCCCCTCACGCGCCCCGCGGCAGCCGTGCCCTCTCGAGGCCGACCGGGGCAGCCCCGCTGGCGCCGCCCGGTGGCCGCATGCATGCGGCCGCATTCCCGCGGAGCTCGGCGCGCCGCCGCCGCTTGTGCCGCTGGAGGAGGTCGCGTCGGCGCTGGCCCTGATCGGGTTCACTGAGGCCGTGCAGGCCCCCGACGTGATGGACAACACCCTCTCTGGCGTCGTTCAGGTACGCGCCGCCGCAGTGCCGAGCGGCAGTATCCGTGCATATCATCCTGGCAGCCCAGATGTCACCTCAGACACAATGGCCCCTGCCGTAAGTGGGTCTGTCTTGCATCCTGGTGGTGTGTTGGCGTGAGGGGGCTGCACAGTCTCACCATGTCGCTCGGCCGGTGACCCAGGGCAGCCTTACAGCAGCTCCCCGGCCTGTGCCGACACGGGTGTGAGGTTCATGCAGCAGAAATGACTGATCTGGTGCGCCGCGCCTGCTGTTGCCATGCAGCCAGGGCCCTTGCATGTATCGGCGGCTGTCGGCAGTGCAGCTCCAGCCACTACGCACGGTGCGCGCTGACGCCACGAGCTTCAAACGCCGTGTACACGTTGAGCTGACAAGCACATCAGCGTGTGGTGTAGACGCACGACCCGGCCTGCGGGGGACGCGGCGCATGACCGCTTGGTGTTGAGCTGCAGATGCTGTCGGAGGGCCCGGCGTCCGGCCTCACACTGGGGGCATGCGAGGTTCTGCAGCAGATGGCCCGCCTCACGCCCGGCATCGCCTCCGGCATTCTCTCCGAGGGTGGCCTGTGGAAGCTCGTGCAGCTCCTCATCTCGTTTCAGAACCTCCTACTCCAGCCCCCGGAACTCGCGATCAAGCCGCAGCGGTCGACCCTCCTCACAGAGTCGCCGGCCCACTACAGTGCGGACGGCGCGCCGCGCTCCTCAGCGGACGGCCGCCGCATGTCGCGGTGCGCGTCGCTGACGGTGGCCGCGGCGGTGGCGGCGCTGGAGCGCGAGCAGGAGGCGCGGCCCGCGCTGCCGCCGCTGCCTCCGCGCGCGATGGCGGTCGTGCAGGCGGTTACGCGCACTTGCTGCGTGCTGCTGGAGCAGCAGCCGGGCGCGGCGGCGGCGTTCCTCTCGCTGGGCGGCATGCACGTGCTGGTGCAGCTGCTGCGTGAGCTCAAGGTGTGGGCCACCATAGCCACAGAAGGGATGGTCAGTGACTGGTCACCACTGGTCAGCACTGGTCACCTACAAAGGGTAGTACCGGTCACCGAGGGCAGCCGTCCATGGTGGTGTCACCGGATATCGTTTGTATACTGTACTTGCGTTTGGGTCAAGTTTTTTTTGGGTGCCACGCTCTGTGACCTGCGTTGATGCTGTACCATGCAATGGCCCGAGCTGTTGTCATTGCTAAGGTGACCGCACTCGCTGCCGTGGCTGTTGTCCGGTGGCTTCGCCCCGTTGTACGTGTGCCGCATAGCGCATGCTGCTGAGCGATAGCGGAGGCGTTGAGTTGCGTACAGGCCACTGCTGTCAAGTCCTGATGTGATGCAGATTCGGCGCCCTGTTGTGCAGCGAATGCCCAGCCTGTGTGTTGGAGTTCTGTTGCAGCGATTTCGCTTGGTCTGATCGTCAACACAGCACTGCCGCTTTCTCTGAGTTTCCAATTGGTCAGGTGTCACACGCGAGGCAGCTTCAGCTCATGCACTGCATGCGAGACAACAACAAAGTCTGTCAGTGCCTTGACAGCAAGCAGCTGCCCTCGGCATGGACCCAGCTGGATATCTAGATATGTGGCGGCTGAATGCAGGGGATGGGGGCACCGGTGCAGCCGCAGCTGCTGCTCCTGCTGGCGCTGGCCGCCCACGGGCAGCCGGCGGCGCAGGCGGCCGCCGTGGCTGAGGGGGCGCCGCTCCTTGTCGCGCGCCTCCTCGACTCGGCCGCTGACGAGGCCCGCAGCTCGGACGTCGTCGAGCTGCAGCGCTGCTGCTGCCTCGCCCTCGAGGCACTGCTGCAGGGCTGCCCCCGCGCTCAGGTGCGCCCGCTGCTTGCTGTGTGACACGACTAATGGCTGCGAGGCGGGCAGCACCGCGAACGTTGCGAGCATCGGGAGCACACGACCGCTTGCTGTGCACGGCACTGCACCTGCATGAACTCTCCGCACTGCAGTCAGATTGGTTCGTTGCATGATGCTCCTTGTACGTGCTCCCGAGCAAGCTAAGGGTGGAATGTACCTGGTGAACATCTGTGACACCTTGGCAGAGGTTCCCCTCACCATGGCGCCTTGTCAGGGAGAATCTCCCCCTGTCCTCCACGGCGGCACTCATCAGCACTCATCGTCCACATGCATGCATGCATCCGAAGTGTTACTTACCGTAGTGTGGCGCAGGCCTCTGTCATCGGCACGGTGGCGGTGACGGCCCTGGAGCGTCTCGTGCCGCGTCCATCGGATGTCGCGTCCGGGCGCCTCTCCCGGCCGCAGCTCAACGCGGCCGCCGCCGCCGCACGCGCCATCGCCGCCGCGTCCGGTCACTCTGCCGCGGCCGACGAGTTTGCGGCGCTCAACGGCGGCGGGAACATCGCTGCGTCCCTCGCACTGCCGCCGTTTGAGGCCGCGACGCGCGCCCACATGCGTGCTGCGCGTGTGCTGTGCGCATGCTGTGTGAAAGCCGACATGCGCGCCGCCCTGCGCAACCACGGCGGCTTGGAGGCGCTGTGTGTGGCTGTGAACATCGTGGGTGTTGGGGAGGCGCAGGGGGTGCGGGAGGTGGCGGTAGATGCTGTGCAGACGCTGGCGGCTGTTTCTCGGGGGGACCCTGCGAGCATGGATGCTGCGACGATAGGTGCGCCATCAACATGCATGGTCTCCGTCGATGTTCGCTCTCGGTGCTGCTGTTTCTGGCAGTTGCTGTAATGCGCAATGTCTTGAAGGATGTGCCCGCCTGCTTGTTGAGGAGAACAGTGCGTCACACAGACACGGTACGAGCAATCATGTGAGGAATGCGATGAAAGTACGTACCAGGGAGCGGCTCGTCACTGAGGATCAGGAGATGCGCGTTGTGTAGGCCCGACCAGCGTGCTGCCGATGCTTGTGCGGATGCTCGGCACCGGCCGCGACAGCGTGCTCGCTGCCGCCGCCGCCCGCGCCCTTGCCGACCTCGTGCGCGGCGTGCCCCGCCTTCAGCGCCGCGCTGCGGCGGCCGGCGCCTCCGAGGCGCTCCTCTTCCTTGCCGCCGGCGGCTCCGGCACGGCTGCGGCGGCAGCCGCCGCCGCCGCACTCGCAGCGTTATGCGAGGGCGAGCCTGCGCCAGCGCGCGCGGTCTGCGCCGGCGGCGGCCCCACGCTGCTCGCCGAGCTGCTGCCGCCCTGCGGCGACGCTGCGGCCGAGGCCGCGACCGCGCTGGCCGCGCTTGCGGCCGTCGACACCACCGCCGCCGCACAGGTGCCTGGCATCCTGCCGCAGCTGTTGCGCTGCTCGGGCGCGCCAGCCGGGTCCACGCCGCCGCGCACGCGCTGCGCGGTTGCCGCCGCGGCGGCGGCCGCGCGCATGTTGACCGCGTGGCCGGAGCATGCGGACGGGCTCGCCGCGGCGGATGTGGCTGCGGACCTAAACTCCGCGCTGCGCCGCTGCTCTTCCGTCGTCTACCCCGCCACGTCGCCCGCAGCGCGAATCTGGCGGCTTGTCCTCAGCTCCACCTCGCCCTCGGCATCCCCTCGCGCATCCTCGATCCCCGCGCTGCACTCCCTCGGGTCTCTGTACCAACCCGACGCCCCTGACACAGACCTCCTGGTAGAGCTGCAGCTGGTGCCTGCCGCCCTTGCAACACCACACCACTCGCAAGATGGCTCGGCGGCGGGGCGGCAGCCATCTTCCACCGGTGCCAATGCATGCCCGGACCCCCATGCCAGCGTGGTGTCCCAGCCGGTGCACAGTCCACACAGCAGCGGCTGCTCACCTGTGCGGACCGTGCCAGACTCGCCCAGCTGCATTGCACATGAGGCTGCCGCGGCACTCAAGGCGGGGCCGGGGCTGATGCTGCGGGCGGGGGACGCGAACGACGCGGCTGCGGCGCTGCAGCAGGGGTGGCTTGAGGTCGCTGAGCTGGCCGCCGCAGCATGCGACGCGTCGCCGGCCATCCAGGCGGCCCTGCGGGACAACGGGGCGGCTGAAGCCATCGTGCGCACCCCCCCTCCCCCCACCTCCCCCCCCTGTGGTCGCCTCAGCGATGCACCACGGAACGTGTCTGCACGTGTCTTGGATTTTCCTCGTTCAGCCCTAGGATCATAGTTATCGCGCTGCATATGGCTATGTGAGTATGCAGATATACGCACAGGCCGTCCCCCTGGCCCGGCGTGACAGAGCTTCCTCCACTGCCTGTAGAATTTGCTGCTGTGAAGCTGCACAGCAGCCACATCCAGTGCCTGCCTCTCCTCGTTCCCGCGCCGGCTGTTTCCAATTCAACCTTCGTAGGTCTTGCGGTGTGACTGATCTGCATGCTGTGCTTTTGGTCACTGATGCCTGTGGCCAGACAGTGCTTGGCTGTCCGGCGCCATTTCGCACTCGTCTTCTGTTGCCACAGGCCTCGCTCTCGCGCTACGCCCCTATGCCACCGTGTCAGCACCCCCTCGCAGTCTCGACGTCATGCCATCGGCAAAAAGTAGCTCTGTATCGCACAGGTCCCTCTCCTGCGGAGCTCCTCGGTAGATGCTGCTCTCGCCGCCTGCGCAGTCACGGGCGCGCTCGCGTTTGGCGACGTGCAGGCCAAGCGCCGCCTCCTCGACGCCGGCGGCTGCTCCGCCCTCGTGGAGCTCCTCTTTCGCGGCACCTCTAGCCACCCCCTCCCGCACCATGCCGCATTTGTCGGCATCCGCCCCCGCACATCTGACAACTCTGTGTGGCGCACCGCCGCGGAGATGGACGCTGCGGAAATCCGGGCGCGCTGTGGCATAGATGGTGCAGAGTCGATCTCCTTTGGACGCGACGCACCCACTGCGAGGGGCTCCGGCTCACCAGTCATAGGCAGAATGGAGGCCGGGGGCGGAGAGGGGGGTCTCGATGTGGCAGACGCTGCGGCTCATGCATACGAAGGGGCAGCGGCTGCCGCGCGGGAGGGGGTCGTCATGCTCGGGGCGGTGCTGGACGCCACGTCATCGTCGGCGATGCAGCAGCTGTCGCTCGCGATGTACACGCGGCCGCTCGCGACCGTGGGTAAGGGGGTGCGCGGCGCGACGGCGTCGCTTGCGGCGGCACTGACATCTGGGCGCTGTCCGAAGCAGCCCGCGCAAGGTGCGGCCTGCGCCTGCCGTCCTCTGGCGCCTCGTGACTGCCCTGTAGAGCTCGCCACCGGCCCCGACCATCTGGAGCTGATCAGGGTTGCCTGCCTTTGTCGCTGACAAAAAGGGGTGGACACGACCGGCATCAGGTGTACATGTTGTCTTTCACGGCTTCATGTGCCGCCAACGACGAAGAGGGGGGGGGGGGGGGGGGGGGGGGGGGGGGCTCTCTTCGAGATTGTGGTGCACGCTTCATCTGACTGGTGGTGCAGGATCTGCTGCTGCGGACCGGCCGGGCTATGGAGTCGGGCAGATGCACGACGCCGGGCACGCGATGCGGGGCCGCATGGCCGCGACGGAGGCGCGCGCGTACGCCGACGTCGCCGCGGCCATCGACGCGCTTGACGCCACGCCGCCGCGCGGCCTGCCGCCGGCGCTCGCACCGCAGCGGCGGCTGCTGCGGCGGGCGGCCTGCCGCGCGCTGCTAAAGCTCTGCAGCGGCGGCCTGGAGGCCCGCAAGGCGGTCGTGCAGGTGCAGCGGCAGCTGCGCACCCTGTCTCAGGCCTGAGCGGCGACAGCCGCGACGGGCGGTTTGCTGGCAGTCTGCAGATTGCATCTGCCGATGTTATGGTTGTGCCAGCGGGGGCCAAGCTGCGGTTTCACAGCTCCTTGTTGACCACACCTCTGGACACTGCTGGACCTGCCAAGGTTGGGGACCTTCTGTTGCCGAGTACACGTGTGCTGCTGATGTCGAACGATGCTATGCATGTGAGATGTTTCTAGTGTCTGAGCCACCCCTGCAGATACCTACAGTAAGTGTCTGCTCCTGTCTAGCTTTTGCAGCATCTTAGAGGCTAGGTATTCGGAGTGGCCAAGCGGAAGGCGGCAGCATCAGACAGGATGAGGCTTAAGCGATTATGTGAGAGTTATGCTTGCAAACAGTGTATGCTGGGGTGTACCTTGCAGTCAGGTAACATGTAAATGCTTCACCCTAGCCTGTTTCACACCGCAATGCTGTGTGGGCCGGTCCACAGACTCCTATTAGAAACCACTGCCTGTCGCGGGTTAGACATAGAAGCACCTCATGCATTTCCCCGGCCATCCCACGAACATGCCTGCTGCAGGGCTCGCTTGCGGCAGGCCTGCAACGTTGGCCCGAGCTTGATTCCAATAGGCGGACACACTGTGTCAATGGACACATCTTACCTGTGCAGCACTGGTTTACATTGAATTCCAGGCAATCTAGACCATCCTGATGGCAACTCTCTACTGCTCCTCAGATTGGATGTGTGCTAGAAGCCCTGTGCAAGCGTCGTCCAGGAGGTCCAGGACTTTGTCAAACCCTTGGGGGCCTCCATAGTATGGGTCCGGTACAGACTGCACATTGTGTTTTGAACAGAATGTGGCCATCGATAGCAGCTTGCGCTCATAGTCATCTGGCACGGGCTTTCCAGACCCCTTCCAGTGCTCTGCCGCAGCCTGCACATTGCATGCATGGCTCAACTCCCGCTTCACTGATAGGAGTCCTGGATAAAGGTTGATGACCACCATAGAACCGCAGATTCCGAATTCAGTCATTGTAGCCTGTTGACAACAGATTGCAGTGAAGCAACCACAAGTCGTTTGTTGATGAGCATGGCATTGCAGGGGCCCATTTCAGGGGCCATCTTTCAGCCACAACCCCGTGGCAAACCGAATGAGCTCTAGATGAAAGCTCCAATGACCAACTCCCCGGTAGGACAGCCAGTGGCAGGGGATGCTGCAGGCGTGGGCACCTCAATCTGCTACAAAACCCGACGTGCTGCTGCTGGGGTGCTGCATGGTGTGGGTGTACATGGGTGTGTATATGTACACCAGGGGATGTAAATACCAGGGGATGCGAATGGTCATGGACAAATGGCCCATATACGAGATGGGATATCATCAGGGCAGTTTGAGCACGCCCACAAGTGTAATCCATTCATAATCTACCCATAATCCACAGATAGGCACCTGCTCTGCAGCACCCAGTGACAATGATGGGACCTCACTTCACATACGCTTCTCAGCTTCAGTCATAGGAGTGGCATGGGGGACTTGGGCGTCATTTCAGCTGTCATCAATGCTCACAGGCATTGCTCAATATGTATCACACCTTCATGGCATCAAGATTTTTTGCATCCATGCCAATGATATAGTCATAATCTGTCAGATCCTCTGGGTTCAAGGGTCTAGATTTGGATGTGAGGCGGATTCCTCGGGCGGATGCTGCCTGTGTCATGCGCGGGTCTGCATCTTCGCCTGCACCAGCTCGTCTGTATTTAGACAGCGCTTGCGGCCCCCTGGACTTACCAAAACCGGCGATTGGGAGCTTGGGTGCAATTCCAATGTCGCTGGGGAGGATTGCCAGGTATTCACAGACAGGATGGAATGCCATCACACCGTTGACAGCGGCAGACTCATGACATGGCCGACGATGTACACTTATCATAGCCTTGGTGCGGATGTGGAGGGGTGTAGTATGTCGATGCAGTATGTCGATGGGCATGCTCATGCGGCCAGGACATGTGATGCCTGAGGCTCCATGTCGTTTGCAAGAAGACATTGAAGTGCTGCAGAGCACATGGTAGACGCTGAATGCATCAATTTCCAGATCATTGGCCATGTAGGTGGTTCGCCGCACCAGAGTGCTCACGAGGACAGCATACCCTCGTGATAAGACCACCCTCCGTCCTTGTACCATCCCGGATTTCCACCGCCAGTGCCACAAGAATCTATGGAAAAACTGTTGGATATGCCGGCCTTGTTTACTACATCCTTGAAAACCGCCTCGGCAGTGGGGCTGCGGCAAATGTTCCCCAGGCACACGAACAGCACACCCTTTTTTGAGTCAGCTCCCTGCATCGCCCCGAGCCACGCTATGACAACGCTGAGAACAAACTCCAAGTAGTCGAGGTCTGAGCGCACTGTATTGAGGGCTACTCAACTTCGAATGGGCAAGTCACGCATACACTGCATGTCCGGCACCCGCACCGCTTTCACTGGAAGACAGCGCTTGGAATGGTCCGACTTGGAATGTGGGCGCAGCGGAGCTCTTGTTCGTGCCGGTGATCCTGAAGGGCGGCAAGAACCTAGCATGATGCAGAAATTGGAATCGAGACGTGCAGTAGCTGCAGTGCGGTGATCACGACCGGCGCTCCAAACAGCTCAAGTTCTCTGGACATCCTTCTGGCCACTACGACGAAGCATTACAGCGGAGATGCGCAAGGTTTTTTTGGCATGAGCTCAGCTGCTATCGCCCGGCGTCACAACTATCTCTATAGATGTGAGAGCGCATGCAAATCCACTCTGCTCAACGGGAGCTTGACGCTTGCGAGCCGAAATGTCGAGGTTGCAACGTTCATGAATCAATGCGTACAAGCGGATGCAGCCGTGTTTGATCACACCGAGAATAAAGAGCTCCTATGAGTGATTGCGCGCTATGATGTCCTGAACATGTGAACAAATGTATATGTGCATTCTGATCTTGTCAGGTGCGAACGCTCCTCTGCCACCAACGGTATCTTGATCGCAGTCTCTAGCTGGAAATGTCCTGCATGTGGAGCATGATCATGTCAATCTGTGTGTGAAGATTGATGGCGACGTTCGAGTGTGCTGCGACAACGATTATTCATTCACTGGGTCACCGTCCCCTTCACCATCAGCACCGGTACGTCACCTGTAAACGTGAATATTATGGCCACTTAGAACCCGTGAATTTTCTTCATGGTGAACTTCATTAATGTATTCACTGTTCGTGTATGGTAGAGTGTGCTGAGCGCCAGTTGTCCCAGCGGCGCCAGACTGCGGACAGCTTGTGGGTGGCGTCGCACAACTAGCACTAGTCTAGTTTTGTACTGGGGCATCCGGGCAGCAAACACCACTCTCGCCAGGCAAGCTGTACATTTGTCGTTTGCAGCTCATGGCTCCTCAAACATCATCGTACCGCTGCCGTGTTATCTACGATTTGCTCTAGGCGCGGCTTAGGTTTCGCTCCGCGGGATGTGAGGAAACCGCTGCAGATTAGCGATCAAGACATGGCACAGACGTTTATATTGTGCTGCAGCTGGCTGCTGGATTGAAGGCGACATTGGCACCTCTGCCAACCATCCGGCATGGCTTCACCCGTTCCCTCATCACACATGTCAGAGCGCCTTCAGCCCAGCCAGCCCTACCCAGCATCTACTACATCTGCCACAATAGGTAATTTTGCTGCGTATCATCGCGGTCCTGCTGGTGCAACCCAGGATGTTGGCAGCATGGCTCCAAGCATCCCCGCTCGAATTGCGGAGTCGAGCGAATTCCAGCGATTTCTGTCGGCACACAACGTCAAGGCTTTACCACTAGATCTACAGCATCCAGGGGCTGCCGCGGCTCTGATGGATCAGGCCAGTGCAATAGCAGCACGGCTAGCAGGAGGCGAGTGGGGAGCACCACCAGCTGCTGGCTCGGCGTCGCCGCAAGGCAATGTAGCTCCACATGCGAGCCGAGGCACTCGCATCAACGAAAATTTGGTACCAGCTGCTCAGCAGAGCCACTCGCCCTCACAGATCCTCCGGGCAACACAGCAGTATGGATCAACTCGGACACACAGTATCCCGGAGTTACCAGAGGTGTGCCTTGGTCTGCCTGCAGCTGCCATACCCGTGCATACAACTACTGCTGTGCTGATACGACATCTGCTGGTTGTGTACATGGCCTGCCCCAGCTTCAGCATCCTGCTGCACAGGATGTCCCTTGACTGCTGCACCATGCAGCCTGCTCGCGGCATTGCACATTCCTAGCCACAGCCATTGTGGATACATCCGACCCTGTCATGGTGATTTGCATGGCCCTGTTTGGCTGAACGACCAAACAGCTGCTGCATCAGTACTGCCAGCCACCCCAGGCGCCTGAAACAGTGGCCTTAAAGCACATGCATCTGCATACCCAAGAGACCAGTTCTAGGCCACTGTTTTTCTCTGGCACAATACATCATATGACTCCTAGCCCTTGTCCCTGTTCTGCCGGTGCACGATGACTCAGAAGAACGTATTTTGCTATGTTTGTCTGCATCCACTTGCTCTTCCAGTAACACTCCTAGCCCATGCCTGTGTTACAAGCACAAAGCGAGCAAGGCAGTTAGCAACGTGGGCAGCAACCAGGGGAATTGTACACCCACGCAACCAGCGACACTCCCAGCTCATGCCTGTGTGGAGCACACAGTGGCATCGCTGCTCATGTGTGATGCATGCACACATGCCACACCTGAAACACAGCCCCAGAAGCTCATGCGGCTTGCTTCTCATGCGACTTGCTTCTCTGCACCAAGCCAGCTGCAACAGCGCGACTCCAACTCATCCACACAGCCGACGCTGCGCCACAAAGGCCTGGCCAGCTGTGCCTGGCTGTACCCACCCTTCTCACCCCCTACTTTCCCCTGTCACACATGCCACGTGCGCTCATGTGTCCCTCAGGAGTGGGGAGCGTGTGAGCCTGGAATCTGCTGCACCTGTGCCGCGAGCGTTGAAGTGCTGTTGGTCCGAATGCGCGGCACTCCGCTGCAGCCGCCGCTCGCCTCCCCTGCAAGACAAGTACACCATCTGCACACGCAAGTCACGTAGCCGCACTGCTGCGATACGCCGTCGCCCGCACCGTGTCCACAAGTGCAAACCAGCTGTGGCCATGGGTGTGGTGATGTAATGACCACAGGCGGGTGCAGGGCCGCATGCAGGAGGCGGGCCGCCGGCCGGCCGTCTCTGCATCCCCGCTGCCGAAGCGGCGCCGCACGAGCCACCCCGGCGCGGCGGCGGACGTGCACGCGGGCGTGCCGCAGCTGCCGCAGCTCCGCGCGGCAGCCCTCCCGACGCCGGTGGCGCCGGCGCCGCCCCGCGCCGCGATCCCGGGCGTGGTCGCCCCCGGTCCGGCGTCGTCACGAAGCGCCACCACGCAGAGCAGCGCGGCGGCCGCGGCGGTGAATTCTCCGTGGCCGGTGTTACCGTTTCTAGAGAATGTGGAGTATGCGATCGCCCACGCCGACTCCCAGCCCCTCACCTTTCACCGCACGGTGTCGCGGCCGCTGGCGGACTTCCTGTCGGCTGTGATGAGCTTCCTGGGGGTGCAGGTGCGGCGCTCAGTCCCATGTTCGCTTCACGTGCATGCCTCGTATGATCAGCATGGCTGTGTGCCTTGCCCCGAGCACCAGATCACTGCAGTGGACAAGCCTGCGTAAAAGCTACACAAGCTACACGAGCTACACAGGCCGGCGAGTGCCAGAGGCCGCCTGGTCACACCTTTCAGCAGCGATGTTCAGTGTGGAAGGTGCAAGGGGCTTGTTTGGTGTGGGCTGTTGGTTTGCACTCCACAGGCTCCACTGGACAGCATCTGCTGTTCTCAGCTGGGTGCTTCATTGCCACGTTCACACCGTGCTTTCATCTCGTGTTTAGATACGATGTGTTTCTCCCAGCGGCACCGCATCCTTGGTGCTCCTGTCGGCCGAAAGTGGTTATTCGGGATGACACACAGGGCAGTGCACATCGCATACGCTCACGTCAGCCGCTCATACACATGTAGTCGCGAATGAAAGCCGCAGAACCACACCTGCATGCTCTGCGCAGATGCGCTCCTAGCAACTGCACACCTAAGACACGATCAACGTTCTGAGAGGGGCCGCCTTGGTTGATGCATGTCTGCCCGCCGTGAACTGCATGTGTGTGGCCGTCGCGTGACGTCGTGCAGCGCGCTGCAGCGCTCATAGATCTAGTAGCGCAGTCCGTTCACGTGTGCAAACTTCCTTGCCCAGCTGCGATATCGCAGCGGCGTGCGGCGTGTCCGCTGGACGCGTCGCATCTGCTCCAAGCTACCCCGCCGGCCAGATTAACTCGCAGCTCAGTGCGAACGTCACGTCTGCCGCAGCTGCACGCACCGAGCATGTCCTCCAGCGATGCCGCGACCTCACATGGCGCGCCGTTGTTGTGTTTTTCTGTTCCGTGGTCTGGCGTGACTGCCACGCTTGATACATCCGCGCTCTCGAGGACTGGATCCTCGCGGACTGATTATCTCAATTCATGTTGATTGTAAGACGCACACGGCTGATGTGCCCCGGTCACCACGCCGAAACCAGTCTCGTCGGTAGGGGTGATCATCACGCAAAGAGCATCATCCAGTGAACGCGCAACGTCAGATAGTGGACCTGTGACGTAAGTGGCATCGCTCTGTGGCTGCGACAGGCGCGACTATATATAATCACCTGCTCGCCGTGTCGGCACATGGCAGCCTACATCTGACAGTCCGCCTTATCCTGATAGCACAAGATGTCGTCACCACGCGGTGTTTCCCCCCGTAGTCACGCGCGGACCTTGCGCCAATGCACGATGCAGCTGCGGCCTGCGTAACGCATTCTTGCGCGCTGGCTCGAGAGGTCCGTGGACGATGCGTCAGCCTAGGAAGTTCGGCGCTGCTGCAGCTCGTCCCCGGTGGAGGGCTGGCGGTCCCGGGCGTCGTCGGATGGGTGGATGGCATGCAATGACTCTAGTCGCGATGCCGACGATCCTCACGAGACCTGCGCGGTTTGCCGCGACCCGGTCCTTGCCGAGACCCTCGACTGGCCTCGCCGTCTAGGCGTTTACGCTTCCGCATGCAGCGAGTCGCGGTATAGCTCCAGGTTACATCATGACGTGCACAGCCTGCAGAAGACAGTGCGGACGCTTCGACGCACGAGTGCGATGGGTAGCTGCTACTGGTGTAGAGATATCTCTGGGGACGCTGCGACTTGACATCAACTGCCCAACCGCTTACTGCAGCAGAGGCGTTCCAGATCCAGGACGACCCGTGCGAGTGCAAACGACATCTACATGCGCATGCATGGCCCCCGCGCACTTGAGATGTGACAGAGCAGTGTATTACCTCAGGGATGATAGTGTCCGGGCTGAGAATCACCCCTGCCCTGCGTTCACAGCAGGCACTGGCATGTGCTGATGCATGTGCTGAGGCGACTTCGCGCATTGGCCCTCCCGGGCTGGGCGTGGAAGGTCAGTCCATGTGCCCATGAGTCAGACGGGCCTGATGCTCTACTACATCATGTTGATGGCTCCTTTGAATTTGTCAATGCACGTGTCATGTTTCGCGAGTGCAGCAGGCAATCAAGCGACCCCACAGGGACTCAACACACCCCACAGCAGACAACTCCCCCTGGCACACCCATACACCCCAACTCGCAGTTACCTCCAAACCCACATGGTCATCGGGACAGGCGGAGGACAGGGGGGGCCTGGCGGGCATGCGCGGGATGGCATGTGAGTTGAATGTCAAAGTACCACAAAGGCATGCAGGCAGGTGGGTGGCACTGTGTAGCACCGCAGCATATAAACAGGCAGGCAGCAGTAACAGTTGGTGGGGGTGTGTGGCTGTGATGTCTGGGTGCATGGGTGGGTGTATGTTGTTGTAGCTTTGAGGTGTTGTCGCTCCCAGAGTGCGCACTGAGGCACCGCTGTTGCACTGCCAGTCACGCTGCCAGTCACGCCGTCGCCAGCATGGCTCGCCTCGCCTGCATGGCTCGCCCGCGCAGGGCTGCAGAGGCTGTGCCGCACCGGCTGTGAGCACCAAGAAGCACTTTCTGTTGCTCGGCCATGCAGGCAGCACCGTCGCAACCCACCACCACCACCACTGCCCCGAACCGCATATCACGCCTAAGCCACGCCAGCCACTGTAGCGCTCCCTGACAACAGCACCCCCGAGCACTGCACCAATGGTGGCCCCCACCACGTGAACGTTGGCATGCAGAACAACCTAGCCGGACCGGTAGTTGCAGTTGCACCATCGTTGAGACGGCCAGCTCCGCCCCCATACCACACCGGCAATGTGTGACTAACCCACGCATGTATACCACGCCGTCCCCATGGCCCAGCCACCCTTGACTCGCCGTCCACCCGCCCACAGCGGCGCTGTCTGCTCTCCCACTGCGGCATGCGCCGGCTGCCATGCCATGGCCATGCATTCGTAGCTGGCGGCCGCGGTGCAGTATCGGGTCACCTTGCAGCATTTGTAGGGCTGCCTCCCAGAAGTTTGACCTGTACATTCGGAATGATCCACGTGATCAGGCCCGGCGCCCCGACACTGCTGCGGTGCCGTCACTGTGGGTGCCTGCCTGCAGGACTCGAGCTACACAGGCCTCGGCGCCTACCTCACCCGCGCCTTCTTCAGCGACCACTGCGCCGGCCGCCTCTGTGTCTACGAGGGCCTCGTGCGCTACGCTGCCGGCAGTAACTGGCACGGCTTCCTCATTGCCGCGCTCGAGTACATCGAGAGTGCCGGCTTCGACACCAAGACCCTCTTCAAGATCACCGAGTGAGGCCGATGGCCACCGGTGGCATCGCGCACTGTTGCGGAGTCGGGCGGAGCTCGACGGCAGCGTGCCGGCGGCCACTGCCACTCTGGCACGGCCGCCTCCGTAGACTTCCATAGCGATCAACAGCCCGTTGAGCTTAGCAGGTACAAGAGCAAACCTTCCGGTCCAGCAGCTGGGGGGCGGGTCGGGCGTTATTGCACGCTGGCCAGCTAAAAAACCCGGCCGGTAGCCACGCAGCCGCCCCGGAGCGGAACAGCCGCCGCAGCTGCAGGCTCCGGTGGACTTATGCGTGGACGTGTGATGAGCGGCCGTTGTCATGCGCCTGCTGCAGCCGGAGGGCCGCCCGCTGCTGCCACGTGTCCACGTCGGCATGGTGTTGTGAATTGAGCTGCGGCCTATGATGTATATGGCGCTACCTACATTATCAGGTGGCGCACGGTGTGCCGCTTGGCTGTGCGGTCGCAGACTCGTGCAGGCCGCCAGACGGCGCGGGCCCCTTGCAGGTGTGCACGGCTGCCCGATCAGCAGGAGGGCACGCCTGTGTCAGAGCCTGCGTGTTGCTTTGAAGTGCCCGCTGGTGCACCCACGGAGGGGCGCGCAGGTAGAGAATGTGGAGCAAGTGGCGACGCCGCCTGTTCTCGCGTGTTGGGGGGAAAAGGACTGGCAGCTGTGCCCCGGCCCCGGCGTGGCTGGGAGCCGCTCGGTGCACGTGTGGGGGGAGCGCGAGGGCCGTGGGACTGTTCATTCGTGCCGCCCTGCACCAGACTGCGGCGAGAAGGCGCGATTTGCAGTGTCACTGTTGCAGGTCTGGAAAGTCAGTCATGGTTCATGATGAGGAAATGATGTATGGGATCCCGATGCGGGCGACCACATGCCGTTGCTGATGTAGCAGGAATGGGGCGGTCAAGTCGCCCTGTGTGGCTGTATTTGCGGTGCACCTGTTGTCCGTGCTGCATGCATGCAGCATCGCCTCATCAGATGCGATGCTCCAGCAGCCTTCCAGCTCATGATGTTTGTGGAAAGATGTGTCGGTCCTCAACTTGCCATCAGACGAGAAGGTGGTGTTGAGGTCAAGAGAGATGTGCCAGCAGGTGAGTGATGAGCAGGCTGTAGCAACCACTGCTCTGGTGGCTGGTCAACAGTGTGACATGTGGTTGGTATTCGCGGTGCAGTGCTGCCTAGAGGCTGTCGGACAGTCATGTTCCTAGATCTCGAGAACTTGTCATGAGACAGCACCCGACGGCATCGTGAGCTGAAGCCTCTGGGTGACCACTTCTCTCCACAGTTTTCACCTCTGGGCTTCGACTCGGCGACATCTTTTCCAGTCCGTTGTGCACATGCGGTGTGTGGTGGGGCGCGCTGCAGCTCACTGGCAGTGAGTTGTGTGCTTGTCACGTAAGAAGTACGATTCGCAGCAGGGCCTTGTTGGATTACTTCACGTTCTTGCTGCCGCCAGTCTTGCCCGCAGGGTACCTTGCTGAGTAGCCTGGCTGAGGGAAGTCCCCCATTCTTACTGAGGCGAATGACTGTGATCGGGCACCGTGCCATGCCATGTTTGATCAAAGCTGGACGACATGACTCGGTTGCGACAGGCTGTATCCTTGAGGCTGGGGAAGCTTAGCGTGTTTACCAGCTGTTCAGTGCAGTGGCTGTTGCAGGCCTGCTTCAGCAGGCATGCCTGCGAGCGCTGCAGATGCTGTGATACACCCCTGGCAACTTCGTATCGGGAGCGTTAACAGTCAGCGACGACATTCCAAACTGGCCACTTGGTGCACGTGACCTCTACATCGGGACCTTTTGATCACAGGGGCCGGTCTGCAGGAGTGTGTAGCTGGCATGCCTCGGCGCCCTCCCCATGGACGCCTCGAACCATACAGAGGATCTGAGTTTTGATGCATCACACATGTCCCATGTACTCACCTGCTGAACACTGCCGCAGCCATAGGCATTCTGAATGAGGTGCATGCAGCAAGGGGCTGCAGAATGAGACTTGCCACAACCGTCGTAGCAACACTCTGGTGTCCAGTCACAGAAACCATAGGGGATAAGCTCCATACAATGACAGTAGTCGCCAATTTCCACCATGCAGCGCCCTGAATCTTGTAGACCAACCACATTGTAAGGCCCAACATATTCTTGGTCTGAGCAACGCACACGTGTCGTGTAGCAGCACGTTGAGGAATATCGGAAGGACACTCTTAACTCAAATGTGGATCATTCGAGGCAGCAATCGTTCCCCAGTTGTGGCTTTCCTTGCGAAATGCACAGCCTTGTGTCTTGTGAGCAAAGAGTGTGCCAGCACCTGGCATATGCAGTAGTTTAAACTTCGACAGAGCGACAGTTTACCAGAAGATGCTAGTTTTGATTTAGAAAGCAGATTGTACCCGTTGCTATGGCCTCACCGCCTCTGGGGAAACGTGTCACACCCGAAGCCTCGGTTTGATTCTGAGCATGAGCTGTCTGGCTGTACCAACATAATATTGGTCCACATGCCACACAAGATGGCCTGATGTGCTGTCTGCCTCTTCCGCAGCAGCACGATGGACGTGAACGCCCTGCATTATTTTTCCTCAGGCGTACGAGGGCGTGCTCACTCGCGAGCCGAGATACAGAGGGAAGCAACGCCCGTCGACGCTTTGCACACACAGTAACGACCAGCCCAGGAGGGCCAACACTCCGCGCAGTGTGACGCTCTGCAGCTGTCGGATCCCAGGGCAAGCTGGACGATACCGGAACGATCCTGCGATACCTGACGCAACACAGCACCCGCATCCGGTCGTTGGGTTCCGCAAACCAATTGCACGTGTGTGGGCCCCGCTGGTTCTAAGTCCAGCGTCCCAACATATTGTACCTTCCGACTGTGAGCTGTTGCTGGAATGGCTCGTTTGCGAGGAGGAGTCATGAGTTCTGATGACGAAGAACAGCTCCTCAAGGAGTTGAGTCAGGAACTAGACAGCTTCGAAATGTCTCCACATGTATCAGATGATGAGCTTTCTGTCGCTGGCGGAGGCCACATTGCTATATCAGTTGGCGCTTGTGCTCCGAAGCAATCGCAAGCTTCGATCAAGAGTCCCAGTCCGCCTGAGAAACGCCATGCGCCAGAGCCGACAAAGCGTATTACATATGATCCATCTGTGCAATGTGGAATTGTGCCGTCGGGAATGCCCTGTCGCACTCGCGGGGAGAATATGTCCCTGTCACCAC
The DNA here is from genome assembly GCA_023078555.1 of Ulva prolifera. Classification (NCBI taxonomy): domain Eukaryota; kingdom Viridiplantae; phylum Chlorophyta; class Ulvophyceae; order Ulvales; family Ulvaceae; genus Ulva; species Ulva prolifera. The sequence continues at coordinate 5,433,592 of CM041197.1, forward strand.
CGACATCTTCAGGCCAGATGTCCCCGACTTCAGTATGCACTGCAACAGGATATGGCTATGGCCCCGCAGGTCCGTCTGTTTCTTTGATTCCTCTCATAGATTGTACTATGTTGTCATGGCACAGAGCCCTGGCTGACGCCTGCCATATAGAAGCCCACCCATGTTGTTGCTGATGTGCCAGATACGAAAGCCACTTCGCTTATGGAAGATTCCAGGACAGTGACAGCAGCACAACATGCCACGAGAGTATCAGATGTCAAAGATGGTAGCGCTGGATTGACCGATGATGCCGTAGCCCATGCACCATCTGTTTCAGGTGGAGCTGTCAACACAGCATCGCATGTACCAGCAAGCTCGGCACGCAGCAAGCGCCCAAGAGTTCGCAATCGAGCCACAGCAGTGCGGAACCTTCACTTTGGGAATGCTTGATCACCCGTCCTCGACCAGGCTGTGTCGTTTATGTCCCCTGGTTCCACTGAGCTTGGCACATCCTGGTCCCAAACCGCCTGTTGCTGCCAAACTCTATTGTCAATGACATGACATGACATTGCTGGGATGGGCTCATAGCCTGTTTATCCGGCCTGCAATCCAGGTGTGATGTTGGACAAGCTTCAGAACAAGCAGGCCTGTCACGCAAGTGGCATCGCCAGCCACACACAGGACAGCCTTGTCAAGTCGGTGTAGTCGCTGCTGCTGTGCCCCATGTCTTGGCTGTGTGCGAACAGAAAGCGCTGTACACACTCAGCACATATCCTCTGCGCCGATGGTCATGGCGTTGCATGTTCATCATGAGTACCTGGATCGGTGCCTTCCCCCTTGCGTGCGTGCTGATACCTTTCCGGCACAAGTGTTTGACTTTTCGAATTCAGCTGGAGTCCTGCAACATGGTTCAACCTGTCCCGATCGAGTCCGACGCCCACTGCAGCTGCTACCGAAAACAATCTTTCAGTCTCCACGTGACAGCAACCCAGCCGCAGCGCCTCGCTGCTTGCCCTGTTCCGACGGAATGCGCTCGTTTCTGTATAATTCACCGATCAGACCCAGCGCTTGCCTGGGAAGCATTCACGAGTGCATTCAACAGACATGCAGCCGCGTCACACAATCGACCATGCAAGCGTGCTCCTCATGTGCTGTGCTATTTTAGAGTGCAACCCCCCCCACAGGCGAGCGGTGTGCAGAGGCACATAGCGGCACAGCCGCAGCGGCCTGCCGGGCGGCCGTGCTCCGTGCGCTCCGCGCTGCCGCTCGCCGCGCTCCCCCCAGATGCCCTCCACACCGTCCTCCGCTGCCTCTCGGCACAGGACCTGACGACCCTGGCGCGTGTCAGCCGCCCGCTCCGCGCCGCGGCCTCCGACGAAACCCTGTGGCGCCGGCTGTACTATGCACGTTGGGGGACATTCAGCGGCGGCGAAGACAAAATCATGGGCGCGTCGTTCTGGAAGGTACCTTGGCATCGCCCGCCTGACGAGTGCACCTGCGGCGCTGCGCAATTCCCCCATGCTGCTGCTGATGATGCCTTGCTGATGATGCCTTCTGTGTGCATCCAGCACATGCACGAACAGCACGCGTGCACATGTCCCGCGATGCACGGGGCTGGCTCCATGTCGTGTGAGTTACAGGGCGCACCGCGGCTGCGGTGGCGCACCTCCGTGTAGAGCGCGGGAGCATGTGTGGTGTGTGGGGTGTGTGTGGCGGGGCGTCTCTCTCAGGTGCTCATGTGCGGTGATCACGCAGCATCATCAACACGCAGCCACATAGCCGTAGCTGTATGCACACGTCTTCCTGGACAAGGCACTTTATGAGGCCTTCACGCAAACACACTGCGCGTTTATTTGTTTTTTGTACACTTAACATTCACCACGGATGTGGCTGCAGGTGACGTACATTGAGAGGGACACAGAGGACTACCGGTCGACGGTGGCCACGCAGGAGGAGCACCTGCGGCCGGCGTACCGGTCCATGCACCTCACGGAGCGCGCCGCCGCCGTCACCGCCGCCACAGAGCCGTCCTGGTCGCTGCAGCTGGCGTCGGCGCAGGAGCAGGTGGCCGCGTTCGTGCGCGCCCGCGGCCTCCCGCAGTCCGTGTGAACCCCCCCCCGCCCTGCCTCGGTCCTGTCAAATTGTCACAGCCTCATGCAAGGATTTAGGGTTTGAATGTACATGGTCACGATCTAGGCTGGGGGCCCAGCGTGCAACCTGCACGCTAGTTCAACGGCGAAGGGCGTTGTGCATTCACGTCCGTGCCATTGCAATGAACGTGCACAGCAGCATGCTGTTCGGAAGCCGCATGCATGCATGCAGCGCCCGGGCGCGATGCGCCGGTGCTGAAGTGTGTGCGTGCGGGCATGCAGGCGGCGCGGCCGGCCGACATGTCGCAGGTGCACCTCGTGCGCTTCGGCGACGTCTTTGTCGATGACCGCAGCGGCTGGCTGCACGTCTGCGACGGCACCTGCGACCTGCAGCGCCCCGACGACGCCGGCGCCTTCATGGTATGCCCCGTGACCGGCCGCATGCATGGCCGCGTGCCAGAGACGTGGGAGGGCGGCGGCTGCGGCGGTGGCGACGGCGGCGACGGCCGCGAAGCCGACGGCGACGTGCCCCTCGGAGGTGCGACTGATGCCCCCCGCCATCTCATCCCTCTCCAGCGTGGCTGCCAGGAATCTTGCACGCTGTTGACTGCGTGGCGCAGCACTGATGCACCTTGAGTGTGCGATGACGCCCCGCGGAGTACCCGGCACAGAGTAAAGTAAAGTAACTCTGAATAAACAGAGCCGTATCCTAATGGACATTGACAACTCCGAGTTAACGGGACGACATATGCCGTGCTTTGTGTTCGTTGGTGCGCCGAAGCCCAGCGACGTCGGAGGGGGCCAGTGTGTGCCGCACTCCCTGCCCCAGGCGCCCGCCTGTGGCGCCGCGTACTGCCCGATCCTCAGACGATACATTGTACATCAGCTCGGGCCGCTACATGGCACAGCACCACAGCATGCTGCACGGCATCGCCGTCACAACATCGATCTGAACCCACCTCACGTACACATATGTCCAGGGGGGGATTGGGCGGTGCTACTTACGTCCCCGACATCGCTGTTTTCACATGCGTCAGCAGACATATGCAGTGCCGGCGTTGGAGTGGAGGTGTTGACGAGGCCGTGCGGTGCAGGCTGGCTGGCCAACGTGTACGAGGCCGGGTACTGCCACAACGAGTACGAGGACGGCGAGATCCAGAAGTGCGCGCTCCTCGCGCTCGAGCTTCGCACCACCCGCCGCTAGCGCCCCCGCTCGCCGCCACCTCGATGCCGCGTGCCGCCGGCTCGAAGCCGCCGCGCTCGGCCGCGCACCGCCTCACCCATGCCGGCCCCAGCAGCAGCGCCCGGCAGCAGTGATAGTGAGCACTGTGCGTGCTGTTCTGCTACCGCGTTGCCAATCGCGCACCCGCGCACCCGGCTCGCCGCCCGCACGCCGCGGCCGTGTGCAGGCGTGTGGTAGGTCTGCCATGCTGGCCGCTGCGGCACCGCGAGCCGACCAGCCCCGGCCGCGGCCACCTGCACGTAGCGCAGCGCTCACCCGGCCAGGGCTCTGCAGACAAGTGCCGACCAGCCCCTCCCAACTCCCCCACGCCCTGCCCTCGACCCCTCAACAGCAACTCCCCCACCCGCTGCCACGCAGCCAGGCCTGTGCAGCATCCCCCCCTCCCACCCACGCAGCCCCTCGCGCGAAGCCGGTCCGGCGCAGCTCCTCCTAGCGCAGCGCCTGCCGCGCCCCGGCAAGAGGCTTGCCATCCCCCTTTTGCGGCATGCTTTGCCCGCTAGCCTTGCCCGATGCCTGCCATGTAGGTGCGGTGGGCACATGCATGTGAGCTGCACGCGTGAGGCCTCCGTGCCGCCACCTCGCGCTTGCCCGGGCGCCTTCCGCAGCGCCCACAGAAGCACATGCTTACACAGCATGCTTTGATGGATGCGGTTTTGCCGCAGGAGCCTGGCCGATGCATCTCTTCAGCTGTGCTGACCCACGCACCCTGTGGCTGCCGTGGCCCTGACCAGTCAGTGGCGGTGATGCTGCCATGCATCAAGGGGCCGGAAGAATGCCCGTCGCGTGCTCTGACAGGCGACGCCTTCTACTGTCTGCAGCCTAGGCTGCTGTAGGTCTGCTCGCACTCTGATTGCTGCAATCATCAGTCCCTCAGCGCGCGCGTTGGTGTTGGCGAAGCTGAGGTGTTGTTGCACAGCCATGCACCCGCATCGCTGCCTCCTGGACAATCCAGGGAGGGTGGATTGACCGGTGGCGGCGTTGTCGCAATGCCTCCATGCCCAGAGGGGGTGGTGACACGAGGTGTATGCCCAAGCTATGTCATAATGCCCACTCCTTCTGGAAGTGGAAGGCCCGATCGTGCGTGCCATGGTCGGGTCATCGTGTGACTGGTAGAGCGGTGTGCACATGTTCAGACTGCCTCTGCAGTGGAAGTTGTGTTGTATTCTTCGCATGTGATGGGTTGCCTTGACTTGGATTAGGCACTGCGACTGAAGTTGAGTGGTCATGGGAGTCTGGCTTGAGGAGCAAAATGAGCTCCACAATGGTTTGTCAAGTGGAGTGCAGAGAGAGAAGTTTTGCCAGCATATGTGTTGACATGTCAACATGATATGGAGCCGCTAACAACAAGCAGGGGCCTCTTGAGGCGCTGATCACATGAGCAATGGCATGGACACCCAGGGGTACAGGCAGGTCTTCATTCAGAGTGAGACAACTCTGAGTTTTTACTGGAGCTGATGCCACAGTCTGCTGTACAGCACTGCTTTTACAAGAGATGCCATGTCACATCCTTTTTTCATAGGTCCCGGGTGTGTACACTGTTGCCCCGTTGTGGATTCCTTCCCCTAAAAGGGTCATGATTATGCTCAGCTGTAAACGTACTGATACTGCTTTTCACAACTGTACCGTGCTTGCATCAACCAACATGATGACACGACAGCAGCCTGTACGTGCATGTGCTTGAAAACCACTCGTGGTGCCGGTGTGTGTCCTCCTGCTCCGCAAAGTCTGGTGTCATGCATTTATGCGCTATCACCTGGGCGGACAGCCTTTGTCGGAAGTGTGAACGTGCTACCCTCAATTACGGGGCTGGTCGTTCCCTTACCCTCTATTCACGTATGTCTCTCTGCATGACATGTGCTACTGTTCTTCATGGTAAGATCGACTTGAAGGTGCGTACCATCCTCGCGAGGAAAGCGCGACGTTGCATATCATGTCTACAGGGGCCAAGCGAGGTGCGTATGATCCCACGGACGGTACTCAAAGGATGTACAGCGCGCATGCCTCGTGACGGTGTCAGTTCATCGCCTATACTGAATTGTTGGTTCCCCTTGAATGGACGAATTTGGCCCACTGCGACGTAATCTAGAGCAGTTGCATTGACATGGCAAAGAAGAAGTCAGCCGCTAAAGCGCCTTCACGCAAAGATCGTCCAAAATTAGATACAGTCTTTCCATGTCCGATCTGCGGTGGCAACGCAACCGTCACATGCAGTTTTGATCGAGACAAAGGAATAGGAACGGTTGAATGCAGCGAATGCAGCAACAAGTATCAAGTCGACAAGATTTCTCTTCTTGATGAGCCTATAGATATCTATGCGCAATGGATTGATGCCTGTGAGGAAGTGAATGCTTGAAGATGGAGCCAGTGCTCCATGCAGCTTGTCAAACGGTCGGGGAAAACCACCGTCTTTGCTGGGGGCGAACCGTGCTCATCTTGCATACGTGAAAATCGAAGCTATGGCGTGATAGTGTACGTATATTTGTTGTGTGACACGTCTTGAGGTCGGCAAGGCAGATGCAGCACCTTTGCGTAGAGCCCTGTGCGTCTTGGGCAATTGCATGTAACACGAGCTGCACAGAGATGCGAACAGGTCTAAAACCTGGATTTTGTGAAATTTAACATCGCAAGTAACTCAAGGATGTTCATTGGTGATCGAAGTTGTTATTTTTGCTGCCCGGGGGGTTTCAGCCTCCTCTTCCTTGCCTGCCACTATGGAGGGACGCGTAGCTTTCGTTGCTTGGATGAGAAGGTCTAGCCTGGCTATCTGACTTGCAGCAACACGTGTGACGCGATCTCGTCCCTGTGGCCGTTTTCGTTGCCCGTTTTCCACTGGCTTCTCTGGAGGCTTCGGGAACACCTTCAAGGTCTTTATGATCTCCTCAGGTGACATTGCTGCAAGAGGATCTGCCGACATGGCCTGCAGCAGCATTGAGCGATGGTTGAATACTGTCTGGAGCAATTGACCGGTTGCCATGTTCTCTGGCAGGTTGCCCATACATCTTCTGCGCATCACCAACCAAATTGCCATGTCCATGCCAGAACTAAGCCTTGCAAGGCCAAAAAGAGCAACAAAAATGCCTACAAGACCGATGCAGCCCTGGTGAGATGGTTGAGTACCGTCACGTTCAGTGGCTTCACTCCGTGTGCTGCTGCGGCCTGTTTCCAGAGGGCAGAATAGTGCCTGCTGCTGTCACCTGCTGCAGGCCCACGCAATGCACTTCGGAGGGCCGCCAGATGCTCGCCTGGTGTTCTGCCTGATGCTGTCCCAAACAACCCCCCAGACGTGTCTGGGACCTTATCATGCGATTGGCTGTGTATACCACGCTTTCCTAGACGACTCCCATGCGATACACCATCAGCAGGTTGCTCAGCAGCTTCACCATTCAGAGACGTTGCCACAGGGCAAGTTTTGGTGCCTGCATCTGCATGTCTCCCCTTGTGCCCTGCATCCACGTCCGTGCTTCCTTAAGATGATGGTGACGCTGCGACCAAAGCATAGATCCAATCCAGCAGAGAGAGATGCCACTCAAAGCCACGGACGCCAGCGTCAGCCTCACCTGAACCTGCGTCGACTGCATCACGTCCCGCGGCCTGCAGATGCTCACTCACCTCTTCAGCCAGTAGTCCAGGATCCAACTCGACGAGGCATTGCGGACCACAATCCCGTTCACCTGGTGCAGATGGTGTCCCCACAGTGCCTGCACAGCACAAGTGCTTGTGCATGTCTGTGCACACCCATAGAGCCACGGATTCCAAACATCTCATGCGCAAACATCGGCGCATGAGGCAGCTTCACAGGGGCCATCAGTGAAGGCTGCGTACTGGCGACAGCATCACCGTCCACCAACGGCCGGCCTCCACAGCCAGGTTCACCTTCCGGACTGCGTCCAGGCGCCATATTGGCAGTGGCTCCTAGTCCAATCTCGGACAGCATGCTTTCTAGGTCCTTTGCGGTTCCAGCAGCCGCCCGACCAGATCTGCCGCACTGCCGTGTGCACGCTGGATCAGGCCCTTCAGGCCCAGTTTGACCGATCCCACCAGGCCCCATGGATGGACAGGCTCCTGCCGTTGGCGGAGGTGGGTCGGGACTGTCATCTGCACAATCATGTTCAAGCATCAGTGTGCATGTACAGGCATCAGTGTACAATAATTCTGTGATATACCACATTGGATGGTAGCAGCTGCGGGACGGATCATTCTCACCATTTTCGGCGCTAAATGTGGCAGACTCCACGCGACCATCACAGTCTTCATCCTCCTCCTCCAGGTTCTGCAACTGAGTTAGGAAGCTGGTAAGGATGTTATCTGCGTGCATCTGGCTGTATGCATTTTCTCGTATCATGTGTGGAGTTGGATCTCTCTTCTGAACGTGTCCCTGATCTGCAACTGCTGATTGAGTTGGATGCAGAGGGGTGACATGGTGGTGCTGGCCAGCGAAAGGATGGTGCTTGTCCACCACAACTTTCTGCAACCTCAGAATTTCCACAATCAGCGCTTCCACCTGTACTCACAAACCAATGATGTTTCCAACCAGGATGTTGATGCCACTTGATGGGGCTGTGTGTTGTCGCATGTGTCAGCTGTGATAAACAGGCGATACACACATGTGAGCATGCCTTGGCATTAATGAGACCAGGTATGATACCAGGCATGCAGACCGTTTACATCGCACTGACGCTTTGCAAATCTTCCAACGATGTATGTTACCAGCACAATGTGCCTTCCCCTGGCAACCGTGGTCAGTGTGACCACATCACAGCAGACACGACCCCATCCACCGCAGTTGGAGATAGCGCAATGCCGGTTTTGGCACCGCAAGAAAACCACGGCGATGCTATCGCTGACTCAAGCGGTCACACCATATGCTGCCCTACAAGGGTGGCAGCCGGAGCATGCACTGCATGGGGAGGAGTGGAAAGAGCCAGGCAAGGCGTACCTCGGTGCGGTTCCTGGCATTCGGCTGATCGATGCCTTCTGCCACTGGATTACCACGGGTTGCCAGGTCTGACAGGTTGGGCAGACTGGCGAGGCCGACTGGGATGGTTTCCAGGGCGTTCCGTCCAATACGTAATGACTGGAGGCGTGTCAGTTGTGACAGGCTGTCATGAAGCATGGAGATCTGGTTACCACTGACGTCGAGGACGCGAAGACCCTTCACATGCGATAATTCTGCGGGAAGAGATGTAAGAGCGTTGTTTGGTGCTGACAGACCCACCAACGACCTGAGGCCTGCACATGGCACAGCTGTCAGCCTCAGCAAATCGAAACCAATTGCTTTGTTTCACAATAGCTGAGACTTTCTGATCACAGCCCTGACAAGCAATGCAACAGTAAATCAGATGCGCTGCTTGAGGAGAAGCGAAGCCAGTCTACACGGCACAGCATTCTGCATGTCGTAGTCCCTCCTCTGACTGCCATTGACTGTATGTACATGCGAAGCACAGCGATGCGCACATGTAATCCCGGGGCCAAAGCTCCGGAGCTGGTTGTTGCCAACAAGCAACATCCGCAACATGGAGAGCTCAGAAAGGCGTGAAGGTATCATGTCAATGCTGTTGTCTGAAAGCTGCAGGACCCGCAGTGCAGCCATAGAGAATATGGCTTCAGGAACAATTGTCAGCTTGTTGCTTTCAAGATTGAGACGCTGCAGGTGGCGGCAGCTGCTGATAGCCGGCGGAAGAGATGTGAGTGAGTTGTGTGCGAGGCTGAGGTCTTTCAGAACTGCACTGTGCCAGAGAACTTCCGCTGGGCAGGCTGTCAGCTTGAGGCCGGTGAGGGAAAGAGTATCAATGCTGGGCGACAGCAGCGCCATGAGCGAGCCCTCACCCTCCCCAGTGCCGGCTTCCCGTCCCTGTAGCAGGGGCAACTCCATTAAAACACACATATGACATCTAGCCTGCGCTGATGACCACTCCATTGTTCAGACGCCTGACTATCATGCAGTTCTCAAATTGTGTTGCGTGGCGCTGTGCCTTCCTGAAAAGTCATGCAGTGAAGTGATTCAGACAACACCTTGTCGAGGATTGCTGCCAGGTGTGGCTCCAGTGGATTATTGTCGAGGCAGATGGCACGCAAGTGCGGCAGCTCAGAGAGAAGCCGTGGCAGCACTCGTATCTTGTTTTGCGAGATGTCAAGCTCCTGTAGCGAGCGCATGAGGACCATACAGCCCGGGAGCTCCTCCAGGCCAAGGCCAGAAAGATTCAAGACTTGCTGCACAGGGCTGTGAACTTGCACCAGCAGAAGCGGGTTAGCATCATACAAGGAGCGCCACGGTTGCTGGAGATCATTGCCATCCAACTGCAACATGGAGAAGCATCAGCACAATAGCTGTGTGGTAGCACATTCGCCTGACCTGCTTTTCTGCTGTTGATTGGAACCTCCACCAGACGCATTTGGAAGCCACCATCATAGCCAAATGTACACTGTTACCCACATAACATACATGGGCTGATGGACGCTGCGCATCATGACATGCACAGTACAGAACTTGGACAAGCTTTCTTGACCTCCACCAGGCGACACGGATGGTGGAACGGCAGACATGTACAATGTATCATGTACAAACACCTTAAGCGCCTTAAGGCAAATTAGCTGACCAAGCATTAGATCCATTTCACGGCAGCCGGTATAGTCCATGTTGAGTTCTTTCAGGGCTGTCAGTTGCAGTGCAGGTCTGGGCATCATTCCGCCCGATAGCTTGCCAATTGGGTTGAACCCCAGATTGAGCGACTCAAGCTCAACCAGGGAGCTCAGCTCAGGAGGAAGCACTTCAATTTTATTGAATGACACGTCCAGGAACTGCAGAGATGTCAGAGACCCGAGTGCGGCTGGCACCAATGTCAGGGCATTGCACGCAAGGCTCAGTTTGCAGAGGCAGGTGAGCCGGCAGACAGGGAGCGGCACTTGACTGCACAGAGACACCACAGTGTTAGGTGTAGCAGCGTTGAAATTTTCACTGGAGAAGCAGGTGTATATTCTGCTGGACACGAGAGCCGGTACAACCCGAACCATGCGATAATAGATTCAGGACCACGTCCGGACGCTCAACTTGCTGATCATTATGACAGCGTATGCTCAAGTATACTTCAACAAGGGCATGCGCAAGGGGCATGGTCGCACGTGAATTTGTTCTCTGCAAGGAAGAGGTCAACCAATGGAAGTGTTGCGATTGAATCTGGGAGCGAAGACAGAAGATTGCCTGATAAGTACATCTGCTGAAGACGCTTGGCGCTTCCAATATCTGCTGGGAGAGCCGTCAGTTCATTGAATGCTGCACATATAACGGCCAGATGCTCCCACCTGCATGGCAGGTGAATTGCAAATCGCACATCCTGCTTTGCCACATGTACCAGATCCACCAAGAAATGAGAAACTTTGGATGACTCACAATGCCATGCAGGGAGCCATGCAGGGTCCACAGTTGAACAACAGAACAACTTTCACCGTGTCAACATCAATGGCAACATCATATCTACCTGGGCACTAGTCATGACAGAACAGGTGGCACGAACGGTCACGGCTGACTGGCACAGAAACAATGCGACTACAGGGAGTTTGTGCGGCCAGACAGTCCATAGAATTGCGCTTCATTGGCAGGGGCCCATGCAATCAGCCACACCAATGTGAGAGTGACTGTTGAACATCCTCACATGAATGCATGAAAAGCGATCAGACAAATCGCACTTTCCGCAGCTATCAGGCAGCTTCGTGACCTTATTGTGAGCAACATTCAAGAGGACAAGGGTATCCATCTCTGCTGCAGCGGCTACAGATTTGAGCCAATTGTAGCGGGCGTCCAGTATACGCGTCTGCCACAGCCTCCCGTCCTGTGGCACGTCAGGCAGAGTCTCCAAGCCACAGCAGCGCAGGTCTAGAATGCGATCTTGAGCTGCGCGCTGTAACGACGCTGCGACCGGATTCTGCGTGGTGTAATCTTGATGACGGCGACGCCGTGCCGAGAGTGTGCGCCTGGGGTCTGCACAACGTTTCTCCATCCATCAGGAGAAATATTAGCATACTCACCAAGATCACTTGGCCTGGCAAGTATCCACCAAACATCACCGGTGGCCTGCAGTGAAGGTGTCACACTTGTGCTTGGCGGAAGGATGTGTCTCGATATGTGACCGGCAACTGAGCACAGACACATGCAGAAGTGCACAGTGCTGTAAACCACAACAGACAACATTGCCCTGCAACATGCTACTCGTACAGGATGCTATCGGTGCATGGGCGACGTCGTGCAAACTGTGCAGGGCCATGACATGGCAAGCACCGAGAGACGGGGCATCTGCAGTGTGCCCCATGTGCAGCTGGCATTGTGATGTACTAAACAATGTGCGTGGATGATGGCCAGCAGCGGCTTCAAAGACACAGATCACAGAAGCACCCACCTGCGAGAACAAAATTGGAAGGGAGGTGTTGCCCGGGCTTGGTGTTGAATTGAGTCAGGTGCTTGTCAATGAGCCGGTGCTGCTCGCAGATAATCTGAAGGTAGGCACGAATAGCGTGGAGCTGGCTGCCACGAGCAGACAGAACTTGCTGGGGAACAGCCAGACCTGGATTGCCGTGAACCTCTAGTTCTTCCAGTTCAAGCCAACCCAGCGCAGAAGGTATGACACTCAGACTGTTGTTAGATATGTTGAGACGGCGCAGGCTTGTCCACTCATACAGTCTGCCTTGCAGTGCTACAATGCGATTGTGCGAAAGATCCAGGACTTCAAGGTGATGTAGAGCGCAAAGCGAGCAGGTGTACGTCTCCAGTTGATTGTTGGAAGCCTGCTTGCACAGAAGCCTGACACAATACAAGCTATGGCTCAAATAACAAACAAAAAACGAGCACATGCGGTCCCGCACCAGTAGTACTTGCAACTTGGAGCACTTTGATATGTCACGATGAATGGCGGAAATGTGATTGGAGGAGATGTCAACAAGCTGGAGATTCACGAGGCACTGGATCTGAGATGGCACTTCGCGGATCTCGTTGGCAGACAGATCGAGAGCTGTTAGCTCCGTCAGATGTGTAAGCGAGCTGGCAAATCTGCTGATCTTGTTGTTGGCTACTTCTAGGCGCTGTAGCGGCAGCGGCGCCAGCATCGCAGGCATGCCATCTGTCAGCTTGTTGTTGTTCATGCAGAGCCGTGTGAGGGATGTAAGGCATGAAAGTGCGCCTGGGACACTGACAAAGCAGTTGAAGCTGACGTTCAGATCGACGACTCCTTGGATCCGAAATTCGAGCGGGCGAATGTCCGCCAACTTGTTGCGCGACAGGTCAACGCGGGCTGCATTTCCAACAGTGGACAAAGGTCCTGGTACGACTGAAAGGTCACATCCCTGATACGATATATCAGTTTCCATTGCGACTCAAAGATCTTGCTTCCAAGTTAGGATCGCCGTACAAGTTTGGAGACAGTGTCCTCTATTGACAGAGCAGTTGCTATGAAGACGGCCTGTACCGCAGCATACGGGATACATGGAGACAGCAATGACACTTCTGCGTGCCGCTGCGCCACGCCACTTGCGCCACGTCGCATTGCTGCAGAGGGTGCTCTGAGTCCTACTGTGGTGCAGGTGCGACAGCGTCCTGTACCTGCCGTTCACGCTACACACTGCAGTGTACAACCTTAACTTCCTGACTTAAGGAAACTGCTGATCCTGTGTTTGCGCATTGGCGGAAATCACTAAGTAGAGTGCCAGTAGGGAGGTTGAAGTGTCCATCAACGAGCGTATGCCTTCTGAATAATCTCATCATGGGCTTCAGGCCGCGATCAAATGTGAGACGGAAGCAAAGAGTTGTTGCGGATAGCGATGAAGAGGATGACATCGATATTACCAAGCACATCGCGAAGGCGAAGGCAAAGACACACGCAGCACAACCGTCTGCGCGCGCTCCCACGAAGCTCAGTTTTGGCGACGATGATGATACTGATATCATACTCAAGAAGAAGAAGAAAAAGTCCAAGGCACGGGGTATATCTACTCTTGACCTGGACGGCACCGAGGTGCAAGCTGCTGGGTCTTCTTACTCCGCAGCCACGTTGGCTGATCTGAAAGATCAAACACCACAGATGCCCTCAAAACATATTGCTCAAGCTGGGGCGCAGTCCAGAGAAGGTGGTCTGTCCTTTACAACAGCCATGGTACTGGCATACAACTCAGTTGTGATGTGTGCTCAACTCTTGCTGCGTTGCTTGCTGATTAAACATGCAGTAGTGCGGTGCAGGGCCAGCCGTATTCAAAATGTCAGGCTCATTCAGGGCGAAATCTAGCGCCGTATCGCATGCATCGGCTATGCCGGACTCGTTCAAGATGTCCTCAATGGCTGCTGCAGAAGTGGACATCCCGCCACCTGCAGCCCCTCCACATGCACGACCTCAACCTGTGCAGCAGTCTGCAGCAGCAAAACCGTCCACACAACCGCAAGAAAACATCTCGAAGGACCCGCCAGAAGCTGCAGGTAGGTCGGACGAAGTCGATGGTGAGGACATTGACATTCCCTCGGCGGAGATGATCCGATTAGCAAAAGAGAAGCGACAGCGGCTCCGTGGTGCCCACATGGCGCCTGGTTATGTTCCAAGTGACAACCCAGCGTTTCAGAAGGCCTCGGAATTCAGGAATGCCGAAGATTCTGTGAAAAAGGGCAGTGATGATGAGTCTGAAGACGACGACCGTGACGATCTGCGCCTGAAATTTTCTGGAGGTGTGTTCAAGACATGTGCCAGACAATCGCACAAGGATGTTGCCGTGCATCCATAGACGTCACATATCAAACACGAATGGCCACACATGCGGGCCGCGTATACTGCACGATCGAGGCGCTGCATGAACGCCGCCTGTTGCTGCCACCTCCGTACCTCGCATTCAATCTGCAGCCGGCCAGATCATCAAGAACTCTCCCTGACACATGTGCATGCTGTAGCCAGGTGCCAGTGTGTCCTCGGTAAGCATCGCTTGAGGCTGGCAGAACCTCCTTGGACGCTGCAGCGGTGCTGCTCCGGAGCCCGGGTTTGCCAGCACGTCAGACTCAGCATTTACTGGTCACTGCAGTTCGAGTACAGGAGAAGCCGCCCAAACACAAACCACCTCCGCAGCTGCCACGGGAGGAGTCAGACTCGGGAGAAGACTTCGCCGACGCGCAGGTGCGCAGGGCGCTGGGCGCGGCCGCGTCGGCGCCTTACGCAGCCAGGCTCGCTGCCGCCACTGGTCGGAATGCAGCAGGCGGCGCCGCGTACGCCGCGGCTGCCGCGGCCGCGGGGGGCGGCCTGTCTGCCGTGGAACGCGGCGCCACGGCGCTGCGCAGCATGGCCGCCCACGTTGCGCACATGCGTGCACGGCGGGAGGCAGCCGTGGAGGAGGCCAAGCGCACGCGCGCGCAGGTGGCGGCCGCGGCCGCGGCTGCCGTCGACGCGCAGCGCGACTTTGGCGAGGCCGGCCAGCGGTATGAGTTCCTTCAGAGCCTACGCTCGTTTGTGCGCGATCTGTGTGCGTGTCTCGAGCACAAGGTCGCGGACGTGGAGGCGCTGGAGGAGGAGCGGCTAGCGGCGATGAAGGAGATGTGCGCGGCCACCAGGGCCCAGCGCAGGGAGGTGTGCAGCCGCCCTGCCGTGCACATGGCCGTCACTCAGGCTCCCGCATGAGTATGTTTGTTCAACAGGCGCTCTCTCACACTGTTGCACAGATTACACAGTGCACACGTACGTGTACCAGTCCCTTTTGCACCACCATCAACAGGTGGCCCTAATCCTGCGTACACGCATTGAATGTGCAGTGTGCAGACACTGGGGGCAAGCGAAGGGCAGCTGCGGCCGTCCCTATTGCATGGTGCTGCGGCATCGGCACAGTTTTGAAACACTCTCACCCTCACAGCGAGCACCTTTTTTGCCAGTATGTGGTGGGCTATGAGCGGCGGCGTGTTGTGTGCAGGTCACAGCAGAGGTGATGGTTCCGGCAGCAGCAGCGGTGCAGGCGTGGAAGCGGCGGGAGGACCCTACAGCCGCCGCACAGCAGGCAGAGCAGGCCGAGCTCCACCGGGCGCTCCCGCCACAGCTCGATGAATTCGGCCGCGATGAGAACGCGGCACGCCGTGACCGCGCGGCGGCGCGCAGCACAGCGCGCGCTGCCGCCCTCGAGCCGCTCGCCCGGCGCCTTGCGCAGGAGCCCGCAGCGGTGCTCTGCAACGGCCCCAGCCTCGTGGCCGCGGCGTCGGGGGGCCCGGCGGCAAGCGGCGGCACAGGCGGCGATGACGAGCGGCGGACCTACTACGCACGGCGGATGCGGGAGCTGCGGGAGGTGGCAGGGTCGACGCTTTTGGATGTGGCGGAGGAGTTTGCGGCGATGCCGGCGGTGCTGCGGCGCGTGGGGGACTTCAAGGCGCAGTTTCCGGCGCAGTATAGCCGCGCGTATGTCTCGGAGGCGCTTCCGGCGCTGATGTCCGTGTACGTGCGGCTACAGCTGCTGGCATGGGATCCGCTGTACTGCAACGGGGAAGCCCGTGACACTGCAGCGCCGGGGACACTCAACTTTGAGGAGCATGACTGGTTCCGGGACCTTCTCGAGTTTTCCGGCGACGGTGCGGCCCGCGAGCTGAGAATGTGCTGGCTTCGAATCACCCAGGGGCTGCGCTCCGCGATCTAGCATGGTGCACCAGACTGTGGGGTCGGCGGTTCCAGGCTGCCATACATGCTTAGGCGAAAGGTCACCGCTGCGCCCGTTGTCGGGCTTCATGTGTCTCGGAATCTCATACTGTGCGCTGGCATGGGTGATAGCCTCCTTGGCGCTGATCTCGGTCCATTCAGCATATGCACCATCCAAAACTGCTGTGCGAGCCGTTCTGGCATGTGCTGAATGTCTGCTTCACGACCTTCCAGAGCTTCCATCCTTCGTCATTCTGCCCATACATAGCCCGCAAAGCATCCCGTCATTGACAGTTGATGCCGCGCTCTCAGTGAACCCTCTGCATGGCAGCGAATGTGGTTGCGCAATCAGAGCTGCATGACCATCACACCACGGCCACACTGACCTGCGACCCTTCCAGGCCCACGGCCGTCCACAGTGATGTAACAGCTCAACTGAGGGCTGGCGTTGTGCAGCAGAAGATGACCCAGACACCGACCTCGTTCCGGCCGTTGTAGCACAAGTGGTTGTACGGCACTCCTTCTCCCACGCGTTGCAGCATGCATGGGATCCATGCGAACCCGCAGCTGCAGCCGCGGTCCGCTCCGCCCTAGATTCACTGTTGACGTTTGCCACGCCCGCCACCCAGGAGCACCTCTTTTCCCTTGTGGAGACGATTGCCAAGGGTCTAGGAGAGGCGGCGGAGGAGGTGGCGGTGCCGGCGTGGCCCCCATCAGCAATGGTGGCGGCCCCTGTGGCCGCGGCTGCGTCGGCATGGGCGTGGCAACAGGCGATTGCTTTGCTGGCATCAGTGAGCGCCTTCCAGGGCCTCCTGAGCCAGAAGCTGCTGGCAGGAGTTGTTGGGGACCGCATGCTGCACATGCATCTGGTGCCGGCCATCGACGCGTGTGTGGTGGACGCGGAGCGGCATGCTCAGGGGCATGCCCAGAGTTCCCGTGCTCCTGGGATTGTGGCCGCGTCTCTGGCACTTGCTCTCCAGCACATCCTGCAAGTGGCCGCGGCGCTGCCACCGAAGTGGCTGCGTGCGAAGGCAGAATCAGGGGAAGGGGTTGCCGCAGTGGCGAGCTTGAAAGCGGTTGCGAAGCGGGCCGTGCGGCTTGTGGTCGGGGGCGACACCGGGGCAGCAGCACAGAAGCGCCAGGAAGACGCTGAATTGGTGCGTGAGCAGTTGGGGCTCTCTTAGCAGCTGGTTTGATTGGAGCAGTGTGGTGTTTCACGTCTGGAAAACAGCAAACTATCCGTGTAGTTTTGCTCCACATGCTCAGATTGTGCTGATCATTGTTGAAGCAGATTTTGACACGTCAAATCCGTGCATCTTGCCAGCAGCATTCAAGCTCTGTCTGGCTGCGGAAAAATGCTGCCCGCATGACCTGTAGCACGGCCATGCCACACAGCAGTACCTATGGTGTCTGCTCTCTTGTCCGAGAACGACGTCACCAGAAGGCAGTGTACTACGGTAGAAAGTGGACAGTGACCAGTTGTGCCGATGCATAATTGTCCATGGGCCGCAAGAGCATTCCTCGCAAGGCAAAGATCATCGACAGATCATAGTGCATTCCCTGCTGCTGATATTCTCGGGTGTGTGATTCAAAGCTCCTGACACCTGGGGGCTGTCCAGCTGTGCTTGTTCGTGGGAGGCTTTCTACACTGCTGCTATTTCCATGTGACGCGTGTCTCCTGAGATATGTGTTGTGCTGATGTTAGTTCACAATCTAATTTAATTGTCACTTAAGAAGATGACAGTTGTTGTCTGGACAACCGTTCGCATTTGGGAAAGCATTGAGCATGCTGTTCGGCTGCACGTGCCACACCTTTCGGCGCATGCCCTTCAACGAGCATGGTGCACATAGAGACTCTGAATTTTGCTAGGCCCATACGTTTTTGTGCACCGCACGCTCACATTATCGCACAGCTGCGCAGAACAAGACGGTCCAGAATGACATAACGAGGCAGGTGCGCCACAGTTCCTGGCGCGACGCACACGTCCCAATAAAACAGCACGCACTACCACCAAATGCAACTGGATAACAATTGTGGTGTAATGTGAGTCCCATATGTCGGGCTGGTGTCCGCGTGCTTCGAGGGCGTTGATCTTGTTGACCTGGTTATCATCCATCCTCGCCGTGTACATGGCTTACACGCACGGTTGCAGTGGCGCCAATACAGGCAGCGCACACGCAATGCAGAGCATAGGATGCCGTGGGTATCACAGTATGATCAGGCCATATGTTCAGCTGATCGGTGACCGGCTAGAAGCTGGCCGGCGCATCGTGTATTGCAGAGGGAAGCTCAGGGGCCTCAGCGAGCTGATGAGCCTCGAAAATGAAGACGCGTACGATGCTTCATGTTTGCTTAAGAAACGAGAACGTTCTGCCGCAACTCAGCACTGTACCGTGTCTGGGCGGTCTTGGTTGCGTCACTCGGAACCTGTGCGTTGTTGGCAGTGGGCTCGGACCAAATGCTTTCCCAGGGCACCATTTTGACTACCGCAATAAGCTGTTATATCCGTATTTCTTTGAATATCTGCAGGTATCCGCGGCAGAAACTGAAGCGCTTGCCAGTTCTCCCCGCCCAGCCGGTGCCAGACAACATTCCAAAGCCAATGTGGTATAAAGGCAAGCAGCCCCCGAACAAGCCCAAAGCCGAAGTTCATGACGCAGCTGTACGAATCATCTCTTCGCTTGGGCTGTTCACTGTTCTCCGCAATTTGATCTGTCCCCGATGTTGCGCTGAGATGCTGTGTGGTGTGCCAGCCATTGATTATTACAGATGCTCTTGACGCATCCAGTACGCCTATGCAGTGGTCCTGTCCACTCACTCCTCGCTGTAAACCTCTGCAAGACCAAGCAGGTTTAGCACTTGTTGCATTGTCAACACAAGAAGCTTCCACCTGAGCAATGCTGACAGGGCTGGAACGGGGCCCATAGCCTGATCTTGTACCGCAATTTAGGGCGCCCAGCATCTCATCACGAGCCTTGTGCCTGTAAGCAGGGGTACACGTTCCAACAGAGCCTCAGCATCTCCTCTCTCCACCCCAAACAACCCGCCCCAGGCTGCCTCCCTTAGCAGCTGACATCGCTGTGCCGCAGATTCAGGCAATCTGCGCCGCTGCAGGGCGTCAAGAAGATGCGGGCGTCCTGCGACCTCGCGGCGCGGGTCCTCACGATGGCCGGCAACATGGTCGCGCCGGGCGTCACCACGGAGGAGATCGACAAGGCCGTGCACGAGATGACGGTGGCTGAGGGGGCGTACCCGTCGCCGCTGCGCTACGGCGACCCGCCCTTCCCCAAGAGCGTCTGCACCAGCGTCAACGAGTGCATCTGCCATGGCATCCCTGACGGCCGGCCACTGCAAGATGGCGATATTGTGAATATCGACGTCACTGTGTGGCTCGATGGCTACCATGGGGACACCTCCCGGTGCGCTGGCCACTGGAATTCGCAGTGTAGCTCCCATTCTGCCTGGCCGTGTAGCGTTCTTGCCTTCCCGTCCGCCATGATGCAACATCTGTGTGCGGGACACAGTGGTGCTCTGCCACGCTGCAGCCCGCGTTCCTCTATGTCATGCATAGTGGTGGCATGCCAAGCCTGTGAGTTGTCGAGTACTGACAGCTGCTTTGGGGGACACACCCGCCCATTCGCAGCTGCATCGCCTGGGCGCTTCTGTCTGACCGGCAGACAGCTGGTGCGGGCGGACCCCGCCACAGGGTCACCAGGGCTGCCGCCAGTCCCAGCGAAACCGCACCGCATGCGTTCAATCCCGCCGCACCCTCTGCACGACCCCATCGCCACCTCGCGCCGCATGCCGGCAGCACGCGCTGCGGCAGCACCCCACTCTGACCGCATCTGCAGGACATTCCTCGTCGGGGACGTGAGCGATGGCGCGAAGGACCTCGTGGCGAGCACGAAGGCCGCTCTGCACGCCGGTATCGCCGTGTGCGCGCCGGGTGTCGACTTCAGCGAGATCGGGGGCGCGATCAGCGCGTACGCGGCGGACACGGCGTTCACCGTCGGGGAGTCCTTCATCGGCCACGGCGTCGGCAAGCACTTCCACGCCGCGCCGTGGGTCTTCCACACACCCAACCGGGAGAACGAGGGCACGATGCAGGTGCGCACCCCGGCTGCCCCCGCAGGCTTCTCCCATCGAGCTCGCATGCGACCCCTTGACGCATGATGGCGTGCATGCAACGCATTGTTGGCGCATGAAACTGCTCCCACATTCAGCTGTGCCTCATCATGGACACTATCGAAACACTTTGAGTGCCCGCATTCGAAGCTGAGCTGTATGAAGTGGGGACAGGGTGGGGCCACACGTAGGCTGCAGACGAGTGCATCCGTGGCAGTGGCGGGGGGGTGTCAGGGACAGCGCGTGTGCCGCCGATGATGGGGAGTGGTGTGCAGGTGGGGCAGACGTTCACGATCGAGCCGATCCTGCACATGGGCAAGGACACCCACCGCGTGTGGCGCGACGGCTGGACGGCGGTTGCGCGCGACGGCACGCTGTCCGCGCAGTTCGAACACACCATCCTCATCACCAAGGACGGCCACGAGATCCTGACGGCCTACGAATGAGGTAGCGGAGCCGCCGGCCGGGGCCGGCGTGGGGCGCGAGCGACGCAGCCATGCGGGCGCGCCGTGCATTCATTGATGCTTCTTGGCGCCGGCCACTCGTCGCCACGGACGCGATCGCCTTTGCTCGTGAGGGTGCAGGGTGGCGCCATAGTGGGAGGACGCTCTCCACCTGCGATCAGGGTACCGTCAGGGATAGATGCATGTACCGTTGCGAGTTAGCAAGCACATCGTTTGGCCTCGCCCCTGCCGATCGCCCAGGGCGTGTTACGAGGGCGTTCAGCGATCGCGAACCGCACTGGTGATCGTTCTGGTGGTGGGAGGGCATGCTGCAGCTGCGCAGAGGCACGCTCTCCACCAGCTGCACGTGCATACTCCCTGGTGGTGTGAGCTAAGGTGGCCTGTGTACGCTGCAGCGCCTTCCAGCGCTGGCGTGCCTGTGGTGAGCAGCCTGGCGCCTGCAGCCGTCCTCGGCACTACGCAGCGGTTGTGTGTTAGCGGGGCAAAACAGGCATTCACCTTTCCAGTGGACGTCTTGGGTGTTCTGAAGGCTGTAAGTGTCTCCTGTCCAGCCCGTGGTGTTGGCATGTGCACCAGGCCGGAGGCAGTGTGCCCACATCCCCGTTTGATCTGTAAATGCCGCTTTTGGGATTGGCAACCCACAAATTGTCTCCTGGACTTGTCCGTGGACTTCTGGCGTCGTGGTTGCAAGAGAGATGCCTCGGGCTCCCGTGGTGGCTGCGTGTGTTGGTACTGTTCGCCTGTGGGTGGGTGCGCTTGTGGGTGTGACAGGTTTGGGTCGGTGCTGTCTGCGTGGGCCGGCGTGGGTTCTGCTTGCAGGGCTTACAGGGCATCGCAGGGTATTTGGCCGCCATGGCAGCAATGGCATCGCGCGGGAGCACACGGCCGATGGACTCCGCCCACCGAAGCGCTCGGGGGGCCAGCCCGGCCAGTGCTTCCTCGCTCCCCAGAATAGTCATGGATGTCCTGTGCCTGCGGAGCCGGCTACTGTTGCTGTGTTCTGAAAGAACTGGACTTGATTCTATCGCAGCCTGGATGCCAGGCTCTAAAACAGGGCGCCGCATCCCCCGGGGTCTTTGTGAATTGTCTGAAGGAGACACTGCGTCGCACAGCACTGGCCGTTCTAGGCACAGTGTCTGCGATTGTGCCTGTAGCAGATCTGCCGACTAGGTGCTGCACGTACGGGTTCCTACCACGAGGATGGCAAGCAAAGGTGTTGTGATAGCTGACAGCCAGTGCAAAACAAGCAGGATCGTCTTGGAGCTTAGCCGAGCCCATTGGGGTCCAGCTTGGTTTCTCGTGCGCTTGCAGCACAGAACAGCCACGCAGCTGCGCTGCACATTGATAAATGGATGCCCTCCGGTGGTGGCGGCCGTTGTCATCGACATGATCTCCTTCACACGTCAATGTGTAGGGTGACGCCAGAGTGAGCAGCTGTTGTTGTCCACTGGCAAGTGCAGGCGCCACCGGCACTGCATGCTGTGAAATACGTGAGGCAGCACGTCCGCCTATCCTCTAGATGGTGCACCGACGACACTGTAGTAGCGCGTGGTGCAAACGCACAAGCGCCTCAAACATCATGGCAGTGCGTGTAGAGTGTACTCACTGCAACTGACCAGAGGCCCACCATCGACAGGCCGCACATGCATGTTACCCAGTGGCGTGAGGTGTAGTGCCAGCAGTGGCCTGTGGACGCTGCAGCCTGTGTGAGCGTGGCACCGCTGGTGTCCCTGTAGCGTGCCGCCTTGCACCAATGCGGATGCCCCTTGGTACATTGCAGCGGTGTTCAGTTAGAAGAGCAGAGCAGGCAGTGACGTCGACGTCCGCATCCGCGCGGATCCGCCACCCCAGGTCCGTCACCCCCCACGTTGGATGTCTGAAGTTCTTATTCAAAGCAGTGTCTCTGTATTCGCTGATACCACGGATGGCAGAGATGCGGCGTAGGTGCATTCGGCGTGCCTCCTGCATGCATGGCTTGCATGGGGAGTATCTGGTCAGTTATCCGGTTCTGTGTCGCATGCCCGCCAGGCTGTGACAGCCTCCCTCACGCAGACTGATCCACAAGGATCCTATTTCTCAGGTGATCTGCTGGCTGCTTTAGGCACGAAGACTTCTGAAGCAGCCTTTTGGACAGGCCGAATGTGGTGCCTTCGGTCCTCGAGCGGCGCGTAAAATAAAAGCATGCAGTGAGCTTTTGCCTCAAATAGTACACATCAGCAGCCTCGGGTTGTGGCCGCTAAGGAATGGATGCATGATATACATACTCAGTACTACGTGGCGTGTTTTGGTGCGACGTGATAATGTGCGTACGGCTTGCACCGCTATCTTGCACGAGCGAGTGCACGTATCAGAAGCCCGGCGGGTACCATGACAGCAGCTGGGTCTCCTCTTCTACGCTACAGAACTGCTGTATATAGCGCTTGCCGGTGGTTTTTCTGGGCTGTCTTGAAGCGGTCCTCAAACTTGCTTTGGGCTTCCTCGCGCGATTGCGATCGATTGCTATCTATAACCGAAACTTTGATTCGTGCCTGAGCAATTTAATAATTATCACAGTATTCTGCATTGTCGCAAGTACAAAACTATGGGAGACACGCCCAAGCTGTGGAGTATTTTCTTCTCACCGTGGTGCTTGCATGTAAAATGGGCTTTGCAAGTGCTGAAGTTTCCGTATGACACTGTAAATTATGACCTTATCATGGGGGAATGGCAACTCCGCCTCAAGTTGTGGCGATGGCGTGTGACTGTGCCCGTCTTGTTCGCAAGCGACGCGACTCTGACAGATGGCGTGGACATCGTGAAGTATGAACAAGCTCGCAAAGGCGATGGCGCGCAAGATGTTTTGATAGATGGTGTTGATGAATGGATGGCCGTGGCAGATGAACTCATGGGCATGCTCAGGTGAGCTGCCTGCAATTGCTGTTGCTGATCAATGCGATGCAGCAGGTGGTCCACAAGTCTCTAGCACGCACACAAGTACATCTGAAGCCATCTTTTCTGCAGATGGATGGCATTTGAGTGCAGTTCGTCACATCATGCGTAAATACATCCACTACGTGCAATGTCCATTGTCACAATTCCAGAAGGCCTAGGGCGATCAGGTGCCTGGTTTGAGCCTGGTATGTAGGCTACGCAAGGTTTCGGCTGAGGTCTTGCACCGCCTCTAGGACATGACAAGGCCAGCCTGCTCTGCAGGCACAGGTCCATCATGGCTATTCTGGGGAGCGAGGACGCGGTTGTCAAGAGCGTCCCGCCGCCGGTCCAGTAGATGGGGCCCATCGGCATCATGCTCACGCGCAGTGCGTTGAGTGGCATGGCGGCAAAGTACCCGACCCCGTATGACGAAGACAGATTTGATGATGCCATCAGTCGTGTCCGATCTGCCATTCAGGTCAGTAGCAGCAGCTATCTGCTCGGCACCTTCTCATACGCAGGTGAGACTGCCACACCCTCTGACAACATGCCATGAGCGGAAATTGCACCCGGTAAAGCCGGTGTCTTTCACCATAGGTGGCTCCACAATGCTCTAATGCGATGCAAGTAGTCATGCAGCGAGGCAGGCAGCTGTGTGGTATCAGGGCAGGAAGTAGACTCGGCTTCGTTAATGGCTGTGCAGACCACAATGGCTTGGTCGTTCGAGAACCTCTCTAGTTGATGTAACACATCCATATTGGCAGGACACGATCGTCATCAACAGCGCACGGTCGAGATGAACACGGCGACTGTGTTGTAAGCAAGGTATTCAGGTTCCAGCATGTGCCGGAGATATGACCGTGTCTTGTCCCGTGTCGAGGCAGCCTCCCGTTCTGCCAAACTCTGATCCAGAGCTGCAGTCAGCCTGCTCAACCATGCAGCTGACATGGAACCATGCGTGTGTGCAGACATTTGCATCGCAACAGTCTGTCAGTTGCTCCGGCCTCTCCCGGACGAAATGCTCAAGCTGCCCAGCGCCCTCAGGGCTTCGTTCACACAAGAGGATGTTGCCAGCCGCTGCGAAGACATCATCGAGTGGCGAGACAAAATCGTTGCGCTGCACTGGCCGTTCTAGGCACAACGGATCCGGCTGTAGCTGGATTGCTGTCCTCCGCTGCGTGTGCTGGTCTTCACCGTGCAGCGGAGGACCACAGGCCGCGAGATGGCAAGCAGCTTATGCAAGTTGAGCAGGCGCAGATCAGACCTGTTCACCCCGTTCGTTTGCGGGTTGTTACATGGGTGCAGCGTTGTGTTTGCTACACAGTGATTGTCAGTGCACGAGACAATGACCAGGACCGTGAGGAATGTCAAGTCTGAAGCTCTGCACCACTTGGAGATGAAACAGAAGACTGTTAGCAGCTGGTCCGACGTTTGCTTCACAGCAGGCTTGACGCACATGCAGCTGCTCTACAGAGCTCTACAGAGATGCACTGGTGTCTTGTACAACATATCCCGGGCGCAGCTCGGAGCTGCGCTGAGACCATTGGAGTTCACCGGGTGTAGCTGGTGAATAAATTATAAATTCGTGTGCATGTTTTCTACCTTGTTTTTTGGAGGCTGCACATGTGGCTTTCGTGCTTTTCAGCTGCTCAATGTTGTTCTGTGCAATGCTTTTGATCTTGTAAATTATGATATAACGTGGTCTCTAGCGCTGGGAATGATGCTGCGTCAGGGCAGAGTTTGTGAGCGTCGTCGCGGGCATGTACAAACAGTCGCTAGAGTAGGTCTGTGTTGATGGATGATCTGTATGAAATCAATCATTGTTGTGCACCAGTCACGGCCACCATCGACCAGTCGCATGTGCCTGTTCCCTGGTGGCGTGACGTTTGGTGCCAGCAGTGGCCTATGAATGCTGCAGCTCGTGTGAGCATGACACCGCTGGTGTCCCTGTACCGTGCAGTCTGACGCCTATGCGGCCACCTTCGGTTAGCAGAGCAAAGCAGGCCGTCTCCCCCCCAACTCCAAATACAAAACTGAACGTCTGAAGCTTTTGGATTCTGTCAGTGTCTCCGTATTCGCTCGACAGCTAAGGCGGGCGACAGAGATGCTGCGTTGGTGCATTCTGCTTGTCCCTTGCATGCATGGCGCGCTTGATCCGCAGCTGTGTTATCTTCCGTGTTCTGGCATGACAACCACGCTCGGATGGACTCACACGACAATACGGACTCTTGCAGATTGTGATCGGCGTCGTTTTTGCCTGCTTGACTCTCGCAGGCGTCTGCGGGATTCCTTCAGCAAGACCGAAGCGAGTACTGTCAGTCCGTGAGCCGTGGTTGGATTGAATTAAGCAATGAGCTTGTACACCTCAGAACTTATACTCCAGCAGCCTGATCGGTGTGACTGCTGAGGAGCGGATGCATGATGAACGTACTCGGCACTTCGTCGCAATGTGTTCATGTGCATATGGGTTGCTGCACTATCCTGACCGAGCGAGTCCATATACCAGCCGCTTTTCAGAGTTCAGGTAGACAGCTTTACTTTCTCACCCATACACGAGCGCTGTACACAGCGCCTGCCAGTGCACTGCAGTGTGGCTCCGGGGCTGTCTCGTACTGGCCCACAAGCTTGTTCAAGGCTTCCTCACGCGATTGCTGTCGCTCAAGCGAGAGATAAACAAGTGGACGCTTGTACTATCTCTCGGCGCTGTTTCTCCGCCTGGTTATTTTGCACGTTCGCAAGACCGTTCGCCATGGCAGACACACCCAAGCTGTTGAGCATCTTCTTCTCACCCTGGTCCTTGCGCGTAAAGTGGGCATTGCAAGCATTAAACTTTTCTTATGAGACCGTGAACTATGATCTCATCATGGGGGAGTGGCAACTCCGCCTCAAGTTGTGGCGATGGCGGGTGACTGTGCCGGTCTTGTTCGCAAGCGACGCGACTCTGACAGATGGCGTGGGCATCGTGAAGTATGCACAAGCTCACAAAGGTGATGGTGCGGAAGATATTTTCAAAGATGGCGTTGCCGAGTGGATGGCCACAGCAGATGACCTCATGGGCATGCTGAGGTGAGCTGCCAGCGGTCAGTGTCACGCCTCAATTCACTGCAGCATGTGCGCACAAGTCTCGGTATGCACAGAAGCTGGTTTCAAGCCACCATTGCTGCTTTCCGGTTGGCGTTCTGAGTTCTGTTCGTGCCAGCAATCACTATGTGCAGCGTCTTGTGTCACACTGGTGGCACTCTCAAAATGACCCGGCGCCTGGTTTGAGCTTGGAATCTAGGCTAAACAATGGTCATGCTGAGGTCGTACACCGCCTGTGGAACACAACGATTTCAGCCTGCTCTGCAGGCACAGGTCCTTCATGACTATTCTGGGGAGCGAGGACGCGATTGCCAGGAATGTTCCTTCAACGGTCCGGTGGATGGGGCCCATCGGCGTCATGCTCACGCGCAGTGCTTTGAATAAAATGGCGGCAAAATACCCGACCCCGTATGACGAAGGTAGCTTTGAGACTGCCATCAGCCGTGTCCGGTCCGCCATCCAGAACAGCAGCAGCGGCTACCTGCTTGGCACATTCTCGTACGCAGGTGAGGCTGACACACCCACTGCCATTGACCTATTGCCGCAAACCTCACAAGGTACATCTGATGTGGAAATGGCAGATGGCTCCATCACGTTCACAGCGTTACGGGGCGTCCGGCAGCCAGGCAGGCGGCCCTCTACACGGTGTCGGAGCAGGGGGCACCAGCACTCAGATTCAGTTGTTACTGTGCACACCACAGCGGCTTGCTCTTAAGAGCAGTTGTCTAAGCGTTGGCTCGCATGTACGTGTGGCACAGCACGAGCTGGCTGTAGCGGATCTTCCGCTTTTGAAAGCCATGTCCGACGCAGATGAGAGTAGAGCAGCGATGCACAGCTCTGTGCCCAATCACAAGGTCTTGCAGGTTGTGCCATCCCAGTGCAACGTCCACACATTGATTGTGTTGCCTGTGAACAAGGTGCTGAGTGACCAGCCATTGCCAGCGATTCCAGCACCCATCGCTGGATCCCTGTCGAGGCAAACCTCTGGTCAGCTATATTCTGGGCTGGAGTCCATCCCCATGACTTGGCACGTTCATGCGTCTGTCATGTTGCCATGCGTGTGTGCAGACATTTGCATCGCGACAATGTGTCAGATGCTGCGGCCTCTCCCAGATGACCGGCTCAAACTTCCCCGCAGCCTCCGGCCTTCTTTCACGCAAGAGGATGTTGCCATCCGCTGCGAAGACATCCTCGAGTGGCGAGACAAGATTGTCGCACAGCACTGGCCGTTCTAGGCACAACAGACCCCGCTGTAGCTGGACTTCTGTTCAATGCCGTGCTGCTTGATGCACGTGTGTGTACTGGTATTCACCGTTCAGCAGAGGAGTACAGGACGCGAGGTGGCAGGCAGCTTATGCAAATCGAGCAGGCGCAGGTCGGGGCTGTTCAATCCGTTCGTGTGCGGGATGTGATATGGACGCTGCATTCTTTTTGCTACATGATGATTGTCATTGCACGGATAGTCTGTGAATGTCAAGTCAGAATCTCTGCACCAGTAAGAGATTGAACGGAAGACTGCGGGTCCGACAGCTGCTTCTCAGCAGGATCGAAGCACATGCAACTGCTCTACAGAGACGCTTGTTGTCTTGTACACCATATCCTGGGTGCACCTTGGAGCTGTGCTGAAACCATTTGGAATCACCGGGTTTTGCTGGTGCATGATATTTGAATTCATGTGCACGTTCTTTGACTTGTCTTGTGCAGGATCCACACGCGGCTTTCGTGCAAATCAGCTGTCTGTTCAATGTCTGCCATGTTGTAAATTATGCTGGTCCACAGTTTCTAGCGCTCGGGACGATTCTGTGTCAGAGCAGAGCTTGTCAGCGTCTTGCCAGCAGTGGTCTGAGATGCTGCAGCTTGTGTGAGTGTGACACCACTTCTCATGTCCTTGCGGTGCGCTGTGCATGAGCCCGTTCGAGGAACTGCGGGATACCACCTGGAGCAGATCTTTGTAAGGCAGTACCTACTGTCGTGCTTGATATGTCAATTGGAGCAGTTCGGCTCAGAGGCCACAGTTCAGACCGCCGTGGAAAAGGGAGAAGGGTTGACAGGTGAGCTGTTGGGCAGTGCGTGCGTATTTGTAGGCTGCAGAGTGAGGATCTTGTAGTGAAAGTAATATCGCTCTACGGATTATTCGCTTGCTGTGGGCTGCGAGTTGAATCAGGCTGCGCTGATGCTGTGCAAAACAGAGCCTGGGGATGAGCAAGATATGTCAGGGATTGCCGCAGCGCTTACGTACATTTAATCTGGCATGGGCTCCGTTTGCGTACTGATGGTACCAGCATCGCTGAATTACCGTAGAGCTCGTACCCAGGGATGGCGAGCTGAGGAGACGTGGGCGCGAAGTGGCTACCTCGCTGTCGATAGGGGTCCCTCGCACAAAGGTGAAGCCAATGCGTCAGAGTGATCGTAGCTCCAATCTGGATGGCTTCTTTGCGGGCCGATCACTGGACCAGAATTGACGACGACTGCCAGCCTATTTAGAGACATGCCCGACGACTTACACATAACGCTCTATATCCATCAGAAAGAAGATGAAGCAATCGCGGAGTGTTTCTGCTACATGCAGGGCGAGTACAGTTGCGGAGCTTCAGATGGACATGTAATTCAGGGGCGTATAATTGGTCAGGCGCTTTGAACGCGACACGGTGATAGCCTTGCCGCCAGATCTATCTGCAATATGCATGTATTATGGTCGTCATGAATGAAAAGCTTTAGCCCGTAAGTGCGCTCTGTTGACGCGACGACATGAGCGCACACATAGCACACATGCCACGAGGTGGGAGCCAGACCTCGCTGGCAAGGATCTTGCGTGGCGACCGGCGTGCAGCACTAAACATAATGCTGTAGCTGGTACAACTTGCGACATGGCCATGTGCATGAAGCATGACAATACACCGCGCCGTGAGGAGGCGATGCAGACGGCATGCGATACCTTACGCCTGCTGCAGAAATACACTGCGCTTCAGCACGAGGAGGATGCCTGCACATAATGATGCTTGACTGCTTCGGACACCTCACCCTTGGTCCCTTTGCGTATGGTAAGCGACGGCGAATCACAACATTTGAATCATGAACATGGGATGCACGGCTGGTGCTAGCGAGCACCGCTTGGTCTGGGCAGCCTGTTGCCCGGCATATGTAGACCCAATCCATCTGACAGCACAGCAATGCTAGTATTCAAGCCATTGTAGACTATGTATAATGTACGTGCACAAATTTATTCTGAGTGTATTGCTGTGTCTTGTCGCGCTAGATTTGTGGGTCGCTGCTGCCTCGAAAGCCACGACGTCGACTGCTTCGCCAATCTTCCGGCACCGATGCACCGACACCCCCGTGCCGGACAACTCAAGTGACGCCGCGAACTGTCTTCAGGTGCGCCTCCTTAGTTGTCCTCCAGCGTGGCGTGCACGTCCTCGAATTGCCGAGGCCTGATAGCTGTACCTAATCTGATGAGCCAGCAGTGGATGAGCCAGCATATGCCGCGTGGACAGCTGCGCAGCGGCTGCGTCCGGGCATCCGCGCGCGCATCAAGCAGCTGTGGCTGCAGCTGCATGATTCTGGTTTGAGCACGCTTGCGTACTTTGATCCGCATACGCTCTTGGGGCAGAAATTTGTTGTTTCAGTCACCTGCACCACGTTGCAATCCACCGGGTGTATTCCTATCGTGCAGCCCTGGTGTTCCCTGCGTGGCGCCGGTTACTTCAGGCGGTGGCATGCATGAACCGATGGTGTGAAAGTACGATGCGGCTCTTGGGCAAGACCGAATCTGGCAACGTCAGTCCGTGATCGTCATGCGGCTATCATCATCCAGTGAACTGTCAAACTCAGACTGTGCAAGTATACTCGGTCACGTTGAGAGCAGTAGCCCCTTCCGAAGGGATCTCTCGTTCGAACATACCAGAGCAATAAATCGATTGTTGATCAACGCGATTCCTGTGAAGACATGGCAGCGCGTGTTGAGAAGCTTTGTATATATATGGCGTATGCCAACTGCACGTTAGGCTGCAATGGTCGCGGACCGGTCTTGACACACGTTTGTCAGCGCCCGGAGCACAAGACATGACAATTCACACGACGTGGACAGCGATCTTACTCGACGCTCGAGAACCTGAGCAGATCAAATCTGCGTTGGGTGGGAGCACATGCGCTGGCCATGACCAGTCATGCATTCGCCCGTTCCGTACTTATGTTACAGAAGCACCGAGGCAAATTTGGCACACGATTGATCTCAGCTGAGCCAGATCCAACGCTGTGCAGTCTCCGTCATCCACAGCCAATGTCATGGTCGATCGTGGCCCATACCAGGTGGGCTGGCGTATGCCTGCTACCCGCTGTCAAGCCCAGGGCAGTCCATTAGGGAAGAGCTCGAAACAATGGTCAAATCTACAGACGATGATATGCTCTCGGGAGGTCGCTGCGCTCACGCATCAGCGAAATGTAGTGATGCAGCCGGTAGTGATTGCGCGACCTCGAGTTGACCACGGCATGGTCACAAGTCACCACGTAATATGAGATGTGAACTCTAGCCATGAACAAAGGCTCTTCCGATACACTCAGCTCTTCCAGGCACCATCTGGTTGCAGGATCGCACTGACGTCCCATTCCTTCAAATCGGCATGGCAACATGTACTGCATGCAGGTTTCGAGCAGCCGTCTGGCACAGATTGGCTCTGTGAATTTGCAGCAGTACACTTTGTCACAACTACGAGGATGCCAGTCGCCTGGGTCGCAGCCACCCGGCTTTCTCCTCACCCGGCGACGAGTGCTACAACGCTCACTTGCTT
Organism: Ulva prolifera; assembly: GCA_023078555.1. NCBI lineage: Eukaryota > Viridiplantae > Chlorophyta > Ulvophyceae > Ulvales > Ulvaceae > Ulva > Ulva prolifera. The sequence continues at coordinate 5,464,901 of CM041197.1, forward strand.
TCCACCCCAGAGGTGCAGCAGGGACCCTCAAATGGAGAGAAAGGGTCTTCGGACATGTACACCGCGCTGTCCCGCAGTCTCGCGCGCCTGCTACACCACACACAGGCACCACCGACAGTCCACCTGAGGCCAGACAGCAGAGGCGTTTCAGACTGAGTGTCAGCAAGGAGGACCTTTTGCCGTCAGCTTCAGTCCCAGGTGCAAACCAGGACCCGGGGCTAGGGGCGTCAGTGCAGCTAGCGCTGGGTGCGGACGGCGTACGGGAAGCTGAAAGCAGGAGCGGTGCTGCGGGCCGTGACCCGCGGCGCCCACGGAGGCCGCGCCGCGCCCGTGCTCCGCGGCCGCGCCGGCCGCCGCAGCGGCAGCGGAGGCGCCGCCCGCGCCGGCCTCGGCGGCCTCGCCGGACACGCACAAGACGCCCACGCGGTTCACCACAGCCCGTGCCGCCTCCGCCTGGCGGCTTATCACGTCCGGGAAGGCCGGGCGGATCTACGGACAGCAGTCCGGACCTTGGCGCCGCATCGGCTGCACCAGCCGGCCCGCCTGACGAGACCTCCGGTACCGATCCTGACAACGAGACTGGAGACAGCGAGGGTGCGGTCAATACGGGCGATGCAGGAGGTGAGGAGCGCCCAGATTCTGCGAACGACACTGGCGCCAGAGGTGGCCTTGGTGCCGACGGGTCCCCGAATGACACCGACCCACCGGCAGCGCCCACGCCCAGGGCCCCATGCATGCTCGACTGTGAGAGGGGGGGATTGGAGCCAGGGAGTGGTGCGCCTCAGGGCCCTGCTGTGGCCGTGGGGACCCCGGGGCCTGCCGAGCCACACATTGGGGCAGACCCTCCTGAAGATGGGGACGCCACAACCAGTCCAGGTAATGGTGCAGAAACGGGGAGCGGTGCTGACGCACCAGCGGACTGTGAGGGTCCTGCCGATGCGGGCTGTGGCGGCGACAGTGAGGGCATGCCATCTGGGGGTGGCGATGGTGAGACCGATGCCGCGCGGCCGCCAGGCACAGCACGCCAGCCAGGGCATCAGATGCCGGCGCCTGCACCGATCGGCGATGGTGCTGGCGCACCTCCCGCCACATCACCAGGGGAGGCTGGCCCGCCGGGAGCAACTGGCATGGGTCCCAACGACAGTGCCGACACTGATGGCGGCGGCACCAGGGGTTTCTCCGGTGACATCCCCGCACAGGCCGCCGGGGGTGGCAGAGGCGGCACTCCTGCTGACGCACCCGGCGTCAGCGGGACCGCGGCTGCTGAAGCTCCTGACGCCGGCGGCCCGGGAGGGGGCTCGATGATGTTGGGGGGTGCAGGCGGAGGCAATGTTGGGGAGAGCGCGTCTGCTGGTCCTGGCAGTGGCGATGGTGTGCGCCCCGCAGGCGCAGCGCCACTTCTGGCTTCATGCGCATCCTGTCCCAAATGCAGCCCACATGTGGATTGAATCAGTTTTGCCGCTTGCACATGCCGTTTCTGACGTGTGTGGCCATGTTCACAGCATGTCTCGCATGCATACCCGACACGAACAAACAATCCGTGCTGGCATGATGCTTTGCGGAGGACGTGGCAAAGGCGCGAGCGCAGGACGGTGTCCGCAGGCAGGACGCATGTGTCTGTGTGAGTGTGCAGGTGTTGACTGGGGCCCGGTGTTACTCGGGTTTGCCGGCGCCGCGACGAGCCTGCTCTTCATGATCGCGGTCTCTGCAGCAGTCCTCTTTTTCCGTGCCCGCAGCGCGTCGGCATCCGCCACTTGAGCGCAGCCGCCAGCGTCTAGCGGGCCGCCTCTGGCCGACGCCTCCACATCCGCCGCGCCCGGATTGTGGTCGTGCACCTCAGCGGTCTTGTCTCCCAGTGCCTGTGTGTGGCCACAGGCAACAACGGCACACCGGGCTGACCAGGGCATGTGAAGAGCGGCAGGGCGAGCGCTTTTGACCGTCCAGCGGCCGGAACGTATGCCGTTCAGTTTTCAACTGAAGTCCTACATGGTCTGCTTGTTGTCTTTGTCCATTCGTCTGCAGTGAGGCTGCTGTGCATTTTCTCTGTGTTTGTGGGATTCATATGATGGAGCCGCATAAGCGCGTCCGTGTTTGTATATGGCGTGCTGGCAGGAGCATGAAAGTGAGAGCGCTGTTTGTGGCCTTTGTCCTGGCACGTGCGACATCGTGCCACCCGCATAGCAGTGATGTTGGGTCTTGTGGTCAATGCAAGGGTGTGGCAGAATTATGGCGAGCAAAGTATGTAAACTATGAGAGGCGGTCGGGGTTCATGTCCACAGGATTGGCGAACATGTCCGCCTATGTCAACACCGCGATCCTCTTCTTGGCTGTGGCCTTGAGGGACAAGTCCTATATTCGTCCTGCCACTGGGATGTACACGAAAAAGGGTGTGTTCACGAACAGCAGAAATAATGCAAGGACCAACGCAGTGCATGTGCGCAGCCACATCCTGTGTGGCAATTTGTAGTCTGCCCGGCTGCATGGTCTGCTCTACTCGTGACCACAGGGTGTCAGGCCATTCACACGTCGCTCAGGCCCCGAGACGCGCAGTGTCACCGCGCAAACAGACAATGCAGGTGCGATGGCCATGACATTGCATTGTGCCTGGGTCAGATACAGCGGCACATCAATCTCTTACATGGCCACGCACCACTACTTGTACGCTAAACAATTGTCCACAGCCAAAGCAATCACCTGGCGAGTGCACTTTGACATGGTCCTGCATGCAGTCATCAACAAAATTCCCTCAACACCCTCTCCTACAACTCCACTGCAGCTTCCTCGCCACTTCCGGCTCGAGTGCAGCACTCACACGCACCTGCCTACCACTACAACTGTCGGAAATCGAGACGGTGTGCAATTCGCCAGATGCTACGGCGGCCGTCACCACAGAACCCGGTCACATTCTTCTGCCACAGCAATTCCAGCTCACAGAGCCAGCTTATCGCAGGGACGCCACAGCGACGCCGGTCAACACTGGTTTGTCGGTATCACACCGTCCCGCACAGCACGTTGCCGCCGTGTACGTACAGCGTGCACATACTGACCTTGATGGACCATCATCACAAGCTGCCACTGGGAGGGCACTGGCAAGATAAAACAGCCCAGGCCCTGGGCACAGCTGTGCTGGTCCGCAGCGCCAGCGGCCATACTGTTATGATGCCCTGCAGCCGCTGCCCTGATCAAGCGGTTTCCTATCGGGCACATGACGATGCTCGGGGCAGCGGCGGCAGCGGCGGCTGCTACTCGCGGTACTTGTCCATGAACGAGGCGTGGAAGGCTGCGAGGCGGGTGATGACGGCGTCAATGTCGGCCTCCTGCGGCAGGATGGTGACACGCATGTGGTAGCTGCCTGGCGCCTGCACCCACACGCACACCTTACTGCACGCTGCACGCTGCCGGGGACGAGCACTGGCTGTGGTGGCCGGGCGGCAGGAGCAGGCGCACAGCCAGAGGAGGCGGAGGCCGGCAGGGCTGCCAGTCCATCGCGATGCAAGCCCACGCGGCCAGACGTGGATGCTTGTGGCAAGTCAGTGATGTGGCCGCTATACCACTGGAAGTCGCGACGTGGAAGGTTCCAGTGGTATAGCGCCCATGTCACTGGATTGCCGCAGTTTAGCACGGGGAAGCGTGCCTGCCATGCTCATCACTGAGTGGCTGCCCATGAAAGCTGCCACAGCAAGTACGCATGAAGCACAGGTGCAGGCAGGGGTGCTGCCTCGGCGCTGTGTGTTACAAGGGCAAAGGCAGCAAGGCGGGCTGCACCGCGAAAGAAGCAAACAGACGAAGCAAACGCCCAGCCACCTACGCACGCGACACCCACCACGCCCAGAAAACCCATCACCGGCGCAGCAAACGGCGCCGATCCGCAGACCGCCAAGCACATACCCACACACCCATACACGCACGCACAGACCTCGGTGCAGCGTATCATCTCTCATGCGCAAGGGACACGTTGTTTTTCATTGTGTCACAGATCTGCCGATGTTTGTAGGCAGCAGAATATATTGCAGAAGCAACATGTTTGCGTGCATCGCAGGGGGGGTGTGGGGGTGTGGGGGTGGCGGGCAGGGGCGGACCTGCTTGAAGCCGCTGCCGGGGACGGTCACGATGCCGGTGGCGTTCAGGAGCTCCAGGCAGTACCAGAAGTCGGGCTCCACGCCGGCCTCCTGCGCAGCGACCCGCGCCGCCTGCGGCAGCGTCAGCCTCGGGAAGGCGTACAGTGCTCCCTCCGATTCGCAGCCTGCATCGATCGGGGGCGGTCATGACAGCTGATGCCACGCACACAAGCCTCATGCGTAGCCGCTGGATTCTTTGGCCTGCAGCTTTGCCTCAAAACCACCAAACACCTCCAGGTATGCTCGAAGGGGGATGCCTCAAAGATCCTAGGCACCACGCACGCCAAGGGCGCCCGATCGATCCCATACATAACGTAGAACATGGCACCCAGGGAAGCAAAGCAGCAGCATCCTTACGGGGCCGCAGACAGATGAAACACGTTGATGAGGGCGAGCAGAAAACGTAGACACAATCATGCACGCCAGCTTGGACCGCCGAGGTGGGAGGCAGCAGAGGGGGCACACAGGTGACACCCTCCAGCTGGCGCATTGCGTGCACCATCTTGTTCGCCCGGCGCTTCAAGGACTCTAGTATCGCGGTGGTCTCAGAGTTGTACTCCTCATATGACTCATCGCCTGGCACTGGTGGGGCCATTAGGGCTGCCATCATCACCTGTGCATCAACATGCCTGTAAGCGGTCAATGCAATGGCGGAACCACCACATCGCAGGATGCTCCAACTGTGGTACACAAAGTGTGCTGCATGTACCCCGAGCCATCACTGAGGTGGCCCCCCTCCCCGCGTCCCCCCCGCCACCCCCTGACCGGCACTGTCTGTGCGGTGATCGCACTGGCGGTGTCTGTGCATTGAACAATGCTTTCCAGAGAGAACAGGCAGAAACTGCTGCGTTGGGCATCTCATAGTCGCAATCACTGCACCGGGGTCTCTGAAAGCAGGCACAGCAGCGCAGGCTCACAGGTCTGGGCCTGAGCCCCAGACGAGCACAACAGTCCCGCAGCCACCGCCGCTGGCCGCCTTCAAAATTGAAAAATGATCATGCCAGGCTTGAGGTTGTACGCAGTGTGCACGGGCAAGGCAAGACTGCTACACACACCCGCTGGCTGGCAAGGTGTACGCAATGCATGGAATGGACCGGGGGGCGCTGCATGACACGTTGCACATGCATGCATGCATGCACGTGCACCGGCAGCGCACCTGGCCAGCGGTGTTGGGGCAGAGGGAGATGCTCCTCAACTTCATAACCTGCTCCAGGATCTCATCGGGGCAGTTCATCGCATGCATCCAGCCACCCCTGTGGCCGCACTCGCCGAAGAAGCCCTTGGACGTCGAGTGCAGGGAGAGCACCTGCAGCGGCGGGCACCTCCTCATGAGGCCGCCGTGTGATGCAGGTAGCCCTAGCTAGCGTGCAGGCATGCATGTGGGCAGGGCATGTGGTGCACAGATCCGCTGAGCACCCTCGTAGAAGCTTTGTGGCTGCACAACATGTTGAGGCACACCCAGGGGCAACTGATCCTCATACCTAAGGTAGTACTGTCGATTACACTGTACTGCATGTCATGTCAGCCAGCCGGAAGGCACATGAGACGATGTGAGCACCTCCCTGTGGCTCGCACCAAGGCATGGGAAACTTGACACAACAATGGAACAGTGGCAGCTCGGGGGCATGCCGCCGCAGCGGTGCCTGTCTTGCGGCGGCAGCTCCGAATGTGGCATCCAGATGCTGTGATACGATTGCAACGCCCCTTTGCCCTCTGACAAGCCTGTGTGCGGTGCGCATATGCCTCAGGGCTGGACAGACGCGGCAGCTATGCCATGCCTTCCCAACATCAACGCACACATGCATCGATTGAGCATGCACGCATCTTGATACCGGGAGGCGCACAATTCAATGGCATGCATGCACATGGAGCAGACATGAGGAGTCGCTGACTGACCAAGGACACCCGCGCATGCAATCGACGGCGTCCAGCTCTCGAAGACATACGTAGCATGCGGACGTAGCACACGGCGAGGTGCAGGCAGTGAGGGCGCACCACGGTGCCTGCCGGCTGCGGGTGGTCCAGGGCGACCTTCCGGAAGGACACAAAGGCCTTGTCTTCCGCCCACACGTTCTGCTGGTAGACCTCGTCGGCGATGATGGGCACGCCGGCCGCCGCGCACACCTCCACCAGCTGCACCTGCACCCCGGCGTCCAACACCTCAGGCTCCCTCATCCTTACGGGTGCGATGATGTGTTTTGGGTGGTGGCATCGCGAGGTGGACAGCCCAAAGAAACACTAGTGCACCGCCGCACGTCCCAGGCGCCTGTCTTCGTGAAGGTGCACATCGTGTTTACAGCAGCACAGGATGCGAACATATGCTGCCGGTGACTGATGAAACATAGCTGATGGTTAGACATGGGTTGACGCGGCCATAGATCGGTATGGCAGGTGGCCAGGCTATTCCACATGCATGTCTTCCAGTGGGTTACACACAACATGTGCATGGCCGAGGCAGTTGCGAGCCACGCTTCCACGCCCAAAGGAACAGGCACACCTGATTTTCTAAAGACAGCACTTGTCCTGTGGGGTTGCCTGGGTTGATCACGACAATGCCTCGCACTCTGAGGCCACGCGACTTCAAGTCCTCGATGCTGGCATGGATGGAGTCAACGTCCACCGCCCACCCGTTGTCTTCATCCAGATAGTACGGAACCAGAGTGCCTCCATAAAGGGTGAGAGCTGCGGAGTACAGCGGATACTGTGGCACAGGCACAAGGAAGGCGTCCTGAGCGTCTTTGATCATGGCTGAGAGCAGCAGGTGTACACTTGACGAAGCTCCATCTGCAGGGCAGTCGACCAAATGGCAGCATAGCTGCCAGAATCCACAGCTACAGACCATGGGCCTGGATGGCGTGCCACAGCGACCTCAAGAAGGACGCGCCAAGGCATACAGAGGCAAACCGATCGATGCTGCAGCGAATCGACAACCACGGCAGTGCCGGCTGACACCAAGGACGCACGCGAGAGACGTGAGTGGTGTACGTACCTGAGAGGTACACGTCTTGCGCCGATGCTTCGTGCGAGTCCCTGGACGATATGCCTTGGGCGACGAGTTCTCTGATAAACTGATTCCCAGCTGATTCCGTATACGCACCTACTGCCATTGCATTGCATATCTCCTGGCTTCGGTGGACAACATCTTGGGGGAAGATGTCCGCTTCTGTCAACTGAATGCGAGAGGGTGCGTTAGTGAGCTGCTGCGAACCAGGTCCCCGGAATTCAGGCCCTGGGTGTGCACGGAGATCAAGCTACGGCGCAAGGTCTTGCAACTGGAGAAAGGATCTGTGGTTTCTGCTTGGTGTTTGTGGCGCAGCTGTATGCGCATGTATGCAACTGCATGTTTCCGACAAGCTTGTCTGTGCAGCACACTCGAGAGTCGCCGCCCGAGCTGAACGACATCAGAACCAAAAGGAGTCATGAACACGTTCAATCTATAAGCGAAAGTGGCGTTTATGGGCACAGCCATGCACGAGTGGCGGTCGCAGCACGCTCGCAGTCCAGCAACGCCACCAGGAAGAACAGTTGACGGATGGGCGATTACCGATGCACCCGGTAACAGGAATTCCGCAAAGTACTTTCAGATGGCCGTTGTACGGTCGCATGATCTGATACGAGACTGCCTGAGCGTGCTCGCACCTCCTGGCACTCGCAACACGCCAGCAGCCTCCTGCCGTATGAAACTGGCTTCTGCTCAAGGGCCTGTGGGTTACCAATATTGCAGTATAGGACTCCCTCAAAGTTGTAGCTACTGCCACCCTTCGCAAGATCTTGTTCGATCTCAGCGGCTCGACTTGTGATGGCGCCTCGTACAGCATACTCAGACGCAACCACAGCAGGATTTACCGTACGATCCACAGATGACGCATCCTTAACGTCGCTGTGACGTTGCGCGGGCGATTTGGGAGCTCCCATTTCACTGTCACTCGGCTGCGTGGGAACTTCGGACTGAGAGCTAAACAGGTGCAGGCCAGCGACCGCCACTACATAAAGCGTCTACGCTCTAAATACAATCACGTGATTCAAAGACTTTAGCGCAAATATAGTGACATGCCCTGACTGGCGAGCTGTCGACCCCGAGAGGAGTCCAAGTCTTTGGTAGCGGGGTGGTGCCATGCTTCGACTGAGTCCAGAGTCCAGAATGATATTCCAAGCTGAATCATCTGATTTAAGCGCCGCGGGATTTGGTTGTGCGGACGCTGCCGCAATCGCAGCTCTGCGGCCAGAGCTGTGCGTCACGCGGTACCAGCTCGGCTAGACTACTGCACAAGTAGCCACCATGCATGCATGCTGAACTATGTATGTAACGAGTTACAAAGGACAGAGGCCGGGGTGTCGGGCCGTTCCTAGGAATCCATCCGCATATCCACTCAGTCATGGCACTAGGCCGGGTACGAGCACGTACCACAGGCCTGCCGGTGATGCCAGCCAAAGATTCAAGCCCCGCACGGAGCACAACTGTGTTAAGAGCATTCCCCTTGCACAACGCCACACTCAACCGGCGCAGAGCATTCGTCACAAACAAAGCACGGTTCACCTTAGCACACCGAGATGCAACCTCCGCCAGCCGATTCAAGTGATTTATGGCAGGCTGTCCCAAGCGACCGTGCGTCTCATGCGATAACGGCACAAAACTGTATGCATCAGGGTCGTACAAATGATAAGCAGTGCGTTTCTGCACATCCCGTGTCTCCGCAGCACCCCCGTCCTCCCGGGCTGCCTGGTCGCCATAGGTATCAGCACAGGGTTCCACAACCGACATCCCCTACGCCCAAAGCGTCACCTGGCGGCATAAACACGATGTCCCCCAGTTTCTCCTGCGCCACCGCCCTGAACACCCACACCAGCGCCGTCGCCTCAGCGGCAGCGGCCTGCTCCCTAGGCCCCGCTAGACTCTGGCAACCCGGCGCCGCTGCCGCTGCCAGGGCCGCAGCCTGCGCTGCGTCCGGCGCGTGGCTCCCCATCCCTGCGCTGTGTCCAGCATCGGCATCGTCGGCCGGAGCAGTCGTACGTGCCGGCGCCGCAGCCGCGCGCGCGGCTGGCGGCGGTGGCGGGGCTGCAGGCATCGGCTCCGCGAGCAACATCGCCCCGCGCGAAGGGGTTGTCAGAATTGCAATCCTTTATGTAGGTCAGAAGCACAGTCATGCACAGGTCAAGTCATTCAGCCAGCATCTCATACCTGCTGCGCACAGAGGAAGAACCAAAGAGATGCTAGGGAGAGAGAATTGCTAATACCGTGAAACAGTAAGACTACTGGTAACAGCTTTCTGTGTGCACAGCCATATATGCATACTGAATAGTCAAGATTACGGTGGGAGAACCTCGCAGGATCTCCCTCATTACTCTGGGACGTCTGTACAATCCCGCTGGCGGCTTTACCCTGCACTGCGATCCGCAGATCGATCGTGCATGGGTGCACCGGTCAGCACACTGCTGCCCGCAGGTGCATGCATTGTGACAGGGCCTGCATCCTGGGAGGCGGGCTGGGGCGGAGCAGGGGGAGGGGGGTGGGGGGGGGGGGGGGGGGGGGGCACGGCGGGCCAGCATGGATCTGCCTCAGAGCGGTCGCGAGCCGTGCACGGACGAACAGCGCTGTGCGCGGGATGCGCGTGGATGCCACACATGTGTGGGACCCGATCTCGCGCGATTGTTTTTCAACGCTATTGTGGCGCAAAGTCCAGGTCCCCGCATTGAGTGTGCAATTCATTGCGTGGTCGAGATCATGCGGCTGAATGAATGTGCCACATTCGCAGCGAGAGCCGACTGCATTGGGAGGGGCTGGAGACATGCTCAGGAGATACCTGATGCACAACATGAATTCAATGTCAGTCATGCGCAGCGCCTGGGAGAGCGGTAGGGTGCTCATCTAAAGGGTGGCCGCACGGCAAGCACAGTTGCGAAGCCGTGCCAAGTTACATGCACCCTCGAGCGTGGTCACATCATGGCTGGCAAGCAGAGCCGCCCAGCGGCGGAGGGCAACCACCTTGGAGACACGCTGTTGCATAGCAAGTAACACCTTGGCGATGGTGTCGCCGCTCGCCGGCCCGGGCAGCTGCGGGTGGAGCTGCTCAGCGACGTTGAGGGCCTGCAAGGTTTCCTGCAAGTGTTGTGTTCGAACGCGAAGACGGTCCAGCTTGAAGCGAGCCCGACAGGCTGAATACGTCGGGATCCATTCTAACGCACACACATATGCAAACGCAGCCTTACAAAGATACAACCATTAGGCGCCAGTCGTGCGCAAATTATTACTTGTGTGGAGCTTCCTAGCCGCTCCGAGCCTCGACTTGACCTAATTATTTGGCGGTGGCCGGCTAGGGATGACACAAAGTCTAGGTTTTTATATAGTAACCTCGTCTCGTGCCGAGATCGAGGTGGCACGAGGTTACCCGAGGTGACATCGGAATCTTACGAGGTGACCTAGGATCCATACGAGGTGACCTCGGATCCGTAGGAGGTGACCTCGGATCCGCACGAGGTGATCTCGGATCGGCCAGTTTTACCTCGGACGGGTTGTGCAGTCAGGTTCATAGCGACAGCGCACGTTCTTTCTTGGTATGGCATCTATTGCTACATAATGACCTCACACAAGTTACAGTATTTACTCAATTGCTTCCACTATTGTCTGTGAACCCTCATGGAGCACATGATCCTCTATTCCAGCTACCAAGACTATGCTTTCTGTCTGTCGAAGAGGCCACATGAGAACTACTTCGGTCTGCCACATTGATAAATTATTGGCCCGGCCACTGCATAGAGCGGCTTTGCTAGAGCCTTTTCGCTGGTGCATGTGTCCTTGAATAATGTAAAGTAGTATGTTCATAGCCTAGGCCTGTGGATTTGTCTGTGCAGCTGTGTGCTTAGTTCCCGCACCGTGTCTACTGGTGCTTCAACACCCTTTACGTGCTGCTCGAGATAACGGGACCTCGACCCCATCCGAGGTGATAAAATTTTTCACCTCGGAATCAGTACGAGACTCGTGTCGAGTTTTGGCACCTCGACCTAGGACGAGGTCCTCGACCTAGATTTTGTGCCATCCCTAGCGGTGGCAAGTCAAAATCGGACCAATTAGCCGACCAAATTTTGGACAACTTATATTTGAGCGGCCTTTAACTGACAAACTCCTCATAATTCGAAGACTGATTGTGAGCAGCAAGAACGGGTCCTGCACTGTCAGGGGCAGGCTCGTCATCTTCTCGATGGTGACGCACACCTTGTCGGCCGTCGCTTGCGCGTGTGCCGACTCGAATGCTGGAGTGCCGATGGGTGTGCCGGTAATGGCGGTGCCCTCCGTGTTATGCGTAATGCCGAGCGCAGCCGCGACAGCTCCCGCATGCTGAGGGCAGCGCGAGTAGGCCGTGCACTTGTGCAGCCGGGGCTCTAGCCCGAGGCGCTCTGCCGCCGAGACCAGTGCACAGAATACGGCGGCGGCGTCCACGCGCTGCCCAGCGATGTTGCATGCGTCATGATACGCAATGAGGGCGGCCGTCAGCTCCCTCCTGGTGGCTGGTGCTGGGCCTGCACGGCCTGGCGGGGGCCTTGCAGGGCCAGAGCGAAGAGCAGCGGTGCCGGGCGGTGCGCCGTCGATGTAGAGAATTGCGGGGAACCTGTACAGAATGTGTTGTGGTATATCCATATCTAGGGATCCAGGAATACAGATGACACAATCATGGGAGGAGTAATCTAACAAAGGACTCGTTGCTTCAGGTGAGCCCCTGTGGTTAGAGCATGTCATGTGTACTCATGAGGTCACCGTTTCAATTCTTGTTTTCACGTCTGCCACTCGTGACTTTACGTTGCGGCAAGATACGCTCCCGTCCATGTCATCATGCACAGTCAGCATGCTCACCAGCTCAGGCACGCGCATTAACCCCTGTGCACAATCGATGAGACTAACCAGCGTCTTGACAGCATGGTGGCGAAGGGCAGTAGCGCATGCTTGTGAGACGGAACGGCCTCCAATTGCAAGACGGTTGCAAGGGACATCATGTTGATTGCATTCTTCCAGTCCAGCTGCACAAGCACGACATTATCCCACGCCTGCAGCACGGCGCGCGCAGCGTGGCCAAGGTTCAGTGCGCCCCCTGGCACCCCAACTCCCACCTGCAGTGGCACGAGTGAGGCTCCTAGGCCACTGCACAGGGTCATAGCACACAGGGTTGCTAAGCGCTGCCACGTCTCTGCAATGGCAGTAGGGCGGACGCCTCCTTGGAGCTTCTGCTGCGGGAGGAGGCGGCAGTCCAGCAAGCGCGGGAGGTGTGGCATCCGGCCGGTGAGGGCCCGGGCAGCGTTCACGAAGCAGTGAATCTCCTCGAGCGCGGCCATGGAGGCCATGCCGGCAGCCCGGATGGACTCATACGTCCACCCCGACAGGCCTGGGCCGCTGCCCTTTGGCAGCTTGTCGAGTAGGCCCAAGAGCGTCTCCTTGTCAATTTACAGCGGGGGCACGGGCTCGGCGGGCTGGGTGTCGGGGAGCAGCGCTACCGTGGGATGCAGCTGCCGATGTTCCTCATGCACTTCCGGGCTGTACTTGGCGATGGCAGCACCTCCACTTTCGCCGGGGCTTTGCGGCGATTGCCATCGCACGGTGACCTGTGGTCGGAGCCCGCTAGGCGGAAATCCTGGTTCTGATGCATTCTGCGCTGCTGGCTCGGAGTGGGCTCCGCCAGCTTGGGCTCCTCGCCGTCCATGAACAGCGTGATTCAAGTACGAGCACCGTGCGACGTGCCTGCCCCTCCCTTCAGGGATAGAACCCAACCCGGGAAGTCGAGAAAGCGGCCCAAGGCCACTCGTGCTCCGTCGATGTTGGACGCGTCGATGTTTTCGTTGAGCTTCCGAGAAGCTCGGCCTTTGCGTCACCGAACTCCTTATGGACACGGTCCGGGACCTACGTGGAGGGCCTGGGCCGAGCGGTGTGGTGGGTGGCGGCGGGGGCCTCGGTATAATGGCGGGGTGGCAGAAGAAAGTGCGGTTGGGCGGGCTGGGCCGGGGTGGGATGGGCTGGGGTGGGTTGGGTTGGGGCGGGTTGGGCTGGGGCGGGCTGTGGGGCCAGCTGTGCGGCGGGCCGCATGCAGTGACCTGACTTCAGTCTCCAGTTCTACCCTCCCGCACATATATTAGTCTTGTTGGTCTTGGTGGAACCGAATATGCCACCGTGAGAGCACTGCCAATACCCAGCATCGATTTGGTGCAGCGTCGCAGTACGCAGCCTAGGCCCGTCGCAATGAATGCCTCGGATGTGGTTAAACAGGCTTGCATGTGTGGTGAGACTTCTCCCGAATTCGGAATATGGACACTTAAAGCTCATACGCAGGGACTCGTTCCACTCAGAGCGGATACACTAACGGTGCAGCCTGACGGGCTGTTGAAGCGGCCAGACATCACGAAAACAAAAAGCAAACACAAAGCGCTTTAAAAGAATCAAATCTGCAGTTCACTGGAGACTACTCCGCAGGATTGCCAATGGGATTGCCGCACAACGGCACGCGGGCAGCGAGCGGCCCGCGCCGACATAACAAATGCACAGCCCAACGGGTCACTGAGAAGTTCAGGCGAAACGGGAACAGATATCTAAGTCTTGCAAAATGGCAAGGCTGCATGACATAGATGTGTGTGACTGTAGTGCACGTCCGTTAAAGCGCAACCGGCTTCCCTGTCACCTAGTAGTTGAAAAGTTCACAGGCGCTGAATATGTAATGTATTGGCTCATCGAGAAAAGATTTTCCACGCGTCGAAGTTGAGTGCTTTAATACAACACACTCTACACAAGCCATAGGCATGTGTGATCTGTGCGCACGTCCGTTAGAGCGCAACCAGCTTCACAGTCACCTAGAAGTTGAAAAGTTCACAGGCGCTGAATATGTAATGTATTGGCTCATCGAGAAAAGATTTTCCACACGTCGGAGTTGAGTGCTTTACTACAACACACTCTACACAAGCCATAGGCGTGTGTGACCTTTGCGCACGTCCGTTAAAGCGCAACCGGCTTCCCTGTCACCTAGTAGTTGAAAAGTTCACAGGCGCTGTATATGGCATGCAATTACTCAGCGAGAAAAGATTTTCCACACGTCGAAGATGAGTGATTTACTACAACACACTTAACACAAGACATAGGCGTGTGTGACCTTTGCGCACGTCCGTTAGAGCGCAACCGGCTTCACAGTCACCTAGAAGTTGAAAAGTTCACAGGCGCTGAATATGTAATGTATTGGCTCATCGAGAAAAGATTTTCCACGCGTCGAAGTTGAGTGCTTTAATACAACACACTCTACACAAGCCATAGGCATGTGTGATCTGTGCGCACGTCTGTTAGAGCGCAACCGGCTTCCCTGTCACCTAGTAGTTGAAAAGTTCACAGGCGCTGTATATGGCATGCAATTACTCAGCGAGAAGAGAAGTCGACACATTGGATCAGAGCGCTACTCTAGAACACACTTATCACAAGACATAGGTGTGTGTGACCTTTGCGCACGTCCGTTAAGAGCAACATGCTTCCCTGTCACCTTGAAGTTGAAAAGTTCACAGGCGCTGAATATGTAATGTATTGGCTCATCGAGAAAAGATTTTCCACACGTCGAAGATGAGTGCTTTACTACAACACACTGAACACAAGACATAGGCGTGTGTGACCTTTGCGCACGTCCGTTAAAGCGCAACCGGCTTCCCTTTCACCTAGTAGTTGAAAAGTTTGCAGGCGCTGGATATTGCATGCATTGGCTCAACGAGAAGAGAATTCGACACGTTGGATTAGAGTGCTACTCTAGAACATACTCTACACATGACATAGATGTTTGTGACCTTTGCGCACGTCCGTTGACGAGCAACCGGCTTCCCTGTCACCTAGTAGTTGAAAAGTTCGCAGGCGCTGGATATTGCATGCATTGGCTCAACGAGAAGAGAATTCGACATGTTGGATTAAAGTGCTACTGTAGAACACACTCTACACATGACATAGATGTGTGTGACTGTAGCGCACGTCCGTAAAAGCGCAACCGGCTTCCCTGTCACCTAGAAGTTGAAAAGTTCACAGGCGCTGAATATGTAATGTATTGGCTCATCGAGAAAAGATTTTCCATGCGTCGAAGTTGAGTGCTTTAATACAACACACTCTACACAAGCCATAGGCATGTGTGATCTTTGCGCACGTCCATTAGAGCGCAACCGGCTTCACAGTCACCTAGTAGTTAAAAAGTTCACAGGCGCTGAATATGTAATGTATTGGCTCATCGAGAAAAGATTTTCCACACGTCGAAGTTGAGTGCTTCACTACAACACACTCTACACATGACATAGGTGTGTGTGACCTTTGCGCACGTCCGTTAAAGCGCAACCGGCTTCCCTGTCACCTACTAGTTGAGAAGTTCACAGGCGCTGTATATGGCTTGCAATTACTCAGCGAGAGGAGAAGTCGACACATTGGATCAGAGCGCTACTCTAGAACACACTTATCACAAGACATAGGTGTGTTTGACCTTTGCGCACGTCCGTTGACGAGCAACCGGCTTCCTTGTCACCTAGTAGTTGAAAAGTTCATAGGCGATAGATATGGCATGCATTGGCTCAACGAGAAGAGAATTCGACATGTTGGATTAAAGTGCTATTGTAGAACACACTCTACACATGACATAGATGTGTGTGACTGTAGCGCACGTCCGTTAGAGCGCAACCGGCTTCATAGTCACCTAGAAGTTGAAAAGTTCACAGGCGCTGAATATGTAATGTATTGGCTCATCGAGAAAAGATTTTCCACACGTCGAAGTTGAGTGCTTCACTGCAACACACTCTACACATGACATAGGTGTGTGTGACCTTTGCGCACGTCCGTAAAAGCGCAACCGGCTTCCCTGTCACCTAAAAGTTGAGAAGTTCACAGGCGCTGTATATGGCATGCAATTACTCAGCGAGAAGAGAAGTCGACACATTGGATCAGAGCGCTACTCTAGGACACACTTATCACAAGACATAGGCGTGTGTGACCTTTGCGCACGTCCGTTAAAGCGCAACCGGCTTCCCTGTCACCTAGTAGTTGAAAAGTTCACAGGCGCTGGATATGTAATGTATTGTCTCATCGAGAAAAGATTTTCCACACGTCGAAGTTGAGTGCTTTACTGCAACAGACTCTACACATGACATAGGTGTGTGTGACCTTTGCGCACGTCCGTTAAAGCGCAACCGGCTTCCCCGTCACCTAGTAGTTGAAAAGTTCACAGGCGCTGTATATGGCATGCATTTACTCAGCGAGAAGAGAATTCGACACATTGGATCAGAGCGCTACTCTAGAACACACTTATCACAAGACATAGGTGTGTGTGACCTTTGCGCACGTCCGTTAAGAGCAACATGCTTCCCTGTCACCTTGAAGTTGAAAAGTTCACAGGTGCTGGATATGTAATGTATTGGCTCATCGAGAAAAGATTTTCCACACGTCGAAGTTGAGTGCTTTACTGCAACAGACTCTACACATGACATAGGTGTGTGTGACCTTTGCGCACGTCCGTTAAAGCGCAACCGGCTTCCCCGTCACCTAGTAGTTGAAAAGTTCACAGGCGCTGTATATGGCATGCATTTACTCAGCGAGAAGAGAATTCGACACATTGGATCAGAGCGCTACTCTAGAACACACTTATCACAAGACATAGGTGTGTGTGACCTTTGCGCACGTCCGTTAAGAGCAACATGCTTCCCTATCACCTTGAAGTTGAAAAGTTCACAGGCGCTGAATATGTAATGTATTGGCTCATCGAGAAAAGATTTTCCACACGTCGAAGTTGAGTGCTTTACTACAACACACTCTACACAAGCCATAGGCGTGTGTGACCTTTGCGCACGTCCGTTAGAGCGCAACCGGCTTCATAGTCACCTTGAAGTTGAAAAGTTCACAGGCGCTGAATATGTAATGTATTGGCTCATCGAGGAAAGATTTTCCACACGTCGAAGTTGAGTGCTTCACTACAACACACTCTACACATGCCATAGGTGTTTGTGACCTTTGCGCACGTCCGTAAAAGCGCAACCGGCTTCCCTGTCACCTTGAAGTTGAAAAGTTCACAGGTGCTGGATATGTAATGTATTGGCTCATCGAGAAATGATTTTCCACACGTCGAAGTTGAGTGCTTCACTACACCACACTCTTCACATGACATAGGTGTGTGTGACCTTTGCGCACGTCCGTTAAGAGCAACATGCTTCCCTGTCACCTAGTAGTTGAAAAGTTCACAGGCGCTGTATATGGCATGCATTTACTCAGCGTGAAGAGAATTTGACACATTGGATCAGAGCGCTACTCTAGAACACACTTATCACAAGAATTATGTGTGTATGACCTTTGCGCACGTCCGTTAAGAGCAACATGCTTCCCTGTCACCTTGAAGTTGAAAAGTTCACAGGTGCTGAATATGTAATGTATTGGCTCATCGAGAAATGATTTTCCACACGTCGAAGTTGAGTGCTTCACTACAACACACTCTTCACATGACATAGGTGTGTGTGACCTTTGCGCACGTCCGTTAAGAGCAACATGCTTCCCTGTCACCTTGAAGTTGAAAAGTTCACAGGTGCTGAATATGTAATGTATTGGCTCATCGAGAAATGATTTTTCACACGTCGAAGTTAAGTGCTTTACTACAACACACTCTACACATGACATAGGTGTGTGTGACCTTTGCGCACGTCCGTTAAAGCGCAACCGGCGTCCCTGTCACCTAGTAGTTGAAAAGTTCACAGGTGCTGGATATGTAATGTATTGGCTCATCGAGAAAAGATTTTCCACACGTCGAAGTTGAGTGCTTCACTACAACACACTCTACACATGCCATAGGTGTTTGTGACCTTTGCGCACGTCCGTAAAAGCGCAACCGGCTTCCCTGTCACCTTGAAGTTGAAAAGTTCACAGGTGCTGGATATGTAATGTATTGGCTCATCGAGAAATGATTTTCCACACGTCGAAGTTGAGTGCTTCACTACACCACACTCTTCACATGACATAGGTGTGTGTGACCTTTGCGCACGTCCGTTAAGAGCAACATGCTTCCCTGTCACCTAGTAGTTGAAAAGTTCACAGGCGCTGTATATGGCATGCATTTACTCAGCGTGAAGAGAATTTGACACATTGGATCAGAGCGCTACTCTAGAACACACTTATCACAAGAATTATGTGTGTATGACCTTTGCGCACGTCCGTTAAGAGCAACATGCTTCCCTGTCACCTTGAAGTTGAAAAGTTCACAGGTGCTGAATATGTAATGTATTGGCTCATCGAGAAATGATTTTCCACACGTCGAAGTTGAGTGCTTCACTACAACATACTCTTCACATGACATAGGTGTGTGTGACCTTTGCGCACGTCCGTTAAGAGCAACATGCTTCCCTGTCACCTTGAAGTTGAAAAGTTCACAGGTGCTGAATATGTAATGTATTGGCTCATCGAGACAAGATTTTCCACACGTCAAAGTTGAGTGCTTTACTACAACACACTCTTCACATGACATAGGTGTGTGTGACCTTTGCGCACGTCCGTTAAGAGCAACATGCTTCCCTGTCACCTTGAAGTTGAAAAGTTCACAGGTGCTGAATATGTAATGTATTGGCTCATCGAGAAATGATTTTTCACACGTCGAAGTTAAGTGCTTTACTACAACACACTCTACACATGACATAGGTGTGTGTGACCTTTGCGCACGTCCGTTAAAGCGCAACCGGCGTCCCTGTCACCTAGTAGTTGAAAAGTTCACAGGTGCTGGATATGTAATGTATTGGCTCATCGAGAAAAGATTTTCCACACGTCGAAGTTGAGTGCTTTACTACAACACACTCTTCACATGACATAGGTGTGTGTGACCTTTGCGCACGTCCGTTAAGAGCAACATGCTTCCCTGTCACCTTGAAGTTGAAAAGTTCACAGGTGCTGAATATGTAATGTATTGGCTCATCGAGAAAAGATTTTCCACACGTCGAAGTTGAGTGCTTCACTACAACACACTCTTCACATGACATAGGTGTGTGTGACCTTTGCGCACGTCCGTTAAGAGCAACATGCTTCCCTGTCACCTTGAAGTTGAAAAGTTCACAGGTGCTGGATATGTAATGTATTGTCTCATCGAGAAAAGATTTTCCACACGTCGAAGTTGAGTGCTTTACTGCAACAGACTCTACACATGACATAGGTGTGTGTGACCTTTGCGCACGTCCGTTAAAGCGCAACCGGCTTCCCCGTCACCTAGTAGTTGAAAAGTTCACAGGCGCTGTATATGGCATGCATTTACTCAGCGAGAAGAGAATTCGACACATTGGATCAGAGCGCTACTCTAGAACACACTTATCACAAGACATAGGTGTGTGTGACCTTTGCGCACGTCCGTTAAGAGCAACATGCTTCCCTGTCACCTTGAAGTTGAAAAGTTCACAGGTGCTGGATATGTAATGTATTGGCTCATCGAGAAAAGATTTTCCACACGTCGAAGTTGAGTGCTTTACTGCAACAGACTCTACACATGACATAGGTGTGTGTGACCTTTGCGCACGTCCGTTAAAGCGCAACCGGCTTCCCCGTCACCTAGTAGTTGAAAAGTTCACAGGCGCTGTATATGGCATGCATTTACTCAGCGAGAAGAGAATTCGACACATTGGATCAGAGCGCTACTCTAGAACACACTTATCACAAGACATAGGTGTGTGTGACCTTTGCGCACGTCCGTTAAGAGCAACATGCTTCCCTATCACCTTGAAGTTGAAAAGTTCACAGGCGCTGAATATGTAATGTATTGGCTCATCGAGAAAAGATTTTCCACACGTCGAAGTTGAGTGCTTTACTACAACACACTCTACACAAGCCATAGGCGTGTGTGACCTTTGCGCACGTCCGTTAGAGCGCAACCGGCTTCATAGTCACCTTGAAGTTGAAAAGTTCACAGGCGCTGAATATGTAATGTATTGGCTCATCGAGGAAAATTTTTCCACACGTCGAAGTTGAGTGCTTCACTACAACACACTCTACACATGCCATAGGTGTTTGTGACCTTTGCGCACGTCCGTAAAAGCGCAACCGGCTTCCCTGTCACCTTGAAGTTGAAAAGTTCACAGGTGCTGGATATGTAATGTATTGGCTCATCGAGAAATGATTTTCCACACGTCGAAGTTGAGTGCTTCACTACACCACACTCTTCACATGACATAGGTGTGTGTGACCTTTGCGCACGTCCGTTAAGAGCAACATGCTTCCCTGTCACCTAGTAGTTGAAAAGTTCACAGGCGCTGTATATGGCATGCATTTACTCAGCGTGAAGAGAATTCGACACATTGGATCAGAGCGCTACTCTAGAACACACTTATCACAAGAATTATGTGTGTATGACCTTTGCGCACGTCCGTTAAGAGCAACATGCTTCCCTGTCACCTTGAAGTTGAAAAGTTCACAGGTGCTGAATATGTAATGTATTGGCTCATCGAGACAAGATTTTCCACACGTCAAAGTTGAGTGCTTTACTACAACACACTCTTCACATGACATAGGTGTGTGTGACCTTTGCGCACGTCCGTTAAGAGCAACATGCTTCCCTGTCACCTTGAAGTTGAAAAGTACACAGGTGCTGAATATGTAATGTATTGGCTCATCGAGAAATGATTTTTCACACGTCGAAGTTAAGTGCTTTACTACAACACACTCTACACATGACATAGGTGTGTGTGACCTTTGCGCACGTCCGTTAAAGCGCAACCGGCGTCCCTGTCACCTAGTAGTTGAAAAGTTCACAGGTGCTGGATATGTAATGTATTGGCTCATCGAGAAAAGATTTTCCACACGTCGAAGTTGAGTGCTTTACTACAACACACTCTTCACATGACATAGGTGTGTGTGACCTTTGCGCACGTCCGTTAAGAGCAACATGCTTCCCTGTCACCTTGAAGTTGAAAAGTTCACAGGTGCTGAATATGTAATGTATTGGCTCATCGAGAAATGATTTTCCACACGTCGAAGTTGAGTGCTTCACTACACCACACTCTTCACATGACATAGGTGTGTGTGACCTTTGCGCACGTCCGTTAAGAGCAACATGCTTCCCTGTCACCTAGTAGTTGAAAAGTTCACAGGCGCTGTATATGGCATGCATTTACTCAGCGAGAAGAGAATTCGACACATTGGATCAGAGCGCTACTCTAGAACACACTTATCACAAGACATAGGTGTGTGTGACCTTTGCGCACGTCCGTTCAGAGCAACATGCTTCCCTGTCACCTTGAAGTTGAAAAGTTCACAGGTGCTGGATATGTAATGTATTGGCTCATCGAGAAAAGATTTTCCACACGTCGAAGTTGAGTGCTTTACTGCAACAGACTCTACACATGACATAGGTGTGTGTGACCTTTGCGCACGTCCGTTAAAGCGCAACCGGCTTCCCCGTCACCTAGTAGTTGAAAAGTTCACAGGCGCTGTATATGGCATGCATTTACTCAGCGAGAAGAGAATTCGACACATTGGATCAGAGCGCTACTCTAGAACACACTTATCACAAGACATAGGTGTGTGTGACCTTTGCGCACGTCCGTTAAGAGCAACATGCTTCCCTATCACCTTGAAGTTGAAAAGTTCACAGGCGCTGAATATGTAATGTATTGGCTCATCGAGAAAAGATTTTCCACACGTCGAAGTTGAGTGCTTTACTACAACACACTCTACACAAGCCATAGGCGTGTGTGACCTTTGCGCACGTCCGTTAGAGCGCAACCGGCTTCATAGTCACCTTGAAGTTGAAAAGTTCACAGGCGCTGAATATGTAATGTATTGGCTCATCGAGGAAAATTTTTCCACACGTCGAAGTTGAGTGCTTCACTACAACACACTCTACACATGCCATAGGTGTTTGTGACCTTTGCGCACGTCCGTAAAAGCGCAACCGGCTTCCCTGTCACCTTGAAGTTGAAAAGTTCACAGGTGCTGGATATGTAATGTATTGGCTCATCGAGAAATGATTTTCCACACGTCGAAGTTGAGTGCTTCACTACACCACACTCTTCACATGACATAGGTGTGTGTGACCTTTGCGCACGTCCGTTAAGAGCAACATGCTTCCCTGTCACCTAGTAGTTGAAAAGTTCACAGGCGCTGTATATGGCATGCATTTACTCAGCGTGAAGAGAATTCGACACATTGGATCAGAGCGCTACTCTAGAACACACTTATCACAAGAATTATGTGTGTATGACCTTTGCGCACGTCCGTTAAGAGCAACATGCTTCCCTGTCACCTTGAAGTTGAAAAGTTCACAGGTGCTGAATATGTAATGTATTGGCTCATCGAGACAAGATTTTCCACACGTCAAAGTTGAGTGCTTTACTACAACACACTCTTCACATGACATAGGTGTGTGTGACCTTTGCGCACGTCCGTTAAGAGCAACATGCTTCCCTGTCACCTTGAAGTTGAAAAGTACACAGGTGCTGAATATGTAATGTATTGGCTCATCGAGAAATGATTTTTCACACGTCGAAGTTAAGTGCTTTACTACAACACACTCTACACATGACATAGGTGTGTGTGACCTTTGCGCACGTCCGTTAAAGCGCAACCGGCGTCCCTGTCACCTAGTAGTTGAAAAGTTCACAGGTGCTGGATATGTAATGTATTGGCTCATCGAGAAAAGATTTTCCACACGTCGAAGTTGAGTGCTTTACTACAACACACTCTTCACATGACATAGGTGTGTGTGACCTTTGCGCACGTCCGTTAAGAGCAACATGCTTCCCTGTCACCTTGAAGTTGAAAAGTTCACAGGTGCTGAATATGTAATGTATTGGCTCATCGAGAAAAGATTTTCCACACGTCGAAGTTGAGTGCTTCACTACAACACACTCTTCACATGATATAGGTGTGTGTGACCTTTGCGCACGTCCGTTAAAGCGCAACCGGGTTCCCTGTCACCTTGAAGTTGAAAAGTTCACAAGTGCTGGATATGTAATGTATTGGCTCATCGAGAAATGATTTTCCACACGTCGAAGTTGAGTGCTTCACTACACCACACTCTTCACATGACATAGGTGTGTGTGACCTTTGCGCACGTCCGTTAAGAGCAACATGCTTCCCTGTCACCTAGTAGTTGAAAAGTTCACAGGCGCTGTATATGGCATGCATTTACTCAGCGAGAAGAGAATTCGACACATTGGATCAGAGCGCTACTCTAGAACACACTGATCACAAGAAATATGTGTGTATGACCTTTGCGCACGTCCGTTAAGAGCAACATGCTTCCCTGTCACCTTGAAGTTGAAAAGTTCACAGGTGCTGAATATGTAATGTATTGGCTCATCGAGAAAAGATTTTCCACACGTCGAAGTTGAGTGCTTCACTACAACACACTCTACACATGCCATAGGTGTTTGTGACCTTTGCGCACGTCCGTAAAAGCGCAACCGGCTTCCCTGTCACCTTGAAGTTGAAAAGTTCACAGGTGCTTGATATGTAATGTATTGGCTCATCGAGAAATGATTTTCCACACGTCGAAGTTGAGTGCTTCACTACACCACACTCTTCACATGACATAGGTGTGTGTGACCTTTGCGCACGTCCGTTAAGAGCAACATGCTTCCCTGTCACCTAGTAGTTGAAAAGTTCACAGGCGCTGTATATGGCATGCATTTACTCAGCGTGAAGAGAATTCGACACATTGGATCAGAGCGCTACTCTAGAACACACTTATCACAAGAATTATGTGTGTATGACCTTTGCGCACGTCCGTTAAGAGCAACATGCTTCCCTGTCACCTTGAAGTTGAAAAGTTCACAGGTGCTGAATATGTAATGTATTGGCTCATCGAGAAATGATTTTCCACACGTCGAAGTTGAGTGCTTCACTACAACACACTCTTCACATGACATAGGTGTGTGTGACCTTTGCGCACGTCCGTTAAGAGCAACATGCTTCCCTGTCACCTTGAAGTTGAAAAGTTCACAGGTGCTGAATATGTAATGTATTGGCTCATCGAGACAAGATTTTCCACACGTCAAAGTTGAGTGCTTTACTACAACACACTCTTCACATGACATAGGTGTGTGTGACCTTTGCGCACGTCCGTTAAGAGCAACATGCTTCCCGGTCACCTTGAAGTTGAAAAGTTCACAGGTGCTGAATATGTAATGTATTGGCTCATCGAGAAATGATTTTTCACACGTCGAAGTTAAGTGCTTTACTACAACACACTTTACACATGACATAGGTGTGTGTGACCTTTGCGCACGTCCGTTAAAGCGCAACCGGCGTCCCTGTCACCTAGTAGTTGAAAAGTTCACAGGTGCTGGATATGTAATGTATTGGCTCGTCGAGAAAAGATTTTCCACACGTCGAAGTTGAGTGCTTTACTACAACACACTCTTCACATGACATAGGTGTGTGTGACCTTTGCGCACGTCCGTTAAGAGCAACATGCTTCCCTGTCACCTTGAAGTTGAAAAGTTCACAGGTGCTGAATATGTAATGTATTGGCTCATCGAGAAAAGATTTCCCACACGTCGAAGTTGAGTGCTTCACTACAACACACTCTTCGCATGATATAGGTGTGTGTGACCTTTGCGCACGTCCGTTAAAGCGCAACCGGGTTCCCTGTCACCTTGAAGTTGAAAAGTTCACAGGTGCTGGATATGTAATGTATTGGCTCATCGAGAAATGATTTTCCACACGTCGAAGTTGAGTGCTTCACTACACCACACTCTTCACATGACATAGGTGTGTGTGACCTTTGCGCACGTCCGTTAAGAGCAACATGCTTCCCTGTCACCTAGTAGTTGAAAAGTTCACAGGCGCTGTATATGTAATGTATTGGCTCATCGAGAAATGATTTTCCACACGTCGAAGTTGAGTGCTTCACTACAACACACTCTTCACATGACATAGGTGTGTGTGACCTTTGCGCACGTCCGTTAAGAGCAACATGCTTCCCTGTCACCTTGAAGTTGAAAAGTTCACAGGTGCTGAATATGTAATGTATTGGCTCATCGAGAAATGATTTTTCACACGTCGAAGTTAAGTGCTTTACTACAACACACTCTACACATGACATAGGTGTGTGTGACCTTTGCGCACGTCCGTTAAAGCGCAACCGGCGTCCCTGTCACCTAGAAGTTGAAAAGTTCACAAGTGCTGGATATGTAATGTATTGGCTCATCGAGAAATGATTTTTCACACGTCGAAGTTAAGTGCTTTACTACAACACACTCTACACATGACATAGGTGTGTGTGACCTTTGCGCACGTCCGTTAAAGCGCAACCGGCGTCCCTGTCACCTAGTAGTTGAAAAGTTCACAGGTGCTGGATATGTAATGTATTGGCTCATCGAGAAAAGATTTTCCACACGTCGAAGTTGAGTGCTTTACTACAACACACTCTTCACATGACATAGGTGTGTGTGACCTTTGCGCACGTCCGTTAAGAGCAACATGCTTCCCTGTCACCTTGAAGTTGAAAAGTTCACAGGTGCTGAATATGTAATGTATTGGCTCATCGAGAAAAGATTTTCCACACGTCGAAGTTGAGTGCTTCACTACAACACACTCTTCACATGATATAGGTGTGTGTGACCTTTGCGCACGTCCGTTAAAGCGCAACCGGGTTCCCTGTCACCTTGAAGTTGAAAAGTTCACAAGTGCTGGATATGTAATGTATTGGCTCATCGAGAAATGATTTTCCACACGTCGAAGTTGAGTGCTTCACTACACCACACTCTTCACATGACATAGGTGTGTGTGACCTTTGCGCACGTCCGTTAAGAGCAACATGCTTCCCTGTCACCTAGTAGTTGAAAAGTTCACAGGCGCTGTATATGGCATGCATTTACTCAGCGAGAAGAGAATTCGACACATTGGATCAGAGCGCTACTCTAGAACACACTGATCACAAGAAATATGTGTGTATGACCTTTGCGCACGTCCGTTAAGAGCAACATGCTTCCCTGTCACCTTGAAGTTGAAAAGTTCACAGGTGCTGAATATGTAATGTATTGGCTCATCGAGAAAAGATTTTCCACACGTCGAAGTTGAGTGCTTCACTACAACACACTCTACACATGCCATAGGTGTTTGTGACCTTTGCGCACGTCCGTAAAAGCGCAACCGGCTTCCCTGTCACCTTGAAGTTGAAAAGTTCACAGGTGCTGGATATGTAATGTATTGGCTCATCGAGAAATGATTTTCCACACGTCGAAGTTGAGTGCTTCACTACACCACACTCTTCACATGACATAGGTGTGTGTGACCTTTGCGCACGTCCGTTAAGAGCAACATGCTTCCCTGTCACCTAGTAGTTGAAAAGTTCACAGGCGCTGTATATGGCATGCATTTACTCAGCGAGAAGAGAATTCGACACATTGGATCAGAGCGCTACTCTAGAACACACTGATCACAAGAAATATGTGTGTATGACCTTTGCGCACGTCCGTTAAGAGCAACATGCTTCCCTGTCACCTTGAAGTTGAAAAGTTCACAGGTGCTGAATATGTAATGTATTGGCTCATCGAGAAAAGATTTTCCACACGTCGAAGTTGAGTGCTTCACTACAACACACTCTTCACATGACATAGGTGTGTGTGACCTTTGCGCACGTCCGTTAAGAGCAACATGCTTCCCTGTCACCTTGAAGTTGAAAAGTTCACAGGTGCTGAATATGTAATGTATTGGCTCATCGAGAAAAGATTTTCCACACGTCGAAGTTGAGTGCTTCACTACAACACACTCTTCACATGATATAGGTGTGTGTGACCTTTGCGCACGTCCGTTAAAGCGCAACCGGGTTCCCTGTCACCTTGAAGTTGAAAAGTTCACAAGTGCTGGATATGTAATGTATTGGCTCATCGAGAAATGATTTTCCACACGTCGAAGTTGAGTGCTTCACTACACCACACTCTTCACATGACATAGGTGTGTGTGACCTTTGCGCACGTCCGTTAAGAGCAACATGCTTCCCTGTCACCTAGTAGTTGAAAAGTTCACAGGCGCTGTATATGGCATGCATTTACTCAGCGAGAAGAGAATTCGACACATTGGATCAGAGCGCTACTCTAGAACACACTGATCACAAGAAATATGTGTGTATGACCTTTGCGCACGTCCGTTAAGAGCAACATGCTTCCCTGTCACCTTGAAGTTGAAAAGTTCACAGGTGCTGAATATGTAATGTATTGGCTCATCGAGAAATGATTTTCCACACGTCGAAGTTGAGTGCTTTACTGCAACAGACTCTACACATGACATAGGTGTGTGTGACCTTTGCGCACGTCCGTTAAGAGCAACATGCTTCCCTGTCACCTTGAAGTTGAAAAGTTCACAGGTGCTGAATATGTAATGTATTGGCTCATCGAGAAAAGATTTTCCACACGTCGAAGTTGAGTGCTTCACTACAACACACTCTTCACATGATATAGGTGTGTGTGACCTTTGCGCACGTCCGTTAAAGCGCAACCGGGTTCCCTGTCACCTTGAAGTTGAAAAGTTCACAGGTGCTGAATATGTAATGTATTGGCTCATCGAGAAAAGATTTTCCACACGTCGAAGTTGAGTGCTTCACTACAACACACTCTTCACATGACATAGGTGTGTGTGACCTTTGCGCACGTCCGTTAAGAGCAACATGCTTCCCTGTCACCTTGAAGTTGAAAAGTTCACAGGTGCTGAATATGTAATGTATTGGCTCATCGAGAAAAGATTTTCCACACGTCGAAGTTGAGTGCTTCACTACAACACACTCTTTACATGACATAGGTGTGTGTGACCTTTGCGCACGTCCGTTAAGAGCAACATGCTTCCCTGTCACCTTGAAGTTGAAAAGTTCACAGGTGCTGAATATGTAATGTATTGGCTCATCGAGAAATGATTTTCCACACGTCGAAGTTGAGTGCTTCACTACACCACACTCTTCACATCTGTCCCTCTGAATTACAGTAGCCGTGTGAAGGCCGACTTTGAGAGAGAGTGATTGATTACTGTGTGAGATACATGGCCACCTGGCGGCAAAAAGCGGCAGCCAATACGGTTGATTTGTGACTGTGAAAGGCTGGAGCCTTGAAGTTGAGGCATGTTTTGTGTGTTTGTGCCAAAGGTGAGGTCCAAAATGGCCTATTGAGCCTCAGCAAGAAACTGCTGGGCACTCATGCCCGCCACGATTGCGCCCACTGCACTTGTCTGATAATTTCAGGCGGTTGTGGCGCTGCAGCAATGTCGGTTCTGGGATGTGCAGCCTCTGCCAACACCACCAGCATATGTGTTTCATGTCCTGTCAATCGGCACATTTATCACCTCGCATCCCCAATTCCCGTGATCCCATCAATTCATCTCTCATCTCCGTGCGCATGCTGTCTGATCGCTCATTCGTTACGCGAAAAGTTACAGACGCATCTCCAGATCTCAACTAAGGCAGCAGTCATTTCCGTGAAATCCATCGCAGCTGATCTCGCGCCGAGCTGAATATTTCTGCGCTCTGTGCGATTGAGCGGAGTTTCGGCGTGCGGCATGATGCATGGATGCTGACGCATGGACAGCTAATGTGATTCGAACCGACTGAAGGAGCCAAGTTGGCCTGCACGCTTAGGATTCAAATGGGCATGCGGACGAGTCACAACTACTCGTACATACTTTGTGATGAACCAGTGGCCGTCTGATCGTGCCTGGATGCATCTAAAGCACTACTCTTGCGCTGTGTGATGCCGGTCGGTGTCACACGTCCAGAATGGAAGGTGAGATGCAGCACTCCGCGGTTCCGTGCATATGAGAATTGATAATTTCGAACCAAACCCAGATCCGCTCGGCTACATGTTGCTGACCCGTGACGCTGCCCGCAGGGACTTGCGGGAGCTACTTCCGCTTGTCCGTCGAGCAGAGGCTGTTGCTGTCTTTCGAGTACGTGCGTTCTCTCAGTAATGCAAACTTGGTTCAGCTCTGTATCGATGGTTCTGTAACGCGAGAGGAGGGGGAGAAGGTGACCTACGGCCCAGTTGAGGCCAACTTCGAAGCACTCAACAGACTGCTGCGCACTTCAGAGAGTGCGTACACAGCATCAGCGAGAGCCCGGAAGGCGAGAAACTTCCTGCATCATAATGCACCCAAGAAACGCATGCAACCAGATGGTGCCGCAGTCCCATGTGCATCAGATCAAATTGCCAACAGCTCGGCAGCCAAGCCAGAATATGTCAGAGACCGCGCGTCCCTGATCAAGCACGCATCAACGTACGCTCTGTATGTGTGCACTGTGTCCGTGGGTGGCGTGCGTCTTGGTGTCCTCACAATGCCAATGCCATGCTTGCAGGCAAGCGAAGCACCTTGTGACCACAGGGTCAGTACTGCCTCTGCCCCCACATCAGCCTGGAGAGAAAGCAAGCCAGCACTTCCCGCTCCTCCAAAACGTCCGATTATTCCTTCTGGAGGGCAGAAGCGAAGGAGGTATTGAGTGTTTGCCATTCAGGAGCTTGGAGCAGGCAGCCAAGTACAGCCCAATCATCGAGGAAGCAATGGTGGCCTTGAATGTCAAGACACATGCATCCTTGTGGTCTAATCTGCGAACGGCTTTTCCTGGCCTGAAGAAAACAGCTCTGAACGTGAAGGGCACAAGAGAAGCAGGGCAAGCAAGGAAAGCAGCAAGGCGTATTCTGGGGAGAGAGCCTATGTACTTCAATCCCAAGATCCACCAGGGCCACCCCCTCACCAGGAGGGTGATGGACCCAGCGTACGAGTACACCTTCACATGGCAACAAGTACAACGGAATGTGTTCTTGGATGGTGGGAAAGTTGATCCTCAAGCATGGGTGAAGTCTCAGAAGGGCATTACTCAGCTCGGCGCAGCGCGTACCCCCATCTGCTACAACCTACTGATGAAAACGGTGAGTGACACCACTGCCTGCTGCTGCTGCTCACCGTTGACACATTGTTTTCATGATGCAGCCATGGTGCAGGTTGGCATGGCCCCAAAAGTCATGTTCTACATCTTTGCCTCAGCGGTGACAGGGACCCTTCTGGTCACTGCTGCCAACGGCAGCAAGGCAGCGGACAGCGTGCAAGCTGGGCTGCAACGTTGGACAGACAAGATTGATGATGAGACCAAGCTGGCCATCATGAAGATGCATTACGGCTCGAGCGAGAAAGCTGTCCAGAAATTCAGGAAGGCCTCTCCACAGGAGGCTGCCAAGATCTTCCCTGTGGACCAGAGTGAGCTTGTCCCGCAGAAGTTCACAGATGAGGGTTTCCTGGTATGAATTACACTAGGCCTTTAATCATATGCTCTATCTCGTACAGTTGATCTGGTATTGACTGGCTCAGATCAATTCGAAACAATCTTACACCACATCGACTGAGCTTGTTCTCTTTCAAAGTGTCATGCTTTCGGTTGCGAGCATTTTTGTGGCTACGTCCGTCCACTTCCACAGCTACAAGCATGCTGTTGCACAAGACAAACAATACATCGAGGTGAAAAGCAGGGCCACCTCTCTTACTTACACCATGGGCCTTCATGCCGAAGGAGGGCAGAACGGCTGCATCAACATCAACATGGCACACTATTTGTATAACTTGTCTAACGACACAGTCATGCTGCGTGGTCTGATGCCCTGGCCTATGCAATGAACACAGTGGGGGGACCCCGCGGCGCCATTGAGCATGCAAACATGAGCAACTAGTATACTGTGTGATCACTACCGTCTTAGTTATCAGCTTGTGCACTGCGTCCCTGACTTGACTGGCCTTGTGGCAACTGCACGTGATAGACACAATGAAGTCACACACCATGAAGTGTATGCAATGCTTGGGTGCAACACTGCAGAGAGGCAGCTGCAGTCAACAGCACACATCCATGAACAGTCTGAGTATGCAATGCTTGGGTGCAACACTGCAGAGGCAGCTGCAGTCAACAGCACACATCCATGAACAGTCTGAGTATGCAATGCTTGTGTGCAACACTGCAGAGAGGCAGCTGCAGTCAACAGCACACATCCATGAACAGTCTGAGTATGCAATGCTTATGTGCAACACTGCAGAGAGGCAGCTGCAGTCAACAGCACACATCCATGAACAGTCTGAGTATGCAATGCTTGGGTGCAACACTGCAGAGAGGCAGCTGCAGTCAACAGCACACATCCATGAACAGTCTGAGTATGCAATGCTTGGGTGCAACACTGCAGAGGCAGCTGCAGTCAACAGCACACATCCATGAACAGTCTGAGTATGCAATGCTTGTGTGCAACACTGCAGAGAGGCAGCTGCAGTCAACAGCACACATCCATGAACAGTCTGAGTATGCAATGCTTATGTGCAACACTGCAGAGAGGCAGCTGCAGTCAACAGCACACATCCATGAACAGTCTGAGTATGCAATGCTTGGGTGCAACACTGCAGAGAGGCAGCTGCAGTCAACAGCACACATCCATGAACAGTCTGAGTATGCAATGCTTGGGTGCAACACTGCAGAGAGGCAGCTGCAGTCAACAGCACACATCCATGAACAGTCTGAGTATGCAATGCTTGTGTGCAACACTGCAGGGAGGCAGCTGCAGTCAACAGCACACATCCATGAACAGTCTGAGTATGCAATGCTTGTGTGCAACACTGCAGAGAGGCAGCTGGACTCAATACAGCACACAGAAGGTGCATGGACCTTACCTGTGTTCAGTGATGCACTCCATATTACACTCTTGACTCCCTCTTTCTCCACATACATCTTGGGATGCCTGCATTGAAGACTCAGACTTAGTGGTGTTTGCAGAACAGTGCAAAGTCGAAAGCAGGCAACATGATCGCACGGGCGATCAACGGAACAGAGTACAAGATGATGATGCTGTTCTACGTGCTGCCGTGGTGCATCAAGCGATGGCTCGGTATGCAGTTGGGCGACCCAGGCTCAAGAGAGGTGTGGGACCAAAAATGCAAGGAGTACTACGACTGCATGTCAGACGAAGTGAGCATCACATGGCACAGTATTCATGTGCCCTTTGGCCTGAGCCAGGACAATGCCCCGATTCATCACGGAGCTGCCATCGCGATGCTCACTCCGCGAGTGACACCGATCGAGGAGTACAGCACCATCCTGACTGCCGCCGAGCAGCAGCTGGGAATCACGATCCCCAGCGTGGCTGAATCTTTCGACAAGTACAAAGACAAGCTGCTGGCAGCAAAGCGCAGATTGCCTGCCGGCGACGCACACGGCAGGCAGAACGCAGACGCGGAACTGCAAGCCTTGCGCCGCGCAAGAAAGCGAGCGGTCAAGTCACCCAAGTTTCAATTCCTTACGGACGTCAAGTTCGAAAGGTACAAGCAGGCACAGACGAAGCATGCACAAGCGATTCACGACGACATGCTGGCAGACTACTTCCGAGCTGCAAATGCTGATGATGGCGCACCATGGGAGGCTGTTTTCCGAAGGGAGATGGCCTTCAACGACCCCCGGCGATGGTTGTGCTTGGTCGGCGAGCAGTTCCTGCCGCTCGGAAATACGACTCCGGACCTGCACCAGCCAGCCGAGATGCAGGTCGGCACATATAAAGGTGTAGCGAGAGCCTGGACTCTAGATCAGCCCCCAGACTCCCAGGCTTTGCTGCTCTCGAAGAGCTACGACGAAGTCATGCACTTGGAATGCGAAAAGAGGAACGAAGCAGGCGACGACGGCGCACCTCCCAAGAATCAGAGTTCTATCACAAAGTCTACCAGGCGCCTTTACATCACCGCGCAGATTGTGGCTGCGGACGCGGGCGAGAAGTTCAAGCCGTTGCTGCCACCCGGATACTACGAAGACAGGGGAGGGCATCCAACAGAATGGAGGCATGGAAATTTCGAAGTTGTGGGTTCGGGTGGGAAGTTTCCGGAGGCAAAATGGTCATGATAGACTCTTGCTTTTACCATCCGCTAGTGTTACGTCACGCTCGTTCCCCCTACGCCACCAATGGCTCAGCAGGTCACATAAATGCCTTCTGTCCCTCTGAATTACAGTAGCCGTGTGAAGGCCGACTTTGAGAGAGAGTGATTGATTACTGTGTGAGATACATGGCCACCTGGCGGCAAAAAGCGGCAGCCAATACGGTTGATTTGTGACTGTGAAAGGCTGGAGCCTTGAAGTTGAGGCATGTTTTGTGTGTTTGTGCCAAAGGTGAGGTCCAAAATGGCCTATTGAGCCTCAGCAAGAAACTGCTGGGCACTCATGCCCGCCACGATTGCGCCCACTGCACTTGTCTGATAATTTCAGGCGGTTGTGGCGCTGCAGCAATGTCGGTTCTGGGATGTGCAGCCTCTGCCAACACCACCAGCATATGTGTTTCATGTCCTGTCAATCGGCACATTTATCACCTCGCATCCCCAATTCCCGTGATCCCATCAATTCATCTCTCATCTCCGTGCGCATGCTGTCTGATCGCTCATTCGTTACGCGAAAAGTTACAGACGCATCTCCAGATCTCAACTAAGGCAGCAGTCATTTCCGTGAAATCCATCGCAGCTGATCTCGCGCCGAGCTGAATATTTCTGCGCTCTGTGCGATTGAGCGGAGTTTCGGCGTGCGGCATGATGCATGGATGCTGACGCATGGACAGCTAATGTGATTCGAACCGACTGACATGACATAGGTGTGTGTGACCTTTGCGCACGTCCGTTAAGAGCAACATGCTTCCCTGTCACCTTGAAGTTGAAAAGTTCACAGGTGCTGAATATGTAATGTATTGGCTCATCGAGAAATGATTTTCCACACGTCGAAGTTGAGTGCTTCACTACACCACACTCTTCACAAGAAATATGTGTGTATGACCTTTGCGCACGTCCGTTAAGAGCAACATGCTTCCCTGTCACCTTGAAGTTGAAAAGTTCACAGGTGCTGAATATGTAATGTATTGGCTCATCGAGAAAAGATTTTCCACACGTCGAAGTTGAGTGCTTCACTACAACACACTCTTCACATGACATAGGTGTGTGTGACCTTTGCGCACGTCCGTTAAGAGCAACATGCTTCCCTGTCACCTTGAAGTTGAAAAGTTCACAGGCGCTGTATATGGCATGCATTTGCTCAGCGTGAAGAGAATTCGACACATTGGATCAGAGCGCTACTCTAGAACACACTCTTCACATGACATAGGTGTGTGTGACCTTTGCGCACGTCCGTTAAGAGCAACATGCTTCCCTGTCACCTTGAAGTTGAAAAGTTCACAGGTGCTGGATATGTAATGTATTGGCTCATCGAGAAATGATTTTCCACACGTCGAAGTTGAGTGCTTCACTACACCACACTCTTCACATGACATAGGTGTGTGTGACCTTTGCGCACGTCCGTTAAGAGCAACATGCTTCCCTGTCACCTAGTAGTTGAAAAGTTCACAGGCGCTGTATATGGCATGCATTTACTCAGCGTGAAGAGAATTCGACACATTGGATCAGAGCGCTACTCTAGAACACACTTATCACAAGAATTATGTGTGTATGACCTTTGCGCACGTCCGTTAAGAGCAACATGCTTCCCTGTCACCTTGAAGTTGAAAAGTTCTCAGGTGCTGAATATGTAATGTATTGGCTCATCGAGAAATGATTTTCCACACGTCGAAGTTGAGTGCTTCACTACAACACACTCTTCACATGACATATGTGTGTGTGACCTTTGCGCACGTCCGTTAAGAGCAACATGCTTCCCTGTCACCTTGAAGTTGAAAAGTTCACAGGTGCTGAATATGTAATGTATTGGCTCATCGAGACAAGATCTTCCACACGTCAAAGTTGAGTGCTTTACTACAACACACTCTTCACATGACATAGGTGTGTGTGACCTTTGCGCACGTCCGTTAAGAGCAACATGCTTCCCTGTCACCTTGAAGTTGAAAAGTTCACAGGTGCTGAATATGTAATGTATTGGCTCATCGAGAAATGATTTTTCACACGTCGAAGTTGAGTGCTTTACTACAACACACTTAACACAAGATATAGGTGTGTGTGACCTTTGCGCACGTCCGTTAAGAGCAACATGCTTCCCTGTCACCTTGAAGTTGAAAAGTTCACAGGTGCTGAATATGTAATGTATTGGCTCATCAAGAAATGATTTTCCACACGTCGAAGTTGAGTGCTTCACTACACCACACTCTTCACATGACATAGGTGTGTGTGACCTTTGCGCACGTCCGTTAAGAGCAACATGCTTCCCTGTCACCTTGAAGTTGAAAAGTTCACAGGTGCTGAATATGTAATGTATTGGCTCATCGAGAAATGATTTTTCACACGTCGAAGTTAAGTGCTTTACTACAACACACTCTACACATGACATAGGTGTGTGTGACCTTTGCGCACGTCCGTTAAAGCGCAACCGGGTTCCCTGTCACCTTGAAGTTGAAAAGTTCACAGGTGCTGAATATGTAATGTATTGGCTCATCGAGAAAAGATTTTCCACACGTCGAAGTTGAGTGCTTCACTACAACACACTCTTCACATGACATAGGTGTGTGTGACCTTTGCGCACGTCCGTTAAGAGCAACATGCTTCCCTGTCACCTTGAAGTTGAAAAGTTCACAGGTGCTGAATATGTAATGTATTGGCTCATCGAGAAAAGATTTTCCACACGTCGAAGTTGAGTGCTTCACTACAACACACTCTTTACATGACATAGGTGTGTGTGACCTTTGCGCACGTCCGTTAAGAGCAACATGCTTCCCTGTCACCTTGAAGTTGAAAAGTTCACAGGTGCTGAATATGTAATGTATTGGCTCATCGAGAAATGATTTTCCACACGTCGAAGTTGAGTGCTTCACTACACCACACTCTTCACATGACATAGGTGTGTGTGACCTTTGCGCACGTCCGTTAAGAGCAACATGCTTCCCTGTCACCTTGAAGTTGAAAAGTTCACAGGTGCTGAATATGTAATGTATTGGCTCATCGAGAAATGATTTTCCACACGTCGAAGTTGAGTGCTTCACTACACCACACTCTTCACAAGAAATATGTGTGTATGACCTTTGCGCACGTCCGTTAAGAGCAACATGCTTCCCTGTCACCTTGAAGTTGAAAAGTTCACAGGCGCTGTATATGGCATGCATTTACTCAGCGTGAAGAGAATTCGACACATTGGATCAGAGCGCTACTCTAGAACACACTTATCACAAGACATATGTGTGTGTGACCTTTGCGCACGTCCGTTAAGAGCAACATGTTTCCCTGTCACCTTGAAGTTGAAAAGTTCACAGGTGCTGGATATGTAATGTATTGGCTCATCGAGAAATGATTTTCCACACGTCGAAGTTGAGTGCTTTACTGCAACAGACTCTACACATGACATAGGTGTGTGTGACCTTTGCGCACGTCCGTTAAGAGCAACATGCTTCCCTGTCACCTTGAAGTTGAAAAGTTCACAGGTGCTGAATATGTAATGTATTGGCTCATCGAGAAATGATTTTTCACACGTCGAAGTTGAGTGCTTTACTACAACACACTTAACACAAGATATAGGTGTGTGTGACCTTTGCGCACGTCCGTTAAGAGCAACATGCTTCCCTGTCACCTTGAAGTTGAAAAGTTCACAGGTGCTGAATATGTAATGTATTGGCTCATCAAGAAATGATTTTCCACACGTCGAAGTTGAGTGCTTCACTACACCACACTCTTCACATGACATAGGTGTGTGTGACCTTTGCGCACGTCCGTTAAGAGCAACATGCTTCCCGGTCACCTAGTAGTTGAAAAGTTCACAGGCGCTGTATATGGCATGCATTTACTCAGCGAGAAGAGAATTCGACACATTGGATCAGAGCGCTACTCTAGAACACACTGATCACAAGAAATATGTGTGTATGACCTTTGCGCACGTCCGTTAAGAGCAACATGCTTCCCTGTCACCTTGAAGTTGAAAAGTTCACAGGTGCTGGATATGTAATGTATTGGCTCATCGAGAAAAGATTTTCCACACGTCGAAGTTGAGTGCTTCACTACAACACACTCTTCACATGACATAGGTGTGTGTGACCTTTGCGCACGTCCGTTAAAGCGCAACCGGCTTCCCCGTCACCTAGTAGTTGAAAAGTTCACAGGCGCTGTATATGGCATGCATTTACTCAGCGAGAAGAGAATTCGACACATTGGATCAGAGCGCTACTCTAGAACACACTTATCACAAGACATAGGTGTGTGTGACCTTTGCGCACGTCCGTTAAGAGCAACATGCTTCCCTGTCACCTTGAAGTTGAAAAGTTCACAGGTGCTGGATATGTAATGTATTGGCTCATCGAGAAATGATTTTCCACACGTCGAAGTTGAGTGCTTCACTACACCACACTCTTCACATGACATAGGTGTGTGTGACCTTTGCGCACGTCCGTTAAAGCGCAACCGGCTTCCCCGTCACCTAGTAGTTGAAAAGTTCACAGGCGCTGTATATGGCATGCATTTACTCAGCGTGAAGAGAATTCGACACATTGGATCAGAGCGCTACTCTAGAACACACTTATCACAAGACATATGTGTGTGTGACCTTTGCGCACGTCCGTTAAGAGCAACATGTTTCCCTGTCACCTTGAAGTTGAAAAGTTCACAGGTGCTGGATATGTAATGTATTGGCTCATCGAGAAATGATTTTCCACACGTCGAAGTTGAGTGCTTTACTGCAACAGACTCTACACATGACATAGGTGTGTGTGACCTTTGCGCACGTCCGTTAAGAGCAACATGCTTCCCTGTCACCTTGAAGTTGAAAAGTTCACAGGTGCTGGATATGTAATGTATTGGCTCATCGAGAAAAGATTTTCCACACGTCGAAGTTGAGTGCTTTACTGCAACAGACTCTACACATGACATAGGTGTGTGTGACCTTTGCGCACGTCCGTTAAAGCGCAACCGGCTTCCCCGTCACCTAGTAGTTGAAAAGTTCACAGGCGCTGTATATGGCATGCATTTACTCAGCGAGAAGAGAATTCGACACATTGGATCAGAGCGCTACTCTAGAACACACTTATCACAAGACATAGGTGTGTGTGACCTTTGCGCACGTCCGTTAAGAGCAACATGCTTCCCTGTCACCTTGAAGTTGAAAAGTTCACAGGTGCTGGATATGTAATGTATTGGCTCATCGAGAAATGATTTTCCACACGTCGAAGTTGAGTGCTTCACTACACCACACTCTTCACATGACATAGGTGTGTGTGACCTTTGCGCACGTCCGTTAAGAGCAACATGCTTCCCTGTCACCTAGTAGTTGAAAAGTTCACAGGCGCTGTATATGGCATGCATTTACTCAGCGTGAAGAGAATTCGACACATTGGATCAGAGCGCTACTCTAGAACACACTTATCACAAGAATTATGTGTGTATGACCTTTGCGCACGTCCGTTAAGAGCAACATGCTTCCCTGTCACCTTGAAGTTGAAAAGTTCTCAGGTGCTGAATATGTAATGTATTGGCTCATCGAGAAATGATTTTCCACACGTCGAAGTTGAGTGCTTCACTACAACACACTCTTCACATGACATATGTGTGTGTGACCTTTGCGCACGTCCGTTAAGAGCAACATGCTTCCCTGTCACCTTGAAGTTGAAAAGTTCACAGGTGCTGAATATGTAATGTATTGGCTCATCGAGACAAGATCTTCCACACGTCAAAGTTGAGTGCTTTACTACAACACACTCTTCACATGACATAGGTGTGTGTGACCTTTGCGCACGGCCGTTAAGAGCAACATGCTTCCCTGTCACCTTGAAGTTGAAAAGTTCACAGGTGCTGAATATGTAATGTATTGGCTCATCGAGAAAAGATTTTCCACACGTCGAAGTTGAGTGCTTCACTACAACACACTCTTCACATGATATAGGTGTGTGTGACCTTTGCGCACGTCCGTTAAAGCGCAACCGGGTTCCCTGTCACCTTGAAGTTGAAAAGTTCACAAGTGCTGGATATGTAATGTATTGGCTCATCGAGAAATGATTTTCCACACGTCGAAGTTGAGTGCTTCACTACACCACACTCTTCACATGACATAGGTGTGTGTGACCTTTGCGCACGTCCGTTAAGAGCAACATGCTTCCCTGTCACCTAGTAGTTGAAAAGTTCACAGGCGCTGTATATGGCATGCATTTACTCAGCGAGAAGAGAATTCGACACATTGGATCAGAGCGCTACTCTAGAACACACTGATCACAAGAAATATGTGTGTATGACCTTTGCGCACGTCCGTTAAGAGCAACATGCTTCCCTGTCACCTTGAAGTTGAAAAGTTCACAGGTGCTGAATATGTAATGTATTGGCTCATCGAGAAAAGATTTTCCACACGTCGAAGTTGAGTGCTTCACTACAACACACTCTTCACATGACATAGGTGTGTGTGACCTTTGCGCACGTCCGTTAAGAGCAACATGCTTCCCTGTCACCTTGAAGTTGAAAAGTTCACAGGTGCTGAATATGTAATGTATTGGCTCATCGAGAAATGATTTTCCACACGTCGAAGTTGAGTGCTTTACTGCAACAGACTCTACACATGACATAGGTGTGTGTGACCTTTGCGCACGTCCGTTAAAGCGCAACCGGCTTCCCCGTCACCTAGTAGTTGAAAAGTTCACAGGTGCTGGATATGTAATGTATTGGCTCATCGAGAAAAGATTTTCCACACGTCGAAGTTGAGTGCTTTACTGCAACAGACTCTACACATGACATAGGTGTGTGTGACCTTTGCGCACGACCGTTAAGAGCAACATGCTTCCCTGTCACCTAGTAGTTGAAAAGTTCACAGGCGCTGTATATGGCATGCATTTACTCAGCGAGAAGAGAATTCGACACATTGGATCAGAGCGCTACTCTAGAACACACTGATCACAAGAAATATGTGTGTATGACCTTTGCGCACGTCCGTTAAGAGCAACATGCTTCCCTGTCACCTTGAAGTTGAAAAGTTCACAGGTGCTGAATATGTAATGTATTGGCTCATCGAGAAAAGATTTTCCACACGTCGAAGTTGAGTGCTTCACTACAACACACTCTTCACATGACATAGGTGTGTGTGACCTTTGCGCACGTCCGTTAAGAGCAACATGCTTCCCTGTCACCTTGAAGTTGAAAAGTTCACAGGTGCTGAATATGTAATGTATTGGCTCATCGAGAAATGATTTTTCACACGTCGAAGTTGAGTGCTTTACTACAACACACTTAACACAAGAAATGTATTGGCTCATCGAGAAAAGATTTTCCACACGTCGAAGTTGAGTGCTTCACTGCAACAGACTCTACACATGACATAGGTGTGTGTGACCTTTGCGCACGTCCGTTAAGAGCAACATGCTTCCCTGTCACCTTGAAGTTGAAAAGTTCACAGGTGCTGAATATGTAATGTATTGGCTCATCGAGAAAAGATTTTCCACACGTCGAAGTTGAGTGCTTCACTACAACACACTCTTCACATGACATAGGTGTGTGTGACCTTTGCGCACGTCTGTTAAGAGCAACATGCTTCCCTGTCACCTTGAAGTTGAAAAGTTCACAGGTGCTGAATATGTAATGTATTGGCTCATCGAGAAATGATTTTCCACACGTCGAAGTTGAGTGCTTCACTACAACACACTCTTCACATGACATAGGTGTGTGTGACCTTTGCGCACGTCCGTTAAGAGCAACATGCTTCCCTGTCACCTTGAAGTTGAAAAGTTCACAGGTGCTAAATATGTAATGTATTGGCTCATCGAGAAATGATTTTTCACACGTCGAAGTTGAGTGCTTCACTACAACACACTCTACACATGACATAGGTGTGTGTGACCTTTGCGCACGTCCGTTAAAGCGCAACCGGCGTCCCTGTCACCTAGTAGTTGAAAAGTTCACAGGCGCTGTATATGGCATGCATTTACTCAGCGTGAAGAGAATTCGACACATTGGATCAGAGCGCTACTCTAGAACACACTTTTCACAAGACATATGTGTGTGTGACCTTTGCGCACGTCCGTTAAGAGCAACATGTTTCCCTGTCACCTTGAAGTTGAAAAGTTCACAGGTGCTGAATATGTAATGTATTGGCTCATCGAGAAATGATTTTTCACACGTCGAAGTTGAGTGCTTTACTACAACACACTTAACACAAGATATAGGTGTGTGTGACCTTTGCGCACGTCCGTTAAAGTGCAACCGGGTTCCCTGTCACCTAAAAGTTAAAAAGTTCACAGGTGCTGGATATGTAATGTATTGGCTCATCGAGAAAAGATTTTCCAGGCGTCGAAGTTGAGTGCTTCACTACAACACACTCTTCACATGACATAGGTGTGTGTGACCTTTGCGCACGTCCGTTAAAGCGCAACCGGCTTCCCCGTCACCTAGTAGTTGAAAAGTTCACAGGTGCTGGATATGTAATGTATTGGCTCATCGAGAAAAGATTTTCCACACGTCGAAGTTGAGTGCTTTACTGCAACAGACTCTACACATGACATAGGTGTGTGTGACCTTTGCGCACGTCCGTTAAAGCGCAACCGGCTTCCCCGTCACCTAGTAGTTGAAAAGTTCACAGGCGCTGTATATGGCATGCATTTACTCATCGAGAAGAGAATTCGACACATTGGATCAGAGCGCTACTCTAGAACACACTTATCACAAGAAATATGTGTGTATGACCTTTGCGCACGTCCGTTAAGAGCAACATGCTTCCCTGTCACCTTGAAGTTGAAAAGTTCACAGGTGCTGAATATGTAATGTATTGGCTCATCGAGAAATGATTTTTCACACGTCGAAGTTGAGTGCTTTACTACAACACACTTAACACAAGAAATGTATTGGCTCATCGAGAAAAGATTTTCCACACGTCGAAGTTGAGTGCTTCACTGCAACAGACTCTACACATGACATAGGTGTGTGTGACCTTTGCGCACGTCCGTTAAGAGCAACATGCTTCCCTGTCACCTTGAAGTTGAAAAGTTCACAGGTGCTGAATATGTAATGTATTGGCTCATCGAGAAAAGATTTTCCACACGTCGAAGTTGAGTGCTTCACTACAACACACTCTTCACATGACATAGGTGTGTGTGACCTTTGCGCACGTCTGTTAAGAGCAACATGCTTCCCTGTCACCTTGAAGTTGAAAAGTTCACAGGTGCTGAATATGTAATGTATTGGCTCATCGAGAAATGATTTTCCACACGTCGAAGTTGAGTGCTTCACTACAACACACTCTTCACATGACATAGGTGTGTGTGACCTTTGCGCACGTCCGTTAAGAGCAACATGCTTCCCTGTCACCTTGAAGTTGAAAAGTTCACAGGTGCTAAATATGTAATGTATTGGCTCATCGAGAAATGATTTTTCACACGTCGAAGTTGAGTGCTTCACTACAACACACTCTACACATGACATAGGTGTGTGTGACCTTTGCGCACGTCCGTTAAAGCGCAACCGGCGTCCCTGTCACCTAGTAGTTGAAAAGTTCACAGGCGCTGTATATGGCATGCATTTACTCAGCGTGAAGAGAATTCGACACATTGGATCAGAGCGCTACTCTAGAACACACTTTTCACAAGACATATGTGTGTGTGACCTTTGCGCACGTCCGTTAAGAGCAACATGTTTCCCTGTCACCTTGAAGTTGAAAAGTTCACAGGTGCTGAATATGTAATGTATTGGCTCATCGAGAAATGATTTTTCACACGTCGAAGTTGAGTGCTTTACTACAACACACTTAACACAAGATATAGGTGTGTGTGACCTTTGCGCACGTCCGTTAAAGTGCAACCGGGTTCCCTGTCACCTAAAAGTTAAAAAGTTCACAGGTGCTGGATATGTAATGTATTGGCTCATCGAGAAAAGATTTTCCAGGCGTCGAAGTTGAGTGCTTCACTACAACACACTCTTCACATGACATAGGTGTGTGTGACCTTTTTTGCGCACGTCCGTTAAAGCGCAACCGGCTTCCCCGTCACCTAGTAGTTGAAAAGTTCACAGGTGCTGGATATGTAATGTATTGGCTCATCGAGAAAAGATTTTCCACACGTCGAAGTTGAGTGCTTTACTGCAACAGACTCTACACATGACATAGGTGTGTGTGACCTTTGCGCACGTCCGTTAAAGCGCAACCGGCTTCCCCGTCACCTAGTAGTTGAAAAGTTCACAGGCGCTGTATATGGCATGCATTTACTCATCGAGAAGAGAATTCGACACATTGGATCAGAGCGCTACTCTAGAACACACTTATCACAAGAAATATGTGTGTATGACCT
This sequence comes from Ulva prolifera, assembly GCA_023078555.1. NCBI lineage: Eukaryota > Viridiplantae > Chlorophyta > Ulvophyceae > Ulvales > Ulvaceae > Ulva > Ulva prolifera. Next base: position 5,508,163 of record CM041197.1, read on the forward strand.
TTGCGCACGTCCGTTAAGAGCGACATACTTCCCTGTCACCTTGAAGTTGAAAAGTTCACAGGTGCTGAATATGTAATGTATTGGCTCATCGAGAAAAGATTTTCCACACGTCGAAGTTGAGTGCTTTTTATACAACACACTTAACACAAGATATAGGTGTGTGTGACCTTTGCGCACGTCCGATAAAGTGCAACCGGGTTCCCTGTCACCTAAAAGTTAAAAAGTTCACAGGTGCTGGATATGTAATGTATTGGCTCATCGAGAAAAGATTTTCCACACGTCGAAGTTGAGTGCTTCACTACAACACACTCTTCACATGACATAGGTGTGTGTGACCTTTGCGCACGTCCGTTAAGAGCAACATGCTTCCCTGTCACCTTGAAGTTGAAAAGTTCACAGGTGCTGAATATGTAATGTATTGGCTCATCGAGAAAAGATTTTCCACACGTCGAAGTTGAGTGCTTCACTTCAACACACTCTTCACATGACATAGGTGTGTGTGACCTTTGCGCACGTCCGTTAAGAGCAACATGCTTCCCTGTCACCTTGAAGTTGAAAAGTTCACAGGCGCTGTATATGGCATGCATTTGCTCAGCGTGAAGAGAATTCGACACATTGGATCAGAGCGCTACTCTAGAACACACTCTTCACATGACATAGGTGTGTGTGACCTTTGCGCACGTCCGTTAAGAGCAACATGCTTCCCTGTCACCTTGAAGTTGAAAAGTTCACAGGTGCTGAATATGTAATGTATTGGCTCATCGAGAAAAGATTTTCCACACGTCGAAGTAGAGTGCTTCACTACAACACACTCTTCACATGACATAGGTGTGTGTGACCTTTGCGCACGTCCGTTAAAGCGCAACCGGCTTCCCCGTCACCTAGTAGTTGAAAAGTTCACAGGTGCTGGATATGTAATGTATTGGCTCATCGAGAAAAGATTTTCCACACGTCGAAGTTGAGTGCTTTACTGCAACAGACTCTACACATGACATAGGTGTGTGTGACCTTTGCGCACGTCCGTTAAAGCGCAACCGGCTTCCCCGTCACCTAGTAGTTGAAAAGTTCACAGGCGCTGTATATGGCATGCATTTACTCATCGAGAAGAGAATTCGACACATTGGATCAGAGCGCTACTCTAGAACACACTTATCACAAGAAATATGTGTGTATGACCTTTGCGCACGTCCGTTAAGAGCAACATGCTTCCCTGTCACCTTGAAGTTGAAAAGTTCACAGGTGCTGAATATGTAATGTATTGGCTCATCGAGAAATGATTTTTCACACGTCGAAGTTGAGTGCTTTACTACAACACACTTAACACAAGATATAGGTGTGTGTGACCTTTGCGCACGTCCGATAAAGTGCAACCGGGTTCCCTGTCACCTAAAAGTTAAAAAGTTCACAGGTGCTGGATATGTAATGTATTGGCTCATCGAGAAAAGATTTTCCACACGTCGAAGTTGAGTGCTTCACTACAACACACTCTTCACATGACATAGGTGTGTGTGACCTTTGCGCACGTCCGTTAAGAGCAACATGCTTCCCTGTCACCTTGAAGTTGAAAAGTTCACAGGTGCTGAATATGTAATGTATTGGCTCATCGAGAAAAGATTTTCCACACGTCGAAGTTGAGTGCTTCACTACAACACACTCTTCACATGACATAGGTGTGTGTGACCTTTGCGCACGTCCGTTAAGAGCAACATGCTTCCCTGTCACCTTGAAGTTGAAAAGTTCACAGGTGCTGAATATGTAATGTATTGGCTCATCGAGAAAAGATTTTCCACACGTCGAAGTTGAGTGCTTCACTACAACACACTCTTCACATGACATAGGTGTGTGTGACCTTTGCGCACGTCTGTTAAGAGCAACATGCTTCCCTGTCACCTTGAAGTTGAAAAGTTCACAGGTGCTGAATATGTAATGTATTGGCTCATCGAGAAATGATTTTCCACACGTCGAAGTTGAGTGCTTCACTACACCACACTCTTCACATGACATATGTGTGTGTGACCTTTGCGCACGTCCGTTAAGAGCAACATGTTTCCCTGTCACCTTGAAGTTGAAAAGTTCACAGGTGCTGGATATGTAATGTATTGGCTCATCGAGAAATGATTTTCCACACGTCGAAGTTGAGTGCTTTACTACAACACACTCTTCACATGACATAGGTGTGTGTGACCTTTGCGCACGTCCGATAAAGTGCAACCGGGTTCCCTGTCACCTAAAAGTTAAAAAGTTCACAGGTGCTGGATATGTAATGTATTGGCTCATCGAGAAAATATTTTCCACACGTCGAAGTTGAGTGCTTCACTACAACACACTCTTCACATGACATAGGTGTGTGTGACCTTTGCGCACGTCCGTTAAAGTGCAACCGGGTTCCCTGTCACCTAAAAGTTAAAAAGTTCACAGGTGCTGGATATGTAATGTATTGGCTCATCGAGAAATGATTTTCCACACGTCGAAGTTGAGTGCTTCACTACAACACACTCTTCACATGACATAGGTGTGTGTGACCTTTGCGCACGTCCGTTAAGAGCAACATGCTTCCCTGTCACCTTGAAGTTGAAAAGTTCACAGGTGCTGAATATGTAATGGATTGGCTCATCGAGAAAAGATTTTCCACACGTCGAAGTTGAGTGCTTCACTACAACACACTCTTCACATGACATAGGTGTGTGTGACCTTTGCGCACGTCCGTTAAGAGCAACATGCTTCCCTGTCACCTTGAAGTTGAAAAGTTCACAGGTGCTGAATATGTAATGTATTGGCTCATCGAGAAAAGATTTTCCACACGTCGAAGTTGAGTGCTTCACTACAACACACTCTTCACATGACATAGGTGTGTGTGACCTTTGCGCACGTCCGTTAAGAGCAACATGCTTCCCTGTCACCTTGAAGTTGAAAAGTTCACAGGTGCTGAATATGTAATGTATTGGCTCATCGAGAAAAGATTTTCCACACGTCGAAGTTGAGTGCTTCACTACAACACACTCTTCACATGACATAGGTGTGTGTGACCTTTGCGCACGTCTGTTAAGAGCAACATGCTTCCCTGTCACCTTGAAGTTGAAAAGTTCACAGGTGCTGAATATGTAATGTATTGGCTCATCGAGAAATGATTTTCCACACGTCGAAGTTGAGTGCTTCACTACACCACACTCTTCACATGACATATGTGTGTGTGACCTTTGCGCACGTCCGTTAAGAGCAACATGTTTCCCTGTCACCTTGAAGTTGAAAAGTTCACAGGTGCTAAATATGTAATGTATTGGCTCATCGAGAAAAGATTTTCCACACGTCGAAGTTGAGTGCTTCACTACAACACACTCTACACATGACATATGTGTGTGTGACCTTTGCGCACGTCCGTTAAAGCGCAACCGGCGTCCCTGTCACCTAGTAGTTGAAAAGTTCACAGGCGCTGTATATGGCATGCATTTACTCAGCGTGAAGAGAATTCGACACATTGGATCAGAGCGCTACTCTAGAACACACTTTTCACAAGACATATGTGTGTGTGACCTTTGCGCACGTCCGTTAAGAGCAACATGTTTCCCTGTCACCTTGAAGTTGAAAAGTTCACAGGTGCTGAATATGTAATGTATTGGCTCATCGAGAAATGATTTTTCACACGTCGAAGTTGAGTGCTTTACTACAACACACTTAACACAAGATATAGGTGTGTGTGACCTTTGCGCACGTCCGTTAAAGTGCAACCGGGTTCCCTGTCACCTAAAAGTTAAAAAGTTCACAGGTGCTGGATATGTAATGTATTGGCTCATCGAGAAAAGATTTTCCAGGCGTCGAAGTTGAGTGCTTCACTACAACACACTCTTCACATGACATAGGTGTGTGTGACCTTTGCGCACGTCCGTTAAGAGCAACATGCTTCCCTGTCACCTTGAAGTTGAAAAGTTCACAGGTGCTGAGTATGTAATGTATTGGCTCATCGAGAAAAGATTTTCCACACGTCGAAGTTGAGTGCTTCACTACAACACACTCTTCACATGACATAGGTGTGTGTGACCTTTGCGCACGTCCGTTAAGAGCAACATGCTTCCCTGTCACCTTGAAGTTGAAAAGTACACAGGCGCTGTATATGGCATGCATTTACTCAGCGTGAAGAGAATTCGACACATTGGATCAGAGCGCTACTCTAGAACACACTTTTCACAAGACATATGTGTGTGTGACCTTTGCGCACGTCCGTTAAGAGCAACATGTTTCCCTGTCACCTTGAAGTTGAAAAGTTCACAGGTGCTGAATATGTAATGTATTGGCTCATCGAGAAAAGATTTTCCACACGTCGAAGTTGAGTGCTTCACTACAACACACTCTTCACATGACATAGGTGTGTGTGACCTTTGCGCACGTCCGTTAAAGCGCAACCGGCTTCCCCGTCACCTAGTAGTTGAAAAGTTCACAGGTGCTGGATATGTAATGTATTGGCTCATCGAGAAAGGATTTTCCACACGTCGAAGTTGAGTGCTTTACTGCAACAGACTCTACACATGACATAGGTGTGTGTGACCTTTGCGCACGTCCGTTAAAGCGCAACCGGCTTCCCCGTCACCTAGTAGTTGAAAAGTTCACAGGCGCTGTATATGGCATGCATTTACTCATCGAGAAGAGAATTCGACACATTGGATCAGAGCGCTACTCTAGAACACACTTATCACAAGAAATATGTGTGTATGACCTTTGCGCACGTCCGTTAAGAGCAACATGTTTCCCTGTCACCTTGAAGTTGAAAAGTTCACAGGTGCTGAATATGTAATGTATTGGCTCATCGAGAAATGATTTTTCACACGTCGAAGTTGAGTGCTTTACTACAACACACTTAACACAAGATATAGGTGTGTGTGACCTTTGCGCACGTCCGTTAAAGTGCAACCGGGTTCCCTGTCACCTAAAAGTTAAAAAGTTCACAGGTGCTGGATATGTAATGTATTGGCTCATCGAGAAAAGATTTTCCACACGTCGAAGTTGAGTGCTTCACTACAACACACTCTTCACATGACATAGGTGTGTGTGACCTTTGCGCACGTCCGTTAAGAGCAACATGCTTCCCTGTCACCTTGAAGTTGAAAAGTTCACAGGTGCTGAATATGTAATGGATTGGCTCATCGAGAAAAGATTTTCCACACGTCGAAGTTGAGTGCTTCACTACAACACACTCTTCACATGACATAGGTGTGTGTGACCTTTGCGCACGTCCGTTAAGAGCAACATGCTTCCCTGTCACCTTGAAGTTGAAAAGTTCACAGGTGCTAAATATGTAATGTATTGGCTCATCGAGAAATGATTTTTCACACGTCGAAGTTGAGTGCTTCACTACAACACACTCTACACATGACATAGGTGTGTGTGACCTTTGCGCACGTCCGTTAAAGCGCAACCGGCGTCCCTGTCACCTAGTAGTTGAAAAGTTCACAGGCGCTGTATATGGCATGCATTTACTCAGCGTGAAGAGAATTCGACACATTGGATCAGAGCGCTACTCTAGAACACACTTTTCACAAGACATATGTGTGTGTGACCTTTGCGCACGTCCGTTAAGAGCAACATGTTTCCCTGTCACCTTGAAGTTGAAAAGTTCACAGGTGCTGAATATGTAATGTATTGGCTCATCGAGAAATGATTTTTCACACGTCGAAGTTGAGTGCTTTACTACAACACACTTATTTCAAGATATAGGTGTGTGTGACCTTTGCGCACGTCCGTTAAAGTGCAACCGGGTTCCCTGTCACCTAAAAGTTAAAAAGTTCACAGGTGCTGGATATGTAATGTATTGGCTCATCGAGAAAAGATTTTCCAGGCGTCGAAGTTGAGTGCTTCACTACAACACACTCTTCACATGACATAGGTGTGTGTGACCTTTGCGCACGTCCGTTAAGAGCAACATGCTTCCCTGTCACCTTGAAGTTGAAAAGTTCACAGGTGCTGAGTATGTAATGTATTGGCTCATCGAGAAAAGATTTTCCACACGTCGAAGTTGAGTGCTTCACTACAACACACTCTTCACATGACATAGGTGTGTGTGACCTTTGCGCACGTCCGTTAAGAGCAACATGCTTCCCTGTCACCTTGAAGTTGAAAAGTTCACAGGCGCTGTATATGGCATGCATTTACTCAGCGTGAAGAGAATTCGACACATTGGATCAGAGCGCTACTCTAGAACACACTTTTCACAAGACATATGTGTGTGTGACCTTTGCGCACGTCCGTTAAGAGCAACATGTTTCCCTGTCACCTTGAAGTTGAAAAGTTCACAGGTGCTGAATATGTAATGTATTGGCTCATCGAGAAAAGATTTTCCACACGTCGAAGTTGAGTGCTTCACTACAACACACTCTTCACATGACATAGGTGTGTGTGACCTTTGCGCACGTCCGTTAAAGCGCAACCGGCTTCCCCGTCACCTAGTAGTTGAAAAGTTCACAGGTGCTGGATATGTAATGTATTGGCTCATCGAGAAAGGATTTTCCACACGTCGAAGTTGAGTGCTTTACTGCAACAGACTCTACACATGACATAGGTGTGTGTGACCTTTGCGCACGTCCGTTAAAGCGCAACCGGCTTCCCCGTCACCTAGTAGTTGAAAAGTTCACAGGCGCTGTATATGGCATGCATTTACTCAGCGTGAAGAGAATTCGACACATTGGATCAGAGCGCTACTCTAGAACACACTTTTCACAAGACATATGTGTGTGTGACCTTTGCGCACGTCCGTTAAGAGCAACATGTTTCCCTGTCACCTTGAAGTTGAAAAGTTCACAGGTGCTGAATATGTAATGTATTGGCTCATCGAGAAATGATTTTTCACACGTCGAAGTTGAGTGCTTTACTACAACACACTTAACACAAGATATAGGTGTGTGTGACCTTTGCGCACGTCTGTTAAAGTGCAACCGGGTTCCCTGTCACCTAAAAGTTAAAAAGTTCACAGGTGCTGGATATGTAATGTATTGGCTCATCGAGAAAAGATTTTCCACACGTCGAAGTTGAGTGCTTCACTACAACACACTCTTCACATGACATAGGTGTGTGTGACCTTTGCGCACGTCCGTTAAGAGCAACATGCTTCCCTGTCACCTTGAAGTTGAAAAGTTCACAGGTGCTGAATATGTAATGTATTGGCTCATCGAGAAAAGATTTTCCACACGTCGAAGTTGAGTGCTTCACTACAACACACTCTTCACATGACATAGGTGTGTGTGACCTTTGCGCACGTCCGTTAAAGCGCAACCGGCTTCCTCGTCACCTAGTAGTTGAAAAGTTCACAGGTGCTGGATATGTAATGTATTGGCTCATCGAGAAAAGATTTTCCACACGTCGAAGTTGAGTGCTTTACTGCAACAGACTCTACACATGACATAGGTGTGTGTGACCTTTGCGCACGTCCGTTAAAGCGCAACCGGCTTCCCCGTCACCTAGTAGTTGAAAAGTTCACAGGCGCTGTATATGGCATGCATTTACTCATCGAGAAGAGAATTCGACACATTGGATCAGAGCGCTACTCTAGAACACAATATCACAAGAAATATGTGTGTATGACCTTTGCGCACGTCCGTTAAGAGCAACATGCTTCCCTGTCACCTTGAAGTTGAAAAGTTCACAGGTGCTGAATATGTAATGTATTGGCTCATCGAGAAATGATTTTTCACACGTCGAAGTTAAGTGCTTTACTACAACACACTTATTTCAAGATATAGGTGTGTGTGACCTTTGCGCACGTCCGATAAAGTGCAACCGGGTTCCCTGTCACCTAAAAGTTAAAAAGTTCACAGGTGCTGGATATGTAATGTATTGGCTCATCGAGAAAAGATTTTCCACACGTCGAAGTTGAGTGCTTCACTACAACACACTCTTCACATGACATAGGTGTGTGTGACCTTTGCGCACGTCCGTTAAGAGCAACATGCTTCCCTGTCACCTTGAAGTTGAAAAGTTCACAGGTGCTGAATATGTAATGTATTGGCTCATCGAGAAAAGATTTTCCACACGTCGAAGTTGAGTGCTTCACTACAACACACTATTCACATGACATAGGTGTGTGTGACCTTTGCGCACGTCCGTTAAGAGCAACATGCTTCCCTGTCACCTTGAAGTTGAAAAGTTCACAGGTGCTGAATATGTAATGTATTGGCTCATCGGGAAAAGATTTTCCACACGTCGAAGTTGAGTGCTTTACTACAACACACTCTTCACATGACATAGGTGTGTGTGACCTTCGCGCACGTCCGTTAAGAGCAACATGCTTCCCTGTCACCTTGAAGTTGAAAAGTTCACAGGTGCTGAATATGTAATGTATTGGCTCATCGAGAAATGATTTTTCACACGTCGAAGTTGAGTGCTTTATTACAACACACTTAACACAAGATATAGGTGTGTGTGACCTTTGCGCACGTCCGTTAAAGCGCAACCGGGTTCCCTGTCACCTTGAAGTTGAAAAGTTCACAGGTGCTGGATATGTAATGTATTGGCTCATCGAGAAATGATTTTCCACACGTCGAAGTTGAGTGCTTCACTACACCACACTCTTCACATGACATAGGTGTGTGTGACCTTTGCGCACGTCCGTTAAGAGCAACATGCTTCCCTGTCACCTAGTAGTTGAAAAGTTCACAGGCGCTGTATATGGCATGCATTTACTCAGCGTGAAGAGAATTCGACACATTGGATCAGAGCGCTACTCTAGAACACACTTATCACAAGACATATGTGTGTGTGACCTTTGCGCACGTCCGTTAAGAGCAACATGTTTCCCTGTCACCTTGAAGTTGAAAAGTTCACAGGTGCTGAATATGTAATGTATTGGCTCATCGAGAAATGATTTTTCACACGTCGAAGTTGAGTGCTTCACTACAACACACTCTTCACATGACATAGGTGTGTGTGACCTTTGCGCACGTCCGTTAAGAGCAACATGCTTCCCTGTCACCTTGAAGTTGAAAAGTTCACAGGTGCTGAATATGTAATGTATTGGCTCATCGAGACAAGATTTTCCACACGTCAAAGTTGAGTGCTTTACTACAACACACTCTACACATGACATAGGTGTGTGTGACCTTTGCGCACGTCCGTTAAGAGCAACATGCTTCCCTGTCACCTAGTAGTTGAAAAGTTCACAGGCGCTGTATATGGCATGCATTTACTCAGCGTGAAGAGAATTCGACACATTGGATCAGAGCGCTACTCTAGAACACACTTATCACAAGACATATGTGTGTGTGACCTTTGCGCACGTCCGTTAAGAGCAACATGTTTCCCTGTCACCTTGAAGTTAAAAGGTTCACAGGTGCTGAATATGTAATGTATTGGCTCATCGAGAAATGATTTTTCACACGTCGAAGTTGAGTGCTTTACTACAACACACTTAACACAAGATATAGGTGTGTGTGACCTTTGCGCACGTCCGTTAAGAGCAACATGCTTCCCTGTCACCTTGAAGTTGAAAAGTTCACAGGTGCTGAATATGTAATGTATTGGCTCATCGAGACAAGATTTTCCACACGTCAAAGTTGAGTGCTTTACTACAACACACTCTTCACATGACATAGGTGTGTGTGACCTTTGCGCACGTCCGTTAAGAGCAACATGCTTCCCTGTCACCTTGAAGTTGAAAAGTTCACAGGTGCTAAATATGTAATGTATTGGCTCATCGAGAAATGATTTTTCACACGTCGAAGTTGAGTGCTTCACTACAACACACTCTTCACATGACATAGGTGTGTGTGACCTTTGCGCACGTCCGTTAAGAGCAACATGCTTCCCTGTCACCTTGAAGTTGAAAAGTTCACAGGTGCTGAATATGTAATGTATTGGCTCATCGAGACAAGATTTTCCACACGTCAAAGTTGAGTGCTTTACTACAACACACTCTACACATGACATAGGTGTGTGTGACCTTTGCGCACGTCCGTTAAGAGCAACATGCTTCCCTGTCACCTAGTAGTTGAAAAGTTCACAGGCGCTGTATATGGCATGCATTTACTCAGCGTGAAGAGAATTCGACACATTGGATCAGAGCGCTACTCTAGAACACACTTGTCACAAGACATATGTGTGTGTGACCTTTGCGCACGTCCGTTAAGAGCAACATGTTTCCCTGTCACCTTGAAGTTAAAAGGTTCACAGGTGCTGAATATGTAATGTATTGGCTCATCGAGAAATGATTTTTCACACGTCGAAGTTGAGTGCTTTACTACAACACACTTAACACAAGATATAGGTGTGTGTGACCTTTGCGCACGTCCGTTAAGAGCAACATGCTTCCCTGTCACCTTGAAGTTGAAAAGTTCACAGGTGCTGAATATGTAATGTATTGGCTCATCGAGACAAGATTTTCCACACGTCAAAGTTGAGTGCTTTACTACAACACACTCTTCACATGACATAGGTGTGTGTGACCTTTGCGCACGTCCGTTAAGAGCAACATGCTTCCCTGTCACCTTGAAGTTGAAAAGTTCACAGGTGCTAAATATGTAATGTATTGGCTCATCGAGAAATGATTTTTCACACGTCGAAGTTGAGTGCTTCACTACAACACACTCTACACATGACATAGGTGTGTGTGACCTTTGCGCACGTCCGTTAAAGCGCAACCGGCGTCCCTGTCACCTAGTAGTTGAAAAGTTCACAGGCGCTGTATATGGCATGCATTTACTCAGCGTGAAGAGAATTCGACACATTGGATCAGAGCGCTACTCTAGAACACACTTTTCACAAGACATATGTGTGTGTGACCTTTGCGCACGTCCGTTAAGAGCAACATGTTTCCCTGTCACCTTGAAGTTAAAAAGTTCACAGGTGCTGGATATGTAATGTATTGGCTCATCGAGAAAAGATTTTCCACACGTCGAAGTTGAGTGCTTCACTACAACACACTCTTCACATGACATAGGTGTGTGTGACCTTTGCGCACGTCCGTTAAGAGCAACATGCTTCCCTGTCACCTTGAAGTTGAAAAGTTCACAGGTGCTGAATATGTAATGTATTGGCTCATCGAGAAATTATTTTTCACACGTCGAAGTTGAGTGCTTTACTACAACACACTTAACACAAGATATAGGTGTGTGTGACCTTTGCGCACGTCCGTTAAAGTGCAACCGGGTTCCCTGTCACCTAAAAGTCAAAAAGTTCACAGGTGCTGGATATGTAATGTATTGGCTCATCGAGAAAAGATTTTCCACACGTCGAAGTTGAGTGCTTCACTACAACACACTCTTCACATGACATAGGTGTGTGTGACCTTTGCGCACGTCCGTTAAGAGCAACATGCTTCCCTGTCACCTTGAAGTTGAAAAGTTCACAGGTGCTGAATATGTAATGTATTGGCTCATCGAGAAAAGATTTTCCACACGTCGAAGTTGAGTGCTTCACTACAACACACTCTTCACATGACATAGGTGTGTGTGACCTTTGCGCACGTCCGTTAAGAGCAACATGCTTCCCTGTCACCTTGAAGTTGAAAAGTTCACAGGTGCTGAATATGTAATGTATTGGCTCATCGAGAAAAGATTTTCCACACGTCGAAGTTGAGTGCTTTACTACAACACACTCTTCACATGACATAGGTGTGTGTGACCTTTGCGCACGTCCGTTAAGAGCAACATGCTTCCCTGTCACCTTGAACTTGAAAAGTTCACAGGTGCTGAATATGTAATGTATTGGCTCATCGAGACAAGATTTTCCACACGTCAAAGTTGAGTGCTTTACTACAACACACTCTACACATGACATAGGTGTGTGTGACCTTTGCGCACGTCCGTTAAGAGCAACATGCTTCCCTGTCACCTAGTAGTTGAAAAGTTCACAGGCGCTGTATATGGCATGCATTTACTCAGCGTGAAGAGAATTCGACACATTGGATCAGAGCGCTACTCTAGAACACACTTATCACAAGACATATGTGTGTGTGACCTTTGCGCACGTCCGTTAAGAGCAACATGTTTCCCTGTCACCTTGAAGTTAAAAGGTTCACAGGTGCTGAATATGTAATGTATTGGCTCATCGAGAAATGATTTTTCACACGTCGAAGTTGAGTGCTTTACTACAACACACTTAACACAAGATATAGGTGTGTGTGACCTTTGCGCACGTCCGTTAAGAGCAACATGCTTCCCTGTCACCTTGAAGTTGAAAAGTTCACAGGTGCTGAATATGTAATGTATTGGCTCATCGAGAAATGATTTTTCACACGTCGAAGTTGAGTGCTTCACTACAACACACTCTTCACATGACATAGGTGTGTGTGACCTTTGCGCACGTCCGTTAAGAGCAACATGCTTCCCTGTCACCTTGAAGTTGAAAAGTTCACAGGTGCTGAATATGTAATGTATTGGCTCATCGAGACAAGATTTTCCACACGTCAAAGTTGAGTGCTTTACTACAACACACTCTTCACATGACATAGGTGTGTGTGACCTTTGCGCACGTCCGTTAAGAGCAACATGCTTCCCTGTCACCTTGAAGTTGAAAAGTTCACAGGTGCTAAATATGTAATGTATTGGCTCATCGAGAAATGATTTTTCACACGTCGAAGTTGAGTGCTTCACTACAACACACTCTACACATGACATAGGTGTGTGTGACCTTTGCGCACGTCCGTTAAGAGCAACATGCTTCCCTGTCACCTTGAAGTTGAAAAGTTCACAGGTGCTGAGTATGTAATGTATTGGCTCATCGAGAAAAGATTTTCCACACGTCGAAGTTGAGTGCTTCACTACAACACACTCTTCACATGACATAGGTGTGTGTGACCTTTGCGCACGTCCGTTAAGAGCAACATGCTTCCCTGTCACCTTGAAGTTGAAAAGTTCACAGGTGCTGAATATGTAATGTATTGGCTCATCGAGAAAGGATTTTCCACACGTCGAAGTTGAGTGCTTTACTGCAACAGACTCTACACATGACATAGGTGTGTGTGACCTTTGCGCACGTCCGTTAAAGCGCAACCGGCTTCCCCGTCACCTAGTAGTTGAAAAGTTCACAGGCGCTGTATATGGCATGCATTTACTCAGCGTGAAGAGAATTCGACACATTGGATCAGAGCGCTACTCTACAACACACTCTACACATGACATAGGTGTGTGTGACCTTTGCGCACGTCCGTTAAGAGCAACATGCTTCCCTGTCACCTTGAAGTTGAAAAGTTCACAGGTGCTGAGTATGTAATGTATTGGCTCATCGAGAAAAGATTTTCCACACGTCGAAGTTGAGTGCTTCACTACAACACACTCTTCACATGACATAGGTGTGTGTGACCTTTGCGCACGTCCGTTAAGAGCAACATGCTTCCCTGTCACCTTGAAGTTGAAAAGTTCACAGGTGCTGAATATGTAATGTATTGGCTCATCGAGAAAGGATTTTCCACACGTCGAAGTTGAGTGCTTTACTGCAACAGACTCTACACATGACATAGGTGTGTGTGACCTTTGCGCACGTCCGTTAAAGCGCAACCGGCTTCCCCGTCACCTAGTAGTTGAAAAGTTCACAGGCGCTGTATATGGCATGCATTTACTCATCGAGAAGAGAATTCGACACATTGGAACAGAGCGCTCCTCTAGAACACACTTATCACAAGACATAGGTGTGTGTGACCTTTGCGCACGTCCGTTAAGAGCAACATGTTTCCCTGTCACCTTGAAGTTGAAAAGTTCACAGGTGCTGGATATGTAATGTATTGGCTCATCGAGAAATGATTTTCCACACGTCGAAGTTGAGTGCTTCACTACACCACACTCTTCACATGACATAGGTGTGTGTGACCTTTGCGCACGTCCGTTAAGAGCAACATGCTTCCCTTTCACCTAGTAGTTGAAAAGTTCACAGGCGCTGTATATGGCATGCATTTACTCAGCGTGAAGAGAATTCGACACATTGGATCAGAGCGCTACTCTAGAACACACTTATCACAAGACATATGTGTGTGTGACCTTTGCGCACGTCCGTTAAGAGCAACATGTTTCCCTATCACCTTGAAGTTGAAAAGTTCACAGGTGCTGGATATGTAATGTATTGGCTCATCGAGAAATGATTTTCCACACGTCGAAGTTGAGTGCTTCACTACACCACACTCTTCACATGACATAGGTGTGTGTGACCTTTGCGCACGTCCGTTAAGAGCAACATGCTTCCCTGTCACCTTGAAGTTGAAAAGTTCACAGGTGCTGAATATGTAATGTATTGGCTCATCGAGAAATGATTTTCCACACGTTGAAGTTGAGTGCTTCACTACACCACACTCTTCACATGACATAGGTGTGTGTGACCTTTGCGCACGTCCGTTAAGAGCAACATGCTTCCCTGTCACCTTGAAGTTGAAAAGTTCACAGGTGCTAAATATGTAATGTATTGGCTCATCGAGAAATGATTTTTCACACGTCGAAGTTGAGTGCTTCACTACAACACACTCTACACATGACATAGGTGTGTGTGACCTTTGCGCACGTCCGTTAAAGCGCAACCGGCGTCCCTGTCACCTAGTAGTTGAAAAGTTCACAGGCGCTGCATATGGCATGCATTTACTCAGCGTGAAGAGAATTCGACACATTGGATCAGAGCGCTACTCTAGAACACACTTTTCACAAGACATATGTGTGTGTGACCTTTGCGCACGTCCGTTAAGAGCAACATGTTTCCGTGTCACCTTGAAGTTGAAAAGTTCACAGGTGCTAGATATGTAATGTATTGGCTCATCGAGAAATGATTTTTCACACGTCGAAGTTGAGTGCTTTACTACAACACACTTAACACAGGATATAGGTGTGTGTGACCTTTGCGCACGTCCGTTAAAGCGCAACCGGGTTCCCTGTCACCTTGAAGTTGAAAAGTTCACAGGTGCTGGATATGTAATGTATTGGCTCATCGAGAAATGATTTTCCACACGTCGAAGTTGAGTGCTTCACTACACCACACTCTTCACATGACATAGGTGTGTGTGACCTTTGCGCACGTCCGTTAAGAGCAACATGCTTCCCTGTCACCTAGTAGTTGAAAAGTTCACAGGCGCTGTATATGGCATGCATTTACTCAGCGTGAAGAGAATTCGACACATTGGATCAGAGCGCTACTCTAGAACACACTTATCACAAGACATATGTGTGTGTGACCTTTGCGCACGTCCGTTAAGAGCAACATGTTTCCCTGTCACCTTGAAGTTGAAAAGTTCACAGGTGCTGGATATGTAATGTATTGGCTCATCGAGAAATGATTTTCCACACGTCGAAGTTGAGTGCTTCACTACACCACACTCTTCACATGACATAGGTGTGTGTGACCTTTGCGCACGTCCGTTAAGAGCAACATGCTTCCCTGTCACCTAGTAGTTGAAAAGTTCACAGGCGCTATATATGGCATGCATTTACTCAGCGTGAAGAGAATTCGACACATTGGATCAGAGCGCTACTCTAGAACACACTTATCACAAGACATATGTGTGTGTGACCTTTGCGCACGTCCGTTAAGAGCAACATGTTTCCCTGTCACCTTGAAGTTGAAAAGTTCACAGGTGCTGGATATGTAATGTATTGGCTCATCGAGAAATGATTTTCCACACGTCGAAGTTGAGTGCTTCACTACACCACACTCTTCACATGACATAGGTGTGTGTGACCTTTGCGCACGTCCGTTAAGAGCAACATGCTTCCCTGTCACCTAGTAGTTGAAAAGTTCACAGGCGCTGAATATGTAATGTATTGGCTCATCGAGAAAAGATTTTCCACACGTCGAAGTTGAGTGCTTCACTACAACACACTCTTCACATGACATAGGTGTGTGTGACCTTTGCGCACGTCCGTTAAGAGCAACATGCTTCCCTGTCACCTTGAAGTTGAAAAGTTCACAGGTGCTGAATATGTAATGTATTGGCTCATCGAGAAAAGATTTTCCACACGTCGAAGTTGAGTGCTTTACTACAACACACTCTTCACATGACATAGGTGTGTGTGACCTTTGCGCACGTCCGTTAAGAGCAACATGCTTCCCTGTCACCTTGAAGTTGAAAAGTTCACAGGTGCTGAATATGTAATGTATTGGCTCATCGAGACAAGATTTTCCACACGTCAAAGTTGAGTGCTTTACTACAACACACTCTTCACATGACATAGGTGTGTGTGACCTTTGCGCACGTCCGTTAAGAGCAACATGCTTCCCTGTCACCTTGAAGTTGAAAAGTTCACAGGTGCTAGATATGTAATGTATTGGCTCATCGAGAAATGATTTTTCACACGTCGAAGTTGAGTGCTTTACTACAACACACTTAACACAAGATATAGGTGTGTGTGACCTTTGCGCACGTCCGTTAAAGCGCAACCGGGTTCCCTGTCACCTTGAAGTTGAAAAGTTCACAGGTGCTGGATATGTAATGTATTGGCTCATCGAGAAATGATTTTCCACACGTCGAAGTTGAGTGCTTCACTACACCACACTCTTCACATGACATAGGTGTGTGTGACCTTTGCGCACGTCCGTTAAGAGCAACATGCTTCCCTGTCACCTAGTAGTTGAAAAGTTCACAGGCGCTGTATATGGCATGCATTTACTCAGCGTGAAGAGAATTCGACACATTGGATCAGAGCGCTACTCTAGAACACACTTATCACAAGACATATGTGTGTGTGACCTTTGCGCACGTCCGTTAAGAGCAACATGTTTCCCTGTCACCTTGAAGTTGAAAAGTTCACAGGTGCTGGATATGTAATGTATTGGCTCATCGAGAAAAGATTTTCCACACGTCGAAGTTGAGTGCTTCACTACAACACACTCTTCACATGACATAGGTGTGTGTGACCTTTGCGCACGTCCGTTAAGAGCAACATGCTTCCCTGTCACCTTGAAGTTGAAAAGTTCACAGGTGCTGAATATGTAATGTATTGGCTCATCGAGAAAAGATTTTCCACACGTCGAAGTTGAGTGCTTCACTACAACACACTCTTCACATGACATAGGTGTGTGTGACCTTTGCGCACGTCCGTTAAGAGCAACATGCTTCCCTGTCACCTTGAAGTTGAAAAGTTCACAGGTGCTGAATATGTAATGTATTGGCTCATCGAGAAAAGATTTTCCACACGTCGAAGTTGAGTGCTTTACTACAACACACTCTTCACATGACATAGGTGTGTGTGACCTTTGCGCACGTCCGTTAAGAGCAACATGCTTCCCTGTCACCTTGAAGTTGAAAAGTTCACAGGTGCTGAATATGTAATGTATTGGCTCATCGAGACAAGATTTTCCACACGTCAAAGTTGAGTGCTTTACTACAACACACTCTTCACATGACATAGGTGTGTGTGACCTTTGCGCACGTCCGTTAAGAGCAACATGCTTCCCTGTCACCTTGAAGTTGAAAAGTTCACAGGTGCTAGATATGTAATGTATTGGCTCATCGAGAAATGATTTTTCACACGTCGAAGTTGAGTGCTTTACTACAACACACTTAACACAAGATATAGGTGTGTGTGACCTTTGCGCACGTCCGTTAAAGCGCAACCGGGTTCCCTGTCACCTTGAAGTTGAAAAGTTCACAGGTGCTGGATATGTAATGTATTGGCTCATCGAGAAATGATTTTCCACACGTCGAAGTTGAGTGCTTCACTACACCACACTCTTCACATGACATAGGTGTGTGTGACCTTTGCGCACGTCCGTTAAGAGCAACATGCTTCCCTGTCACCTAGTAGTTGAAAAGTTCACAGGCGCTGTATATGGCATGCATTTACTCAGCGTGAAGAGAATTCGACACATTGGATCAGAGCGCTACTCTAGAACACACTTATCACAAGACATATGTGTGTGTGACCTTTGCGCACGTCCGTTAAGAGCAACATGTTTCCCTGTCACCTTGAAGTTGAAAAGTTCACAGGTGAGCAACATGCTTCCCTGTCACCTTGAAGTTGAAAAGTTCACAGGTGCTGAATATGTAATGTATTGGCTCATCGAGAAAAGATTTTCCACACGTCGAAGTTGAGTGCTTTACTACAACACACTCTTCACATGACATAGGTGTGTGTGACCTTTGCGCACGTCCGTTAAGAGCAACATGCTTCCCTGTCACCTTGAAGTTGAAAAGTTCACAGGTGCTGAATATGTAATGTATTGGCTCATCGAGAAAAGATTTTCCACACGTCGAAGTTGAGTGCTTCACTACAACACACTCTTCACATGACATAGGTGTGTGTGACCTTTGCGCACGTCCGTTAAGAGCAACATGCTTCCCTGTCACCTTGAAGTTGAAAAGTTCACAGGTGCTGAATATGTAATGTATTGGCTCATCGAGAAAAGATTTTCCACACGTCGAAGTTGAGTGCTTTACTACAACACACTCTTCACATGACATAGGTGTGTGTGACCTTTGCGCACGTCCGTTAAGAGCAACATGCTTCCCTGTCACCTTGAAGTTGAAAAGTTCACAGGTGCTAGATATGTAATGTATTGGCTCATCGAGAAATGATTTTTCACACGTCGAAGTTGAGTGCTTTACTACAACACACTTAACACAAGATATAGGTGTGTGTGACCTTTGCGCACGTCCGTTAAAGCGCAACCGGGTTCCCTGTCACCTTGAAGTTGAAAAGTTCACAGGTGCTGGATATGTAATGTATTGGCTCATCGAGAAATGATTTTCCACACGTCGAAGTTGAGTGCTTCACTACACCACACTCTTCACATGACATAGGTGTGTGTGACCTTTGCGCACGTCCGTTAAGAGCAACATGCTTCCCTGTCACCTAGTAGTTGAAAAGTTCACAGGCGCTGTATATGGCATGCATTTACTCAGCGTGAAGAGAATTCGACACATTGGATCAGAGCGCTACTCTAGAACACACTTATCACAAGACATATGTGTGTGTGACCTTTGCGCACGTCCGTTAAGAGCAACATGTTTCCCTGTCACCTTGAAGTTGAAAAGTTCACAGGTGCTGGATATGTAATGTATTGGCTCATCGAGAAAAGATTTTCCACACGTCGAAGTTGAGTGCTTCACTACAACACACTCTTCACATGACATAGGTGTGTGTGACCTTTGCGCACGTCCGTTAAGAGCAACATGCTTCCCTGTCACCTTGAAGTTGAAAAGTTCACAGGTGCTGAATATGTAATGTATTGGCTCATCGAGAAAAGATTTTCCACACGTCGAAGTTGAGTGCTTCACTACAACACACTCTTCACATGACATAGGTGTGTGTGACCTTTGCGCACGTCCGTTAAGAGCAACATGCTTCCCTGTCACCTAGTAGTTGAAAAGTTCACAGGCGCTGTATATGGCATGCATTTACTCAGCGTGAAGAGAATTCGACACATTGGATCAGAGCGCTACTCTAGAACACACTTATCACAAGACATATGTGTGTGTGACCTTTGCGCACGTCCGTTAAGAGCAACATGTTTCCCTGTCACCTTGAAGTTGAAAAGTTCACAGGTGCTGGATATGTAATGTATTGGCTCATCGAGAAATGATTTTCCACACGTCGAAGTTGAGTGCTTCACTACACCACACTCTTCACATGACATAGGTGTGTGTGACCTTTGCGCACGTCCGTTAAGAGCAACATGCTTCCCTGTCACCTAGTAGTTGAAAAGTTCACAGGCGCTGTATATGGCATGCATTTACTCAGCGTGAAGAGAATTCGACACATTGGATCAGAGCGCTACTCTAGAACACACTTATCACAAGACATATGTGTGTGTGACCTTTGCGCACGTCCGTTAAGAGCAACATGTTTCCCTGTCACCTTGAAGTTGAAAAGTTCACAGGTGCTGGATATGTAATGTATTGGCTCATCGAGAAATGATTTTCCACACGTCGAAGTTGAGTGCTTCACTACACCACACTCTTCACATGACATAGGTGTGTGTGACCTTTGCGCACGTCCGTTAAGAGCAACATGCTTCCCTGTCACCTAGTAGTTGAAAAGTTCACAGGCGCTGTATATGGCATGCATTTACTCAGCGTGAAGAGAATTCGACACATTGGATCAGAGCGCTACTCTAGAACACACTTATCACAAGACATATGTGTGTGTGACCTTTGCGCACGTCCGTTAAGAGCAACATGTTTCCCTGTCACCTTGAAGTTGAAAAGTTCACAGGTGCTAGATATGTAATGTATTGGCTCATCGAGAAAAGATTTTCCACACGTCGAAGTTGAGTGCTTTACTGCAACAGACTCTACACATGACATAGGTGTGTGTGACCTTTGCGCACGTCCGTTAAAGCGCAACCGGCTTCCCCGTCACCTAGTAGTTGAAAAGTTCACAGGCGCTGTATATGGCATGCATTTACTCATCGAGAAGAGAATTCGACACATTGGATCAGAGCACTCCTCTAGAACACACTTATCACAAGAAATATGAGTGTATGACCTTTGCGCACGTCCGTTAAGAGCAACATGCTTCCCTGTCACCTTGAAGTTGAAAAGTTCACAGGTGCTGAATATGTAATGTATTGGCTCATCGAGAGATGATTTTTCACACGTCGAAGTTGAGTGCTTTACTACAACACACTTAACACAAGATATAGGTGTGTGTGACCTTTGCGCACGTCCGTTAAAGTGCAACCGGGTTCCCTGTCACCTAAAAGTTAAAAAGTTCACAGGTGCTGGATATGTAATGTATTGGCTCATCGAGAAAAGATTTTCCACACGTCGAAGTTGAGTGCTTCACTACAACACACTCTTCACATGACATAGGTGTGTGTGACCTTTGCGCACGTCCGTTAAGAGCAACATGCTTCCCTGTCACCTTGAAGTTGAAAAGTTCACAGGTGCTGAATATGTAATGTATTGGCTCATCGAGAAATGATTTTTCACACGTCGAAGTTGAGTGCTTCACTACAACACACTCTTCACATGACATAGGTGTGTGTGACCTTTGCGCACGTCCGTTAAGAGCAACATGCTTCCCTGTCACCTTGAAGTTGAAAAGTTCACAGGTGCTGAATATGTAATGTATTGGCTCATCGAGAAAAGATTTTCCACACGTCGAAGTTGAGTGCTTTACTACAACACACTCTTCACATGACATAGGTGTGTGTGACCTTTGCGCACGTCCGTTAAGAGCAACATGCTTCCCTGTCACCTTGAAGTTGAAAAGTTCACAGGTGCTAAATATGTAATGTATTGGCTCATCGAGAAATGATTTTTCACACGTCGAAGTTGAGTGCTTCACTACAACACACTCTTCACATGACATAGGTGTGTGTGACCTTTGCGCACGTCCGTTAAGAGCAACATGCTTCCCTGTCACCTTGAAGTTGAAAAGTTCACAGGTGCTGAATATGTAATGTATTGGCTCATCGAGAAATGATTTTTCACACGTCGAAGTTGAGTGCTTCACTACAACACACTCTTCACATGACATAGGTGTGTGTGACCTTTGCGCACGTCCGTTAAGAGCAACATGCTTCCCTGTCACCTTGAAGTTGAAAAGTTCACAGGTGCTGAATATGTAATGTATTGGCTCATCGAGACAAGATTTTCCACACGTCAAAGTTGAGTGCTTTACTACAACACACTCTTAACATGACATAGGTGTGTGTGACCTTTGCGCACGTCCGTTAAGAGCAACATGCTTCCCTGTCACCTTGAAGTTGAAAAGTTCACAGGTGCTAAATATGTAATGTATTGGCTCATCGAGAAATGATTTTTCACACGTCGAAGTTGAGTGCTTCACTACAACACACTCTACACATGACATAGGTGTGTGTGACCTTTGCGCACGTCCGTTAAAGCGCAACCGGGTTCCCTGTCACCTTGAAGTTGAAAAGTTCACAGGTGCTGGATATGTAATGTATTGGCTCATCGAGAAATGATTTTCCACACGTCGAAGTTGAGTGCTTCACTACACCACACTCTTCACATGACATAGGTGTGTGTGACCTTTGCGCACGTCCGTTAAGAGCAACATGCTTCCCTGTCACCTAGTAGTTGAAAAGTTCACAGGCGCTGTATATGGCATGCATTTACTCAGCGTGAAGAGAATTCGACACATTGGATCAGAGCGCTACTCTAGAACACACTTATCACAAGACATATGTGTGTGTGACCTTTGCGCACGTCCGTTAAGAGCAACATGTTTCCCTGTCACCTTGAAGTTGAAAAGTTCACAGGTGCTGAATATGTAATGTATTGGCTCATCGAGAAATGATTTTTCACACGTCGAAGTTGAGTGCTTTACTGCAACAGACTCTACACATGACATAGGTGTGTGTGACCTTTGCGCACGTCCGTTAAAGCGCAACCGGCTTCCCCGTCACCTAGTAGTTGAAAAGTTCACAGGCGCTGTATATGGCATGCATTTACTCATCGAGAAGAGAATTCGACACATTGGATCAGAGCGCTCCTCTAGAACACACTTATCACAAGATATATGTGTGTATGACCTTTGCGCACGTCCGTTAAGAGCAACATGCTTCCCTGTCACCTTGAAGTTGAAAAGTTCACAGGTGCTGAATATGTAATGTATTGGCTCATCGAGAAATGATTTTTCACACGTCGAAGTTGAGTGCTTTACTACAACACACTTAACACAAGATATATGTGTGTATGACCTTTGCGCACGTCCGTTAAGAGCAACATGCTTCCCTGTCACCTTGAAGTTGAAAAGTTCACAGGTGCTGAATATGTAATGTATTGGCTCATCGAGAAATGATTTTTCACACGTCGAAGTTGAGTGCTTTACTACAACACACTTAACACAAGATATAGGTGTGTGTGACCTTTGCGCACGTCCGTTAAAGTGCAACCGGGTTCCCTGTCACCTTGAAGTTGAAAAGTTCACAGGTGCTGAATATGTAATGTATTGGCTCATCGAGAAAAGATTTTCCACACGTCGAAGTTGAGTGCTTCACTACAACACACTCTTCACATGACATAGGTGTGTGTGACCTTTGCGCACGTCCGTTAAGAGCAACATGCTTCCCTGTCACCTAGTAGTTGAAAAGTTCACAGGCGCTGTATATGGCATGCATTTACTCAGCGTGAAGAGAATTCGACACATTGGATCAGAGCGCTACTCTAGAACACACTTATCACAAGACATATGTGTGTGTGACCTTTGCGCACGTCCGTTAAGAGCAACATGTTTCCCTGTCACCTTGAAGTTGAAAAGTTCACAGGTGCTGAATATGTAATGTATTGGCTCATCGAGAAATGATTTTTCACACGTCGAAGTTGAGTGCTTTACTGCAACAGACTCTACACATGACATAGGTGTGTGTGACCTTTGCGCACGTCCGTTAAAGCGCAACCGGCTTCCCCGTCACCTAGTAGTTGAAAAGTTCACAGGCGCTGTATATGGCATGCATTTACTCATCGAGAAGAGAATTCGACACATTGGATCAGAGCGCTCCTCTAGAACACACTTATCACAAGATATATGTGTGTATGACCTTTGCGCACGTCCGTTAAGAGCAACATGCTTCCCTGTCACCTTGAAGTTGAAAAGTTCACAGGTGCTGAATATGTAATGTATTGGCTCATCGAGAAATGATTTTTCACACGTCGAAGTTGAGTGCTTTACTACAACACACTTAACACAAGATATAGGTGTGTGTGACCTTTGCGCACGTCCGTTAAAGTGCAACCGGGTTCCCTGTCACCTAAAAGTTAAAAAGTTCACAGGTGCTGGATATGTAATGTATTGGCTCATCGAGAAAAGATTTTCCACACGTCGAAGTTGAGTGCTTCACTACAACACACTCTTCACATGACATAGGTGTGTGTGACCTTTGCGCACGTCCGTTAAGAGCAACATGCTTCCCTGTCACCTTGAAGTTGAAAAGTTCACAGGTGCTGAATATGTAATGTATTGGCTCATCGAGAAAAGATTTTCCACACGTCGAAGTTGAGTGCTTCACTACAACACACTCTTCACATGACATAGGTGTGTGTGACCTTTGCGCACGTCCGTTAAGAGCAACATGCTTCCCTGTCACCTTTAAGTTGAAAAGTTCACAGGTGCTGAATATGTAATGTATTGGCTCATCGAGAAATGATTTTTCACACGTCGAAGATGAGTGCTTCACTACAACACACTCTTCACATGACATAGGTGTGTGTGACCTTTGCGCACGTCCGTTAAGAGCAACATGCTTCCCTGTCACCTTGAAGTTGAAAAGTTCACAGGTGCTGAATATGTAATGTATTGGCTCATCGAGAAATGATTTTTCACACGTCGAAGTTGAGTGCTTTACTGCAACAGACTCTACACATGACATAGGTGTGTGTGACCTTTGCGCACGTCCGTTAAAGCGCAACCGGCTTCCCCGTCACCTAGTAGTTGAAAAGTTCACAGGCGCTGTATATGGCATGCATTTACTCATCGAGAAGAGAATTCGACACATTGGATCAGAGCGCTCCTCTAGAACACACTTATCACAAGATATATGTGTGTATGACCTTTGCGCACGTCCGTTAAGAGCAACATGCTTCCCTGTCACCTTGAAGTTGAAAAGTTCACAGGTGCTGAATATGTAATGTATTGGCTCATCGAGAAATGATTTTTCACACGTCGAAGTTGAGTGCTTTACTACAACACACTTAACACAAGATATAGGTGTGTGTGACCTTTGCGCACGTCCGTTAAAGTGCAACCGGGTTCCCTGTCACCTAAAAGTTAAAAAGTTCACAGGTGCTGGATATGTAATGTATTGGCTCATCGAGAAAAGATTTTCCACACGTCGAAGTTGAGTGCTTCACTACAACACACTCTTCACATGACATAGGTGTGTGTGACCTTTGCGCACGTCCGTTAAGAGCAACATGCTTCCCTGTCACCTAGTAGTTGAAAAGTTCACAGGCGCTGTATATGGCATGCATTTACTCAGCGTGAAGAGAATTCGACACATTGGATCAGAGCGCTACTCTAGAACACACTTATCACAAGACATATGTGTGTGTGACCTTTGCGCACGTCCGTTAAGAGCAACATGTTTCCCTGTCACCTTGAAGTTGAAAAGTTCACAGGTGCTGAATATGTAATGTATTGGCTCATCGAGAAATGATTTTTCACACGTCGAAGTTGAGTGCTTTACTGCAACAGACTCTACACATGACATAGGTGTGTGTGACCTTTGCGCACGTCCGTTAAAGCGCAACCGGCTTCCCCGTCACCTAGTAGTTGAAAAGTTCACAGGCGCTGTATATGGCATGCATTTACTCATCGAGAAGAGAATTCGACACATTGGATCAGAGCGCTCCTCTAGAACACACTTATCACAAGATATATGTGTGTATGACCTTTGCGCACGTCCGTTAAGAGCAACATGCTTCCCTGTCACCTTTAAGTTGAAAAGTTCACAGGTGCTGAATATGTAATGTATTGGCTCATCGAGAAATGATTTTCACACGTCGAAGA
The DNA here is from genome assembly GCA_023078555.1 of Ulva prolifera. NCBI lineage: Eukaryota > Viridiplantae > Chlorophyta > Ulvophyceae > Ulvales > Ulvaceae > Ulva > Ulva prolifera. The sequence continues at coordinate 5,533,530 of CM041197.1, forward strand.
TGAGTGCTTCACTACAACACACTCTTCACATGACATAGGTGTGTGTGACCTTTGCGCACGTCCGTTAAGAGCAACATGCTTCCCTGTCACCTTGAAGTTGAAAAGTTCACAGGTGCTGAATATGTAATGTATTGGCTCATCGAGACAAGATTTTCCACACGTCAAAGTTGAGTGCTTTACTACAACACACTCTTAACATGACATAGGTGTGTGTGACCTTTGCGCACGTCCGTTAAGAGCAACATGCTTCCCTGTCACCTTGAAGTTGAAAAGTTCACAGGTGCTAAATATGTAATGTATTGGCTCATCGAGAAATGATTTTTCACACGTCGAAGTTGAGTGCTTCACTACAACACACTCTACACATGACATAGGTGTGTGTGACCTTTGCGCACGTCCGTTAAAGCGCAACCGGCGTCCCTGTCACCTAGTAGTTGAAAAGTTCACAGGCGCTGTATATGGCATGCATTTACTCAGCGTGAAGAGAATTCGACACATTGGATCAGAGCGCTACTCTAGAACACACTTTTCACAAGACATATGTGTGTGTGACCTTTGCGCACGTCCGTTAAGAGCAACATGTTTCCCTGTCACCTTGAAGTTGAAAAGTTCACAGGTGCTAGATATGTAATGTATTGGCTCATCGAGAAATGGTTTTTCACACGTCGAAGTTGAGTGCTTTACTACAACACACTTAACACAAGATATAGGTGTGTGTGACCTTTGCGCACGTCCGTTAAAGCACAACCGGGTTCCCTGTCACCTTGAAGTTGAAAAGTTCACAGGTGCTGGATATGTAATGTATTGGCTCATCGAGAAATGATTTTCCACACGTCGAAGTTGAGTGCTTCACTACACCACACTCTTCACATGACATAGGTGTGTGTGACCTTTGCGCACGTCCGTTAAGAGCAACATGCTTCCCTGTCACCTAGTAGTTGAAAAGTTCACAGGCGCTGTATTTGGCATGCATTTACTCAGCGTGAAGAGAATTCGACACATTGGATCAGAGCGCTACTCTAGAACACACTTATCACAAGACATATGTGTGTGTGACCTTTGCGCACGTCCGTTAAGAGCAACATGTTTCCCTGTCACCTTGAAGTTGAAAAGTTCACAGGTGCTGAATATGTAATGTATTGGCTCATCGAGAAATGATTTTTCACACGTCGAAGTTGAGTGCTTTACTGCAACAGACTCTACACATGACATAGGTGTGTGTGACCTTTGCGCACGTCCGTTAAAGCGCAACCGGCTTCCCCGTCACCTAGTAGTTGAAAAGTTCACAGGCGCTGTATATGGCATGCATTTACTCATCGAGAAGAGAATTCGACACATTGGATCAGAGCGCTCCTCTAGAACACACTTATCACAAGATATATGTGTGTATGACCTTTGCGCACGTCCGTTAAGAGCAACATGCTTCCCTGTCACCTTGAAGTTGAAAAGTTCACAGGTGCTGAATATGTAATGTATTGGCTCATCGAGAAATGATTTTTCACACGTCGAAGTTGAGTGCTTTACTACAACACACTTAACACAAGATATAGGTGTGTGTGACCTTTGCGCACGTCCGTTAAAGTGCAACCGGGTTCCCTGTCACCTAAAAGTTAAAAAGTTCACAGGTGCTGGATATGTAATGTATTGGCTCATCGGGAAAAGATTTTCCACACGTCGAAGTTGAGTGCTTCACTACAACACACTCTTCACATGACATAGGTGTGTGTGACCTTTGCGCACGTCCGTTAAGAGCAACATGCTTCCCTGTCACCTTGAAGTTGAAAAGTTCACAGGTGCTGAATATGTAATGTATTGGCTCATCGAGACAAGATTTTCCACACGTCAAAGTTGAGTGCTTTACTACAACACACTCTTAACATGACATAGGTGTGTGTGACCTTTGCGCACGTCCGTTAAGAGCAACATGCTTCCCTGTCACCTTGAAGTTGAAAAGTTCACAGGTGCTAAATATGTAATGTATTGGCTCATCGAGAAATGATTTTTCACACGTCGAAGTTGAGTGCTTCACTACCTACAACACACTCTACACATGACATAGGTGTGTGTGACCTTTGCGCACGTCCGTTAAAGCGCAACCGGCGTCCCTGTCACCTAGTAGTTGAAAAGTTCACAGGCGCTGTATATGGCATGCATTTACTCAGCGTGAAGAGAATTCGACACATTGGATCAGAGCGCTACTCTAGAACACACTTTTCACAAGACATATGTGTGTGTGACCTTTGCGCACGTCCGTTAAGAGCAACATGTTTCCCTGTCACCTTGAAGTTGAAAAGTTCACAGGTGCTAGATATGTAATGTATTGGCTCATCGAGAAATGGTTTTTCACACGTCGAAGTTGAGTGCTTTACTACAACACACTTAACACAAGATAAAGGTGTGTGTGACCTTTGCGCACGTCCGTTAAAGCGCAACCGGGTTCCCTGTCACCTTGAAGTTGAAAAGTTCACAGGTGCTGGATATGTAATGTATTGGCTCATCGAGAAATGATTTTCCACACGTCGAAGTTGAGTGCTTCACTACACCACACTCTTCACATGACATAGGTGTGTGTGACCTTTGCGCACGTCCGTTAAGAGCAACATGCTTCCCTGTCACCTAGTAGTTGAAAAGTTCACAGGCGCTGTATATGGCATGCATTTACTCAGCGTGAAGAGAATTCGACACATTGGATCAGAGCGCTACTCTAGAACACACTTATCACAAGACATATGTGTGTGTGACCTTTGCGCACGTCCGTTAAGAGCAACATGTTTCCCTGTCACCTTGAAGTTGAAAAGTTCACAGGTGCTGAATATGTAATGTATTGGCTCATCGAGAAATGATTTTTCACACGTCGAAGTTGAGTGCTTTACTGCAACAGACTCTACACATGACATAGGTGTGTGTGACCTTTGCGCACGTCCGTTAAAGCGCAACCGGCTTCCCCGTCACCTAGTAGTTGAAAAGTTCACAGGCGCTGTATATGGCATGCATTTACTCATCGAGAAGAGAATTCGACACATTGGATCAGAGCGCTCCTCTAGAACACACTTATCACAAGATATATGTGTGTATGACCTTTGCGCACATCCGTTAAGAGCAACATGCTTCCCTGTCACCTTGAAGTTGAAAAGTTCACAGGTGCTGAATATGTAATGTATTGGCTCATCGAGAAATGATTTTTCACACGTCGAAGTTGAGTGCTTTACTACAACACACTTAACACAAGATATAGGTGTGTGTGACCTTTGCGCACGTCCGTTAAAGTGCAACCGTGTTCCCTGTCACCTAAAAGTTAAAAAGTTCACAGGTGCTGGATATGTAATGTATTGGCTCATCGAGAAAAGATTTTCCACACGTCGAAGTTGAGTGCTTCACTACAACACACTCTTCACATGACATAGGTGTGTGTGACCTTTGCGCACGTCCGTTAAGAGCAACATGCTTCCCTGTCACCTTGAAGTTGAAAAGTTCACAGGTGCTGAATATGTAATGTATTGGCTCATCGAGACAAGATTTTCCACACGTCAAAGTTGAGTGCTTTACTACAACACACTCTTAACATGACATAGGTGTGTGTGACCTTTGCGCACGTCCGTTAAGAGCAACATGCTTCCCTGTCACCTTGAAGTTGAAAAGTTCACAGGTGCTAAATATGTAATGTATTGGCTCATCGAGAAATGATTTTTCACACGTCGAAGTTGAGTGCTTCACTACAACACACTCTACACATGACATAGGTGTGTGTGACCTTTGCGCACGTCCGTTAAAGCGCAACCGGCGTCCCTGTCACCTAGTAGTTGAAAAGTTCACAGGCGCTGTATATGGCATGCATTTACTCAGCGTGAAGAGAATTCGACACATTGGATCAGAGCGCTACTCTAGAACACACTTTTCACAAGACATATGTGTGTGTGACCTTTGCGCACGTCCGTTAAGAGCAACATGTTTCCCTGTCACCTTGAAGTTGAAAAGTTAACAGGTGCTAGATATGTAATGTATTGGCTCATCGAGAAATGGTTTTTCACACGTCGAAGTTGAGTGCTTTACTACAACACACTTAACACAAGATATAGGTGTGTATGACCTTTGCGCACGTCCGTTAAAGCGCAACCGGGTTCCCTGTCACCTTGAAGTTGAAAAGTTCACAGGTGCTGGATATGTAATGTATTGGCTCATCGAGAAATGATTTTCCACACGTCGAAGTTGAGTGCTTCACTACACCACACTCTTCACATGACATAGGTGTGTGTGACCTTTGCGCACGTCCGTTAAGAGCAACATGCTTCCCTGTCACCTAGTAGTTGAAAAGTTCACAGGCGCTGTATATGGCATGCATTTACTCAGCGTGAAGAGAATTCGACACATTGGATCAGAGCGCTACTCTAGAACACACTTATCACAAGACATATGTGTGTGTGACCTTTGCGCACGTCCGTTAAGAGCAACATGTTTCCCTGTCACCTTGAAGTTGAAAAGTTCACAGGTGCTGAATATGTAATGTATTGGCTCATCGAGAAATGATTTTTCACACGTCGAAGTTGAGTGCTTTACTGCAACAGACTCTACACATGACATAGGTGTGTGTGACCTTTGCGCACGTCCGTTAAAGCGCAACCGGCTTCCCCGTCACCTAGTAGTTGAAAAGTTCACAGGCGCTGTATATGGCATGCATTTACTCATCGAGAAGAGAATTCGACACATTGGATCAGAGCGCTCCTCTAGAACACACTTATCACAAGATATATGTGTGTATGAGCTTTGCGCACGTCCGTTAAGAGCAACATGCTTCCCTGTCACCTTGAAGTTGAAAAGTTCACAGGTGCTGAATATGTAATGTATTGGCTCATCGAGAAATGATTTTTCACACGTCGAAGTTGAGTGCTTTACTACAACACACTTAACACAAGATATAGGTGTGTGTGACCTTTGCGCACGTCCGTTAAAGTGCAACCGGGTTCCCTGTCACCTAAAAGTTAAAAAGTTCACAGGTGCTGGATATGTAATGTATTGGCTCATCGAGAAAAGATTTTCCACACGTCGAAGTTGAGTGCTTCACTACAACACACTCTTCACATGACATAGGTGTGTGTGACCTTTGCGCACGTCCGTTAAGAGCAACATGCTTCCCTGTCACCTTGAAGTTGAAAAGTTCACAGGTGCTGAATATGTAATGTATTGGCTCATCGAGAAAAGATTTTCCACACGTCGAAGTTGAGTGCTTCACTACAACACACTCTTCACATGACATAGGTGTGTGTGACCTTTGCGCACGTCCGTTAAGAGCAACATGCTTCCCTGTCACCTTGAAGTTGAAAAGTTCACAGGTGCTGAATATGTAATGTATTGGCTCATCGAGAAATGATTTTTCACACGTCGAAGTTGAGTGCTTCACTACAACACACTCTTCACATGACATAGGTGTGTGTGACCTTTGCGTACGTCCGTTAAGAGCAACATGCTTCCCTGTCACCTTGAAGTTGAAAAGTTCACAGGTGCTGAATATGTAATGTATTGGCTCATCGAGACAAGATTTTCCACACGTCAAAGTTGAGTGCTTTACTACAACACACTCTTAACATGACATAGGTGTGTGTGACCTTTGCGCACGTCCGTTAAGAGCAACATGCTTCCCTGTCACCTTGAAGTTGAAAAGTTCACAGGTGCTAAATATGTAATGTATTGGCTCATCGAGAAATGATTTTCCACACGTCGAAGTTGAGTGCTTCACTACAACACGCTCTACACATGACATAGGTGTGTGTGACCTTTGCGCACGTCCGTTAAAGCGCAACCGGCGTCCCTGTCACCTAGTAGTTGAAAAGTTCACAGGCGCTGTATATGGCATGCATTTACTCAGCGTGAAGAGAATTCGACACATTGGATCAGAGCGCTACTCTAGAACACACTTTTCACAAGACATATGTGTGTGTGACCTTTGCGCACGTCCGTTAAGACCAACATGTTTCCCTGTCACCTTGAAGTTGAAAAGTTCACAGGTGCTAGATATGTAATGTATTGGCTCATCGAGAAATGGTTTTTCACACGTCGAAGTTGAGTGCTTTACTACAACACACTTAACACAAGATATAGGTGTGTGTGACCTTTGCGCACGTCCGTTAAAGCGCAACCGGGTTCCCTGTCACCTTGAAGTTGAAAAGTTCACAGGTGCTGGATATGTAATGTATTGGCTCATCGAGAAATGATTTTCCACACGTCGAAGTTGAGTGCTTCACTACACCACACTCTTCACATGACATAGGTGTGTGTGACCTTTGCGCACGTCCGTTAAGAGCAACATGCTTCCCTGTCACCTAGTAGTTGAAAAGTTCACAGGCGCTGTATATGGCATGCATTTACTCAGCGTGAAGAGAATTCGACACATTGGATCAGAGCGCTACTCTAGAACACACTTATCACAAGACATATGTGTGTGTGACCTTTGCGCACGTCCGTTAAGAGCAACATGTTTCCCTGTCACCTTGAAGTTGAAAAGTTCACAGGTGCTGAATATGTAATGTATTGGCTCATCGAGAAATGATTTTCCACACGTCGAAGTTGAGTGCTTCACTACACCACACTCTTCACATGACATAGGTGTGTGTGACCTTTGCGCACGTCCGTTAAGAGCAACATGCTTCCCTGTCACCTTGAAGTTGAAAAGTTCACAGGTGCTGAATATGTAATGTATTGGCTCATCGAGACATGATTTTTCACACGTCGAAGTTGAGTGCTTCACTACAACACACTCTTCACATGACATAGGTGTGTGTGACCTTTGCGCACGTCCGTTAAGAGCAACATGCTTCCCTGTCACCTTGAAGTTGAAAAGTTCACAGGTGCTGAATATGTAATGTATTGGCTCATCGAGAAATGATTTTTCACACGTCGAAGTTGAGTGCTTCACTACAACACACTCTTCACATGACATAGGTGTGTGTGACCTTTGCGCACGTCCGTTAAGAGCAACATGCTTCCCTGTCACCTTGAAGTTGAAAAGTTCACAGGTGCTGAATATGTAATGTATTGGCTCATCGAGACACGATTTTCCACACGTCAAAGTTGAGTGCTTTACTACAACACACTCTTCACATGACATAGGTGTGTGTGACCTTTGCGCACGTCCGTTAAGAGCAACATGCTTCCCTGTCACCTTGAAGTTGAAAAGTTCACAGGTGCTGGATATGTAATGTATTGGCTCATCGAGAAATGATTTTCCACACGTCGAAGTTGAGTGCTTCACTACACCACACTCATCACATGACATAGGTGTGTGTGACCTTTGCGCACGTCCGTTAAGAGCAACATGCTTCCCTGTCACCTAGTAGTTGAAAAGTTCACAGGCGCTGTATATGGCATGCATTTACTCAGCGTGAAGAGAATTCGACACATTGGATCAGAGCGCTACTCTAGAACACACTTATCACAAGACATATGTGTGTGTGACCTTTGCGCACGTCCGTTAAGAGCAACATGTTTCCCTGTCACCTTGAAGTTGAAAAGTTCACAGGTGCTAGATATGTAATGTATTGGCTCATCGAGAAATGGTTTTTCACACGTCGAAGTTGAGTGCTTTACTACAACACACTTAACACAAGATATAGGTGTGTGTGACCTTTGCGCACGTCCGTTAAAGCGCAACCGGGTTCCCTGTCACCTTGAAGTTGAAAAGTTCACAGGTGCTGGATATGTAATGTATTGGCTCATCGAGAAATGATTTTCCACACGTCGAAGTTGAGTGCTTCACTACACCACACTCTTCACATGACATAGGTGTGTGTGACCTTTGCGCACGTCCGTTAAGAGCAACATGCTTCCCTGTCACCTAGTAGTTCAAAAGTTCACAGGCGCTGTATATGGCATGCATTTACTCAGCGTGAAGAGAATTCGACACATTGGATCAGAGCGCTACTCTAGAACACACTTATCACAAGACATATGTGTGTGTGACCTTTGCGCACGTCCGTTAAGAGCAACATGTTTCCCTGTCACCTTGAAGTTGAAAAGTTCACAGGTGCTGAATATGTAATGTATTGGCTCATCGAGAAATGATTTTCCACACGTCGAAGTTGAGTGCTTCACTACACCACACTCTTCACATGACATAGGTGTGTGTGACCTTTGCGCACGTCCGTTAAGAGCAACATGCTTCCCTGTCACCTTGAAGTTGAAAAGTTCACAGGTGCTGAATATGTAATGTATTGGCTCATCGAGAAATGATTTTTCACACGTCGAAGTTGAGTGCTTCACTACAACACACTCTTCACATGACATAGGTGTGTGTGACCTTTGCGCACGTCCGTTAAGAGCAACATGCTTCCCTGTCACCTTGAAGTTGAAAAGTTCACAGGTGCTGAATATGTAATGTATTGGCTCATCGAGACACGATTTTCCACACGTCAAAGTTGAGTGCTTTACTACAACACACTCTTCACATGACATAGGTGTGTGTGACCTTTGCGCACGTCCGTTAAGAGCAACATGCTTCCCTGTCACCTTGAAGTTGAAAAGTTCACAGGTGCTGGATATGTAATGTATTGGCTCATCGAGAAATGATTTTCCACACGTCGAAGTTGAGTGCTTCACTACACCACACTCTTCACATGACATAGGTGTGTGTGACCTTTGCGCACGTCCGTTAAGAGCAACATGCTTCCCTGTCACCTAGTAGTTGAAAAGTTCACAGGCGCTGTATATGGCATGCATTTACTCAGCGTGAAGAGAATTCGACACATTGGATCAGAGCGCTACTCTAGAACACACTTATCACAAGACATATGTGTGTGTGACCTTTGCGCACGTCCGTTAAGAGCAACATGTTTCCCTGTCACCTTGAAGTTGAAAAGTTCACAGGTGCTGAATATGTAATGTATTGGCTCATCGAGAAATGATTTTTCACACGTCGAAGTTGAGTGCTTTACTGCAACAGACTCTACACATGACATAGGTGTGTGTGACCTTTGCGCACGTCCGTTAAAGCGCAACCGGCTTCCCCGTCACCTAGTAGTTGAAAAGTTCACAGGCGCTGTATATGGCATGCATTTACTCATCGAGAAGAGAATTCGACACATTGGATCAGAGCGCTCCTCTAGAACACACTTATCACAAGATATATGTGTGTATGACCTTTGCGCACGTCCGTTAAGAGCAACATGCTTCCCTGTCACCTTGAAGTTGAAAAGTTCACAGGTGCTGAATATGTAATGTATTGGCTCATCGAGAAATGATTTTTCACACGTCGAAGTTGAGTGCTTTACTACAACACACTTAACACAAGATATAGGTGTGTGTGACCTTTGCGCACGTCCGTTAAAGTGCAACCGGGTTCCCTGTCACCTAAAAGTTAAAAAGTTCACAGGTGCTGGATATGTAATGTATTGGCTCATCGAGAAAAGATTTTCCACACGTCGAAGTTGAGTGCTTCACTACAACACACTCTTCACATGACATAGGTGTGTGTGACCTTTGCGCACGTCCGTTAAGAGCAACATGCTTCCCTGTCACCTTGAAGTTGAAAAGTTCACAGGTGCTGAATATGTAATGTATTGGCTCATCGAGAAAAGATTTTCCACACGTCGAAGTTGAGTGCTTCACTACAACACACTCTTCACATGACATAGGTGTGTGTGACCTTTGCGCACGTCCGTTAAGAGCAACATGCTTCCCTGTCACCTTTAAGTTGAAAAGTTCACAGGTGCTGAATATGTAATGTATTGGCTCATCGAGAAATGATTTTTCACACGTCGAAGTTGAGTGCTTCACTACAACACACTCTTCACATGACATAGGTGTGTGTGACCTTTGCGCACGTCCGTTAAGAGCAACATGCTTCCCTGTCACCTTGAAGTTGAAAAGTTCACAGGTGCTGAATATGTAATGTATTGGCTCATCGAGAAATGATTTTTCACACGTCGAAGTTGAGTGCTTCACTACAACACACTCTTCACATGACATAGGTGTGTGTGACCTTTGCGCACGTCCGTTAAGAGCAACATGCTTCCCTGTCACCTTGAAGTTGAAAAGTTCACAGGTGCTGAATATGTAATGTATTGGCTCATCGAGACAAGATTTTCCACACGTCAAAGTTGAGTGCTTTACTACAACACACTCTTAACATGACATAGGTGTGTGTGACCTTTGCGCACGTCCGTTAAGAGCAACATGCTTCCCTGTCACCTTGAAGTTGAAAAGTTCACAGGTGCTAAATATGTAATGTATTGGCTCATCAAGAAATGATTTTTCACACGTCGAAGTTGAGTGCTTCACTACAACACACTCTACACATGACATAGGTGTGTGTGACCTTTGCGCACGTCCGTTAAAGCGCAACCGGCGTCCCTGTCACCTAGTAGTTGAAAAGTTCACAGGCGCTGTATATGGCATGCATTTACTCAGCGTGAAGAGAATCCGACACATTGGATCAGAGCGCTACTCTAGAACACACTTTTCACAAGACATATGTGTGTGTGACCTTTGCGCACGTCCGTTAAGAGCAACATGTTTCCCTGTCACCTTGAAGTTGAAAAGTTCACAGGTGCTAGATATGTAATGTATTGGCTCATCGAGAAATGGTTTTTCACACGTCGAAGTTGAGTGCTTTACTACAACACACTTAACACAAGATATAGGTGTGTGTGACCTTTGCGCACGTCCGTTAAAGCGCAACCGGGTTCCCTGTCACCTTGAAGTTGAAAAGTTCACAGGCGCTGTATATGGCATGCATTTACTCAGCGTGAAGAGAATTCGACACATTGGATCAGAGCGCTACTCTAGAACACACTTTTCACAAGACATATGTGTGTGTGACCTTTGCGCACGTCCGTTAAGAGCAACATGTTTCCCTGTCACCTTGAAGTTGAAAAGTTCACAGGTGCTGGATATGTAATGTATTGGCTCATCGAGAAATGATTTTCCACACGTCGAAGTTGAGTGCTTCACTACACCACACTCTTCACATGACATAGGTGTGTGTGACCTTTGCGCACGTCCGTTAAGAGCAACATGCTTCCCTGTCACCTAGTAGTTGAAAAGTTCACAGGCGCTGAATATGTAATGTATTGGCTCATCGAGAAAAGATTTTCCACACGTCGAAGTTGAGTGCTTCACTACAACACACTCTTCACATGACATAGGTGTGTGTGACCTTTGCGCACGTCCGTTAAGAGCAACATGCTTCCCTGTCACCTTTAAGTTGAAAAGTTCACAGGTGCTGAATATGTAATGTATTGGCTCATCGAGAAATGATTTTTCACACGTCGAAGTTGAGTGCTTCACTACAACACACTCTTCACATGACATAGGTGTGTGTGACCTTTGCGCACGTCCGTTAAGAGCAACATGCTTCCCTGTCACCTTGAAGTTGAAAAGTTCACAGGTGCTGAATATGTAATGTATTGGCTCATCGAGAAATGATTTTTCACACGTCGAAGTTGAGTGCTTCACTACAACACACTCTTCACATGACATAGGTGTGTGTGACCTTTGCGCACGTCCGTTAAGAGCAACATGCTTCCCTGTCACCTTGAAGTTGAAAAGTTCACAGGTGCTGAATATGTAATGTATTGGCTCATCGAGACAAGATTTTCCACACGTCAAAGTTGAGTGCTTTACTACAACACACTCTTAACATGACATAGGTGTGTGTGACCTTTGCGCACGTCCGTTAAGAGCAACATGCTTCCCTGTCACCTTGAAGTTGAAAAGTTCACAGGTGCTAAATATGTAATGTATTGGCTCATCGAGAAATGATTTTTCACACGTCGAAGTTGAGTGCTTTACTACAACACACTTAACACAAGATATAGGTGTGTGTGACCTTTGCGCACGTCCGTTAAAGCGCAACCGGGTTCCCTGTCACCTTGAAGTTGAAAAGTTCACAGGTGCTGGATATGTAATGTATTGGCTCATCGAGAAATGATTTTCCACACGTCGAAGTTGAGTGCTTCACTACACCACACTCTTCACATGACATAGGTGTGTGTGACCTTTGCGCACGTCCGTTAAGAGCAACATGCTTCCCTGTCACCTAGTAGTTGAAAAGTTCACAGGCGCTGTATATGGCATGCATTTACTCAGCGTGAAGAGAATTCGACACATTGGATCAGAGCGCTACTCTAGAACACACTTTTCACAAGACATATGTGTGTGTGACCTTTGCGCACGTCCGTTAAGAGCAACATGTTTCCCTGTCACCTTGAAGTTGAAAAGTTCACAGGTGCTGAATATGTAATGTATTGGCTCATCGAGAAATGATTTTCCACACGTCGAAGTTGAGTGCTTCACTACACCACACTCTTCACATGACATAGGTGTGTGTGACCTTTGCGCACGTCCGTTAAGAGCAACATGTTTCCCTGTCACCTTGAAGTTGAAAAGTTCACAGGTGCTGAATATGTAATGTATTGGCTCATCGAGAAATGATTTTCCACACGTCGAAGTTGAGTGCTTCACTACACCACACTCTTCACATGACGTAGGTGTGTGTGACCTTTGCGCACGTCCGTTAAGAGCAACATGCTTCCCTGTCACCTTGAAGTTGAAAAGTTCACAGGTGCTGAATATGTAATGTATTGGCTCATCGAGACACGATTTTCCACACGTCAAAGTTGAGTGCTTTACTACAACACACTCTTCACATGACATAGGTGTGTGTGACCTTTGCGCACGTCCGTTAAGAGCAACATGCTTCCCTGTCACCTTGAAGTTGAAAAGTTCACAGGTGCTGGATATGTAATGTATTGGCTCATCGAGAAATGATTTTCCACACGTCGAAGTTGAGTGCTTCACTACACCACACTCTTCACATGACATAGGTGTGTGTGACCTTTGCGCACGTCCGTTAAGAGCAACATGCTTCCCTGTCACCTAGTAGTTGAAAAGTTCACAGGCGCTGTATATGGCATGCATTTACTCAGCGTGAAGAGAATTCGACACATTGGATCAGAGCGCTACTCTAGAACACACTTATCACAAGACATATGTGTGTGTGACCTTTGCGCACGTCCGTTAAGAGCAACATGTTTCCCTGTCACCTTGAAGTTGAAAAGTTCACAGGTGCTGAATATGTAATGTATTGGCTCATCGAGAAATGATTTTTCACACGTCGAAGTTGAGTGCTTTACTGCAACAGACTCTACACATGACATAGGTGTGTGTGACCTTTGCGCACGTCCGTTAAAGCGCAACCGGCTTCCCCGTCACCTAGTAGTTGAAAAGTTCACAGGCGCTGTATATGGCATGCATTTACTCATCGAGAAGAGAATTCGACACATTGGATCAGAGCGCTCCTCTAGAACACACTTATCACAAGATATATGTGTGTATGACCTTTGCGCACGTCCGTTAAGAGCAACATGCTTCCCTGTCACCTTGAAGTTGAAAAGTTCACAGGTGCTGAATATGTAATGTATTGGCTCATCGAGACACGATTTTCCACACGTCAAAGTTGAGTGCTTTACTACAACACACTCTTCACATGACATAGGTGTGTGTGACCTTTGCGCACGTCCGTTAAGAGCAACATGCTTCCCTGTCACCTTGAAGTTGAAAAGTTCACAGGTGCTGGATATGTAATGTATTGGCTCATCGAGAAATGATTTTCCACACGTCGAAGTTGAGTGCTTCACTACACCACACTCTTCACATGACATTGGTGTGTGTGACCTTTGCGCACGTCCGTTAAGAGCAACATGCTTCCCTGTCACCTAGTAGTTGAAAAGTTCACAGGCGCTGTATATGGCATGCATTTACTCAGCGTGAAGAGAATTCGACACATTGGATCAGAGCGCTACTCTAGAACACACTTATCACAAGACATATGTGTGTGTGACCTTTGCGCACGTCCGTTAAGAGCAACATGTTTCCCTGTCACCTTGAAGTTGAAAAGTTCACAGGTGCTGAATATGTAATGTATTGGCTCATCGAGAAATGATTTTTCACACGTCGAAGTTGAGTGCTTTACTGCAACAGACTCTACACATGACATAGGTGTGTGTGACCTTTGCGCACGTCCGTTAAAGCGCAACCGGCTTCCCCGTCACCTAGTAGTTGAAAAGTTCACAGGCGCTGTATATGGCATGCATTTACTCAGAGAGAAGAGAATTCGACACATTGGATCAGAGCGCTCCTCTAGAACACACTTATCACAAGATATATGTGTGTATGACCTTTGCGCACGTCCGTTAAGAGCAACATGCTTCCCTGTCACCTTGAAGTTGAAAAGTTCACAGGTGCTGAATATGTAATGTATTGGCTCATCGAGAAATGATTTTTCACACGTCGAAGTTGAGTGCTTTACTGCAACAGACTCTACACATGACATATGTGTGTGTGACCTTTGCGCACGTCCGTTAAGAGCAACATGTTTCCCTGTCACCTTGAAGTTGAAAAGTTCACAGGTGCTGAATATGTAATGTATTGGCTCATCGAGAAATGATTTTCCACACGTCGAAGTTGAGTGCTTCACTACACCACACTCTTCACATGACATAGGTGTGTGTGACCTTTGCGCACGTCCGTTAAGAGCAACATGTTTCCCTGTCACCTTGAAGTTGAAAAGTTCACAGGTGCTGAATATGTAATGTATTGGCTCATCGAGAAATGATTTTCCACACGTCGAAGTTGAGTGCTTCACTACACCACACTCTTCACATGACGTAGGTGTGTGTGACCTTTGCGCACGTCCGTTAAGAGCAACATGCTTCCCTGTCACCTTGAAGTTGAAAAGTTCACAGGTGCTGAATATGTAATGTATTGGCTCATCGAGACACGATTTTCCACACGTCAAAGTTGAGTGCTTTACTACAACACACTCTTCACATGACATAGGTGTGTGTGACCTTTGCGCACGTCCGTTAAGAGCAACATGCTTCCCTGTCACCTTGAAGTTGAAAAGTTCACAGGTGCTGGATATGTAATGTATTGGCTCATCGAGAAATGATTTTCCACACGTCGAAGTTGAGTGCTTCACTACACCACACTCTTCACATGACATAGGTGTGTGTGACCTTTGCGCACGTCCGTTAAGAGCAACATGCTTCCCTGTCACCTAGTAGTTGAAAAGTTCACAGGCGCTGTATATGGCATGCATTTACTCAGCGTGAAGAGAATTCGACACATTGGATCAGAGCGCTACTCTAGAACACACTTATCACAAGACATATGTGTGTGTGACCTTTGCGCACGTCCGTTAAGAGCAACATGTTTCCCTGTCACCTTGAAGTTGAAAAGTTCACAGGTGCTGAATATGTAATGTATTGGCTCATCGAGAAATGATTTTTCACACGTCGAAGTTGAGTGCTTTACTGCAACAGACTCTACACATGACATAGGTGTGTGTGACCTTTGCGCACGTCCGTTAAAGCGCAACCGGCTTCCCCGTCACCTAGTAGTTGAAAAGTTCACAGGCGCTGTATATGGCATGCATTTACTCATCGAGAAGAGAATTCGACACATTGGATCAGAGCGCTCCTCTAGAACACACTTATCACAAGATATATGTGTGTATGACCTTTGCGCACGTCCGTTAAGAGCAACATGCTTCCCTGTCACCTTGAAGTTGAAAAGTTCACAGGTGCTGAATATGTAATGTATTGGCTCATCGAGACACGATTTTCCACACGTCAAAGTTGAGTGCTTTACTACAACACACTCTTCACATGACATAGGTGTGTGTGACCTTTGCGCACGTCCGTTAAGAGCAACATGCTTCCCTGTCACCTTGAAGTTGAAAAGTTCACAGGTGCTGGATATGTAATGTATTGGCTCATCGAGAAATGATTTTCCACACGTCGAAGTTGAGTGCTTCACTACACCACACTCTTCACATGACATTGGTGTGTGTGACCTTTGCGCACGTCCGTTAAGAGCAACATGCTTCCCTGTCACCTAGTAGTTGAAAAGTTCACAGGCGCTGTATATGGCATGCATTTACTCAGCGTGAAGAGAATTCGACACATTGGATCAGAGCGCTACTCTAGAACACACTTATCACAAGACATATGTGTGTGTGACCTTTGCGCACGTCCGTTAAGAGCAACATGTTTCCCTGTCACCTTGAAGTTGAAAAGTTCACAGGTGCTGAATATGTAATGTATTGGCTCATCGAGAAATGATTTTTCACACGTCGAAGTTGAGTGCTTTACTGCAACAGACTCTACACATGACATAGGTGTGTGTGACCTTTGCGCACGTCCGTTAAAGCGCAACCGGCTTCCCCGTCACCTAGTAGTTGAAAAGTTCACAGGCGCTGTATATGGCATGCATTTACTCAGAGAGAAGAGAATTCGACACATTGGATCAGAGCGCTCCTCTAGAACACACTTATCACAAGATATATGTGTGTATGACCTTTGCGCACGTCCGTTAAGAGCAACATGCTTCCCTGTCACCTTGAAGTTGAAAAGTTCACAGGTGCTGAATATGTAATGTATTGGCTCATCGAGAAATGATTTTTCACACGTCGAAGTTGAGTGCTTTACTACAACACACTTAACACAAGATATAGGTGTGTGTGACCTTTGCGCACGTCCGTTAAAGTGCAACCGGGTTCCCTGTCACCTAAAAGTTAAAAAGTTCACAGGTGCTGGATATGTAATGTATTGGCTCATCGAGAAAAGATTTTCCACACGTCGAAGTTGAGTGCTTCACTACAACACACTCTTCACATGACATAGGTGTGTGTGACCTTTGCGCACGTCCGTTAAGAGCAACATGCTTCCCTGTCACCTTGAAGTTGAAAAGTTCACAGGTGCTGAATATGTAATGTATTGGCTCATCGAGAAAAGATTTTCCACACGTCGAAGTTGAGTGCTTCACTACAACACACTCTTCACATGACATAGGTGTGTGTGACCTTTGCGCACGTCCGTTAAGAGCAACATGCTTCCCTGTCACCTTTAAGTTGAAAAGTTCACAGGTGCTGAATATGTAATGTATTGGCTCATCGAGAAATGATTTTTCACACGTCGAAGTTGAGTGCTTCACTACAACACACTCTTCACATGACATAGGTGTGTGTGACCTTTGCGCACGTCCGTTAAGAGCAACATGCTTCCCTGTCACCTTGAAGTTGAAAAGTACACAGGTGCTGAATATGTAATGTATTGGCTCATCGAGACACGATTTTCCACACGTCAAAGTTGAGTGCTTTACTACAACACACTCTTCACATGACATAGGTGTGTGTGACCTTTGCGCACGTCCGTTAAGAGCAACATGCTTCCCTGTCACCTTGAAGTTGAAAAGTTCACAGGTGCTGGATATGTAATGTATTGGCTCATCGAGAAATGATTTTCCACACGTCGAAGTTGAGTGCTTCACTACACCACACTCTTCACATGACATAGGTGTGTGTGACCTTTGCGCACGTCCGTTAAGAGCAACATGCTTCCCTGTCACCTAGTAGTTGAAAAGTTCACAGGCGCTGTATATGGCATGCATTTACTCAGCGTGAAGAGAATTCGACACATTGGATCAGAGCGCTACTCTAGAACACACTTATCTCAAGACATATGTGTGTGTGACCTTTGCGCACGTCCGTTAAGAGCAACATGTTTCCCTGTCACCTTGAAGTTGAAAAGTTCACAGGTGCTGAATATGTAATGTATTGGCTCATCGAGAAATGATTTTTCACACGTCGAAGTTGAGTGCTTTACTGCAACAGACTCTACACATGACATAGGTGTGTGTGACCTTTGCGCACGTCCGTTAAAGCGCAACCGGCTTCCCCGTCACCTAGTAGTTGAAAAGTTCACAGGCGCTGTATATGGCATGCATTTACTCATCGAGAAGAGAATTCGACACATTGGATCAGAGCGCTCCTCTAGAACACACTTATCACAAGATATATGTGTGTATGACCTTTGCGCACGTCCGTTAAGAGCAACATGCTTCCCTGTCACCTTGAAGTTGAAAAGTTCACAGGTGCTGAATATGTAATGTATTGGCTCATCGAGACACGATTTTCCACACGTCAAAGTTGAGTGCTTTACTACAACACACTCTTCACATGACATAGGTGTGTGTGACCTTTGCGCACGTCCGTTAAGAGCAACATGCTTCCCTGTCACCTTGAAGTTGAAAAGTTCACAGGTGCTGGATATGTAATGTATTGGCTCATCGAGAAATGATTTTCCACACGTCGAAGTTGAGTGCTTCACTACACCACACTCTTCACATGACATTGGTGTGTGTGACCTTTGCGCACGTCCGTTAAGAGCAACATGCTTCCCTGTCACCTAGTAGTTGAAAAGTTCACAGGCGCTGTATATGGCATGCATTTACTCAGCGTGAAGAGAATTCGACACATTGGATCAGAGCGCTACTCTAGAACACACTTATCACAAGACATATGTGTGTGTGACCTTTGCGCACGTCCGTTAAGAGCAACATGTTTCCCTGTCACCTTGAAGTTGAAAAGTTCACAGGTGCTGAATATGTAATGTATTGGCTCATCGAGAAATGATTTTTCACACGTCGAAGTTGAGTGCTTTACTGCAACAGACTCTACACATGACATAGGTGTGTGTGACCTTTGCGCACGTCCGTTAAAGCGCAACCGGCTTCCCCGTCACCTAGTAGTTGAAAAGTTCACAGGCGCTGTATATGGCATGCATTTACTCAGAGAGAAGAGAATTCGACACATTGGATCAGAGCGCTCCTCTAGAACACACTTATCACAAGATATATGTGTGTATGACCTTTGCGCACGTCCGTTAAGAGCAACATGCTTCCCTGTCACCTTGAAGTTGAAAAGTTCACAGGTGCTGAATATGTAATGTATTGGCTCATCGAGAAATGATTTTTCACACGTCGAAGTTGAGTGCTTTACTACAACACACTTAACACAAGATATAGGTGTGTGTGACCTTTGCGCACGTCCGTTAAAGTGCAACCGGGTTCCCTGTCACCTAAAAGTTAAAAAGTTCACAGGTGCTGGATATGTAATGTATTGGCTCATCGAGAAAAGATTTTCCACACGTCGAAGTTGAGTGCTTCACTACAACACACTCTTCACATGACATAGGTGTGTGTGACCTTTGCGCACGTCCGTTAAGAGCAACATGCTTCCCTGTCACCTTGAAGTTGAAAAGTTCACAGGTGCTGAATATGTAATGTATTGGCTCATCGAGAAAAGATTTTCCACACGTCGAAGTTGAGTGCTTCACTACAACACACTCTTCACATGACATAGGTGTGTGTGACCTTTGCGCACGTCCGTTAAGAGCAACATGCTTCCCTGTCACCTTTAAGTTGAAAAGTTCACAGGTGCTGAATATGTAATGTATTGGCTCATCGAGAAATGATTTTTCACACGTCGAAGTTGAGTGCTTCACTACAACACACTCTTCACATGACATAGGTGTGTGTGACCTTTGCGCACGTCCGTTAAGAGCAACATGCTTCCCTGTCACCTTGAAGTTGAAAAGTTCACAGGTGCTGAATATGTAATGTATTGGCTCATCGAGACAAGATTTTCCACACGTCAAAGTTGAGTGCTTTACTACAACACACTCTTAACATGACATAGGTGTGTGTGACCTTTGCGCACGTCCGTTAAAGCGCAACCGGGTTCCCTGTCACCTTGAAGTTGAAAAGTTCACAGGTGCTGGATATGTAATGTATTGGCTCATCGAGAAATGATTTTCCACACGTCGAAGTTGAGTGCTTCACTACACCACACTCTTCACATGACATAGGTGTGTGTGACCTTTGCGCACGTCCGTTCAGAGCAACATGCTTCCCTGTCACCTAGTAGTTGAAAAGTTCACAGGCGCTGTATATGGCATGCATTTACTCAGCGTGAAGAGAATTCGACACATTGGATCAGAGCGCTACTCTAGAACACACTTATCACAAGACATATGTGTGTGTGACCTTTGCGCACGTCCGTTAAGAGCAACATGTTTCCCTGTCACCTTGAAGTTGAAAAGTTCACAGGTGCTGAATATGTAATGTATTGGCTCATCGAGAAATGATTTTTCACACGTCGAAGTTGAGTGCTTTACTGCAACAGACTCTACACATGACATAGGTGTGTGTGACCTTTGCGCACGTCCGTTAAAGCGCAACCGGCTTCCCCGTCACCTAGTAGTTGAAAAGTTCACAGGCGCTGTATATGGCATGCATTTACTCATCGAGAAGAGAATTCGACACATTGGATCAGAGCGCTCCTCTAGAACACACTTATCACATGACATAGGTGTGTGTGACCTTTGCGCACGTCCGTTAAGAGCAACATGCTTCCCTGTCACCTTGAAGTTGAAAAGTTCACAGGTGCTGAATATGTAATGTATTGGCTCATCGAGACAAGATTTTCCACACGTCAAAGTTGAGTGCTTTACTACAACACACTCTTAACATGACATAGGTGTGTGTGACCTTTGCGCACGTCCGTTAAGAGCAACATGCTTCCCTGTCACCTTGAAGTTGAAAAGTTCACAGGTGCTAAATATGTAATGTATTGGCTCATCGAGAAATGATTTTTCACACGTCGAAGTTGAGTGCTTCACTACAACACACTCTACACATGACATAGGTGTGTGTGACCTTTGCGCACGTCCGTTAAAGCGCAACCGGCGTCCCTGTCACCTTGAAGTTGAAAAGTTCACAGGTGCTGGATATGTAATGTATTGGCTCATCGAGAAATGATTTTCCACACGTCGAAGTTGAGTGCTTCACTACCCCACACTCTTCACATGACATAGGTGTGTGTGACCTTTGCGCACGTCCGGTAAGAGCAACATGCTTCCCTGTCACCTAGTAGTTGAAAAGTTCACAGGCGCTGTATATGGCATGCATTTACTCATCGAGAAGAGAATTCGACACATTGGATCAGAGCGCTCCTCTAGAACACACTTATCACTAGATATATGTGTGTATGACCTTTGCGCACGTCCGTTAAGAGCAACATGCTTCCCTGTCACCTTGAAGTTGAAAAGTTCACAGGTGCTGAATATGTAATGTATTGGCTCATCGAGAAATGATTTTTCACACGTCGAAGTTGAGTGCTTTACTACAACACACTTAACACAAGATATTGGTGTGTGTGACCTTTGCGCACGTCCGTTAAAGTGCAACCGGGTTCCCTGTCACCTAAAAGTTAAAAAGTTCACAGGTGCTGGATATGTAATGTATTGGCTCATCGAGAAAAGATTTTCCACACGTCGAAGTTGAGTGCTTCACTACAACACACTCTTCACATGACATAGGTGTGTGTGACCTTTGCGCACGTCCGTTAAGAGCAACATGCTTCCCTGTCACCTTGAAGTTGAAAAGTTCACAGGTGCTGGATATGTAATGTATTGGCTCATCGAGAAAAGATTTTCCACACGTCGAAGTTGAGTGCTTCACTACAACACACTCTTCACATGACATAGGTGTGTGTGACCTTTGCGCACGTCCGTTAAGCGCAACATGTTTCCCTGTCACCTTGAAGTTGAAAAGTTCACAGGTGCTAGATATGTAATGTATTGGCTCATCGAGAAATGGTTTTTCACACGTCGAAGTTGAGTGCTTTACTACAACACACTTAACACAAGATATAGGTGTGTGTGACCTTTGCGCACGTCCGTTAAAGCGCAACCGGGTTCCCTGTCACCTTGAAGTTGAAAAGTTCACAGGTGCTGGATATGTAATGTATTGGCTCATCGAGAAATGATTTTCCACACGTCGAAGTTGAGTGCTTCACTACACCACACTCTTCACATGACATAGGTGTGTGTGACCTTTGCGCACGTCCGTTAAGAGCAACATGCTTCCCTGTCACCTTGAAGTTGAAAAGTTCACAGGTGCTAGATATGTAATGTATTGGCTCATCGAGAAATGATTTTTCACACGTCGAAGTTGAGTGCTTTACTACAACACACTTAACACAAGATATAGGTGTGTGCGACCTTTGCGCACGTCCGTTAAAGCGCAACCGGGTTCCCTGTCACCTTGAAGTTGAAAAGTTCACAGGTGCTAGATATGTAATGTATTGGCTCATCGAGAAATGATTTTCCACACGTCGAAGTTGAGTGCTTCACTACACCACACTCTTCACATGACATAGGTGTGTGTGACCTTTGCGCACGTCCGTTAAGAGCAACATGCTTCCCTGTCACCTTTAAGTTGAAAAGTTCACAGGTGCTGAATATGTAATGTATTGGCTCATCGAGAAAAGATTTTCCACACGTCGAAGTTGAGTGCTTCACTACAACACACTCTTCACATGACATAGGTGTGTGTGACCTTTGCGCACGTCCGTTAAGAGCAACATGCTTCCCTGTCACCTTGAAGTTGAAAAGTTCACAGGTGCTGAATATGTAATGTATTGGCTCATCGAGAAAAGATTTTCCACACGTCGAAGTTGAGTGCTTTACTACAACACACTCTTCACATGACATAGGTGTGTGTGACCTTTGCGCACGTCCGTTAAGAGCAACATGCTTCCCTGTCACCTTGAAGTTGAAAAGTTCACAGGTGCTAAATATGTAATGTATTGGCTCATCGAGAAATGATTTTTCACACGTCGAAGTTGAGTGCTTCACTACAACACACTCTTCACATGACATAGGTGTGTGTGACCTTTGCGCACGTCCGTTAAGAGCAACATGCTTCCCTGTCACCTTGAAGTTGAAAAGTTCACAGGTGCTGAATATGTAATGTATTGGCTCTTCGAGAAAAGATTTTCCACACGTCGAAGTTGAGTGCTTCACTACAACACACTCTTCACATGACATAGGTGTGTGTGACCTTTGCGCACGTCCGTTAAGAGCAACATGCTTCCCTGTCACCTTGAAGTTGAAAAGTTCACAGGTGCTGGATATGTAATGTATTGGCTCATCGAGAAAAGATTTTCCACACGTCGAAGTTGAGTGCTTTACTACAACACACTTAACACAAGATATAGGTGTGTGTGACCTTTGCGCACGTCCGTTAAAGCGCAACCGGGTTCCCTGTCACCTTGAAGTTGAAAAGTTCACAGGTGCTGGATATGTAATGTATTGGCTCATCGAGAAATGATTTTCCACACGTCGAAGTTGAGTGCTTCACTACACCACACTCTTCACATGACATAGGTGTGTGTGACCTTTGCGCACGTCCGTTAAGAGCAACATGCTTCCCTGTCACCTTGAAGTTGAAAAGTTCACAGGTGCTAGATATGTAATGTATTGGCTCATCGAGAAATGATTTTTCACACGTCGAAGTTGAGTGCTTTACTACAACACACTTAACACAAGATATAGGTGTGTGCGACCTTTGCGCACGTCCGTTAAAGCGCAACCGGGTTCCCTGTCACCTTGAAGTTGAAAAGTTCACAGGTGCTGGATATGTAATGTATTGGCTCATCGAGAAATGATTTTCCACACGTCGAAGTTGAGTGCTTCACTACACCACACTCTTCACATGACATAGGTGTGTGTGACCTTTGCGCACGTCCGTTAAGAGCAACATGCTTCCCTGTCACCTAGTAGTTGAAAAGTTCACAGGCGCTGTATATGGCATGCATTTACTCATCGAGAAGAGAATTCGACACATTGGATCAGAGCGCTCCTCTAGAACACACTTATCACAAGATATATGTGTGTATGACCTTTGCGCACGTCCGTTAAGAGCAACATGCTTCCCTGTCACCTTGAAGTTGAAAAGTTCACAAGTGCTGAATATGTAATGTATTGGCTCATCGAGAAATGATTTTTCACACGTCGAAGTTGAGTGCTTTACTACAACACACTTAACACAAGATATAGGTGTGTGTGACCTTTGCGCACGTCCGTTAAGAGCAACATGCTTCCCTGTCACCTTGAAGTTGAAAAGTTCACAGGTGCTGAATATGTAATGTATTGGCTCATCGAGAAAAGATTTTCCACACGTCGAAGTTGAGTGCTTTACTACAACACACTCTTCACATGACATAGGTGTGTGTGACCTTTGCGCACGTCCGTTAAGAGCAACATGCTTCCCTGTCACCTTGAAGTTGAAAAGTTCACAGGTGCTAGATATGTAATGTATTGGCTCATCGAGAAATGGTTTTTCACACGTCGAAGTTGAGTGCTTTACTACAACACACTTAACACAAGATATAGGTGTGTGTGACCTTTGCGCACGTCCGTTAAAGCGCAACCGGGTTCCCTGTCACCTTGAAGTTGAAAAGTTCACAGGTGCTGGATATGTAATGTATTGGCTCATCGAGAAATGATTTTCCACACGTCGAAGTTGAGTGCTTCACTACACCACACTCTTCACATGACATAGGTGTGTGTGACCTTTGCGCACGTCCGTTAAGAGCAACATGCTTCCCTGTCACCTTGAAGTTGAAAAGTTCACAGGTGCTAGATATGTAATGTATTGGCTCATCGAGAAATGATTTTTCACACGTCGAAGTTGAGTGCTTTACTACAACACACTTAACACAAGATATAGGTGTGTGTGACCTTTGCGCACGTCCGTTAAGAGCAACATGCTTCCCTGTCACCTTGAAGTTGAAAAGTTCACAGGTGCTGGATATGTAATGTATTGGCTCATCGAGAAATGATTTTCCACACGTCGAAGTTGAGTGCTTCACTACACCACACTCTTCACATGACATAGGTGTGTGTGACCTTTGCGCACGTCCGTTAAGAGCAACATGCTTCCCTGTCACCTTGAAGTTGAAAAGTTCACAGGTGCTAGATATGTAATGTATTGGCTCATCGAGAAATGATTTTCCACACGTCGAAGTTGAGTGCTTCACTACACCACACTCTTCACATGACATAGGTGTGTGTGACCTTTGCGCACGTCCGTTAAGAGCAACATGCTTCCCTGTCACCTAGTAGTTGAAAAGTTCACAGGCGCTGTATATGGCATGCATTTACTCATCGAGAAGAGAATTCGACACATTGGATCAGAGCGCTCCTCTAGAACACACTTATCACAAGATATATGTGTGTATGACCTTTGCGCACGTCCGTTAAGAGCAACATGCTTCCCTGTCACCTTGAAGTTGAAAAGTTCACAGGTGCTGAATATGTAATGTATTGGCTCATCGAGAAATGATTTTTCACACGTCGAAGTTGAGTGCTTTACTACAACACACTTAACACAAGATATAGGTGTGTGTGACCTTTGCGCACGTCCGTTAAAGTGCAACCGGGTTCCCTGTCACCTAAAAGTTAAAAAGTTCACAGGTGCTGGATATGTAATGTATTGGCTCATCGAGAAAAGATTTTCCACACGTCGAAGTTGAGTGCTTCACTACAACACACTCTTCACATGACATAGGTGTGTGTGACCTTTGCGCACGTCCGTTAAGAGCAACATGCTTCCCTGTCACCTTTAAGTTGAAAAGTTCACAGGTGCTGAATATGTAATGTATTGGCTCATCGAGAAAAGATTTTCCACACGTCGAAGTTGAGTGCTTCACTACAACACACTCTTCACATGACATAGGTGTGTGTGACCTTTGCGCACGTCCGTTAAGAGCAACATGCTTCCCTGTCACCTTGAAGTTGAAAAGTTCACAGGTGCTGAATATGTAATGTATTGGCTCATCGAGAAAAGATTTTCCACACGTCGAAGTTGAGTGCTTTACTACAACACACTCTTCACATGACATAGGTGTGTGTGACCTTTGCGCACGTCCGTTAAGAGCAACATGCTTCCCTGTCACCTTGAAGTTGAAAAGTTCACAGGTGCTAAATATGTAATGTATTGGCTCATCGAGAAATGATTTTTCACACGTCGAAGTTGAGTGCTTCACTACAACACAATCTTCACATGACATAGGTGTGTGTGACCTTTGCGCACGTCCGTTAAGAGCAACATGCTTCCCTGTCACCTTGAAGTTGAAAAGTTCACAGGTGCTGAATATGTAATGTATTGGCTCATCGAGAAATGATTTTTCACACGTCGAAGTTGAGTGCTTCACTACAACACACTCTTCACATGACATAGGTGTGTGTGACCTTTGCGCACGTCCGTTAAGAGCAACATGCTTCCCTGTCACCTTGAAGTTGAAAAGTTCACAGGTGCTGAATATGTAATGTATTGGCTCATCGAGACAAGATTTTCCACACGTCAAAGTTGAGTGCTTTACTACAACACACTTAACACAAGATATAGGTGTGTGTGACCTTTGCGCACGTCCGTTAAAGCGCAACCGGGTTCCCTGTCACCTTGAAGTTGAAAAGTTCACAGGTGCTGGATATGTAATGTATTGGCTCATCGAGAAATGATTTTCCACACGTCGAAGTTGAGTGCTTCACTACACCACACTCTTCACATGACATAGGTGTGTGTGACCTTTGCGCACGTCCGTTAAGAGCAACATGCTTCCCTGTCACCTAGTAGTTGAAAAGTTCACAGGCGCTGTATATGGCATGCATTTACTCATCGAGAAGAGAATTCGACACATTGGATCAGAGCGCTCCTCTAGAACACACTTATCACAAGATATATGTGTGTATGACCTTTGCGCACGTCCGTTAAGAGCAACATGCTTCCCTGTCACCTTGAAGTTGAAAAGTTCACAGGTGCTGAATATGTAATGTATTGGCTCATCGAGAAATGATTTTTCACACGTCGAAGTTGAGTGCTTTACTACAACACACTTAACACAAGATATAGGTGTGTGTGACCTTTGCGCACGTCCGTTAAAGTGCAACCGGGTTCCCTGTCACCTAAAAGTTAAAAAGTTCACAGGTGCTGGATATGTAATGTATTGGCTCATCGAGAAAAGATTTTCCACACGTCGAAGTTGAGTGCTTCACTACAACACACTCTTCACATGACATAGGTGTGTGTGACCTTTGCGCACGTCCGTTAAGAGCAACATGCTTCCCTGTCACCTTTAAGTTGAAAAGTTCACAGGTGCTGAATATGTAATGTATTGGCTCATCGAGAAAAGATTTTCCACACGTCGAAGTTGAGTGCTTCACTACAACACACTCTTCACATGACATAGGTGTGTGTGACCTTTGCGCACGTCCGTTAAGAGCAACATGCTTCCCTGTCACCTTGAAGTTGAAAAGTTCACAGGTGCTGAATATGTAATGTATTGGCTCATCGAGAAAAGATTTTCCACACGTCGAAGTTGAGTGCTTTACTACAACACACTCTTCACATGACATCGGTGTGTGTGACCTTTGCGCACGTCCGTTAAGAGCAACATGCTTCCCTGTCACCTTGAAGTTGAAAAGTTCACAGGTGCTAAATATGTAATGTATTGGCTCATCGAGAAATGATTTTTCACACGTCGAAGTTGAGTGCTTCACTACAACACAATCTTCACATGACATAGGTGTGTGTGACCTTTGCGCACGTCCGTTAAGAGCAACATGCTTCCCTGTCACCTTGAAGTTGAAAAGTTCACAGGTGCTGAATATGTAATGTATTGGCTCATCGAGAAATGATTTTTCACACGTCGAAGTTGAGTGCTTCACTACAACACACTCTTCACATGACATAGGTGTGTGTGACCTTTGCGCACGTCCGTTAAGAGCAACATGCTTCCCTGTCACCTTGAAGTTGAAAAGTTCACAGGTGCTAAATATGTAATGTATTGGCTCATCGAGAAATGATTTTTCACACGTCGAAGTTGAGTGCTTCACTACAACACACTCTTCACATGACATAGGTGTGTGTGACCTTTGCGCACGTCCGTTAAAGCGCAACCGGCGTCCCTGTCACCTAGTAGTTGAAAAGTTCACAGGCGCTGTATATGGCATGCATTTACTCAGCGTGAAGAGAATTCGACACATTGGATCAGAGCGCTACTCTAGAACACACTTTTCACAAGACATATGTGTGTGTGACCTTTGCGCACGTCCGTTAAGAGCAACATGTTTCCCTGTCACCTTGAAGTTGAAAAGTTCACAGGTGCTAGATATGTAATGTATTGGCTCATCGAGAAATGGTTTTTCACACGTCGAAGTTGAGTGCTTTACTACAACACACTTAACACAAGATATAGGTGTGTGTGACCTTTGCGCACGTCCGTTAAAGCGCAACCGGGTTCCCTGTCACCTTGAAGTTGAAAAGTTCACAGGTGCTGGATATGTAATGTATTGGCTCATCGAGAAATGATTTTCCACACGTCGAAGTTGAGTGCTTCACTACACCACACTCTTCACATGACATAGGTGTGTGTGACCTTTGCGCACGTCCGTTAAGAGCAACATGCTTCCCTGTCACCTAGTAGTTGAAAAGTTCACAGGCGCTGTATATGGCATGCATTTACTCATCGAGAAGAGAATTCGACACATTGGATCAGAGCGCTCCTCTAGAACACACTTATCACAAGATATATGTGTGTATGACCTTTGCGCATGTCCGTTAAGAGCAACATGCTTCCCTGTCACCTTGAAGTTGAAAAGTTCACAGGTGCTGAATATGTAATGTATTGGCTCATCGAGAAATGATTTTTCACACGTCGAAGTTGAGTGCTTTACTACAACACACTTAACACAAGATATAGGTGTGTGTGACCTTTGCGCACGTCCGTTAAAGTGCAACCGGGTTCCCTGTCACCTAAAAGTTAAAAAGTTCACAGGTGCTGGATATGTAATGTATTGGCTCATCGAGAAAAGATTTTCCACACGTCGAAGTTGAGTGCTTCACTACAACACACTCTTCACATGACATAGGTGTGTGTGACCTTTGCGCACGTCCGTTAAGAGCAACATGCTTCCCTGTCACCTAGTAGTTGAAAAGTTCACAGGCGCTGTATATGGCATGCATTTACTCATCGAGAAGAGAATTCGACACATTGGATCAGAGCGCTCCTCTAGAACACACTTATCACAAGATATATGTGTGTATGACCTTTGCGCATGTCCGTTAAGAGCAACATGCTTCCCTGTCACCTTGAAGTTGAAAAGTTCACAGGTGCTGAATATGTAATGTATTGGCTCATCGAGAAATGATTTTTCACACGTCGAAGTTGATTGCTTTACTACAACACACTTAACACAAGATATAGGTGTGTGTAACCTTTGCGCACGTCCGTTAAGAGCAACATGTTTCCCTGTCACCTTGAAGTTGAAAAGTTCACAGGTGCTGGATATGTAATGTATTGGCTCATCGAGAAAAGATTTTCCACACGTCGAAGTTGAGTGCTTCACTACACCACACTCTTCACATGACATAGGTGTGTATGACCTTTGCGCATGTCCGTTAAGAGCAACATGCTTCCCTGTCACCTTGAAGTTGAAAAGTTCACAGGTGCTAAATATGTAATGTATTGGCTCATCGAGAAAAGATTTTCCACACGTCGAAGTTGAGTGCTTCACTACAACACACTCTTCACATGACATAGGTGTGTGTAACCTTTGCGCACGTCCGTTAAGAGCAACATGTTTCCCTGTCACCTTGAAGTTGAAAAGTTCACAGGTGCTGAATATGTAATGTATTGGCTCATCGAGAAAAGATTTTCCACACGTCGAAGTTGAGTGCTTCACTACAACACACTCTTCACATGACATAGGTGTGTGTAACCTTTGCGCACGTCCGTTAAGAGCAACATGTTTCCCTGTCACCTTGAAGTTGAAAAGTTCACAGGTGCTGGATATGTAATGTATTGGCTCATCGAGAAAAGATTTTCCACACGTCGAAGTTGAGTGCTTCACTACACCACACTCTTCACATGACATAGGTGTGTGTGACCTTTGCGCACGTCCGTTAAAGTGCAACCGGGTTCCCTGTCACCTAAAAGTTAAAAAGTTCACAGGTGCTGGATATGTAATGTATTGGCTCATCGAGAAAAGATTTTCCACACGTCGAAGTTGAGTGCTTCACTACAACACACTCTTCACATGACATAGGTGTGTGTAACCTTTGCGCACGTCCGTTAAGAGCAACATGTTTCCCTGTCACCTTGAAGTTGAAAAGTTCACAGGTGCTGGATATGTAATGTATTGGCTCATCGAGAAAAGATTTTCCACACGTCGAAGTTGAGTGCTTCACTACAACACACTCTTCACATGACATAGGTGTGTGTGACCTTTGCGCACGTCCGTTAAGAGCAATATGCTTCCCTGTCACCTTGAAGTTTAAAAGTTCACAGGTGCTAGATATGTAATGTATTGGCTCATCGAGAAATGATTTTTCACACGTCGAAGTTGAGTGCTTTACTACAACACACTTAACACAAGATATAGGTGTGTGTGACCTTTGCGCACGTCCGTTAAAGTGCAACCGGGTTCCCTGTCACCTAAAAATTAAAAAGTTCACAAGTGCTGGATATGTAATGTATTGGCTCATCGAGAAAAGATTTTCCACACGTCGAAGTTGAGTGCTTCACTACAACACACTCTTCACATGACATAGGTGTGTGTGACCTTTGCGCACGTCCGTTAAGAGCAACATGCTTCCCTGTCACCTTGAAGTTGAAAAGTTCACAGGTGCTGAATATGTAATGTATTGGCTCATCGAGACAAGATTTTCCACACGTCAAAGTTGAGTGCTTTACTACAACACACTCTTCACATGACATAGGTGTGTGTGACCTTTGCGCACGTCCGTTAAGAGCAACATGCTTCCCTGTCACCTTGAAGTTGAAAAGTTCACAGGTGCTAAATATGTAATGTATTGGCTCATCGAGAAATGATTTTTCACACGTCGAAGTTGAGTGCTTCACTACAACACACTCTACACATGACATAGGTGTGTGTGACCTTTGCGCACGTCCGTTAAAGCGCAACCGGCGTCCCTGTCACCTAGTAG
The DNA here is from genome assembly GCA_023078555.1 of Ulva prolifera. Taxonomy (NCBI): domain Eukaryota; kingdom Viridiplantae; phylum Chlorophyta; class Ulvophyceae; order Ulvales; family Ulvaceae; genus Ulva; species Ulva prolifera. The sequence goes on from CM041197.1 coordinate 5,564,214, forward strand.
TTGAAAAGTTCACAGGCGCTGTATATGGCATGCATTTACTCAGCGTGAAGAGAATTCGACACATTGGATCAGAGCGCTACTCTAGAACACACTTTTCACAAGACATATGTGTGTGTGACCTTTGCGCACGTCCGTTAAGAGCAACATGTTTCCCTGTCACCTTGAAGTTGAAAAGTTCACAGGTGCTAGATATGTAATGTATTGGCTCATCGAGAAATGGTTTTTCACACGTCGAAGTTGAGTGCTTTACTACAACACACTTAACACAAGATATAGGTGTGTGTGACCTTTGCGCACGTCCGTTAAAGCGCAACCGGGTTCCCTGTTACCTTGAAGTTGAAAAGTTCACAGGTGCTGGATATGTAATGTATTGGCTCATCGAGAAATGATTTTCCACACGTCGAAGTTGAGTGCTTCACTACACCACACTCTTCACATGACATAGGTGTGTGTGACCTTTGCGCACGTCCGTTAAGAGCAACATGCTTCCCTGTCACCTAGTAGTTGAAAAGTTCACAGGCGCTGTATATGGCATGCATTTACTCAGCGTGAAGAGAATTCGACACATTGGATCAGAGCGCTACTCTAGAACACACTTATCACAAGACATATGTGTGTGTGACCTTTGCGCACGTCCGTTAAGAGCAACATGCTTCCCTGTCACCTAGTAGTTGAAAAGTTCACAGGCGCTGTATATGGCATGCATTTACTCAGCGTGAAGAGAATTCGACACATTGGATCAGAGCGCTACTCTAGAACACACTTATCACAAGACATATGTGTGTGTGACCTTTGCGCACGTCCGTTAAGAGCAACATGTTTCCCTGTCACCTTGAAGTTGAAAAGTTCACAGGTGCTAGATATGTAATGTATTGGCTCATCGAGAAAAGATTTTCCACACGTCGATGTTGAGTGCTTTACTGCAACAGACTCTACACATGACATAGGTGTGTGTGACCTTTGCGCACGTCCGTTAAAGCGCAACCGGCTTCCCCGTCACCTAGTAGTTGAAAAGTTCACAGGCGCTGTATATGGCATGCATTTACTCATCGAGAAGAGAATTCGACACATTGGATCAGAGCGCTCCTCTAGAACACACTTATCACAAGATATATGTGTGTATGACCTTTGCGCACGTCCGTTAAGAGCAACATGCTTCCCTGTCACCTTGAAGTTGAAAAGTTCACAGGTGCTGAATATGTAATGTATTGGCTCATCGAGAAATGATTTTCCACACGTCGAAGTTGAGTGCTTCACTACACCACACTCTTCACATGACATAGGTGTGTGTGACCTTTGCGCACGTCCGTTAAGGGCAACATGCTTCCCTGTCACCTTGAAGTTGAAAAGTTCACAGGTGCTGAATATGTAATGTATTGGCTCATCGAGACAAGATTTTCCACACGTCAAAGTTGAGTGCTTTACTACAACACACTTATCACAAGACATATGTGTGTGTGACCTTTGCGCACGTCCGTTAAGAGCAACATGTTTCCCTGTCACCTTGAAGTTGAAAAGTTCACAGGTGCTAGATATGTAATGTATTGGCTCATCGAGAAATGATTTTCCACACGTCGAAGTTGAGTGCTTCACTACACCACACTCTTCACATGACATAGGTGTGTGTGACCTTTGCGCACGTCCGTTAAGAGCAACATGCTTCCCTGTCACCTAGTAGTTGAAAAGTTCACAGGCGCTGTATATGGCATGCATTTACTCAGCGTGAAGAGAATTCGACACATTGGATCAGAGCGCTACTCTAGAACACACTTATCACAAGACATATGTGTGTGTGACCTTGGCGCACGTCCGTTAAGAGCAACATGCTTCCCTGTCACCTAGTAGTTGAAAAGTTCACAGGCGCTGTATATGGCATGCATTTACTCAGCGTGAAGAGAATTCGACACATTGGATCAGAGCGCTACTCTAGAACACACTTATCACAAGACATATGTGTGTGTGACCTTTGCGCACGTCCGTTAAGAGCAACATGTTTCCCTGTCACCTTGAAGTTGAAAAGTTCACAGGTGCTAGATATGTAATGTATTGGCTCATCGAGAAAAGAGTTTCCACACGTCGAAGTTGAGTGCTTTACTGCAACAGACTCTACACATGACATAGGTGTGTGTGACCTTTGCGCACGTCCGTTAAAGCGCAACCGGCTTCCCCGTCACCTAGTAGTTGAAAAGTTCACAGGCGCTGTATATGGCATGCATTTACTCATCGAGAAGAGAATTCGACACATTGGATCAGAGCGCTCCTCTAGAACACACTTAACACAAGATATAGGTGTGTGTGACCTTTGCGCACGTCCGTTAAAGTGCAACCGGGTTCCCTGTCACCTAAAAGTTAAAAAGTTCACAGGTGCTGGATATGTAATGTATTGGCTCATCGAGAAAAGATTTTCCACACGTCGAAGTTGAGTGCTTTACTGCAACAGACTCTACACATGACATAGGTGTGTGTGACCTTTGCGCACGTCCGTTAAAGCGCAACCGGCTTCCCCGTCACCTAGTAGTTGAAAAGTTCACAGGCGCTGTATATGGCATGCATTTACTCATCGAGAAGAGAATTCGACACATTGGATCAGAGCGCTCCTCTAGAACACACTTAACACAAGATATAGGTGTGTGTGACCTTTGCGCACGTCCGTTAAAGTGCAACCGGGTTCCCTGTCACCTAAAAGTTAAAAAGTTCACAGGTGCTGGATATGTAATGTATTGGCTCATCGAGAAAAGATTTTCCACACGTCGAAGTTGAGTGCTTCACTACAACACACTCTTCACATGACATAGGTGTGTGTGACCTTTGCGCACGTCCGTTAAGAGCAACATGCTTCCCTGTCACCTTGAAGTTGAAAAGTTCACAGGTGCTGAATATGTAATGTATTGGCTCATCGAGAAAAGATTTTCCACACGTCGAAGTTGAGTGCTTTACTACAACACACTCTTCACATGACATAGGTGTGTGTGACCTTTGCGCACGTCCGTTAAGAGCAACATGCTTCCCTGTCACCTTGAAGTTGAAAAGTTCACAGGTGCTGAATATGTAATGTATTGGCTCATCGAGAAATGATTTTCCACACGTCGAAGTTGAGTGCTTCACTACAACACACTTATCACAAGACATATGTGTGTGTGACCTTTGCGCACGTCCGTTAAGAGCAACATGTTTCCCTGTCACCTTGAAGTTGAAAAGTTCACAGGTGCTAGATATGTAATGTATTGGCTCATCGAGGAATGATTTTTCACACGTCGAAGTTGAGTGCTTTACTACAACACACTTAACACAAGATATAGGTCTGTGTGACCTTTGCGCACGTCCGTTAAAGTGCAACCGGGTTCCCTGTCACCTAAAAGTTAAAAAGTTCACAGGTGCTGGATATGTAATGTATTGGCTCATCGAGAAAAGATTTTCCACACGTCGAAGTTGAGTGCTTCACTACAACACACTCTTCACATGACATAGGTGTGTGTGACCTTTGCGCACGTCCGTTAAGAGCAACATGCTTCCCTGTCACCTTGAAGTTGAAAAGTTCACAGGTGCTGAATATGTAATGTATTGGCTCATCGAGAAAAGATTTTCCACACGTCGAAGTTGAGTGCTTCACTACAACACACTCTTCACATGACATAGGTGTGTGTGACCTTTGCGCACGTCCGTTAAGAGCAACATGCTTCCCTGTCACCTTGAAGTTGAAAAGTTCACAGGTGCTGAATATGTAATGTATTGGCTCATCGAGAAAAGATTTTCCACACGTCGAAGTTGAGTGCTTTACTACAACACACTCTTCACATGACATAGGTGTGTGTGACCTTTGCGCACGTCCGTTAAGAGCAACATGCTTCCCTGTCACCTTGAAGTTGAAAAGTTCACAGGTGCTGAATATGTAATGTATTGGCTCATCGAGAAATGATTTTCCACACGTCGAAGTTGAGTGCTTCACTACACCACACTCTTCACATGACATAGGTGTGTGTGACCTTTGCGCACGTCCGTTAAGAGCAACATGCTTCCCTGTCACCTTGAAGTTGAAAAGTTCACAGGTGCTGAATATGTAATGTATTGGCTCATCGAGAAATGATTTTTCACACGTCGAAGTTGAGTGCTTCACTACAACACACTCTTCACATGACATAGGTGTGTGTGACCTTTGCGCACGTCCGTTAAGAGCAACATGCTTCCCTGTCACCTTGAAGTTGAAAAATCCACAGGTGCTGAATATGTAATGTATTGGCTCATCGAGACAAGATTTTCCACACGTCAAAGTTGAGTGCTTTACTACAACACACTCTTCACATGACATAGGTGTGTGTGACCTTTGCGCACGTCCGTTAAGAGCAACATGCTTCCCTGTCACCTTGAAGTTGAAAAGTTCACAGGTGCTAAATATGTAATGTATTGGCTCATCGAGAAATGATTTTTCACACGTCGAAGTTGAGTGCTTCACTACAACACACTTAACACAAGATATAGGTGTGTGTGACCTTTGCGCACGTCCGTTAAAGCGCAACCGGGTTCCCTGTCACCTTGAAGTTGAAAAGTTCACAGGTGCTGAATATGTAATGTATTGGCTCATCGAGAAATGATTTTCCACACGTCGAAGTTGAGTGCTTCACTACACCACACTCTTCACATGACATAGGTGTGTGTGACCTTTGCGCACGTCCGTTAAGAGCAACATGTTTCCCTGTCACCTTGAAGTTGAAAAGTTCACAGGTGCTAGATATGTAATGTATTGGCTCATCGAGGAATGATTTTTCACACGTCGAAGTTGAGTGCTTTACTACAACACACTTAACACAAGATATAGGTGTGTGTGACCTTTGCGCACGTCCGTTAAAGCGCAACCGGGTTCCCTGTCACCTTGAAGTTGAAAAGTTCACAGGTGCTGGATATATAATGTATTGGCTCATCGAGAAATGATTTTCCACACGTCGAAGTTGAGTGCTTCACTACACCACACTCTTCACATGACATAGGTGTGTGTGACCTTTGCGCACGTCCGTTAAGAGCAACATGCTTCCCTGTCACCTAGTAGTTGAAAAGTTCACAGGCGCTGTATATGGCATGCATTTACTCAGCGTGAAGAGAATTCGACACATTGGATCAGAGCGCTACTCTAGAACACACTTATCACAAGACATATGTGTGTGTGACCTTTGCGCACGTCCGTTAAGAGCAACATGCTTCCCTGTCACCTAGTAGTTGAAAAGTTCACAGGCGCTGTATATGGCATGCATTTACTCAGCGTGAAGAGAATTCGACACATTGGATCAGAGCGCTACTCTAGAACACACTTATCACAAGACATATGTGTGTGTGACCTTTGCGCACGTCCGTTAAGAGCAACATGTTTCCCTGTCACCTTGAAGTTGAAAAGTTCACAGGTGCTAGATATGTAATGTATTGGCTCATCGAGAAAAGAGTTTCCACACGTCGAAGTTGAGTGCTTTACTGCAACAGACTCTACACATGACATAGGTGTGTGTGACCTTTGCGCACGTCCGTTAAAGCGCAACCGGCTTCCCCGTCACCTAGTAGTTGAAAAGTTCACAGGCGCTGTATATGGCATGCATTTACTCATCGAGAAGAGAATTCGACACATTGGATCAGAGCGCTCCTCTAGAACACACTTATCACAAGATATATGTGTGTATGACCTTTGCGCACGTCCGTTAAGAGCAACATGCTTCCCTGTCACCTTGAAGTTGAAAAGTTCACAGGTGCTGAATATGTAATGTATTGGCTCATCGAGAAATGATTTTTCACACGTCGAAGTTGAGTGCTTTACTACAACACACTTAACACAAGATATAGGTGTGTGTGACCTTTGCGCACGTCCGTTAAAGTGCAACCGGGTTCCCTGTCACCTAAAAGTTAAAAAGTTCACAGGTGCTGGATATGTAATGTATTGGCTCATCGAGAAAAGATTTTCCACACGTCGAAGTTGAGTGCTTCACTACAACACACTCTTCACATGACATAGGTGTGTGTGACCTTTGCGCACGTCCGTTAAGAGCAACATGCTTCCCTGTCACCTTGAAGTTGAAAAGTTCACAGGTGCTGAATATGTAATGTATTGGCTCATCGAGAAAAGATTTTCCACACGTCGAAGTTGAGTGCTTCACTACAACACACTCTTCACATGACATAGGTGTGTGTGACCTTTGCGCACGTCCGTTAAGAGCAACATGCTTCCCTGTCACCTTGAAGTTGAAAAGTTCACAGGTGCTGAATATGTAATGTATTGGCTCATCGAGAAAAGATTTTCCACACGTCGAAGTTGAGTGCTTTACTACAACACACTCTTCACATGACATAGGTGTGTGTGACCTTTGCGCACGTCCGTTAAGAGCAACATGCTTCCCTGTCACCTTGAAGTTGAAAAGTTCACAGGTGCTGAATATGTAATGTATTGGCTCATCGAGAAATGATTTTCCACACGTCGAAGTTGAGTGCTTCACTACACCACACTCTTCACATGACATAGGTGTGTGTGACCTTTGCGCACGTCCGTTAAGAGCAACATGCTTCCCTGTCACCTTGAAGTTGAAAAGTTCACAGGTGCTAAATATGTAATGTATTGGCTCATCGAGAAATGATTTTTCACACGTCGAAGTTGAGTGCTTCACTACAACACACTCTTCACATGACATAGGTGTGTGTGACCTTTGCGCACGTCCGTTAAGAGCAACATGCTTCCCTGTCACCTTGAAGTTGAAAAGTTCACAGGTGCTGAATATGTAATGTATTGGCTCATCGAGAAATGATTTTTCACACGTCGAAGTTGAGTGCTTCACTACAACACACTCTTCACATGACATAGGTGTGTGTGACCTTTGCGCACGTCCGTTAAGAGCAACATGCTTCCCTGTCACCTTGAAGTTGAAAAGTTCACAGGTGCTAAATATGTAATGTATTGGCTCATCGAGAAATGATTTTTCACACGTCGAAGTTGAGTGCTTCACTACAACACACTCTAAACATGACATAGGTGTGTGTGACCTTTGCGCACGTCCGTTAAAGCGCAACCGGCGTCCCTGTCACCTAGTAGTTGAAAAGTTCACAGGCGCTGTATATGGCATGCATTTACTCAGCGTGAAGAGAATTCGACACATTGGATCAGAGCGCTACTCTAGAACACACTTATCACAAGACATATGTGTGTGTGACCTTTGCGCACGTCCGTTAAGAGCAACATGTTTCCCTGTCACCTTGAAGTTGAAAAGTTCACAGGTGCTAGATATGTAATGTATTGGCTCATCGAGAAATGATTTTTCACACGTCGAAGTTGAGTGCTTTACTACAACACACTTAACACAAGATATAGGTGTGTGTGACCTTTGCGCACGTCCGTTAAAGCGCAACCGGGTTCCCTGTCACCTTGAAGTTGAAAAGTTCACAGGTGCTGGATATGTAATGTATTGGCTCATCGAGAAATGATTTTCCACACGTCGAAGTTGAGTGCTTCACTACACCACACTCTTCACATGACATAGGTGTGTGTGACCTTTGCGCACGTCCGTTAAGAGCAACATGCTTCCCTGTCACCTAGTAGTTGAAAAGTTCACAGGCGCTGTATATGGCATGCATTTACTCAGCGTGAAGAGAATTCGACACATTGGATCAGAGCGCTACTCTAGAACACACTTATCACAAGACATATGTGTGTGTGACCTTTGCGCACGTCCGTTAAGAGCAACATGCTTCCCTGTCACCTAGTAGTTGAAAAGTTCACAGGCGCTGTATATGGCATGCATTTACTCAGCGTGAAGAGAATTCGACACATTGGATCAGAGCGCTACTCTAGAACACACTTATCACAAGACATATGTGTGTGTGACCTTTGCGCACGTCCGTTAAGAGCAACATGTTTCCCTGTCACCTTGAAGTTGAAAAGTTCACAGGTGCTGGATATGTAATGTATTGGCTCATCGAGAAATGATTTTCCACACGTCGAAGTTGAGTGCTTCACTACACCACACTCTTCACATGACATAGGTGTGTGTGACCTTTGCGCACGTCCGTTAAGAGCAACATCCTTCCCTGTCACCTAGTAGTTGAAAATTTCACAGGCGCTGTATATGGCATGCATTTACTCAGCGTGAAGAGAATTCGACACATTGGATCAGAGCGCTACTCTAGAACACACTTATCACAAGACATATGTGTGTGTGACCTTTGCGCACGTCCGTTAAGAGCAACATGTTTCCCTGTCACCTTGAAGTTGAAAAGTTCACAGGTGCTAGATATGTAATGTATTGGCTCATCGAGAAAAGATTTTCCACACGTCGAAGTTGAGTGCTTTACTGCAACAGACTCTACACATGACATAGGTGTGTGTGACCTTTGCGCACGTCCGTTAAAGCGCAACCGGCTTCCCCGTCACCTAGTAGTTGAAAAGTTCACAGGCGCTGTATATGGCATGCATTTACTCATCGAGAAGAGAATTCGACACATTGGATCAGAGCGCTCCTCTAGAACACACTTATCACAAGATATATGTGTGTATGACCTTTGCGCACGTCCGTTAAGAGCAACATGCTTCCCTGTCACCTTGAAGTTGAAAAGTTCACAGGTGCTGAATATGTAATGTATTGGCTCATCGAGAAATGATTTTTCACACGTCGAAGTTGAGTGCTTTACTACAACACACTTAACACAAGATATAGGTGTGTGTGACCTTTGCGCACGTCCGTTAAAGTGCAACCGGGTTCCCTGTCACCTAAAAATTAAAAAGTTCACAAGTGCTGGATATGTAATGTATTGGCTCATCGAGAAAAGATTTTCCACACGTCGAAGTTGAGTGCTTCACTACAACACACTCTTCACATGACATAGGTGTGTGTGACCTTTGCGCACGTCCGTTAAAGCGCAACCGGCGTCCCTGTCACCTAGTAGTTGAAAAGTTCACAGGCGCTGTATATGGCATGCATTTACTCAGCGTGAAGAGAATTCGAAACATTGGATCAGAGCGCTACTCTAGAACACACTTTTCACAAGACATATGTGTGTGTGACCTTTGCGCACGTCCGTTAAGAGCAACATGTTTCCCTGTCACCTTGAAGTTGAAAAGTTCACAGGTGCTAGATATGTAATGTATTGGCTCATCGAGAAATGGTTTTTCACACGTCGAAGTTGAGTGCTTTACTACAACACACTTAACACAAGATATAGGTGTGTGTGACCTTTGCGCACGTCCGTTAAAGCGCAACCGGGTTCCCTGTTACCTTGAAGTTGAAAAGTTCACAGGTGCTGGATATGTAATGTATTGGCTCATCGAGAAATGATTTTCCACACGTCGAAGTTGAGTGCTTCACTACACCACACTCTTCACATGACATAGGTGTGTGTGACCTTTGCGCACGTCCGTTAAGAGCAACATGCTTCCCTGTCACCTAGTAGTTGAAAAGTTCACAGGCGCTGTATATGGCATGCATTTACTCAGCGTGAAGAGAATTCGACACATTGGATCAGAGCGCTACTCTAGAACACACTTATCACAAGACATATGTGTGTGTGACCTTTGCGCACGTCCGTTAAGAGCAACATGTTTCCCTGTCACCTTGAAGTTGAAAAGTTCACAGGTGCTAGATATGTAATGTATTGGCTCATCGAGAAAAGATTTTCCACACGTCGAAGTTGAGTGCTTTACTGCAACAGACTCTACACATGACATAGGTGTGTGTGACCTTTGCGCACGTCCGTTAAAGCGCAACCGGCTTCCCCGTCACCTAGTAGTTGAAAAGTTCGCAGGCGATGTATATGGCATGCATTTACTCATCGAGAAGAGAATTCGACACATTGGATCAGAGCGCTCCTCTAGAACACACTTATCACAAGATATATGTGTGTATGACCTTTGCGCACGTCCGTTAAGAGCAACATGCTTCCCTGTCACCTTGAAGTTGAAAAGTTCACAGGTGCTGAATATGTAATGTATTGGCTCATCGAGAAATGATTTTTCACACGTCGAAGTTGAGTGCTTTACTACAACACACTTAACACAAGATATAGGTGTGTGTGACCTTTGCGCACGTCCGTTAAAGTGCAACCGGGTTCCCTGTCACCTAAAAATTAAAAAGTTCACAAGTGCTGGATATGTAATGTATTGGCTCATCGAGAAAAGATTTTCCACACGTCGAAGTTGAGTGCTTCACTACAACACACTCTTCACATGACATAGGTGTGTGTGACCTTTGCGCACGTCCGTTAAAGCGCAACCGGCGTCCCTGTCACCTAGTAGTTGAAAAGTTCACAGGCGCTGTACATGGCATGCATTTACTCAGCGTGAAGAGAATTCGAAACATTGGATCAGAGCGCTACTCTAGAACACACTTTTCACAAGACATATGTGTGTGTGACCTTTGCGCACGTCCGTTAAGAGCAACATGTTTCCCTGTCACCTTGAAGTTGAAAAGTTCACAGGTGCTAGATATGTAATGTATTGGCTCATCGAGAAATGGTTTTTCACACGTCGAAGTTGAGTGCTTTACTACAACACACTTAACACAAGATATAGGTGTGTGTGACCTTTGCGCACGTCCGTTAAAGCGCAACCGGGTTCCCTGTTACCTTGAAGTTGAAAAGTTCACAGGTGCTGGATATGTAATGTATTGGCTCATCGAGAAATGATTTTCCACACGTCGAAGTTGAGTGCTTCACTACACCACACTCTTCACATGACATAGGTGTGTGTGACCTTTGCGCACGTCCGTTAAGAGCAACATGCTTCCCTGTCACCTTGAAGTTGAAAAGTTCACAGGTGCTAAATATGTAATGTATTGGCTCATCGAGAAATGATTTTTCACACGTCGAAGTTGAGTGCTTCACTACAACACACTCTACACATGACATAGGTGTGTGTGACCTTTGCGCACGTCCGTTAAAGCGCAACCGGCGTCCCTGTCACCTAGTAGTTGAAAAGTTCACAGGCGCTGTATATGGCATGCATTTACTCAGCGTGAAGAGAATTCGAAACATTGGATCAGAGCGCTCCTCTAGAACACACTTATCACAAGATATATGTGTGTATGACCTTTGCGCACGTCCGTTAAGAGCAACATGCTTCCCTGTCACCTTGAAGTTGAAAAGTTCACAGGTGCTGAATATGTAATGTATTGGCTCATCGAGAAATGATTTTTCACACGTCGAAGTTGAGTGCTTTACTACAACACACTTAACACAAGATATAGGTGTGTGTGACCTTTGCGCACGTCCGTTAAAGTGCAACCGGGTTCCCTGTCACCTAAAAATTAAAAAGTTCACAAGTGCTGGATATGTAATGTATTGGCTCATCGAGAAAAGATTTTCCACACGTCGAAGTTGAGTGCTTCACTACAACACACTCTTCACATGACATAGGTGTGTGTGACCTTTGCGCACGTCCGTTAAAGCGCAACCGGCGTCCCTGTCACCTAGTAGTTGAAAAGTTCACAGGCGCTGTATATGGCATGCATTTACTCAGCGTGAAGAGAATTCGAAACATTGGATCAGAGCGCTACTCTAGAACACACTTTTCACAAGACATATGTGTGTGTGACCTTTGCGCACGTCCGTTAAGAGCAACATGTTTCCCTGTCACCTTGAAGTTGAAAAGTTCACAGGTGCTAGATATGTAATGTATTGGCTCATCGAGAAATGGTTTTTCACACGTCGAAGTTGAGTGCTTTACTACAACACACTTAACACAAGATATAGGTGTGTGTGACCTTTGCGCACGTCCGTTAAAGCGCAACCGGGTTCCCTGTTACCTTGAAGTTGAAAAGTTCACAGGTGCTGGATATGTAATGTATTGGCTCATCGAGAAATGATTTTCCACACGTCGAAGTTGAGTGCTTCACTACACCACACTCTTCACATGACATAGGTGTGTGTGACCTTTGCGCACGTCCGTTAAGAGCAACATGCTTCCCTGTCACCTAGTAGTTGAAAAGTTCACAGGCGCTGTATATGGCATGCATTTACTCAGCGTGAAGAGAATTCGACACATTGGATCAGAGCGCTACTCTAGAACACACTTATCACAAGACATATGTGTGTGTGACCTTTGCGCACGTCCGTTAAGAGCAACATGTTTCCCTGTCACCTTGAAGTTGAAAAGTTCACAGGTGCTAGATATGTAATGTATTGGCTCATCGAGAAAAGATTTTCCACACGTCGAAGTTGAGTGCTTTACTGCAACAGACTCTACACATGACATAGGTGTGTGTGACCTTTGCGCACGTCCGTTAAAGCGCAACCGGCTTCCCCGTCACCTAGTAGTTGAAAAGTTCGCAGGCGATGTATATGGCATGCATTTACTCATCGAGAAGAGAATTCGACACATTGGATCAGAGCGCTCCTCTAGAACACACTTATCACAAGATATATGTGTGTATGACCTTTGCGCACGTCCGTTAAGAGCAACATGCTTCCCTGTCACCTTGAAGTTGAAAAGTTCACAGGTGCTGAATATGTAATGTATTGGCTCATCGAGAAATGATTTTTCACACGTCGAAGTTGAGTGCTTTACTACAACACACTTAACACAAGATATAGGTGTGTGTGACCTTTGCGCACGTCCGTTAAAGTGCAACCGGGTTCCCTGTCACCTAAAAATTAAAAAGTTCACAAGTGCTGGATATGTAATGTATTGGCTCATCGAGAAAAGATTTTCCACACGTCGAAGTTGAGTGCTTCACTACAACACACTCTTCACATGACATAGGTGTGTGTGACCTTTGCGCACGTCCGTTAAAGCGCAACCGGCGTCCCTGTCACCTAGTAGTTGAAAAGTTCACAGGCGCTGTACATGGCATGCATTTACTCAGCGTGAAGAGAATTCGAAACATTGGATCAGAGCGCTACTCTAGAACACACTTTTCACAAGACATATGTGTGTGTGACCTTTGCGCACGTCCGTTAAGAGCAACATGTTTCCCTGTCACCTTGAAGTTGAAAAGTTCACAGGTGCTAGATATGTAATGTATTGGCTCATCGAGAAATGGTTTTTCACACGTCGAAGTTGAGTGCTTTACTACAACACACTTAACACAAGATATAGGTGTGTGTGACCTTTGCGCACGTCCGTTAAAGCGCAACCGGGTTCCCTGTTACCTTGAAGTTGAAAAGTTCACAGGTGCTGGATATGTAATGTATTGGCTCATCGAGAAATGATTTTCCACACGTCGAAGTTGAGTGCTTCACTACACCACACTCTTCACATGACATAGGTGTGTGTGACCTTTGCGCACGTCCGTTAAGAGCAACATGCTTCCCTGTCACCTTGAAGTTGAAAAGTTCACAGGTGCTAAATATGTAATGTATTGGCTCATCGAGAAATGATTTTTCACACGTCGAAGTTGAGTGCTTCACTACAACACACTCTACACATGACATAGGTGTGTGTGACCTTTGCGCACGTCCGTTAAAGCGCAACCGGCGTCCCTGTCACCTAGTAGTTGAAAAGTTCACAGGCGCTGTATATGGCATGCATTTACTCAGCGTGAAGAGAATTCGAAACATTGGATCAGAGCGCTACTCTAGAACACACTTTTCACAAGACATATGTGTGTGTGACCTTTGCGCACGTCCGTTAAGAGCAACATGTTTCCCTGTCACCTTGAAGTTGAAAAGTTCACAGGTGCTAGATATGTAATGTATTGGCTCATCGAGAAATGGTTTTTCACACGTCGAAGTTGAGTGCTTTACTACAACACACTTAACACAAGATATAGGTGTGTGTGACCTTTGCGCACGTCCGTTAAAGCGCAACCGGGTTCCCTGTTACCTTGAAGTTGAAAAGTTCACAGGTGCTGGATATGTAATGTATTGGCTCATCGAGAAATGATTTTCCACACGTCGAAGTTGAGTGCTTCACTACACCACACTCTTCACATGACATAGGTGTGTGTGACCTTTGCGCACGTCCGTTAAGAGCAACATGCTTCCCTGTCACCTAGTAGTTGAAAAGTTCACAGGCGCTGTATATGGCATGCATTTACTCAGCGTGAAGAGAATTCGACACATTGGATCAGAGCGCTACTCTAGAACACACTTATCACAAGACATATGTGTGTGTGACCTTTGCGCACGTCCGTTAAAGCGCAACCGGCTTCCCCGTCACCTAGTAGTTGAAAAGTTCACAAGCGCTGTATATGGCATGCATTTACTCATCGAGAAGAGAATTCGACACATTGGATCAGAGCGCTCCTCTAGAACACACTTATCAAAAGATATATGTGTGTATGACCTTTGCGCACGTCCGTTAAGAGCAACATGCTTCCCTGTCACCTTGAAGTTGAAAAGTTCACAGGTGCTGAATATGTAATGTATTGGCTCATCGAGACAAGATTTTCCACACGTCAAAGTTGAGTGCTTTACTACAACACACTTATCACAAGACATATGTGTGTGTGACCTTTGCGCACGTCCGTTAAGAGCAACATGTTTCCCTGTCACCTTGAAGTTGAAAAGTTCACAGGTGCTAGATATGTAATGTATTGGCTCATCGAGGAATGATTTTTCACACGTCGAAGTTGAGTGCTTTACTACAACACACTTAACACAAGATATAGGTGTGTGTGACCTTTGCGCACGTCCGTTAAAGCGCAACCGGGTTCCCTGTCACCTTGAAGTTGAAAAGTTCACAGGTGCTGGATATATAATGTATTGGCTCATCGAGAAATGATTTTCCACACGTCGAAGTTGAGTGCTTCACTACACCACACTCTTCACATGACATAGGTGTGTGTGACCTTTGCGCACGTCCGTTAAGAGCAACATGCTTCCCTGTCACCTAGTAGTTGAAAAGTTCACAGGCGCTGTATATGGCATGCATTTACTCAGCGTGAAGAGAATTCGACACATTGGATCAGAGCGCTACTCTAGAACACACTTATCACAAGACATATGTGTGTGTGACCTTTGCGCACGTCCGTTAAGAGCAACATGCTTCCCTGTCACCTAGTAGTTGAAAAGTTCACAGGCGCTGTATATGGCATGCATTTACTCAGCGTGAAGAGAATTCGACACATTGGATCAGAGCGCTACTCTAGAACACACTTATCACAAGACATATGTGTGTGTGACCTTTGCGCACGTCCGTTAAGAGCAACATGTTTCCCTGTCACCTTGAAGTTGAAAAGTTCACAGGTGCTAGATATGTAATGTATTGGCTCATCGAGAAAAGAGTTTCCACACGTCGAAGTTGAGTGCTTTACTGCAACAGACTCTACACATGACATAGGTGTGTGTGACCTTTGCGCACGTCCGTTAAAGCGCAACCGGCTTCCCCGTCACCTAGTAGTTGAAAAGTTCACAGGCGCTGTATATGGCATGCATTTACTCATCGAGAAGAGAATTCGACACATTGGATCAGAGCGCTCCTCTAGAACACACTTATCACAAGATATATGTGTGTGTGACCTTTGCGCACGTCCGTTAAGAGCAACATGCTTCCCTGTCACCTAGTAGTTGAAAAGTTCACAGGCGCTGTATATGGCATGCATTTACTCAGCGTGAAGAGAATTCGACACATTGGATCAGAGCGCTACTCTAGAACACACTTATCACAAGACATATGTGTGTGTGACCTTTGCGCACGTCCGTTAAGAGCAACATGCTTCCCTGTCACCTAGTAGTTGAAAAGTTCACAGGCGCTGTATATGGCATGCATTTACTCAGCGTGAAGAGAATTCGACACATTGGATCAGAGCGCTACTCTAGAACACACTTATCACAAGACATATGTGTGTGTGACCTTTGCGCACGTCCGTTAAGAGCAACATGTTTCCCTGTCACCTTGAAGTTGAAAAGTTCACAGGTGCTAGATATGTAATGTATTGGCTCATCGAGAAAAGAGTTTCCACACGTCGAAGTTGAGTGCTTTACTGCAACAGACTCTACACATGACATAGGTGTGTGTGACCTTTGCGCACGTCCGTTAAAGCGCAACCGGCTTCCCCGTCACCTAGTAGTTGAAAAGTTCACAGGCGCTGTATATGGCATGCATTTACTCATCGAGAAGAGAATTCGACACATTGGATCAGAGCGCTCCTCTAGAACACACTTATCACAAGATATATGTGTGTATGACCTTTGCGCACGTCCGTTAAGAGCAACATGCTTCCCTGTCACCTTGAAGTTGAAAAGTTCACAGGTGCTGAATATGTAATGTATTGGCTCATCGAGAAATGATTTTTCACACGTCGAAGTTGAGTGCTTTACTACAACACACTTAACACAAGATATAGGTGTGTGTGACCTTTGCGCACGTCCGTTAAAGTGCAACCGGGTTCCCTGTCACCTAAAAGTTAAAAAGTTCACAGGTGCTGGATATGTAATGTATTGGCTCATCGAGAAAAGATTTTCCACACGTCGAAGTTGAGTGCTTCACTACAACACACTCTTCACATGACATAGGTGTGTGTGACCTTTGCGCACGTCCGTTAAGAGCAACATGCTTCCCTGTCACCTTGAAGTTGAAAAGTTCACAGGTGCTGAATATGTAATGTATTGGCTCATCGAGACAAGATTTTCCACACGTCAAAGTTGAGTGCTTTACTACAACACACTTATCACAAGACATATGTGTGTGTGACCTTTGCGCACGTCCGTTAAGAGCAACATGCTTCCCTGTCACCTTGAAGTTGAAAAGTTCACAGGTGCTGAATATGTAATGTATTGGCTCATCGAGAAATGATTTTTCACACGTCGAAGTTGAGTGCTTTACTACAACACACTTAACACAAGATATAGGTGTGTGTGACCTTTGCGCACGTCCGTTAAAGTGCAACCGGGTTCCCTGTCACCTAAAAGTTAAAAAGTTCACAGGTGCTGGATATATAATGTATTGGCTCATCGAGAAATGATTTTCCACACGTCGAAGTTGAGTGCTTCACTACACCACACTCTTCACATGACATAGGTGTGTGTGACCTTTGCGCACGTCCGTTAAGAGCAACATGCTTCCCTGTCACCTAGTAGTTGAAAAGTTCACAGGCGCTGTATATGGCATGCATTTACTCAGCGTGAAGAGAATTCGACACATTGGATCAGAGCGCTACTCTAGAACACACTTATCACAAGACATATGTGTGTGTGACCTTTGCGCACGTCCGTTAAGAGCAACATGCTTCCCTGTCACCTAGTAGTTGAAAAGTTCACAGGCGCTGTATATGGCATGCATTTACTCAGCGTGAAGAGAATTCGACACATTGGATCAGAGCGCTACTCTAGAACACACTTATCACAAGACATATGTGTGTGTGACCTTTGCGCACGTCCGTTAAGAGCAACATGTTTCCCTGTCACCTTGAAGTTGAAAAGTTCACAGGTGCTAGATATGTAATGTATTGGCTCATCGAGAAAAGAGTTTCCACACGTCGAAGTTGAGTGCTTTACTGCAACAGACTCTACACATGACATAGGTGTGTGTGACCTTTGCGCACGTCCGTTAAAGCGCAACCGGCTTCCCCGTCACCTAGTAGTTGAAAAGTTCACAGGCGCTGTATATGGCATGCATTTACTCATCGAGAAGAGAATTCGACACATTGGATCAGAGCGCTCCTCTAGAACACACTTATCACAAGATATATGTGTGTATGACCTTTGCGCACGTCCGTTAAGAGCAACATGCTTCCCTGTCACCTTGAAGTTGAAAAGTTCACAGGTGCTGAATATGTAATGTATTGGCTCATCGAGAAATGATTTTTCACACGTCGAAGTTGAGTGCTTTACTACAACACACTTAACACAAGATATAGGTGTGTGTGACCTTTGCGCACGTCCGTTAAAGTGCAACCGGGTTCCCTGTCACCTAAAAGTTAAAAAGTTCACAGGTGCTGGATATGTAATGTATTGGCTCATCGAGAAAAGATTTTCCACACGTCGAAGTTGAGTGCTTCACTACAACACACTCTTCACATGACATAGGTGTGTGTGACCTTTGCGCACGTCCGTTAAGAGCAACATGCTTCCCTGTCACCTTGAAGTTGAAAAGTTCACAGGTGCTGAATATGTAATGTATTGGCTCATCGAGAAAAGATTTTCCACACGTCGAAGTTGAGTGCTTCACTACAACACACTCTTCACATGACATAGGTGTGTGTGACCTTTGCGCACGTCCGTTAAGAGCAACATGCTTCCCTGTCACCTTGAAGTTGAAAAGTTCACAGGTGCTGAATATGTAATGTATTGGCTCATCGAGAAAAGATTTTCCACACGTCGAAGTTGAGTGCTTTACTACAACACACTCTTCACATGACATAGGTGTGTGTGACCTTTGCGCACGTCCGTTAAGAGCAACATGCTTCCCTGTCACCTTGAAGTTGAAAAGTTCACAGGTGCTGAATATGTAATGTATTGGCTCATCGAGAAATGATTTTCCACACGTCGAAGTTGAGTGCTTCACTACACCACACTCTTCACATGACATAGGTGTGTGTGACCTTTGCGCACGTCCGTTAAGAGCAACATGCTTCCCTGTCACCTTGAAGTTGAAAAGTTCACAGGTGCTAAATATGTAATGTATTGGCTCATCGAGAAATGATTTTTCACACGTCGAAGTTGAGTGCTTCACTACAACACACTCTTCACATGACATAGGTGTGTGTGACCTTTGCGCACGTCCGTTAAGAGCAACATGCTTCCCTGTCACCTTGAAGTTGAAAAGTTCACAGGTGCTGAATATGTAATGTATTGGCTCATCGAGAAATGATTTTTCACACGTCGAAGTTGAGTGCTTCACTACAACACACTCTTCACATGACATAGGTGTGTGTGACCTTTGCGCACGTCCGTTAAGAGCAACATGCTTCCCTGTCACCTTGAAGTTGAAAAGTTCACAGGTGCTAAATATGTAATGTATTGGCTCATCGAGAAATGATTTTTCACACGTCGAAGTTGAGTGCTTCACTACAACACACTCTACACATGACATAGGTGTGTGTGACCTTTGCGCACGTCCGTTAAAGCGCAACCGGCGTCCCTGTCACCTAGTAGTTGAAAAGTTCACAGGCGCTGTATATGGCATGCATTTACTCAGCGTGAAGAGAATTCGACACATTGGATCAGAGCGCTACTCTAGAACACACTTATCACAAGACATATGTGTGTGTGACCTTTGCGCACGTCCGTTAAGAGCAACATGTTTCCCTGTCACCTTGAAGTTGAAAAGTTCACAGGTGCTAGATATGTAATGTATTGGCTCATCGAGAAAAGAGTTTCCACACGTCGAAGTTGAGTGCTTTACTGCAACAGACTCTACACATGACATAGGTGTGTGTGACCTTTGCGCACGTCCGTTAAAGCGCAACCGGCTTCCCCGTCACCTAGTAGTTGAAAAGTTCACAGGCGCTGTATATGGCATGCATTTACTCATCGAGAAGAGAATTCGACACATTGGATCAGAGCGCTCCTCTAGAACACACTTATCACAAGATATATGTGTGTATGACCTTTGCGCACGTCCGTTAAGAGCAACATGCTTCCCTGTCACCTTGAAGTTGAAAAGTTCACAGGTGCTGAATATGTAATGTATTGGCTCATCGAGAAATGATTTTTCACACGTCGAAGTTGAGTGCTTTACTACAACACACTTAACACAAGATATAGGTGTGTGTGACCTTTGCGCACGTCCGTTAAAGTGCAACCGGGTTCCCTGTCACCTAAAAGTTAAAAAGTTCACAGGTGCTGGATATGTAATGTATTGGCTCATCGAGAAAAGATTTTCCACACGTCGAAGTTGAGTGCTTCACTACAACACACTCTTCACATGACATAGGTGTGTGTGACCTTTGCGCACGTCCGTTAAGAGCAACATGCTTCCCTGTCACCTTGAAGTTGAAAAGTTCACAGGTGCTGAATATGTAATGTATTGGCTCATCGAGAAAAGATTTTCCACACGTCGAAGTTGAGTGCTTCACTACAACACACTCTTCACATGACATAGGTGTGTGTGACCTTTGCGCACGTCCGTTAAGAGCAACATGCTTCCCTGTCACCTTGAAGTTGAAAAGTTCACAGGTGCTGAATATGTAATGTATTGGCTCATCGAGAAAAGATTTTCCACACGTCGAAGTTGAGTGCTTTACTACAACACACTCTTCACATGACATAGGTGTGTGTGACCTTTGCGCACGTCCGTTAAGAGCAACATGCTTCCCTGTCACCTTGAAGTTGAAAAGTTCACAGGTGCTGAATATGTAATGTATTGGCTCATCGAGAAATGATTTTCCACACGTCGAAGTTGAGTGCTTCACTACAACACACTCTTCACATGACATAGGTGTGTGTGACCTTTGCGCACGTCCGTTAAGAGCAACATGCTTCCCTGTCACCTTGAAGTTGAAAAATCCACAGGTGCTGAATATGTAATGTATTGGCTCATCGAGACAAGATTTTCCACACGTCGAAGTTGAGTGCTTTACTACAACACACTCTTCACATGACATAGGTGTGTGTGACCTTTGCGCACGTCCGTTAAGAGCAACATGCTTCCCTGTCACCTTGAAGTTGAAAAGTTCACAGGTGCTGAATATGTAATGTATTGGCTCATCGAGAAATGATTTTCCACACGTCGAAGTTGAGTGCTTCACTACAACACACTCTTCACATGACATAGGTGTGTGTGACCTTTGCGCACGTCCGTTAAGAGCAACATGCTTCCCTGTCACCTTGAAGTTGAAAAATCCACAGGTGCTGAATATGTAATGTATTGGCTCATCGAGAAATGATTTTTCACACGTCGAAGTTGAGTGCTTCACTACAACACACTCTTCACATGACATAGGTGTGTGTGACCTTTGCGCACGTCCGTTAAGAGCAACATGCTTCCCTGTCACCTTGAAGTTGAAAAGTTCACAGGTGCTAAATATGTAATGTATTGGCTCATCGAGAAATGATTTTTCACACGTCGAAGTTGAGTGCTTCACTACAACACACTCTACACATGACATAGGTGTGTGTGACCTTTGCGCACGTCCGTTAAAGCGCAACCGGCGTCCCTGTCACCTAGTAGTTGAAAAGTTCACAGGCGCTGTATATGGCATGCATTTACTCAGCGTGAAGAGAATTCGACACATTGGATCAGAGCGCTACTCTAGAACACACTTATCACAAGACATATGTGTGTGTGACCTTTGCGCACGTCCGTTAAGAGCAACATGTTTCCCTGTCACCTTGAAGTTGAAAAGTTCACAGGTGCTAGATATGTAATGTATTGGCTCATCGAGAAAAGAGTTTCCACACGTCGAAGTTGAGTGCTTTACTGCAACAGACTCTACACATGACATAGGTGTGTGTGACCTTTGCGCACGTCCGTTAAAGCGCAACCGGCTTCCCCGTCACCTAGTAGTTGAAAAGTTCACAGGCGCTGTATATGGCATGCATTTACTCATCGAGAAGAGAATTCGACACATTGGATCAGAGCGCTCCTCTAGAACACACTTATCACAAGATATATGTGTGTATGACCTTTGCGCACGTCCGTTAAGAGCAACATGCTTCCCTGTCACCTTGAAGTTGAAAAGTTCACAGGTGCTGAATATGTAATGTATTGGCTCATCGAGAAATGATTTTTCACACGTCGAAGTTGAGTGCTTTACTACAACACACTTAACACAAGATATAGGTGTGTGTGACCTTTGCGCACGTCCGTTAAAGTGCAACCGGGTTCCCTGTCACCTAAAAGTTAAAAAGTTCACAGGTGCTGGATATGTAATGTATTGGCTCATCGAGAAAAGATTTTCCACACGTCGAAGTTGAGTGCTTCACTACAACACACTCTTCACATGACATAGGTGTGTGTGACCTTTGCGCACGTCCGTTAAGAGCAACATGCTTCCCTGTCACCTTGAAGTTGAAAAGTTCACAGGTGCTGAATATGTAATGTATTGGCTCATCGAGAAAAGATTTTCCACACGTCGAAGTTGAGTGCTTCACTACAACACACTCTTCACATGACATAGGTGTGTGTGACCTTTGCGCACGTCCGTTAAGAGCAACATGCTTCCCTGTCACCTTGAAGTTGAAAAGTTCACAGGTGCTGAATATGTAATGTATTGGCTCATCGAGAAAAGATTTTCCACACGTCGAAGTTGA
Source organism: Ulva prolifera (assembly GCA_023078555.1). Classification (NCBI taxonomy): domain Eukaryota; kingdom Viridiplantae; phylum Chlorophyta; class Ulvophyceae; order Ulvales; family Ulvaceae; genus Ulva; species Ulva prolifera. The sequence goes on from CM041197.1 coordinate 5,586,300, forward strand.
GTGCTTTACTACAACACACTCTTCACATGACATAGGTGTGTGTGACCTTTGCGCACGTCCGTTAAGAGCAACATGCTTCCCTGTCACCTTGAAGTTGAAAAGTTCACAGGTGCTGAATATGTAATGTATTGGCTCATCGAGAAATGATTTTCCACACGTCGAAGTTGAGTGCTTCACTACAACACACTCTTCACATGACATAGGTGTGTGTGACCTTTGCGCACGTCCGTTAAGAGCAACATGCTTCCCTGTCACCTTGAAGTTGAAAAATCCACAGGTGCTGAATATGTAATGTATTGGCTCATCGAGACAAGATTTTCCACACGTCGAAGTTGAGTGCTTTACTACAACACACTCTTCACATGACATAGGTGTGTGTGACCTTTGCGCACGTCCGTTAAGAGCAACATGCTTCCCTGTCACCTTGAAGTTGAAAAGTTCACAGGTGCTGAATATGTAATGTATTGGCTCATCGAGAAATGATTTTCCACACGTCGAAGTTGAGTGCTTCACTACAACACACTCTTCACATGACATAGGTGTGTGTGACCTTTGCGCACGTCCGTTAAGAGCAACATGCTTCCCTGTCACCTTGAAGTTGAAAAATCCACAGGTGCTGAATATGTAATGTATTGGCTCATCGAGACAAGATTTTCCACACGTCAAAGTTGAGTGCTTTACTACAACACACTCTTCACATGACATAGGTGTGTGTGACCTTTGCGCACGTCCGTTAAGAGCAACATGCTTCCCTGTCACCTTGAAGTTGAAAAGTTCACAGGTGCTAAATATGTAATGTATTGGCTCATCGAGAAATGATTTTTCACACGTCGAAGTTGAGTGCTTCACTACAACACACTTAGCACAAGATATAGGTGTGTGTGACCTTTGCGCACGTCCGTTAAAGCGCAACCGGGTTCCCTGTCACCTTGAAGTTGAAAAGTTCACAGGTGCTGAATATGTAATGTATTGGCTCATCGAGAAATGATTTTCCACACGTCGAAGTTGAGTGCTTCACTACACCACACTCTTCACATGACATAGGTGTGTGTGACCTTTGCGCACGTCCGTTAAGAGCAACATGCTTCCCTGTCACCTTGAAGTTGAAAAGTTCACAGGTGCTGAATATGTAATGTATTGGCTCATCGAGACAAGATTTTCCACACGTCAAAGTTGAGTGCTTTACTACAACACACTTATCACAAGACATATGTGTGTGTGACCTTTGCGCACGTCCGTTAAAGCGCAACCGGGTTCCCTGTCACCTTGAAGTTGAAAAGTTCACAGGTGCTGGATATATAATGTATTGGCTCATCGAGAAATGATTTTCCACACGTCGAAGTTGAGTGCTTCACTACACCACACTCTTCACATGACATAGGTGTGTGAGACCTTTGCGCACGTCCGTTAAGAGCAACATGCTTCCCTGTCACCTAGTAGTTGAAAAGTTCACAGGCGCTGTATATGGCATGCATTTACTCAGCGTGAAGAGAATTCGACACATTGGATCAGAGCGCTACTCTAGAACACACTTATCACAAGACATATGTGTGTGTGACCTTTGCGCACGTCCGTTAAGAGCAACATGCTTCCCTGTCACCTAGTAGTTGAAAAGTTCACAGGCGCTGTATATGGCATGCATTTACTCAGCGTGAAGAGAATTCGACACATTGGATCAGAGCGCTACTCTAGAACACACTTATCACAAGACATATGTGTGTGTGACCTTTGCGCACGTCCGTTAAGAGCAACATGTTTCCCTGTCACCTTGAAGTTGAAAAGTTCACAGGTGCTAGATATGTAATGTATTGGCTCATCGAGAAAAGAGTTTCCACACGTCGAAGTTGAGTGCTTTACTGCAACAGACTCTACACATGACATAGGTGTGTGTGACCTTTGCGCACGTCCGTTAAAGCGCAACCGGCTTCCCCGTCACCTAGTAGTTGAAAAGTTCACAGGCGCTGTATATGGCATGCATTTACTCATCGAGAAGAGAATTCGACACATTGGATCAGAGCGCTCCTCTAGAACACACTTATCACAAGATATATGTGTGTATGACCTTTGCGCACGTCCGTTAAGAGCAACATGCTTCCCTGTCACCTTGAAGTTGAAAAGTTCACAGGTGCTGAATATGTAATGTATTGGCTCATCGAGAAATGATTTTTCACACGTCGAAGTTGAGTGCTTTACTACAACACACTTAACACAAGATATAGGTGTGTGTGACCTTTGCGCACGTCCGTTAAAGTGCAACCGGGTTCCCTGTCACCTAAAAGTTAAAAAGTTCACAGGTGCTGGATATGTAATGTATTGGCTCATCGAGAAAAGATTTTCCACACGTCGAAGTTGAGTGCTTCACTACAACACACTCTTCACATGACATAGGTGTGTGTGACCTTTGCGCACGTCCGTTAAGAGCAACATGCTTCCCTGTCACCTTGAAGTTGAAAAGTTCACAGGTGCTGAATATGTAATGTATTGGCTCATCGAGAAAATATTTTCCACACGTCGAAGTTGAGTGCTTCACTACAACACACTCTTCACATGACATAGGTGTGTGTGACCTTTGCGCACGTCCGTTAAGAGCAACATGCTTCCCTGTCACCTTGAAGTTGAAAAGTTCACAGGTGCTGAATATGTAATGTATTGGCTCATCGAGAAAAGATTTTCCACACGTCGAAGTTGAGTGCTTTACTACAACACACTCTTCACATGACATAGGTGTGTGTGACCTTTGCGCACGTCCGTTAAGAGCAACATGCTTCCCTGTCACCTTGAAGTTGAAAAGTTCACAGGTGCTGAATATGTAATGTATTGGCTCATCGAGAAATGATTTTCCACACGTCGAAGTTGAGTGCTTCACTACACCACACTCTTCACATGACATAGGTGTGTGTGACCTTTGCGCACGTCCGTTAAGAGCAACATGCTTCCCTGTCACCTTGAAGTTGAAAAGTTCACAGGTGCTAAATATGTAATGTATTGGCTCATCGAGAAATGATTTTTCACACGTCGAAGTTGAGTGCTTCACTACAACACACTCTTCACATGACATAGGTGTGTGTGACCTTTGCGCACGTCCGTTAAGAGCAACATGCTTCCCTGTCACCTTGAAGTTGAAAAGTTCACAGGTGCTGAATATGTAATGTATTGGCTCATCGAGAAATGATTTTTCACACGTCGAAGTTGAGTGCTTCACTACAACACACTCTTCACATGACATAGGTGTGTGTGACCTTTGCGCACGTCCGTTAAGAGCAACATGCTTCCCTGTCACCTTGAAGTTGAAAAGTTCACAGGTGCTAAATATGTAATGTATTGGCTCATCGAGAAATGATTTTTCACACGTCGAAGTTGAGTGCTTCACTACAACACACTCTACACATGACATAGGTGTGTGTGACCTTTGCGCACGTCCGTTAAAGCGCAACCGGCGTCCCTGTCACCTTGAAGTTGAAAAGTTCACAGGTGCTGAATATGTAATGTATTGGCTCATCGAGAAAAGATTTTCCACACGTCGAAGTTGAGTGCTTCACTACAACACACTCTTCACATGACATAGGTGTGTGTGACCTTTGCGCACGTCCGTTAAGAGCAACATGCTTCCCTGTCACCTTGAAGTTGAAAAGTTCACAGGTGCTGAATATGTAATGTATTGGCTCATCGAGAAAAGATTTTCCACACGTCGAAGTTGAGTGCTTCACTACAACACACTCTTCACATGACATAGGTGTGTGTGACCTTTGCGCACGTCCGTTAAGAGCAACATGCTTCCCTGTCACCTTGAAGTTGAAAAGTTCACAGGTGCTGAATATGTAATGTATTGGCTCATCGAGAAAAGATTTTCCACACGTCGAAGTTGAGTGCTTTACTACAACACACTCTTCACATGACATAGGTGTGTGTGACCTTTGCGCACGTCCGTTAAGAGCAACATGCTTCCCTGTCACCTTGAAGTTGAAAAGTTCACAGGTGCTGAATATGTAATGTATTGGCTCATCGAGAAATGATTTTCCACACGTCGAAGTTGAGTGCTTCACTACACCACACTCTTCACATGACATAGGTGTGTGTGACCTTTGCGCACGTCCGTTAAGAGCAACATGCTTCCCTGTCACCTTGAAGTTGAAAAGTTCACAGGTGCTAAATATGTAATGTATTGGCTCATCGAGAAATGATTTTTCACACGTCGAAGTTGAGTGCTTCACTACAACACACTCTTCACATGACATAGGTGTGTGTGACCTTTGCGCACGTCCGTTAAGAGCAACATGCTTCCCTGTCACCTTGAAGTTGAAAAGTTCACAGGTGCTGAATATGTAATGTATTGGCTCATCGAGAAATGATTTTTCACACGTCGAAGTTGAGTGCTTCACTACAACACACTCTTCACATGACATAGGTGTGTGTGACCTTTGCGCACGTCCGTTAAGAGCAACATGCTTCCCTGTCACCTTGAAGTTGAAAAATCCACAGGTGCTGAATATGTAATGTATTGGCTCATCGAGACAAGATTTTCCACACGTCAAAGTTGAGTGCTTTACTACAACACACTCTTCACATGACATAGGTGTGTGTGACCTTTGCGCACGTCCGTTAAGAGCAACATGCTTCCCTGTCACCTTGAAGTTGAAAAGTTCACAGGTGCTAAATATGTAATGTATTGGCTCATCGAGAAATGATTTTTCACACGTCGAAGTTGAGTGCTTCACTACAACACACTTAGCACAAGATATAGGTGTGTGTGACCTTTGCGCACGTCCGTTAAAGCGCAACCGGGTTCCCTGTCACCTTGAAGTTGAAAAGTTCACAGGTGCTGAATATGTAATGTATTGGCTCATCGAGAAATGATTTTCCACACGTCGAAGTTGAGTGCTTCACTACACCACACTCTTCACATGACATAGGTGTGTGTGACCTTTGCGCACGTCCGTTAAGAGCAACATGCTTCCCTGTCACCTTGAAGTTGAAAAGTTCACAGGTGCTGAATATGTAATGTATTGGCTCATCGAGACAAGATTTTCCACACGTCAAAGTTGAGTGCTTTACTACAACACACTTATCACAAGACATATGTGTGTGTGACCTTTGCGCACGTCCGTTAAAGCGCAACCGGGTTCCCTGTCACCTTGAAGTTGAAAAGTTCACAGGTGCTGGATATATAATGTATTGGCTCATCGAGAAATGATTTTCCACACGTCGAAGTTGAGTGCTTCACTACACCACACTCTTCACATGACATAGGTGTGTGAGACCTTTGCGCACGTCCGTTAAGAGCAACATGCTTCCCTGTCACCTAGTAGTTGAAAAGTTCACAGGCGCTGTATATGGCATGCATTTACTCAGCGTGAAGAGAATTCGACACATTGGATCAGAGCGCTACTCTAGAACACACTTATCACAAGACATATGTGTGTGTGACCTTTGCGCACGTCCGTTAAGAGCAACATGCTTCCCTGTCACCTAGTAGTTGAAAAGTTCACAGGCGCTGTATATGGCATGCATTTACTCAGCGTGAAGAGAATTCGACACATTGGATCAGAGCGCTACTCTAGAACACACTTATCACAAGACATATGTGTGTGTGACCTTTGCGCACGTCCGTTAAGAGCAACATGTTTCCCTGTCACCTTGAAGTTGAAAAGTTCACAGGTGCTAGATATGTAATGTATTGGCTCATCGAGAAAAGAGTTTCCACACGTCGAAGTTGAGTGCTTTACTGCAACAGACTCTACACATGACATAGGTGTGTGTGACCTTTGCGCACGTCCGTTAAAGCGCAACCGGCTTCCCCGTCACCTAGTAGTTGAAAAGTTCACAGGCGCTGTATATGGCATGCATTTACTCATCGAGAAGAGAATTCGACACATTGGATCAGAGCGCTCCTCTAGAACACACTTATCACAAGATATATGTGTGTATGACCTTTGCGCACGTCCGTTAAGAGCAACATGCTTCCCTGTCACCTTGAAGTTGAAAAGTTCACAGGTGCTGAATATGTAATGTATTGGCTCATCGAGAAATGATTTTTCACACGTCGAAGTTGAGTGCTTTACTACAACACACTTAACACAAGATATAGGTGTGTGTGACCTTTGCGCACGTCCGTTAAAGTGCAACCGGGTTCCCTGTCACCTAAAAGTTAAAAAGTTCACAGGTGCTGGATATGTAATGTATTGGCTCATCGAGAAAAGATTTTCCACACGTCGAAGTTGAGTGCTTCACTACAACACACTCTTCACATGACATAGGTGTGTGTGACCTTTGCGCACGTCCGTTAAGAGCAACATGCTTCCCTGTCACCTTGAAGTTGAAAAGTTCACAGGTGCTGAATATGTAATGTATTGGCTCATCGAGAAAAGATTTTCCACACGTCGAAGTTGAGTGCTTCACTACAACACACTCTTCACATGACATAGGTGTGTGTGACCTTTGCGCACGTCCGTTAAGAGCAACATGCTTCCCTGTCACCTTGAAGTTGAAAAGTTCACAGGTGCTGAATATGTAATGTATTGGCTCATCGAGAAAAGATTTTCCACACGTCGAAGTTGAGTGCTTTACTACAACACACTCTTCACATGACATAGGTGTGTGTGACCTTTGCGCACGTCCGTTAAGAGCAACATGCTTCCCTGTCACCTTGAAGTTGAAAAGTTCACAGGTGCTGAATATGTAATGTATTGGCTCATCGAGAAATGATTTTCCACACGTCGAAGTTGAGTGCTTCACTACACCACACTCTTCACATGACATAGGTGTGTGTGACCTTTGCGCACGTCCGTTAAGAGCAACATGCTTCCCTGTCACCTTGAAGTTGAAAAGTTCACAGGTGCTAAATATGTAATGTATTGGCTCATCGAGAAATGATTTTTCACACGTCGAAGTTGAGTGCTTCACTACAACACACTCTTCACATGACATAGGTGTGTGTGACCTTTGCGCACGTCCGTTAAGAGCAACATGCTTCCCTGTCACCTTGAAGTTGAAAAGTTCACAGGTGCTGAATATGTAATGTATTGGCTCATCGAGAAATGATTTTCCACACGTCGAAGTTGAGTGCTTCACTACACCACACTCTTCACATGACATAGGTGTGTGTGACCTTTGCGCACGTCCGTTAAGAGCAACATGCTTCCCTGTCACCTTGAAGTTGAAAAGTTCACAGGTGCTAAATATGTAATGTATTGGCTCATCGAGAAATGATTTTTCACACGTCGAAGTTGAGTGCTTCACTACAACACACTCTTCACATGACATAGGTGTGTGTGACCTTTGCGCACGTCCGTTAAGAGCAACATGCTTCCCTGTCACCTTGAAGTTGAAAAGTTCACAGGTGCTGAATATGTAATGTATTGGCTCATCGAGAAATGATTTTTCACACGTCGAAGTTGAGTGCTTCACTACAACACACTCTTCACATGACATAGGTGTGTGTGACCTTTGCGCACGTCCGTTAAGAGCAACATGCTTCCCTGTCACCTTGAAGTTGAAAAGTTCACAGGTGCTAAATATGTAATGTATTGGCTCATCGAGAAATGATTTTTCACACGTCGAAGTTGAGTGCTTCACTACAACACACTCTACACATGACATAGGTGTGTGTGACCTTTGCGCACGTCCGTTAAAGCGCAACCGGCGTCCCTGTCACCTAGTAGTTGAAAAGTTCACAGGCGCTGTATATGGCATGCATTTACTCAGCGTGAAGAGAATTCGACACATTGGATCAGAGCGCTACTCTAGAACACACTTATCACAAGACATATGTGTGTGTGACCTTTGCGCACGTCCGTTAAGAGCAACATGTTTCCCTGTCACCTTGAAGTTGAAAAGTTCACAGGTGCTAGATATGTAATGTATTGGCTCATCGAGAAATGATTTTTCACACGTCGAAGTTGAGTGCTTTACTACAACACACTTAACACAAGATATAGGTGTGTGTGACCTTTGCGCACGTCCGTTAAAGCGCAACCGGGTTCCCTGTCACCTTGAAGTTGAAAAGTTCACAGGTGCTGGATATGTAATGTATTGGCTCATCGAGAAATGATTTTCCACACGTCGAAGTTGAGTGCTTCACTACACCACACTCTTCACATGACATAGGTGTGTGTGACCTTTGCGCACGTCCGTTAAGAGCAACATGCTTCCCTGTCACCTAGTAGTTGAAAAGTTCACAGGCGCTGTATATGGCATGCATTTACTCAGCGTGAAGAGAATTCGACACATTGGATCAGAGCGCTACTCTAGAACACACTTATCACAAGACATATGTGTGTGTGACCTTTGCGCACGTCCGTTAAGAGCAACATGCTTCCCTGTCACCTAGTAGTTGAAAAGTTCACAGGCGCTGTATATGGCATGCATTTACTCAGCGTGAAGAGAATTCGACACATTGGATCAGAGCGCTACTCTAGAACACACTTATCACAAGACATATGTGTGTGTGACCTTTGCGCACGTCCGTTAAGAGCAACATGTTTCCCTGTCACCTTGAAGTTGAAAAGTTCACAGGTGCTAGATATGTAATGTATTGGCTCATCGAGAAAAGAGTTTCCACACGTCGAAGTTGAGTGCTTTACTGCAACAGACTCTACACATGACATAGGTGTGTGTGACCTTTGCGCACGTCCGTTAAAGCGCAACCGGCTTCCCCGTCACCTAGTAGTTGAAAAGTTCACAGGCGCTGTATATGGCATGCATTTACTCATCGAGAAGAGAATTCGACACATTGGATCAGAGCGCTCCTCTAGAACACACTTATCACAAGATATATGTGTGTGTGACCTTTGCGCACGTCCGTTAAGAGCAACATGCTTCCCTGTCACCTTGAAGTTGAAAAGTTCACAGGTGCTGAATATGTAATGTATTGGCTCATCGAGAAAAGATTTTCCACACGTCGAAGTTGAGTGCTTTACTACAACACACTCTTCACATGACATAGGTGTGTGTGACCTTTGCGCACGTCCGTTAAGAGCAACATGCTTCCCTGTCACCTTGAAGTTGAAAAGTTCACAGGTGCTGAATATGTAATGTATTGGCTCATCGAGAAATGATTTTCCACACGTCGAAGTTGAGTGCTTCACTACACCACACTCTTCACATGACATAGGTGTGTGTGACCTTTGCGCACGTCCGTTAAGAGCAACATGCTTCCCTGTCACCTTGAAGTTGAAAAGTTCACAGGTGCTAAATATGTAATGTATTGGCTCATCGAGAAATGATTTTTCACACGTCGAAGTTGAGTGCTTCACTACAACACACTCTTCACATGACATAGGTGTGTGTGACCTTTGCGCACGTCCGTTAAGAGCAACATGCTTCCCTGTCACCTTGAAGTTGAAAAGTTCACAGGTGCTGAATATGTAATGTATTGGCTCATCGAGAAATGATTTTCCACACGTCGAAGTTGAGTGCTTCACTACACCACACTCTTCACATGACATAGGTGTGTGTGACCTTTGCGCACGTCCGTTAAGAGCAACATGCTTCCCTGTCACCTTGAAGTTGAAAAGTTCACAGGTGCTAAATATGTAATGTATTGGCTCATCGAGAAATGATTTTTCACACGTCGAAGTTGAGTGCTTCACTACAACACACTCTTCACATGACATAGGTGTGTGTGACCTTTGCGCACGTCCGTTAAGAGCAACATGCTTCCCTGTCACCTTGAAGTTGAAAAGTTCACAGGTGCTGAATATGTAATGTATTGGCTCATCGAGAAATGATTTTTCACACGTCGAAGTTGAGTGCTTCACTACAACACACTCTTCACATGACATAGGTGTGTGTGACCTTTGCGCACGTCCGTTAAGAGCAACATGCTTCCCTGTCACCTTGAAGTTGAAAAGTTCACAGGTGCTAAATATGTAATGTATTGGCTCATCGAGAAATGATTTTTCACACGTCGAAGTTGAGTGCTTCACTACAACACACTCTACACATGACATAGGTGTGTGTGACCTTTGCGCACGTCCGTTAAAGCGCAACCGGCGTCCCTGTCACCTAGTAGTTGAAAAGTTCACAGGCGCTGTATATGGCATGCATTTACTCAGCGTGAAGAGAATTCGACACATTGGATCAGAGCGCTACTCTAGAACACACTTATCACAAGACATATGTGTGTGTGACCTTTGCGCACGTCCGTTAAGAGCAACATGTTTCCCTGTCACCTTGAAGTTGAAAAGTTCACAGGTGCTAGATATGTAATGTATTGGCTCATCGAGAAATGATTTTTCACACGTCGAAGTTGAGTGCTTTACTACAACACACTTAACACAAGATATAGGTGTGTGTGACCTTTGCGCACGTCCGTTAAAGCGCAACCGGGTTCCCTGTCACCTTGAAGTTGAAAAGTTCACAGGTGCTGGATATGTAATGTATTGGCTCATCGAGAAATGATTTTCCACACGTCGAAGTTGAGTGCTTCACTACACCACACTCTTCACATGACATAGGTGTGTGTGACCTTTGCGCACGTCCGTTAAGAGCAACATGCTTCCCTGTCACCTAGTAGTTGAAAAGTTCACAGGCGCTGTATATGGCATGCATTTACTCAGCGTGAAGAGAATTCGACACATTGGATCAGAGCGCTACTCTAGAACACACTTATCACAAGACATATGTGTGTGTGACCTTTGCGCACGTCCGTTAAGAGCAACATGCTTCCCTGTCACCTAGTAGTTGAAAAGTTCACAGGCGCTGTATATGGCATGCATTTACTCAGCGTGAAGAGAATTCGACACATTGGATCAGAGCGCTACTCTAGAACACACTTATCACAAGACATATGTGTGTGTGACCTTTGCGCACGTCCGTTAAGAGCAACATGTTTCCCTGTCACCTTGAAGTTGAAAAGTTCACAGGTGCTAGATATGTAATGTATTGGCTCATCGAGAAAAGAGTTTCCACACGTCGAAGTTGAGTGCTTTACTGCAACAGACTCTACACATGACATAGGTGTGTGTGACCTTTGCGCACGTCCGTTAAAGCGCAACCGGCTTCCCCGTCACCTAGTAGTTGAAAAGTTCACAGGCGCTGTATATGGCATGCATTTACTCATCGAGAAGAGAATTCGACACATTGGATCAGAGCGCTCCTCTAGAACACACTTATCACAAGATATATGTGTGTGTGACATTTGCGCACGTCCGTTAAGAGCAACATGCTTCCCTGTCACCTTGAAGTTGAAAAGTTCACAGGTGCTGAATATGTAATGTATTGGCTCATCGAGAAAAGATTTTCCACACGTCGAAGTTGAGTGCTTCACTACAACACACTCTTCACATGACATAGGTGTGTGTGACCTTTGCGCACGTCCGTTAAGAGCAACATGCTTCCCTGTCACCTTGAAGTTGAAAAGTTCACAGGTGCTGAATATGTAATGTATTGGCTCATCGAGAAAAGATTTTCCACACGTCGAAGTTGAGTGCTTTACTACAACACACTCTTCACATGACATAGGTGTGTGTGACCTTTGCGCACGTCCGTTAAGAGCAACATGCTTCCCTGTCACCTTGAAGTTGAAAAGTTCACAGGTGCTGAATATGTAATGTATTGGCTCATCGAGAAATGATTTTCCACACGTCGAAGTTGAGTGCTTCACTACACCACACTCTTCACATGACATAGGTGTGTGTGACCTTTGCGCACGTCCGTTAAGAGCAACATGCTTCCCTGTCACCTTGAAGTTGAAAAGTTCACAGGTGCTAAATATGTAATGTATTGGCTCATCGAGAAATGATTTTTCACACGTCGAAGTTGAGTGCTTCACTACAACACACTCTTCACATGACATAGGTGTGTGTGACCTTTGCGCACGTCCGTTAAGAGCAACATGCTTCCCTGTCACCTTGAAGTTGAAAAGTTCACAGGTGCTGAATATGTAATGTATTGGCTCATCGAGAAAAGATTTTCCACACGTCGAAGTTGAGTGCTTTACTACAACACACTCTTCACATGACATAGGTGTGTGTGACCTTTGCGCACGTCCGTTAAGAGCAACATGCTTCCCTGTCACCTTGAAGTTGAAAAGTTCACAGGTGCTGAATATGTAATGTATTGGCTCATCGAGAAATGATTTTCCACACGTCGAAGTTGAGTGCTTCACTACACCACACTCTTCACATGACATAGGTGTGTGTGACCTTTGCGCACGTCCGTTAAGAGCAACATGCTTCCCTGTCACCTTGAAGTTGAAAAGTTCACAGGTGCTAAATATGTAATGTATTGGCTCATCGAGAAATGATTTTTCACACGTCGAAGTTGAGTGCTTCACTACAACACACTCTTCACATGACATAGGTGTGTGTGACCTTTGCGCACGTCCGTTAAGAGCAACATGCTTCCCTGTCACCTTGAAGTTGAAAAGTTCACAGGTGCTGAATATGTAATGTATTGGCTCATCGAGAAATGATTTTTCACACGTCGAAGTTGAGTGCTTCACTACAACACACTCTTCACATGACATAGGTGTGTGTGACCTTTGCGCACGTCCGTTAAGAGCAACATGCTTCCCTGTCACCTTGAAGTTGAAAAGTTCACAGGTGCTAAATATGTAATGTATTGGCTCATCGAGAAATGATTTTTCACACGTCGAAGTTGAGTGCTTCACTACAACACACTCTACACATGACATAGGTGTGTGTGACCTTTGCGCACGTCCGTTAAAGCGCAACCGGCGTCCCTGTCACCTAGTAGTTGAAAAGTTCACAGGCGCTGTATATGGCATGCATTTACTCAGCGTGAAGAGAATTCGACACATTGGATCAGAGCGCTACTCTAGAACACACTTATCACAAGACATATGTGTGTGTGACCTTTGCGCACGTCCGTTAAGAGCAACATGTTTCCCTGTCACCTTGAAGTTGAAAAGTTCACAGGTGCTAGATATGTAATGTATTGGCTCATCGAGAAATGATTTTTCACACGTCGAAGTTGAGTGCTTTACTACAACACACTTAACACAAGATATAGGTGTGTGTGACCTTTGCGCACGTCCGTTAAAGCGCAACCGGGTTCCCTGTCACCTTGAAGTTGAAAAGTTCACAGGTGCTGGATATGTAATGTATTGGCTCATCGAGAAATGATTTTCCACACGTCGAAGTTGAGTGCTTCACTACACCACACTCTTCACATGACATAGGTGTGTGTGACCTTTGCGCACGTCCGTTAAGAGCAACATGCTTCCCTGTCACCTAGTAGTTGAAAAGTTCACAGGCGCTGTATATGGCATGCATTTACTCAGCGTGAAGAGAATTCGACACATTGGATCAGAGCGCTACTCTAGAACACACTTATCACAAGACATATGTGTGTGTGACCTTTGCGCACGTCCGTTAAGAGCAACATGCTTCCCTGTCACCTAGTAGTTGAAAAGTTCACAGGCGCTGTATATGGCATGCATTTACTCAGCGTGAAGAGAATTCGACACATTGGATCAGAGCGCTACTCTAGAACACACTTATCACAAGACATATGTGTGTGTGACCTTTGCGCACGTCCGTTAAGAGCAACATGTTTCCCTGTCACCTTGAAGTTGAAAAGTTCACAGGTGCTAGATATGTAATGTATTGGCTCATCGAGAAAAGAGTTTCCACACGTCGAAGTTGAGTGCTTTACTGCAACAGACTCTACACATGACATAGGTGTGTGTGACCTTTGCGCACGTCCGTTAAAGCGCAACCGGCTTCCCCGTCACCTAGTAGTTGAAAAGTTCACAGGCGCTGTATATGGCATGCATTTACTCATCGAGAAGAGAATTCGACACATTGGATCAGAGCGCTCCTCTAGAACACACTTATCACAAGATATATGTGTGTGTGACCTTTGCGCACGTCCGTTAAGAGCAACATGCTTCCCTGTCACCTTGAAGTTGAAAAGTTCACAGGTGCTGAATATGTAATGTATTGGCTCATCGAGAAAAGATTTTCCACACGTCGAAGTTGAGTGCTTCACTACAACACACTCTTCACATGACATAGGTGTGTGTGACCTTTGCGCACGTCCGTTAAGAGCAACATGCTTCCCTGTCACCTTGAAGTTGAAAAGTTCACAGGTGCTGAATATGTAATGTATTGGCTCATCGAGAAAAGATTTTCCACACGTCGAAGTTGAGTGCTTTACTACAACACACTCTTCACATGACATAGGTGTGTGTGACCTTTGCGCACGTCCGTTAAGAGCAACATGCTTCCCTGTCACCTTGAAGTTGAAAAGTTCACAGGTGCTAAATATGTAATGTATTGGCTCATCGAGAAATGATTTTTCACACGTCGAAGTTGAGTGCTTCACTACAACACACTCTTCACATGACATAGGTGTGTGTGACCTTTGCGCACGTCCGTTAAGAGCAACATGCTTCCCTGTCACCTTGAAGTTGAAAAGTTCACAGGTGCTGAATATGTAATGTATTGGCTCATCGAGAAATGATTTTTCACACGTCGAAGTTGAGTGCTTCACTACAACACACTCTTCACATGACATAGGTGTGTGTGACCTTTGCGCACGTCCGTTAAGAGCAACATGCTTCCCTGTCACCTTGAAGTTGAAAAGTTCACAGGTGCTAAATATGTAATGTATTGGCTCATCGAGAAATGATTTTTCACACGTCGAAGTTGAGTGCTTCACTACAACACACTCTACACATGACATAGGTGTGTGTGACCTTTGCGCACGTCCGTTAAAGCGCAACCGGCGTCCCTGTCACCTAGTAGTTGAAAAGTTCACAGGCGCTGTATATGGCATGCATTTACTCAGCGTGAAGAGAATTCGACACATTGGATCAGAGCGCTACTCTAGAACACACTTATCACAAGACATATGTGTGTGTGACCTTTGCGCACGTCCGTTAAGAGCAACATGTTTCCCTGTCACCTTGAAGTTGAAAAGTTCACAGGTGCTAGATATGTAATGTATTGGCTCATCGAGAAATGATTTTTCACACGTCGAAGTTGAGTGCTTTACTACAACACACTTAACACAAGATATAGGTGTGTGTGACCTTTGCGCACGTCCGTTAAAGCGCAACCGGGTTCCCTGTCACCTTGAAGTTGAAAAGTTCACAGGTGCTGAATATGTAATGTATTGGCTCATCGAGAAATGATTTTCCACACGTCGAAGTTGAGTGCTTCACTACACCACACTCTTCACATGACATAGGTGTGTGTGACCTTTGCGCACGTCCGTTAAGAGCAACATGCTTCCCTGTCACCTTGAAGTTGAAAAGTTCACAGGTGCTGAATATGTAATGTATTGGCTCATCGAGACAAGATTTTCCACACGTCAAAGTTGAGTGCTTTACTACAACACACTTATCACAAGACATATGTGTGTGTGACCTTTGCGCACGTCCGTTAAAGCGCAACCGGGTTCCCTGTCACCTTGAAGTTGAAAAGTTCACAGGTGCTGGATATATAATGTATTGGCTCATCGAGAAATGATTTTCCACACGTCGAAGTTGAGTGCTTCACTACACCACACTCTTCACATGACATAGGTGTGTGTGACCTTTGCGCACGTCCGTTAAGAGCAACATGCTTCCCTGTCACCTAGTAGTTGAAAAGTTCACAGGCGCTGTATATGGCATGCATTTACTCAGCGTGAAGAGAATTCGACACATTGGATCAGAGCGCTACTCTAGAACACACTTATCACAAGACATATGTGTGTGTGACCTTTGCGCACGTCCGTTAAGAGCAACATGCTTCCCTGTCACCTAGTAGTTGAAAAGTTCACAGGCGCTGTATATGGCATGCATTTACTCAGCGTGAAGAGAATTCGACACATTGGATCAGAGCGCTACTCTAGAACACACTTATCACAAGACATATGTGTGTGTGACCTTTGCGCACGTCCGTTAAGAGCAACATGTTTCCCTGTCACCTTGAAGTTGAAAAGTTCACAGGTGCTAGATATGTAATGTATTGGCTCATCGAGAAAAGAGTTTCCACACGTCGAAGTTGAGTGCTTTACTGCAACAGACTCTACACATGACATAGGTGTGTGTGACCTTTGCGCACGTCCGTTAAAGCGCAACCGGCTTCCCCGTCACCTAGTAGTTGAAAAGTTCACAGGCGCTGTATATGGCATGCATTTACTCATCGAGAAGAGAATTCGACACATTGGATCAGAGCGCTCCTCTAGAACACACTTATCACAAGATATATGTGTGTATGACCTTTGCGCACGTCCGTTAAGAGCAACATGCTTCCCTGTCACCTTGAAGTTGAAAAGTTCACAGGTGCTGAATATGTAATGTATTGGCTCATCGAGAAATGATTTTTCACACGTCGAAGTTGAGTGCTTTACTACAACACACTTAACACAAGATATAGGTGTGTGTGACCTTTGCGCACGTCCGTTAAAGTGCAACCGGGTTCCCTGTCACCTAAAAGTTAAAAAGTTCACAGGTGCTGGATATGTAATGTATTGGCTCATCGAGAAAAGATTTTCCACACGTCGAAGTTGAGTGCTTCACTACAACACACTCTTCACATGACATAGGTGTGTGTGACCTTTGCGCACGTCCGTTAAGAGCAACATGCTTCCCTGTCACCTTGAAGTTGAAAAGTTCACAGGTGCTGAATATGTAATGTATTGGCTCATCGAGAAAAGATTTTCCACACGTCGAAGTTGAGTGCTTCACTACAACACACTCTTCACATGACATAGGTGTGTGTGACCTTTGCGCACGTCCGTTAAGAGCAACATGCTTCCCTGTCACCTTGAAGTTGAAAAGTTCACAGGTGCTGAATATGTAATGTATTGGCTCATCGAGAAAAGATTTTCCACACGTCGAAGTTGAGTGCTTTACTACAACACACTCTTCACATGACATAGGTGTGTGTGACCTTTGCGCACGTCCGTTAAGAGCAACATGCTTCCCTGTCACCTTGAAGTTGAAAAGTTCACAGGTGCTGAATATGTAATGTATTGGCTCATCGAGAAATGATTTTCCACACGTCGAAGTTGAGTGCTTCACTACACCACACTCTTCACATGACATAGGTGTGTGTGACCTTTGCGCACGTCCGTTAAGAGCAACATGCTTCCCTGTCACCTTGAAGTTGAAAAGTTCACAGGTGCTAAATATGTAATGTATTGGCTCATCGAGAAATGATTTTTCACACGTCGAAGTTGAGTGCTTCACTACAACACACTCTTCACATGACATAGGTGTGTGTGACCTTTGCGCACGTCCGTTAAGAGCAACATGCTTCCCTGTCACCTTGAAGTTGAAAAGTTCACAGGTGCTGAATATGTAATGTATTGGCTCATCGAGAAATGATTTTTCACACGTCGAAGTTGAGTGCTTCACTACAACACACTCTTCACATGACATAGGTGTGTGTGACCTTTGCGCACGTCCGTTAAGAGCAACATGCTTCCCTGTCACCTTGAAGTTGAAAAGTTCACAGGTGCTAAATATGTAATGTATTGGCTCATCGAGAAATGATTTTTCACACGTCGAAGTTGAGTGCTTCACTACAACACACTCTACACATGACATAGGTGTGTGTGACCTTTGCGCACGTCCGTTAAAGCGCAACCGGCGTCCCTGTCACCTAGTAGTTGAAAAGTTCACAGGTGCTGGATATGTAATGTATTGGCTCATCGAGAAATGATTTTCCACACGTCGAAGTTGAGTGCTTCACTACACCACACTCTTCACATGACATAGGTGTGTGTGACCTTTGCGCACGTCCGTTAAGAGCAACATGCTTCCCTGTCACCTAGTAGTTGAAAAGTTCACAGGCGCTGTATATGGCATGCATTTACTCAGCGTGAAGAGAATTCGACACATTGGATCAGAGCGCTACTCTAGAACACACTTATCACAAGACATATGTGTGTGTGACCTTTGCGCACGTCCGTTAAGAGCAACCGGCGTCCCTGTCACCTAGTAGTTGAAAAGTTCACAGGCGCTGTATATGGCATGCATTTACTCAGCGTGAAGAGAATTCGACACATTGGATCAGAGCGCTACTCTAGAACACACTTATCACAAGACATATGTGTGTGTGACCTTTGCGCACGTCCGTTAAGAGCAACATGTTTCCCTGTCACCTTGAAGTTGAAAAGTTCACAGGTGCTAGATATGTAATGTATTGGCTCATCGAGAAATGATTTTTCACACGTCGAAGTTGAGTGCTTTACTACAACACACTTAACACAAGATATAGGTGTGTGTGACCTTTGCGCACGTCCGTTAAAGCGCAACCGGGTTCCCTGTCACCTTGAAGTTGAAAAGTTCACAGGTGCTGGATATGTAATGTATTGGCTCATCGAGAAATGATTTTCCACACGTCGAAGTTGAGTGCTTCACTACACCACACTCTTCACATGACATAGGTGTGTGTGACCTTTGCGCACGTCCGTTAAGAGCAACATGCTTCCCTGTCACCTAGTAGTTGAAAAGTTCACAGGCGCTGTATATGGCATGCATTTACTCAGCGTGAAGAGAATTCGACACATTGGATCAGAGCGCTACTCTAGAACACACTTATCACAAGACATATGTGTGTGTGACCTTTGCGCACGTCCGTTAAGAGCAACATGCTTCCCTGTCACCTTGAAGTTGAAAAGTTCACAGGTGCTAGATATGTAATGTATTGGCTCATCGAGAAATGATTTTTCACACGTCGAAGTTGAGTGCTTTACTACAACACACTTAACACAAGATATAGGTGTGTGTGACCTTTGCGCACGTCCGTTAAAGCGCAACCGGGTTCCCTGTCACCTTGAAGTTGAAAAGTTCACAGGTGCTAGATATGTAATGTATTGGCTCATCGAGAAAAGAGTTTCCACACGTCGAAGTTGAGTGCTTTACTGCAACAGACTCTACACATGACATAGGTGTGTGTGACCTTTGCGCACGTCCGTTAAAGCGCAACCGGCTTCCCCGTCACCTAGTAGTTGAAAAGTTCACAGGCGCTGTATATGGCATGCATTTACTCATCGAGAAGAGAATTCGACACATTGGATCAGAGCGCTCCTCTAGAACACACTTATCACAAGATATATGTGTGTATGACCTTTGCGCACGTCCGTTAAGAGCAACATGCTTCCCTGTCACCTTGAAGTTGAAAAGTTCACAGGTGCTGAATATGTAATGTATTGGCTCATCGAGAAATGATTTTTCACACGTCGAAGTTGAGTGCTTTACTACAACACACTTAACACAAGATATAGGTGTGTGTGACCTTTGCGCACGTCCGTTAAAGTGCAACCGGGTTCCCTGTCACCTAAAAGTTAAAAAGTTCACAGGTGCTGGATATGTAATGTATTGGCTCATCGAGAAAAGATTTTCCACACGTCGAAGTTGAAGGCTTCACTACAACACACTCTTCACATGACATAGGTGTGTGTGACCTTTGCGCACGTCCGTTAAGAGCAACATGCTTCCCTGTCACCTTGAAGTTGAAAAGTTCACAGGTGCTGAATATGTAATGTATTGGCTCATCGAGAAAAGATTTTCCACACGTCGAAGTTGAGTGCTTCACTACAACACACTCTTCACATGACATAGGTGTGTGTGACCTTTGCGCACGTCCGTTAAGAGCAACATGCTTCCCTGTCACCTTGAAGTTGAAAAGTTCACAGGTGCTGAATATGTAATGTATTGGCTCATCGAGAAAAGATTTTCCACACGTCGAAGTTGAGTGCTTTACTACAACACACTCTTCACATGAAATAGGTGTGTGTGACCTTTGCGCACGTCCGTTAAGAGCAACATGCTTCCCTGTCACCTTGAAGTTGAAAAGTTCACAGGTGCTGAATATGTAATGTATTGGCTCATCGAGAAATGATTTTCCACACGTCGAAGTTGAGTGCTTCACTACACCACACTCTTCACATGACATAGGTGTGTGTGACCTTTGCGCACGTCCGTTAAGAGCAACATGCTTCCCTGTCACCTTGAAGTTGAAAAGTTCACAGGTGCTAAATATGTAATGTATTGGCTCATCGAGAAATGATTTTTCACACGTCGAAGTTGAGTGCTTCACTACAACACACTCTTCACATGACATAGGTGTGTGTGACCTTTGCGCACGTCCGTTAAGAGCAACATGCTTCCCTGTCACCTTGAAGTTGAAAAGTTCACAGGTGCTGAATATGTAATGTATTGGCTCATCGAGAAATGATTTTTCACACGTCGAAGTTGAGTGCTTCACTACAACACACTCTTCACATGACATAGGTGTGTGTGACCTTTGCGCACGTCCGTTAAGAGCAACATGCTTCCCTGTCACCTTGAAGTTGAAAAGTTCACAGGTGCTAAATATGTAATGTATTGGCTCATCGAGAAATGATTTTTCACACGTCGAAGTTGAGTGCTTCACTACAACACACTCTACACATGACATAGGTGTGTGTGACCTTTGCGCACGTCCGTTAAAGCGCAACCGGCGTCCCTGTCACCTAGTAGTTGAAAAGTTCACAGGCGCTGTATATGGCATGCATTTACTCAGCGTGAAGAGAATTCGACACATTGGATCAGAGCGCTACTCTAGAACACACTTATCACAAGACATATGTGTGTGTGACCTTTGCGCACGTCCGTTAAGAGCAACATGTTTCCCTGTCACCTTGAAGTTGAAAAGTTCACAGGTGCTAGATATGTAATGTATTGGCTCATCGAGAAATGATTTTTCACACGTCGAAGTTGAGTGCTTTACTACAACACACTTAACACAAGATATAGGTGTGTGTGACCTTTGCGCACGTCCGTTAAAGCGCAACCGGGTTCCCTGTCACCTTGAAGTTGAAAAGTTCACAGGTGCTGGATATGTAATGTATTGGCTCATCGAGAAATGATTTTCCACACGTCGAAGTTGAGTGCTTCACTACACCACACTCTTCACATGACATAGGTGTGTGTGACCTTTGCGCACGTCCGTTAAGAGCAACATGCTTCCCTGTCACCTAGTAGTTGAAAAGTTCACAGGCGCTGTATATGGCATGCATTTACTCAGCGTGAAGAGAATTCGACACATTGGATCAGAGCGCTACTCTAGAACACACTTATCACAAGACATATGTGTGTGTGACCTTTGCGCACGTCCGTTAAGAGCAACATGTTTCCCTGTCACCTTGAAGTTGAAAAGTTCACAGGTGCTAGATATGTAATGTATTGGCTCATCGAGAAATGATTTTTCACACGTCGAAGTTGAGTGCTTTACTACAACACACTTAACACAAGATATAGGTGTGTGTGACCTTTGCGCACGTCCGTTAAAGCGCAACCGGGTTCCCTGTCACCTTGAAGTTGAAAAGTTCACAGGTGCTAAATATGTAATGTATTGGCTCATCGAGAAATGATTTTTCACACGTCGAAGTTGAGTGCTTCACTACAACACACTCTTCACATGACATAGGTGTGTGTGACCTTTGCGCACGTCCGTTAAGAGCAACATGCTTCCCTGTCACCTTGAAGTTGAAAAGTTCACAGGTGCTGAATATGTAATGTATTGGCTCATCGAGAAATGATTTTCCACACGTCGAAGTTGAGTGCTTCACTACACCACACTCTTCACATGACATAGGTGTGTGTGACCTTTGCGCACGTCCGTTAAGAGCAACATGCTTCCCTGTCACCTTGAAGTTGAAAAGTTCACAGGTGCTAAATATGTAATGTATTGGCTCATCGAGAAATGATTTTTCACACGTCGAAGTTGAGTGCTTCACTACAACACACTCTTCACATGACATAGGTGTGTGTGACCTTTGCGCACGTCCGTTAAGAGCAACATGCTTCCCTGTCACCTTGAAGTTGAAAAGTTCACAGGTGCTGAATATGTAATGTATTGGCTCATCGAGACAAGATTTTCCACACGTCAAAGTTGAGTGCTTTACTACAACACACTCTTCACATGACATAGGTGTGTGTGACCTTTGCGCACGTCCGTTCAAAGCAACATGCTTCCCTGTCACCTTGAAGTTGAAAAGTTCACAGGTGCTAAATATGTAATGTATTGGCTCATCGAGAAATGATTTTTCACACGTCGAAGTTGAGTGCTTCACTACAACACACTCTTCACATGACATAGGTGTGTGTGACCTTTGCGCACGTCCGTTAAGAGCAACATGCTTCCCTGTCACCTTGAAGTTGAAAAGTTCACAGGTGCTAAATATGTAATGTATTGGCTCATCGAGAAATGATTTTTCACACGTCGAAGTTGAGTGCTTCACTACAACACACTCTACACATGACATAGGTGTGTGTGACCTTTGCGCACGTCCGTTAAAGCGCAACCGGCGTCCCTGTCACCTAGTAGTTGAAAAGTTCACAGGCGCTGTATATGGCATGCATTTACTCAGCGTGAAGAGAATTCGACACATTGGATCAGAGCGCTACTCTAGAACACACTTATCACAAGACATATGTGTGTGTGACCTTTGCGCACGTCCGTTAAGAGCAACATGTTTCCCTGTCACCTTGAAGTTGAAAAGTTCACAGGTGCTAGATATGTAATGTATTGGCTCATCGAGAAATGATTTTTCACACGTCGAAGTTGAGTGCTTTACTACAACACACTTAACACAAGATATAGGTGTGTGTGACCTTTGCGCACGTCCGTTAAAGCGCAACCGGGTTCCCTGTCACCTTGAAGTTGAAAAGTTCACAGGTGCTGGATATGTAATGTAT
This sequence comes from Ulva prolifera, assembly GCA_023078555.1. NCBI lineage: Eukaryota > Viridiplantae > Chlorophyta > Ulvophyceae > Ulvales > Ulvaceae > Ulva > Ulva prolifera. The sequence continues at coordinate 5,608,945 of CM041197.1, forward strand.
TGGCTCATCGAGAAATGATTTTCCACACGTCGAAGTTGAGTGCTTCACTACACCACACTCTTCACATGACATAGGTGTGTGTGACCTTTGCGCACGTCCGTTAAGAGCAACATGCTTCCCTGTCACCTAGTAGTTGAAAAGTTCACAGGCGCTGTATATGGCATGCATTTACTCAGCGTGAAGAGAATTCGACACATTGGATCAGAGCGCTACTCTAGAACACACTTATCACAAGACATATGTGTGTGTGACCTTTGCGCACGTCCGTTAAGAGCAACATGTTTCCCTGTCACCTTGAAGTTGAAAAGTTCACAGGTGCTAGATATGTAATGTATTGGCTCATCGAGAAATGATTTTTCACACGTCGAAGTTGAGTGCTTTACTACAACACACTTAACACAAGATATAGGTGTGTGTGACCTTTGCGCACGTCCGTTAAAGCGCAACCGGGTTCCCTGTCACCTTGAAGTTGAAAAGTTCACAGGTGCTAAATATGTAATGTATTGGCTCATCGAGAAATGATTTTTCACACGTCGAAGTTGAGTGCTTCACTACAACACACTCTTCACATGACATAGGTGTGTGTGACCTTTGCGCACGTCCGTTAAGAGCAACATGCTTCCCTGTCACCTTGAAGTTGAAAAGTTCACAGGTGCTGAATATGTAATGTATTGGCTCATCGAGAAATGATTTTCCACACGTCGAAGTTGAGTGCTTCACTACACCACACTCTTCACATGACATAGGTGTGTGTGACCTTTGCGCACGTCCGTTAAGAGCAACATGCTTCCCTGTCACCTTGAAGTTGAAAAGTTCACAGGTGCTAAATATGTAATGTATTGGCTCATCGAGAAATGATTTTTCACACGTCGAAGTTGAGTGCTTCACTACAACACACTCTTCACATGACATAGGTGTGTGTGACCTTTGCGCACGTCCGTTAAGAGCAACATGCTTCCCTGTCACCTTGAAGTTGAAAAGTTCACAGGTGCTGAATATGTAATGTATTGGCTCATCGAGACAAGATTTTCCACACGTCAAAGTTGAGTGCTTTACTACAACACACTCTTCACATGACATAGGTGTGTGTGACCTTTGCGCACGTCCGTTCAAAGCAACATGCTTCCCTGTCACCTTGAAGTTGAAAAGTTCACAGGTGCTGAATATGTAATGTATTGGCTCATCGAGACAAGATTTTCCACACGTCAAAGTTGAGTGCTTTACTACACACACACTTCATATGACATAGGTGTGTTTGACCTTTGCGCACGTCCGTTCAGAGCAACATGCTTCCCTGTCACCTTGAAGTTGAAAAGTTCACAGGTGCTAAATATGTAATGTATTGGCTCATCGAGAAATGATTTTTCACACGTCGAAGTTGAGAGCTTCACTACAACACACTCTTCACATGATATAGGTGTGTGTGACCTTTGCGCACGTCCGTTAAGAGCAACATGCTTCCCTGTCACCTTGAAGTTGAAAAGTTCACAGGTGCTAAATATGTAATGTATTGGCTCATCGAGAAATGATTTTTCACACGTCGAAGTTGAGAGCTTCACTACAACACACTCTTCACATGATATAGGTGTGTGTGACCTTTGCGCACGTCCGTTAAGAGCAACATGCTTCCCTGTCACCTTGAAGTTGAAAAGTTCACAGGTGCTGAATATGTAATGTATTGGCTCATCGAGACAAGATTTTCCACACGTCAAAGTTGAGTGCTTTACTACAACACACTCTTCATATGACATAGGTGTGTTTGACCTTTGCGCACGTCCGTTCAGAGCAACATGCTTCCCTGTCACCTTGAAGTTGAAAAGTTCACAGGTGCTAAATATGTAATGTATTGGCTCATCGAGAAATGATTTTTCACACGTCGAAGTTGAGTGCTTCACTACAACACACTCTTCACATGATATAGGTGTGTGTGACCTTTGCGCACGTCCGTTAAGAGCAACATGCTTCCCTGTCACCTTGAAGTTGAAAAGTTCATAGGTGCTGAATATGTAATGTATTGGCTCATCGAGACAAGATTTTCCACACGTCAAAGTTGAGTGCTTTACTACAACACACTCTTCACATGACATAGGTGTGTGTGACCTTTGCGCACGTCCGTTAAGAGCAACATGCTTCCCTGTCACCTTGAAGTTGAAAAGTTTACAGGTGCTGGATATGTAATGTATTGGCTCATCGAGAAAAGATTTTCCACACGTCGAAGTTGAGTGCTTTACTACAACACACTCTTCACATGACATAGGTGTGTGTGACCTTTGCGCACGTCCGTTAAGAGCAACATGCTTCCCTGTCACCTTGAAGTTGAAAAGTTCACAGGTGCTGAATATGTAATGTATTGGCTCATCGAGAAAAGATTTTTCACACGTCGAAGTTGAGTGCTTTACTACAACACACTTAACACAAGATATAGGTGTGTGTGACCTTTGCGCACGTCCGTTAAAGCGCAACCGGGTTCCCTGTCACCTTGAAGTTGAAAAGTTCACAGGTGCTAAATATGTAATGTATTGGCTCATCGAGAAATGATTTTTCACACGTCGAAGTTGAGTGCTTCACTACAACACACTCTTCACATGACATAGGTGTGTGTGACCTTTGCGCACGTCCGTTAAGAGCAACATGCTTCCCTGTCACCTTGAAGTTGAAAAGTTCACAGGTGCTGAATATGTAATGTATTGGCTCATCGAGACAAGATTTTCCACACGTCAAAGTTGAGTGCTTTACTACAACACACTCTTCACATGACATAGGTGTGTGTGACCTTTGCGCACGTCCGTTCAAAGCAACATGCTTCCCTGTCACCTTGAAGTTGAAAAGTTCACAGGTGCTGAATATGTAATGTATTGGCTCATCGAGACAAGATTTTCCACACGTCAAAGTTGAGTGCTTTACTACAACACACTCTTCATATGACATAGGTGTGTTTGACCTTTGCGCACGTCCGTTCAGAGCAACATGCTTCCCTGTCACCTTGAAGTTGAAAAGTTCACAGGTGCTAAATATGTAATGTATTGGCTTGTCGTGGCCTAGCTATGTAACTGAGCCATGCTCGTTGCTAGCATTGCTCGAGCCAGCGCAGCTGCGCGCAAATGCACTCACGCTGCGTGCATCCGTCTGCACATGCATGCATGCGCGACTGTGCGCTCAGCCGTGCCATCAGCTCTGACGCACGCTTGTCTCTGCTCTGCTTGATGTAGTTGCAGTGCTCATAAGCCTTCTCATCCTTGAGGAAGCTCGGCTTTTTGGTGGCTGGAACTTGAAAGTGCGTATGCGATCGCTGTTTGTGTGACCGGAGGTCGATTCCTTCTGAATTTTTGAGTAGTCTCTGAGCAGGTTTGGTGGAGCTACAAGAGAAAATTACAACATGCCAGGACCTTTCAAACAATCAGATGCTGCTCGTCCAGGTATGCGTTGCTGAGTAGCGAGCGAGAGTCGATCGAGCCGCACACCCGACCTTCTTGTGCACGCACCCGCGTCCGCTAGCATCGCCGCGCCGTGAACCGCTGCACGCACTGCATAGATCTGTCGATTTAGCAGCTGCCCTGCGTGTTCACTTGTTCCTAGAGTCCTCGAGTGCAGTGTGTACGGCTGGCCCGGGCGCTCGACGTGCTCTCTCATCGAGCCCCGTTAGCCTCACCTGCCTCGATTTGTCACGAATCATACAAACGCATTGACACTGCAAACATCTGTGATTGTTGCAGCCTTTGTTGTGCATCATTGTGCTTGCCGCACTGCTGTGCATTACCGCACGCTCACTCGCACCGTAATCTAGGTGTCATCGCATAGGGGTCATCATTGAACCCTATTACTTGTGATAGCAGCGTCACGGTGGCACCCTGACATCGGTACCTGTGCACACGAGCATCAAGGTATCATACTACACTTGCATCACAACACGCACAAACTAACCTTGCATTGTGCCTCGCGTCGAGCTGTGCTCCGTGCCGCGTTGAGCTGTGCTCCGTGTTTCTATCATAGCGTCTGTGCTAGCGAGCTCCAGCCACCGGCTGTTGAGCGTTTGTAGCTACACAGTTAACTCGCGGCCTCGCCGTAGCTATTGATTACCGCGTGCGTTGGCCCCTTGCGTCGCGCCCCGCGCTGACCTAGCCGCGTGCTGTGCAGCGCGCGAGAATCTCGCGGAGAACGCGCTCAGCCGTCTGCTTCAGCAGCACCCGGATCAAGCACAGCGTTTCCTCCACGCCCAGCTCGCGCAGTATCAACTCTGGGATCAGCGGGGCACCACCACAGAGCAGCAGCTGGACCACTACAGAGGCTACCTCCGCAGCGTGGGCGTACTCCCTCGGTCATCGCACAGGCGCGGCAATTACACGCGCTCTGGACCGGTCCCGCCATCACGGGAGCTCGCTGGTCGGCGTTCGCCGCCGCTTGCGCAGCCGCACTCGCAGCGGGAGCCGCCGCCGCGCTCGCAGCGTTCTCGGCCGTCGCCGCAGCAGCGTCGGCAGCCTCAGCCTCAGCGGCAGGAGCGTTCGCGGTCGGCGCCGCGGTACTTGCGCTCTACGCAGCCGCAGCAGCCGCCTTCAACCCCGGCGCCAGCGCGCGTGAGTGTGGGGCAGTCGCCGTCTCCGGCCACGTTAGGCGACGAACACCCGGCTCCAGCGACGGGAACTTTCGCCCGTGTCAACGCCGACGGCATATTTGACTGGGCGACGTGGACCGCGCTACCTCGCAACTTCGTGCGCCTCTCAGAGGATTGGCAGCAGTCCATCCGGAGCAGCCGCCCTGAGTTGTTCGATCGAGTGACGGAGTTGCCTATCGGTTTCGGTGATTGGGGCAGGTCTGCCCAGCGCGACTACTTCATAGTCTATAAGGACCACCCTCTGAAACCAACTAGTGGTGAAGGGTCAGGCGAGTCGGCCTGCTAGTCCTAAGTGTAACATCACTTACTCCAGACACGGCTATTAATTGTCATGGCTGCCCTACATCAGATGTCGCAGCAAGAGCTCCTGCGTGCGATTGTACAGGACTCACAAGCTGCACGCGCTGAGTTAACGCAGTCCATTCAGACACTGTTGGCGCAGGCCACCACGCATACTGGCATTATTTCTCGTGTGAGTGAGCAGCAAGCCAGCATCAGGATTGCCCTTCAGCAGAGTGAGGATAGGCACCGTGACTTGCACAATGAATTGCTCGAGGAGATTCGTGCTCTCCGAAACGACATCACTACTCTTTCACGAGCTGCGGCGGCAGAAACGACCGCTCAAGCAGAGTCCCGGTCTGTACTGGCAGCGGTGTCCGCGCGAGTTCAGGCACTGGCCAACGTCAGCACTGGTTCGTCCTCGTCGACGTCCGCACCATATGCATCCGGCACCAGCCTGCCCCCTTTGGTCACAGACATTGATCTGCTCGACTTCACTAGTGGGTTGCCACGTGCATCGTCCGGCTTGCCAGCGCACCACCTTCCGGTGTCGGCGGTGATGCCGCCGCGTGTGCCTTCGCAGGCCTCGTGTGCGTCTCCGGTGCCTGTCGCGGCATCAAAACCACCGGCACCAGGTGCAGCTGCGATCGTCCACGCGGAAGACACAGGCACACGGGCAGAGGCTAAAGCTTCGTTGCTTGCTGCTGGTATCACCTCGGACGCCGCTGTTACAGAACTCATGACCATGCTTGATTCCGCAGACGATGAGAAAAATCCTACCAAACGCCTAGCTTTGGCTGAGTTTTGGGGGAAAACTTTAGTGGACAAGTCGTTGCAATTTGTGCACGGCGTCACGGACGTTGGTGACTGGCTGGCACGCGCCCACGAGACTTCTGTGAAGTTTCGCGCATTTGCTGCACGGTTGCCGGGGGTGATTTCGGACAGGTGGATACATGACCGCTTGTTGGCCATGTTCCCGGTGGAATTCCACGTGCGCCTGAGCGCGTCCAGCGATGCGAATCGCACCCCGGACACCTTGCTGCGTTTAGTGCGGTCCAACTTCCAAGACAAACATTCGGAGTTGGCGACAAGCCTCACTGTGCTTCCAGACCGGCACATGCAACAGCCGGACAAGCTGTTCACGCGTCACATAGACGATAATGTGCGTGTGTATAGATTGCACAACGTGCGCGCCAAACTTACCCCGGCGCTGTACATAACGTTATTTGGGGGTACACATCGCGCCGACACGCTCGGTCGCGTCTTCCATACTGTGGCTCGCAAACACTTGCTTGAGCAGGGCATCACGGAGACATCCGACGAGTATAACTTGGGGGATCTAGAACCCATTCGCGCGTTGTGCCATATGCTTGATCGTGAGCAAGCCGAGCATTCAGCACAGCCCCGGCGTGCTCCTTCGGTAGCTGCGTCTGCGGCTGTCGCCGCGAGTGGTTCAGCTCCGACAGAGCGGGGCACTCCCACCGGGCGCGGCAGAGGTCGCGGCCGTGGCCGTGGCGGTGGTCGTGGTGATCGCGCCCCTGGCCCGGTTTGGGACCAGCCAAACGCGAACCAACCGGTCCAGCGAGATTTCTCCCCTGACATGCTGATGGCGTCTGATCCACATATGTCAGTCAACACCAATGCTCTGAGCGCGCACATGTCCACCGCAGTCGTGGCAGCGGTGAATTCGCATGCCCTCCAGCACGGCCGCTCCCCAGCCGTTGGGCCCACCGTGTGGCCGCTTAAAGACCATTGGGAAATGTTGGCAGCGAGCGTGGAGCCGGCAGCAAAGCCGAGCCATGCTTCGGTCGCTGCTGCCACGCGCTCCCGCAGCACAGTTGAGTTCAGTCCTACTGCCCGCGAACGCTCATATGATCCTGAGGAGCAACCTCGTACCATATCAGCGCAGCCCCCAGTGGAAGTGCCGTTGAAGAGTCTGGACGCCACGGCTCCCACGCCTGTCTAGGACGCGCCTTCGGCACTCCCGATTGTTGCGAATAAGGTGGAGTCCGCTGCCCGCTCTGGCGCGGATGACCGCGCAGCTACGGCGGGGGGGCGCAAAGGCAGACGTAACAAGCGCACAAAGACGCCCTCCCCTGCTAGCGCCAGCAGCTCGCACGGCGGCACTACTGATGCTCTTGCTCAGAATTCTCAAGATGGGGTCATTGCCCCTCCCGTGGGTGCCAAGGAAGTGCACCCAGCCCGCCTAGCGCGGAAGCCGTCGGCACGCCGGCCCAATTTGCAAGCGGACCGCGGGGATGTGTGTGATGAGCAAGACTCCGACACAGTCGCTGCGCGCCGAGCGCACCTCGATGAGTTCCGTCGCGAAATGGCAGATCGTAAAGTGCCCACGCGTGTGTACCGCGCAATTCTGCAGTCCACGGTCACCCTTTCTCTGGCAGAGTTGGCTGCGCTCGCTGTGCATGACCGACTTGTGACGCTCCTTGTGCAACTTGCCGAGACGCTGCGTGAAGCGGACGATGCTCATGCGCTCGACGGCCCACGCAAACGCGTTGATGCTGTCCTGGCTGCCGCGCTCCGTCGAGTCGTGACTGCCCATGCCGGCGCCACTCCGGACACGATGAAAGTGTTGGCTACTGCCATTTCCACGTGCGCAGACCCTAGCGGTGTCAGCGCTCGGTGGTCCAAGATACTCTGTTCCAGCGCAGAATGGACAAAAGTGCCGGGCAAGACTACAAACTTTAAAGTTCCGTTCGCTGGCATGCGGAAGTGCACGGGGTTCTTGACATCTCAGGTTCCCCGCGCCGGCGCGCCAAATCACCCTCAGGGGTTGAAAGTCGCTTTCGATGAGGGCGCAGAACTCAATACCATCACCAAATCTGCCTGGCAGAAGCACAAAGCGGATTGGGAAAAGGGTCACCCTGCATTCAATGACAACCATGACATTGGCAAACCTCATGGTGTTAAAATGCAACAGCCTGTCACCCTCACTGGTTTCCATGGGGACGCGACGCGGCATGACCATATGGTTCTAATTCACTTGCGCCTTGGTTGTGCGTGCTATCCAGTGTATTGTACGCTCGTCGACGTCGCCCCGGCAGATGTTGTCCTCGGACTTGGGTTCCGCGGGAAATTCAATGCCCCCTATCCGCCGGCATACCCTTTGTCGCAGTCAATGGGAGTAACTTCCATCTGCCTGGGCGTGCCAAAAGGATATGGGCTGTATTTCCCTAAAGGGCTTCAAAATCTGTTTCGGGGCCGCGACCCCGCTGATGCTGGGTTCTGCCAGATTCTCCATCTCCAGACCCCCTGGATGACATGGAATGTTACCGGCAAACGCCTCACGCCCACGCAACTCAGTGGAGCCGTCACCGATGCATCTCAATGACTGAGTTGAGAGTGTCTGCACGGCGCTGGGTCCGCTCGTTTAAAGACCCGTCCCCCACAAATGCTGCATTGGCGGGTGTTTTCGATAGCATTTCGAAGGGGACATATAACTGTTCCATAGACTCTCAGGGTTGTGCCCTTGTGGATATGGCCTTAGGCAGCAAAGCTTTCTGCAAGCCGCGCTTGCCCTTTATTATTACACCAGTCATCGACGGTGGTGATTTAGTGGGTGACGAGTTCGCCCACGTCAACTCGTGTTGCAGGTCGCACACGATGTGTGACATGCCTGAGGAGGGGGAGGACACTGCGACACAATCTTCGTTACGTGTGCCTGACCCTTCACACGACCAGGCGCTAGGTTTTGACCCTGGCGCAATTCCGGAGGAGCACCGCATCCTGATCGAGGCTGCACCTCCCGGAAATAATTTCACGGAACTGCCGAAATCTGCAGCAGCTTCATGCGCGGAGCATTCAGGCGTGCCCCGCACATTCTGTAGGCGTACTCAGTATCACCTTAGGCAAAGGCAATTGCGCACAGAAGAGTCTATCCGCAGAGCCGCGGTCGAGAAAGCACAACTCGCCAGTGCCACAGCGGAGGTAGCTCAAGTCACGAGCGACCAGCTCACAGACGAGCAGACTCAAGAGCTACAAGCTCTGATTGAAAAGCACAAGGACCAGATCTCTTGGGACCCTAATGACATTGGGTGCCTATCTGAGGATTACAAGGAGTTCTACCTCCAGATTCCCACGGAGGAAGGTGCCAAATGTAAGCAGAGGCCTTACAGGCTCTCATACAAAGAATTGGAAGCTTTCAGAACGCAAGTTTCCCTGCTCTTGCAACAGGAAGTTATAAAGAAAGCTGACGGTCCAACCGACTTTCTCTCTCCGGTGCTATTTGTGCCGAAGCCACGTAAGCCGGACGAGCTGCGTATGTGCGTAGACTTCCGCAGATTGAATGCTGTGTCGAAGCGCGACTACCATGCCCTCCCGCATATCCGTGACCTGCTTCAATCCATGTCCGGCTGTAAATACTTCACAGCCCTAGATTTGACCTGGGGATTCTGGGCCCTTCCAGTGGTCGAACAGGATCAGCACAAAACGGCCTTTACGGGCCCCGATGGAGAAGTTTATGTCTGGACGAAGGCTCCTATGGGTCTCTCCAACTCGCCTGCTGCCTACCAACGTCTCATGGCACATGTGCTGAGAGATATCAAAGGCGTGTCAGTCTACATAGACGACATCACAATCTTCTCCAAGACATGGCAGGAGCACCTCAGCATTCTTGCCAGGGTGTTTGAGAGACTGCGCAAGTCAGGTCTGAAGGTTAAATATGCCAAATGCGTCTGGGCAGCTGCGGAGTGCCGAGTACTGGGCTCTATTGTCAGTGAGGCCGGCATTGCGCCCGATCCTGACAAAGTGGCTGCGGTAAACAAGCTGCCGGTGCCTCGAAATGTTGCGGACGTTCGCAGCTTCTTGGGTGCCACTGGATATTTCCACGAGCACATACAAGCGTATGCGGACAAGTCAGCACCTTTGAGGGCGCTGCTGGAAAAGAACGTGCAGTTCATCTGGTCTGAGGAATGCCAGCGCGCCTTTGAGCAGCTAAAAGCTGACCTGGTGTCTCCGGCGTGCTTACGCATGCCAGACCCAGAACGACCGTTCATTCTCACCACAGACTGGTCCAAACTAGCTGTTGGTGCGGTTTTGAGCCAGATCCAGCCAGAGGATCCAACAGATCCGGACTCTGCAGAGAAAGAGTATGTCATAGCGTACTCTAGCAGATCTCTGAACCAAGCTGAGAGCCATTATGCTCCCACGGAAGGGGAGTGCCTGGCCCTTGTATGGGCCACCAGAAAATTCAGACCGTATTTACACGGCTACAAATTTCGTGTTCGCACTGACCACGCGGCCTTGAAATGGTTGTCCACGGCTCGCTTCGAAAATTCTAAGCTAGAGCGATGGGCGATGCGCCTGCAAGAATTCGACTATGAAGTTGAATACCTGCCGGGAGATCAAAATGTTGTGGCCGACCACCTGTCGAGACACTACTCCCACATGGAAGCGGGCAGCGTGACCGCAGTTGCTGGTCACCTGGCCTTTGCCACCGAGGGCCGCGTTCTTGATATTGAAGACGAGGGCCGTGATGTGTTCGATCCCCAGTCATGGTGCATGCATAGCCTGCAGGAGCTGTGGTCATCGGGCGACACGCAAGCAAAGAACAAGCAACCCTGCACCATTTGCGGTGCTGCAGAGGGTTACGCTCACATGGTGTTATGCGATACCTGCAACCGGCCATACCACCTGCAGTGTATGCACCCCCGACGGTCTGTGGTACCCGATGGAGCGTGGCACTGCCATCAATGCGATGAAGCGTATTCCAACGTCGACGAACTCCGCCGCAACGACCCTATCTTGTTTGCGCGGCGTGGAGATCCGCACCACCCAGATCTAGTGGATTTGGTACGTGCGTATGTTGAGCGACAGGAGCGGGCAGTGGTCGAGTCCTTGAACTGCAATGCATCAAGCGGTGACCGCGACCTGGAAGCAGCGTCGCAGCACGCGCGTGCTGCGGCGGAAGCAGTGTTCCACCCCGATATGCCCAAAGCGCTGAAACGCAAAGTCCGTAAAAAGGCTGCCACCTTGCGATTGCATCCGACTCGCCCAGAATGGCTGCTCGAGCATACGCAATTGCGCACAGGCGACCGTTTGTGGCTAGCAGTGCCCCCTGTGGAATTCCGCTGGGGACTGATTGGAGCGTATCATGATCGCATGGGACATGCCGGCGTGAGCCAAACACTGGCCGTACTGCATCAGCACTACCACTGGCAAGGCATCAAGCTAGATGTAGCAGCTTATGTTGAACAGTGCCATGCTTGCCAAGTCAAGCGGTTGGAATTGCAACATGTGGCAGATGTGCAGCTACCCCGCATGAGCAAGCCGTTCTGCCATGTGCACATTGACCTGGCTGGCCCGTTTCCCCTCCGTGCGGTGAAAGCGGCGCCAGTGCGTGGTAAGGCAGGGCGCACCAAAGCCACCTTGTCCACGGCACAGACCGGCCACGGGTATGTGTGCCTAATGGTGGATTATTTCACAAAGGCAGCGGAATTCGCACCGCTGCGAGACAAGAGTGCCGACACAGTCGCTCGTGCCGTGCATGACTTCTGGTTCATGCGCTACGGCATCCCGGAATGGGTGACCACGGATAACGGGACAGAGTTTGCTGGAGCCTTCCGGCACCAGCTAGAACGGTTTGGCATTGACCACGTCCAGACCTCTGCGTACCATCCCCAGTCCAACGGCGCCGTCGAGCGACTCGTGCGCACAATGAAGACCATGTTGGCGGCAAAAGTTGCCGGCGCCATCCATGATTGGCCCGCGCTGCTTCCGCAGACACGCATGGAATACATGCAACGCCGGCATACAGTGACCGGTTATGCGCCGAATGAGTTGGTGATGGCACACCGCCTCCGGCTGCCACCTCCGGTGGGCGCGCGCGATGCGCACCCCCGCATGGCAGCCGTCGAGATTTCGGCCATGCCCGAGGACGATTATGTGCGAGAGCGCGACGCCCGCGCAGAGCGTGTGGCTGCGCGCGTATACGATCGCATCCTCCGTTCGCAGCAACGTAATGCTGACAGGCAAGCCCACCTTCTGGCCATTCGCAAGCCTAGGAGGGGGAGGAAATTGCAAGCTGGAGACCTTGCTTATGTCCTAGAACGCGGACTGGGCAAGAAAAATGCGGTCACAGGCCCATTTGTTGTCGAAAGCATATCTGAAAATCAGGCTTTCCTGCGTACAACGCGCCAAGTGCCAGGTCAGGAAGTGCGCCACTTTCCAATACACTTAGAACGTGTGGCCCGATGCACGACTGTGACGGACGTGTTAGAGAAGCTCTTGCACGCCGCAGGCATGTCGATGCGGCCACCGCCCGATCACGCGGCGGCGCAGCTCACGAGCTAGCGCACGCTGGCCCCATCGGCGCCTTTGTAAGATCATGACATGAATGTCGTGGCCTAGCTATGTAACTGAGCCATGCTCGTTGCTAGCATTGCTCGAGCCAGCGCAGCTGCGCGCAAATGCACTCACGCTGCGTGCATCCGTCTGCACATGCATGCATGCGCGACTGTGCGCTCAGCCGTGCCATCAGCTCTGACGCACGCTTGTCTCTGCTCTGCTTGATGCAGTTGCAGTGCTCATAAGCCTTCTCATCCTTGAGGAAGCTCGGCCGATTGGGGCTGAGAACGAAATTAAAATACTATCAATTACATCGGGATGAACGGCCTCTATGTTGTGACGTGCCGAGCTGACAGTGAAGAATAGGCAGTGCTCTGTGTTATGAGCATGTAAGGAGAAGCAAAGGCGTCGGTGCGGTGCGGTGTTGAAAGGGAGTGTAAGATGGTGCATTTAAAGTAATAAAGATATCAAGATACAAGATTCAAGTTCAAGTCAAGCAGTACCAAGTCAAGATCAAGCAAGACTGGCGTTCTCATAGGTACTTTAGGGCATTGTATTAGCACTTAAGACTGCATCAATTCGCATGGTGACAGTTAGTTCAGCTTACTCCCTATTACTTGAACTCATAAGCTTGTGTTGTCTAGGCCACTCACATGCCTAGCTGCCTTGGAACCATCCTGGTTCAGGGCCTTTGTAAGATCATGACAGGCTCATCGAGAAATGATTTTTCACACGTCGAAGTTGAGTGCTTCACTACAACACACTCTTCACATGATATAGGTGTGTGTGACCTTTGCGCACGTCCGTTAAGAGCAACATGCTTCCCTGTCACCTTGAAGTTGAAAAGTTCACAGGTGCTGAATATGTAATGTATTGGCTCATCGAGAATTGATTTTCCACACGTCGAAGTTGGGTGCTTTACTACAACACACTATTCACATGACATAGGTGTGTGTGACCTTTGCGCACGTCTGTTAAGAGCAACATGCTTCCCTGTCACCTAGTAGTTGAAAAGTTGACAGGCGCTGTATATGGCATGCATTTACTCAGCGAGAAGAGAATTCGACACATTGGATCAGAGCGCTACTCTAGAACAGACTTATCACAAGACATAGGTGTGTGTGACCTTTGCGCACGTCCGTTAAGAGCAACATGCTTCCCTGTCACCTTGAAGTTGAAAAGTTTACAGGTGCTGGATATGTAATGTATTGGCTCATCGAGAAAAGATTTTCCACACGTCGAAGTTGAGTGCTTTACTACAACACACTCTTCACATGACATAGGTGTGTGTGACCTTTGCGCACGTCCGTTAAGAGCAACATGCTTCCCTGTCACCTTGAAGTTGAAAAGTTCACAGGTGCTGAATATGTAATGTATTGGCTCATCGAGAAAAGATTTTTCACACGTCGAAGTTGAGTGCTTTACTACAACACACTTAACACAAGATATAGGTGTGTGTGACCTTTGCGCACGTCCGTTAAAGCGCAACCGGGTTCCCTGTCACCTTGAAGTTGAAAAGTTCACAGGTGCTAAATATGTAATGTATTGGCTCATCGAGAAATGATTTTTCACACGTCGAAGTTGAGTGCTTCACTACAACACACTCTTCACATGACATAGGTGTGTGTGACCTTTGCGCACGTCCGTTAAGAGCAACATGCTTCCCTGTCACCTTGAAGTTGAAAAGTTCACAGGTGCTGAATATGTAATGTATTGGCTCATCGAGACAAGATTTTCCACACGTCAAAGTTGAGTGCTTTACTACAACACACTCTTCACATGACATAGGTGTGTGTGACCTTTGCGCACGTCCGTTCAGAGCAACATGCTTCCCTGTCACCTTGAAGTTGAAAAGTTCACAGGTGCTGAATATGTAATGTATTGGCTCATCGAGACAAGATTTTCCACACGTCAAAGTTGAGTGCTTTACTACAACACACTCTTCACATGACATAGGTGTGTGTGACCTTTGCGCACGTCCGTTAAGAGCAACATGCTTCCCTGTCACCTTGAAGTTGAAAAGTTTACAGGTGCTGGATATGTAATGTATTGGCTCATCGAGAAAAGATTTTCCACACGTCGAAGTTGAGTGCTTTACTACAACACACTCTTCACATGACATAGGTGTGTGTGACCTTTGCGCACGTCCGTTAAGAGCAACATGCTTCCCTGTCACCTTGAAGTTGAAAAGTTCACAGGTGCTGAATATGTAATGTATTGGCTCATCGAGAAAAGATTTTCCACACGTCGAAGTTGAGTGCTTTACTACAACACACTTAACACAAGATATAGGTGTGTGTGACCTTTGCGCACGTCCGTTAAAGCGCAACCGGGTTCCCTGTCACCTTGAAGTTGAAAAGTTCACAGGTGCTGGATATGTAATGTATTGGCTCATCGAGAAATGATTTTCCACACGTCGAAGTTGAGTGCTTCACTACACCACACTCTTCACATGACATAGGTGTGTGTGACCTTTGCGCACGTCTGTTAAGAGCAACATGCTTCCCTGTCACCTTGAAGTTGAAAAGTTCACAGGTGCTGATTATGTAATGTATTGGCTCATCGAGAAATGATTTTTCACACGTCGAAGTTAAGTGCTTTACTACAACACACTCTACACATGACATAGGTGTGTGTGACCTTTGCGCACGTCCGTTAAAGCGCAACCGGCGTCCCTGTCACCTAGTAGTTGAAAAGTTCACAGGCGCTGTATATGGCATGCATTTACTCAGCGAGAAGAGAATTCGACACATTGGATCAGAGCGCTACTCTAGAACACACTTATCACAAGACATATGTGTGTGTGACCTTTGCGCACGTCCGTTAAGAGCAACATGTTTCCCTGTCACCTTGAAGTTGAAAAGTTCACAGGTGCTGGATATGTAATGTATTGGCTCATCGAGAAAAGATTTTCCACACGTCGAAGTTGAGTGCTTTACTGCAACAGACTCTACACATGACATAGGTGTGTGTTACCTTTGCGCACGTCCGTTAAGAGCAACATGCTTCCCTGTCACCTTGAAGTTGAAAAGTTCACAGGTGCTGAATATGTAATGTATTGGCTCATCGAGAAATGATTTTTCACACGTCGAAGTTAAGTGCTTTACTACAACACACTCTACACATGACATAGGTGTATGTGACCTTTGGGCACGTCCGTTAAAGCGCAACCGGCGTCCCTGTCACCTAGTAGTTGAAAAGTTCACAGGCGCTGTATATGGCATGCATTTACTCAGCGAGAAGAGAATTCGACACATTGGATCAGAGCGCTACTCTAGAACACACTTATCACAAGACATATGTGTGTGTGACCTTTGCGCACGTCCGTTAAGAGCAACATGCTTCCCTGTCACCTTGAAGTTGAAAAGTTCACAGGTGCTGAATATGTAATGTATTGGCTCATCGAGAATTGATTTTCCACACGTCGAAGTTGAGTGCTTCACTACACCACACTCTTCACATGACATAGGTGTGTGTGACCTTTGCGCACGTCCGTTAAGAGCAACATGCTTCCCTGTCACCTTGAAGTTGAAAAGTTCACAGGTGCTGAATATGTAATGTATTGGCTCATCGAGAAAAGAGTTTCCACACGTCGAAGTTGGGTGCTTTACTACAACACACTATTCACATGACATAGGTGTGTGTGACCTTTGCGCACGTCTGTTAAGAGCAACATGCTTCCCTGTCACCTAGTAGTTGAAAAGTTGACAGGCGCTGTATATGGCATGCATTTACTCAGCGAGAAGAGAATTCGACACATTGGATCAGAGCGCTACTCTAGAACAGACTTATCACAAGACATAGGTGTGTGTGACCTTTGCGCACGTCCGTTAAGAGCAACATGCTTCCCTGTCACCTTGAAGTTGAAAAGTTCACAGGTGCTGAATATGTAATGTATTGGCTCATCGAGAAAAGATTTTTCACACGTCGAAGTTGAGTGCTTTACTACAACACACTTAACACAAGATATAGGTGTGTGTGACCTTTGCGCACGTCCGTTAAAGCGCAACCGGCGTCCCTGTCACCTAGTAGTTGAAAAGTTCACAGGCGCTGTATATGGCATGCATTTACTCAGCGAGAAGAGAATTCGACACATTGGATCAGAGCGCTACTCTAGAACACACTTATCACAAGACATATGTGTGTGTGACCTTTGCGCACGTCCGTTAAGAGCAACATGCTTCCCTGTCACCTTGAAGTTGAAAAGTTCACAGGTGCTGAATATGTAATGTATTGGCTCATCGAGAAAAGAGTTTCCACACGTCGAAGTTGAGTGCTTTACTACAACACACTATTCACATGACATAGGTGTGTGTGACCTTTGCGCACGTCCGTTAAGAGCAACATGCTTCCCTGTCACCTAGTAGTTGAAAAGTTGACAGGCGCTGTATATGGCATGCATTTACTCAGCGAGAAGAGAATTCGACACATTGGATCAGAGCGCTACTCTAGAACACACTTATCACAAGACATATGTGTGTGTGACCTTTGCGCACGTCCGTTAAGAGCAACATGTTTCCCTGTCACCTTGAAGTTGAAAAGTTCACAGGTGCTAGATATGTAATGTATTGGCTCATCGAGAAATGATTTTTCACACGTCGAAGTTGAGTGCTTTACTACAACACACTTAACACAAGATATAGGTGTGTGTGACCTTTGCGCACGTCCGTTAAAGCGCAACCGGGTTCCCTGTCACCTTGAAGTTGAAAAGTTCACAGGTGCTAAATATGTAATGTATTGGCTCATCGAGAAATGATTTTTCACACGTCGAAGTTGAGTGCTTCACTACAACACACTCTTCACATGACATAGGTGTGTGTGACCTTTGCGCACGTCCGTTAAGAGCAACATGCTTCCCTGTCACCTTGAAGTTGAAAAGTTCACAGGTGCTGAATATGTAATGTATTGGCTCATCGAGAAATGATTTTCCACACGTCGAAGTTGAGTGCTTCACTACACCACACTCTTCACATGACATAGGTGTGTGTGACCTTTGCGCACGTCCGTTAAGAGCAACATGCTTCCCTGTCACCTTGAAGTTGAAAAGTTCACAGGTGCTAAATATGTAATGTATTGGCTCATCGAGAAATGATTTTTCACACGTCGAAGTTGAGTGCTTCACTACAACACACTCTTCACATGACATAGGTGTGTGTGACCTTTGCGCACGTCCGTTAAGAGCAACATGCTTCCCTGTCACCTTGAAGTTGAAAAGTTCACATGTGCTAAATATGTAATGTATTGGCTCATCGAGAAATGATTTTTCACACGTCGAAGTTGAGTGCTTCACTACAACACACTCTTCACATGATATAGGTGTGTGTGACCTTTGCGCACGTCCGTTAAGAGCAACATGCTTCCCTGTCACCTTGAAGTTGAAAAGTTCACAGGTGCTGAATATGTAATGTATTGGCTCATCAAGACAAGATTTTCTACACGTCAAAGTTGAGTGCTTTACTACAACACACTCTTCACATGACATAGGTGTGTGTGACCTTTGCGCACGTCCGTTAAGAGCAACATGCTTCCCTGTCACCTTGAAGTTGAAAAGTTTACAGGTGCTGGATATGTAATGTATTGGCTCATCGAGGAAAGATTTTCCACACGTCGAAGTTGAGTGCTTTACTACAACACACTCTTCACATGACATAGGTGTGTGTGACCTTTGTGCACGTCCGTTCAGAGCAACATGCTTCCCTGTCACCTTGAAGTTGAAAAGTTCACAGGTGCTGAATATGTAATGTATTGGCTCATCGAGAAAAGATTTTTCACACGTCGAAGTTGAGTGCTTTACTACAACACACTTAACACAAGATATAGGTGTGTGTGACCTTTGCGCACGTCCGTTAAGAGCAACATGCTTCCCTGTCACCTTGAAGTTGAAAAGTTCACAGGTGCTGATTATGTAATGTATTGGCTCATCGAGAAATGATTTTTCACACGTCGAAGTTAAGTGCTTTACTACAACACACTCTACACATGACATAGGTGTGTGTGACCTTTGCGCACGTCCGTTAAAGCGCAACCGGCGTCCCTGTCACCTAGTAGTTGAAAAGTTCACAGGCGCTGTATATGGCATGCATTTACTCAGCGAGAAGAGAATTCGACACATTGGATCAGAGCGCTACTCTAGAACACACTTATCACAAGACATATGTGTGTGTGACCTTTGCGCACGTCCGTTAAGAGCAACATGTTTCCCTGTCACCTTGAAGTTGAAAAGTTCACAGGTGCTGGATATGTAATGTATTGGCTCATCGAGAAAAGATTTTCCACACGTCGAAGTTGAGTGCTTCACTACAACACACTCTTCACATGACATAGGTGTGTGTGACCTTTGCGCACGTCCGTTAAGAGCAACATGCTTCCCTGTCACCTAGTAGTTGAAAAGTTCACAGGCGCTGAATATGTAATGTATTGGCTCATCGAGAAAAGATTTTTCACACGTCGAAGTTGAGTGCTTTACTACAACACACTTAACACAAGATATAGGTGTGTGTGACCTTTGCGCACGTCCGTTAAAGCGCAACCGGCGTCCCTGTCACCTAGTAGTTGAAAAGTTGACAGGCGCTGTATATGGCATGCATTTACTCAGCGAGAAGAGAATTCGACACATTGGATCAGAGCGCTACTCTAGAACACACTTATCACAAGACATATGTGTGTGTGACCTTTGCGCACGTCCGTTAAGAGCAACATGTTTCCCTGTCACCTTGAAGTTGAAAAGTTCACAGGTGCTAGATATGTAATGTATTGGCTCATCGAGAAATGATTTTTCACACGTCGAAGTTGAGTGCTTTACTACAACACACTTAACACAAGATATAGGTGTGTGTGACCTTTGCGCACGTCCGTTAAAGCGCAACCGGGTTCCCTGTCACCTTGAAGTTGAAAAGTTCACAGGTGCTAAATATGTAATGTATTGGCTCATCGAGAAATGATTTTTCACACGTCGAAGTTGAGTGCTTCACTACAACACACTCTTCACATGACATAGGTGTGTGTGACCTTTGCGCACGTCCGTTAAGAGCAACATGCTTCCCTGTCACCTTGAAGTTGAAAAGTTCACAGGTGCTGAATATGTAATGTATTGGCTCATCGAGAAATGATTTTCCACACGTCGAAGTTGAGTGCTTCACTACACCACACTCTTCACATGACATAGGTGTGTGTGACCTTTGCGCACGTCCGTTAAGAGCAACATGCTTCCCTGTCACCTTGAAGTTGAAAAGTTCACAGGTGCTAAATATGTAATGTATTGGCTCATCGAGAAATGATTTTTCACACGTCGAAGTTGAGTGCTTCACTACAACACACTCTTCACATGACATAGGTGTGTGTGACCTTTGCGCACGTCCGTTAAGAGCAACATGCTTCCCTGTCACCTTGAAGTTGAAAAGTTCACATGTGCTAAATATGTAATGTATTGGCTCATCGAGAAATGATTTTTCACACGTCGAAGTTGAGTGCTTCACTACAACACACTCTTCACATGATATAGGTGTGTGTGACCTTTGCGCACGTCCGTTAAGAGCAACATGCTTCCCTGTCACCTTGAAGTTGAAAAGTTCACAGGTGCTGAATATGTAATGTATTGGCTCATCAAGACAAGATTTTCTACACGTCAAAGTTGAGTGCTTTACTACAACACACTCTTCACATGACATAGGTGTGTGTGACCTTTGCGCACGTCCGTTAAGAGCAACATGCTTCCCTGTCACCTTGAAGTTGAAAAGTTTACAGGTGCTGGATATGTAATGTATTGGCTCATCGAGGAAAGATTTTCCACACGTCGAAGTTGAGTGCTTTACTACAACACACTCTTCACATGACATAGGTGTGTGTGACCTTTGTGCACGTCCGTTCAGAGCAACATGCTTCCCTGTCACCTTGAAGTTGAAAAGTTCACAGGTGCTGAATATGTAATGTATTGGCTCATCGAGAAAAGATTTTTCACACGTCGAAGTTGAGTGCTTTACTACAACACACTTAACACAAGATATAGGTGTGTGTGACCTTTGCGCACGTCCGTTAAGAGCAACATGCTTCCCTGTCACCTTGAAGTTGAAAAGTTCACAGGTGCTGATTATGTAATGTATTGGCTCATCGAGAAATGATTTTTCACACGTCGAAGTTAAGTGCTTTACTACAACACACTCTACACATGACATAGGTGTGTGTGACCTTTGCGCACGTCCGTTAAAGCGCAACCGGCGTCCCTGTCACCTAGTAGTTGAAAAGTTCACAGGCGCTGTATATGGCATGCATTTACTCAGCGAGAAGAGAATTCGACACATTGGATCAGAGCGCTACTCTAGAACACACTTATCACAAGACATATGTGTGTGTGACCTTTGCGCACGTCCGTTAAGAGCAACATGTTTCCCTGTCACCTTGAAGTTGAAAAGTTCACAGGTGCTGGATATGTAATGTATTGGCTCATCGAGAAAAGATTTTCCACACGTCGAAGTTGAGTGCTTTACTGCAACAGACTCTACACATGACATAGGTGTGTGTGACCTTTGCGCACGTCCGTTAAGAGCAACATGCTTCCCTGTCACCTTGAAGTTGAAAAGTTCACAGGTGCTGAATATGTAATGTATTGGCTCATCGAGAAATGATTTTTCACACGTCGAAGTTAAGTGCTTTACTACAACACACTCTACACATGACATAGGTGTATGTGACCTTTGGGCACGTCCGTTAAAGCGCAACCGGCGTCCCTGTCACCTAGTAGTTGAAAAGTTCACAGGCGCTGTATATGGCATGCATTTACTCAGCGAGAAGAGAATTCGACACATTGGATCAGAGCGCTACTCTAGAACACACTTATCACAAGACATATGTGTGTGTGACCTTTGCGCACGTCCGTTAAGAGCAACATGCTTCCCTGTCACCTTGAAGTTGAAAAGTTCACAGGTGCTGAATATGTAATGTATTGGCTCATCGAGAATTGATTTTCCACACGTCGAAGTTGAGTGCTTCACTACACCACACTCTTCACATGACATAGGTGTGTGTGACCTTTGCGCACGTCCGTTAAGAGCAACATGCTTCCCTGTCACCTTGAAGTTGAAAAGTTCACAGGTGCTGAATATGTAATGTATTGGCTCATCGAGACAAGATTTTCCACACGTCAAAGTTGAGTGCTTTACTACAACACACTCTTCACATGACATAGGTGTGTGTGACCTTTGCGCACGTCCGTTCAGAGCAACATGCTTCCCTGTCACCTTGAAGTTGAAAAGTTCACAGGTGCTGAATATGTAATGTATTGGCTCATCGAGACAAGATTTTCCACACGTCAAAGTTGAGTGCTTTACTACAACACACTCTTCACATGACATAGGTGTGTTTGACCTTTGCGCACGTCCGTTCAGAGCAACATGCTTCCCTGTCACCTTGAAGTTGAAAAGTTCACAGGTGCTAAATATGTAATGTATTGGCTCATCGAGAAATGATTTTTCACACGTCGAAGTTGAGTGCTTCACTACACCACACTCTTCACATGACATAGGTGTGTGTGACCTTTGCGCACGTCTGTTAAGAGCAACATGCTTCCCTGTCACCTTGAAGTTGAAAAGTTCACAGGTGCTGATTATGTAATGTATTGGCTCATCGAGAAATGATTTTTCACACGTCGAAGTTAAGTGCTTTACTACAACACACTCTACACATGACATAGGTGTGTGTGACCTTTGCGCACGTCCGTTAAAGCGCAACCGGCGTCCCTGTCACCTAGTAGTTGAAAAGTTCACAGGCGCTGTATATGGCATGCATTTACTCAGCGAGAAGAGAATTCGACACATTGGATCAGAGCGCTACTCTAGAACACACTTATCACAAGACATATGTGTGTGTGACCTTTGCGCACGTCCGTTAAGAGCAACATGTTTCCCTGTCACCTTGAAGTTGAAAAGTTCACAGGTGCTGGATATGTAATGTATTGGCTCATCGAGAAAAGATTTTCCACACGTCGAAGTTGAGTGCTTTACTGCAACAGACTCTACACATGACATAGGTGTGTGTGACCTTTGCGCACGTCCGTTAAGAGCAACATGCTTCCCTGTCACCTTGAAGTTGAAAAGTTCACAGGTGCTGAATATGTAATGTATTGGCTCATCGAGAAATGATTTTTCACACGTCGAAGTTAAGTGCTTTACTACAACACACTCTACACATGACATAGGTGTGTGTGACCTTTGCGCACGTCCGTTAAAGCGCAACCGGCGTCCCTGTCACCTAGTAGTTGAAAAGTTCACAGGCGCTGTATATGGCATGCATTTACTCAGCGAGAAGAGAATTCGACACATTGGATCAGAGCGCTACTCTAGAACACACTTATCACAAGACATATGTGTGTGTGACCTTTGCGCACGTCCGTTAAGAGCAACATGTTTCCCTGTCACCTTGAAGTTGAAAAGTTCACAGGTGCTGGATATGTAATGTATTGGCTCATCGAGAAAAGATTTTCCACACGTCGAAGTTGAGTGCTTTACTGCAACAGACTCTACACATGACATAGGTGTGTGTGACCTTTGCGCACGTCCGTTAAGAGCAACATGCTTCCCTGTCACCTTGAAGTTGAAAAGTTCACAGGTGCTGAATATGTAATGTATTGGCTCATCGAGACAAGATTTTCCACACGTCAAAGTTGAGTGCTTCACTACACCACACTCTTCACATGACATAGGTGTGTGTGACCTTTGCGCACGTCCGTTAAGAGCAACATGCTTCCCTGTCACCTTGAAGTTGAAAAGTTCACAGGTGCTGAATATGTAATGTATTGGCTCATCGAGACAAGATTTTCCACACGTCAAAGTTGAGTGCTTTACTACAACACACTCTTCACATGACATAGGTGTGTGTGACCTTTGCGCACGTCCGTTCAGAGCAACATGCTTCCCTGTCACCTTGAAGTTGAAAAGTTCACAGGTGCTGAATATGTAATGTATTGGCTCATCGAGACAAGATTTTCCACACGTCAAAGTTGAGTGCTTTACTACAACACACTCTTCACATGACATAGGTGTGTGTGACCTTTGCGCACGTCCGTTAAAGCGCAACCGGCGTCCCTGTCACCTAGTAGTTGAAAAGTTCACAGGCGCTGTATATGGCATGCATTTACTCAGCGAGAAGAGAATTCGACACATTGGATCAGAGCGCTACTCTAGAACACACTTATCACAAGACATATGTGTGTGTGACCTTTGCGCACGTCCGTTAAGAGCAACATGCTTCCCTGTCACCTTGAAGTTGAAAAGTTCACAGGTGCTGAATATGTAATGTATTGGCTCATCGAGAATTGATTTTCCACACGTCGAAGTTGAGTGCTTCACTACACCACACTCTTCACATGACATAGGTGTGTGTGACCTTTGCGCACGTCCGTTAAGAGCAACATGCTTCCCTGTCACCTTGAAGTTGAAAAGTTCACAGGTGCTGAATATGTAATGTATTGGCTCATCGAGACAAGATTTTCCACACGTCAAAGTTGAGTGCTTTACTACAACACACTCTTCACATGACATAGGTGTGTGTGACCTTTGCGCACGTCCGTTCAGAGCAACATGCTTCCCTGTCACCTTGAAGTTGAAAAGTTCACAGGTGCTGAATATGTAATGTATTGGCTCATCGAGACAAGATTTTCCACACGTCAAAGTTGAGTGCTTTACTACAACACACTCTTCACATGACATAGGTGTGTGTGACCTTTGCGCACGTCCGTTCAGAGCAACATGCTTCCCTGTCACCTTGAAGTTGAAAAGTTCACAGGTGCTGAATATGTAATGTATTGGCTCATCGAGACAAGATTTTCCACACGTCAAAGTTGAGTGCTTTACTACAACACACTCTTCACATGACATAGGTGTGTTTGACCTTTGCGCACGTCCGTTCAGAGCAACATGCTTCCCTGTCACCTTGAAGTTGAAAAGTTCACAGGTGCTAAATATGTAATGTATTGGCTCATCGAGAAATGATTTTTCACACGTCGAAGTTGAGTGCTTCACTACACCACACTCTTCACATGACATAGGTGTGTGTGACCTTTGCGCACGTCTGTTAAGAGCAACATGCTTCCCTGTCACCTTGAAGTTGAAAAGTTCACAGGTGCTGATTATGTAATGTATTGGCTCATCGAGAAATGATTTTTCACACGTCGAAGTTAAGTGCTTTACTACAACACACTCTACACATGACATAGGTGTGTGTGACCTTTGCGCACGTCCGTTAAAGCGCAACCGGCGTCCCTGTCACCTAGTAGTTGAAAAGTTCACAGGCGCTGTATATGGCATGCATTTACTCAGCGAGAAGAGAATTCGACACATTGGATCAGAGCGCTACTCTAGAACACACTTATCACAAGACATATGTGTGTGTGACCTTTGCGCACGTCCGTTAAGAGCAACATGTTTCCCTGTCACCTTGAAGTTGAAAAGTTCACAGGTGCTGGATATGTAATGTATTGGCTCATCGAGAAAAGATTTTCCACACGTCGAAGTTGAGTGCTTTACTGCAACAGACTCTACACATGACATAGGTGTGTGTTACCTTTGCGCACGTCCGTTAAGAGCAACATGCTTCCCTGTCACCTTGAAGTTGAAAAGTTCACAGGTGCTGAATATGTAATGTATTGGCTCATCGAGAAATGATTTTTCACACGTCGAAGTTAAGTGCTTTACTACAACACACTCTACACATGACATAGGTGTATGTGACCTTTGGGCACGTCCGTTAAAGCGCAACCGGCGTCCCTGTCACCTAGTAGTTGAAAAGTTCACAGGCGCTGTACATGGCATGCATTTACTCAGCGAGAAGAGAATTCGACACATTGGATCAGAGCGCTACTCTAGAACACACTTATCACAAGACATATGTGTGTGTGACCTTTGCGCACGTCCGTTAAGAGCAACATGCTTCCCTGTCACCTTGAAGTTGAAAAGTTCACAGGTGCTGAATATGTAATGTATTGGCTCATCGAGAATTGATTTTCCACACGTCGAAGTTGAGTGCTTCACTACACCACACTCTTCACATGACATAGGTGTGTGTGACCTTTGCGCACGTCCGTTAAGAGCAACATGCTTCCCTGTCACCTTGAAGTTGAAAAGTTCACAGGTGCTGAATATGTAATGTATTGGCTCATCGAGAAAAGAGTTTCCACACGTCGAAGTTGGGTGCTTTACTACAACACACTATTCACATGACATAGGTGTGTGTGACCTTTGCGCACGTCCGTTAAGAGCAACATGCTTCCCTGTCACCTAGTAGTTGAAAAGTTCACAGGCGCTGTATATGGCATGCATTTACTCAGCGAGAAGAGAATTCGACACATTGGATCAGAGCGCTACTCTAGAACACACTTATCACAAGACATATGTGTGTGTGACCTTTGCGCACGTCCGTTAAGAGCAACATGTTTCCCTGTCACCTTGAAGTTGAAAAGTTCACAGGTGCTGGATATGTAATGTATTGGCTCATCGAGAAATGATTTTTCACACGTCGAAGTTGAGTGCTTCTCTACAACACACTCTTCACATGACATAGGTGTGTGTGACCTTTGCGCACGTCCGTTAAAGCGCAACCGGCGTCCCTGTCACCTTGAAGTTGAAAAGTTCACAGGTGCTGGATATGTAATGTATTGGCTCATCGAGAAAAGATTTTCCACACGTCGAAGTTGAGTGCTTTACTGCAACAGACTCTACACATGACATAGGTGTGTGTTACCTTTTCGCACGTCCGTTAAGAGCAACATGCTTCCCTGTCACCTTGAAGTTGAAAAGTTCACAGGTGCTGGATATGTAATGTATTGGCTCATCGAGAAAAGATTTTCCACACGTCGAAGTTGAGTGCTTTACTGCAACAGACTCTACACATGACATAGGTGTGTGTTACCTTTGCGCACGTCCGTTAAGAGCAACATGCTTCCCTGTCACCTTGAAGTTGAAAAGTTCACAGGTGCTGAATATGTAATGTATTGGCTCATCGAGAAATGATTTTTCACACGTCGAAGTTAAGTGCTTTACTACAACACACTCTACACATGACATAGGTGTATGTGACCTTTGGGCACGTCCGTTAAAGCGCAACCGGCGTCCCTGTCACCTAGTAGTTGAAAAGTTCACAGGCGCTGTATATGGCATGCATTTACTCAGCGAGAAGAGAATTCGACACATTGGATCAGAGCGCTACTCTAGAACACACTTATCACAAGACATATGTGTGTGTGACCTTTGCGCACGTCCGTTAAGAGCAACATGCTTCCCTGTCACCTTGAAGTTGAAAAGTTCACAGGTGCTGAATATGTAATGTATTGGCTCATCGAGACAAGATTTTCCACACGTCAAAGTTGAGTGCTTTACTACAACACACTCTTCACATGACATAGGTGTGTTTGACCTTTGCGCACGTCCGTTCAGAGCAACATGCTTCCCTGTCACCTTGAAGTTGAAAAGTTCACAGGTGCTAAATATGTAATGTATTGGCTCATCGAGAAATGATTTTTCACACGTCGAAGTTGAGTGCTTCACTACACCACACTCTTCACATGACATAGGTGTGTGTGACCTTTGCGCACGTCTGTTAAGAGCAACATGCTTCCCTGTCACCTTGAAGTTGAAAAGTTCACAGGTGCTGATTATGTAATGTATTGGCTCATCGAGAAATGATTTTTCACACGTCGAAGTTAAGTGCTTTACTACAACACACTCTACACATGACATAGGTGTGTGTGACCTTTGCGCACGTCCGTTAAAGCGCAACCGGCGTCCCTGTCACCTAGTAGTTGAAAAGTTCACAGGCGCTGTATATGGCATGCATTTACTCAGCGAGAAGAGAATTCGACACATTGGATCAGAGCGCTACTCTAGAACACACTTATCACAAGACATATGTGTGTGTGACCTTTGCGCACGTCCGTTAAGAGCAACATGTTTCCCTGTCACCTTGAAGTTGAAAAGTTCACAGGTGCTGGATATGTAATGTATTGGCTCATCGAGAAAAGATTTTCCACACGTCGAAGTTGAGTGCTTTACTGCAACAGACTCTACACATGACATAGGTGTGTGTTACCTTTGCGCACGTCCGTTAAGAGCAACATGCTTCCCTGTCACCTTGAAGTTGAAAAGTTCACAGGTGCTGAATATGTAATGTATTGGCTCATCGAGAAATGATTTTTCACACGTCGAAGTTAAGTGCTTTACTACAACACACTCTACACATGACATAGGTGTATGTGACCTTTGGGCACGTCCGTTAAAGCGCAACCGGCGTCCCTGTCACCTAGTAGTTGAAAAGTTCACAGGCGCTGTATATGGCATGCATTTACTCAGCGAGAAGAGAATTCGACACATTGGATCAGAGCGCTACTCTAGAACACACTTATCACAAGACATATGTGTGTGTGACCTTTGCGCACGTCCGTTAAGAGCAACATGCTTCCCTGTCACCTTGAAGTTGAAAAGTTCACAGGTGCTGAATATGTAATGTATTGGCTCATCGAGAATTGATTTTCCACACGTCGAAGTTGAGTGCTTCACTACACCACACTCTTCACATGACATAGGTGTGTGTGACCTTTGCGCACGTCCGTTAAGAGCAACATGCTTCCCTGTCACCTTGAAGTTGAAAAGTTCACAGGTGCTGAATATGTAATGTATTGGCTCATCGAGAAAAGAGTTTCCACACGTCGAAGTTGGGTGCTTTACTACAACACACTATTCACATGACATAGGTGTGTGTGACCTTTGCGCACGTCCGTTAAGAGCAACATGCTTCCCTGTCACCTAGTAGTTGAAAAGTTGACAGGCGCTGTATATGGCATGCATTTACTCAGCGAGAAGAGAATTCGACACATTGGATCAGAGCGCTACTCTAGAACACACTTATCACAAGACATAGGTGTGTGTGACCTTTGCGCACGTCCGTTAAGAGCAACATGCTTCCCTGTCACCTTGAAGTTGAAAAGTTCACAGGTGCTGAATATGTAATGTATTGGCTCATCGAGAAAAGATTTTTCACACGTCGAAGTTGAATGCTTTACTACAACACACTTAACACAAGATATAGGTGTGTGTGACCTTTGCGCACGTCCGTTAAAGCGCAACCGGGTTCCCTGTCACCTTGAAGTTGAAAAGTTCACAGGTGCTGAATATGTAATGTATTGGCTCATCGAGAAATGATTTTCCACACGTCGAAGTTGAGTGCTTTACTACAACACACTCTTCACATGACATAGGTGTGTGTGACCTTTGCGCACGTCCGTTAAGAGCAACATGCTTCCCTGTCACCTAGTAGTTGAAAAGTTGACAGGCGCTGTATATGGCATGCATTTACTCAGCGAGAAGAGAATTCGACACATTGGATCAGAGCGCTACTCTAGAACACACTTATCACAAGACATATGTGTGTGTGACCTTTGCGCACGTCCGTTAAGAGCAACATGTTTCCCTGTCACCTTGAAGTTGAAAAGTTCACAGGTGCTAGATATGTAATGTATTGGCTCATCGAGAAATGATTTTTCACACGTCGAAGTTGAGTGCTTCACTACACCACACTCTTCACATGACATAGGTGTGTGTGACCTTTGCGCACGTCCGTTAAGAGCAACATGCTTCCCTGTCACCTAGTAGTTGAAAAGTTCACAGGCGCTGTATATGGCATGCATTTACTCAGCGAGAAGAGAATTCGACACATTGGATCAGAGCGCTACTCTAGAACACACTTATCACAAGACATATGTGTGTGTGACCTTTGCGCACGTCCGTTAAGAGCAACATGTTTCCCTGTCACCTTGAAGTTGAAAAGTTCACAGGTGCTGGATATGTAATGTATTGGCTCATCGAGAAATGATTTTTCACACGTCGAAGTTGAGTGCTTCTCTACAACACACTCTTCACATGACATAGGTGTGTGTGACCTTTGCGCACGTCTGTTAAGAGCAACATGCTTCCCTGTCACCTTGAAGTTGAAAAGTTCACAGGTGCTGATTATGTAATGTATTGGCTCATCGAGAAATGATTTTTCACACGTCGAAGTTAAGTGCTTTCCTACAACACACTCTACACATGACATAGGTGTGTGTGACCTTTGCGCACGTCCGTTAAAGCGCAACCGGCGTCCCTGTCACCTAGTAGTTGAAAAGTTCACAGGCGCTGTATATGGCATGCATTTACTCAGCGAGAAGAGAATTCGACACATTGGATCAGAGCGCTACTCTAGAACACACTTATCACAAGACATATGTGTGTGTGACCTTTGCGCACGTCCGTTAAGAGCAACATGTTTCCCTGTCACCTTGAAGTTGAAAAGTTCACAGGTGCTAGATATGTAATGTATTGGCTCATCGAGAAATGATTTTTCACACGTCGAAGTTGAGTGCTTTACTGCAACAGACTCTACACATGACATAGGTGTGTGTGACCTTTGCGCACGTCCGTTAAAGCGCAACCGGCTTCCCCGTCACCTAGTAGTTGAAAAGTTCACAGGCGCTGTATATGGCATGCATTTACTCAGCGAGAAGAGAATTCGACACATTGGATCAGAGCGCTACTCTAGAACACACTTATCACAAGAAATATGTGTGTATGACCTTTGCGCACGTCCGTTAAGAGCAACATGCTTCCCTGTCACCTTGAAGTTGAAAAGTTCACAGGTGCTGGATATGTAATGTATTGGCTCATCGAGAAAAGATTTTCCACACGTCGAAGTTGAGTGCTTTACTGCAACAGACTCTACACATGACATAGGTGTGTGTGACCTTTGCGCACGTCCGTTAAAGCGCAACCGGCTTCCCCGTCACCTGGTAGTTGAAAAGTTCACCGGCGCTGTATATGGCATGCATTTACTCAGCGAGAAGAGAATTCGACACATTGGATCAGAGCGCTACTCTAGAACACACTTATCACAAGAAATATGTGTGTATGACCTTTGCGCACGTCCGTTAAGAGCAACATGCTTCCCTGTCACCTTGAAGTTGAAAAGTTCACAGGTGCTGAATATGTAATGTATTGGCTCATCGAGAAAAGATTTTTCACACGTCGAAATTGAGTGCTTTACTACAACACACTCTACACATGACATAGGTGTTTGTGACCTTTGCGCACGTCCGTTAAAGTGCAACCGGCGTCCCTGTCACCTAGTAGTTGAAAAGTTCACAGGTGCTGGATATGTAATGTATTGGCTCATCGAGAAAAGATTTTCCACACGTCGAAGTTGAGTGCTTTACTACAACACACTCTTCACATGATATAGGTGTGTGTGACCTTTGCGCACGTCCGTTAAAGCGCAACCGGGTTCCCTGTCACCTTGAAGTTGAAAAGTTCACAGGTGCTGGATATGTAATGTATTGGCTCATCGAGAAAAGATTTTCCACACGTCGAATTTGAGTGCTTCACTACAACACACTCTTCACATGACATAGGTGTGTGTGACCTTTGCGCACGTCCGTTAAGAGCAACATGCTTCCCTGTCACCTTGAAGTTGAAAAGTTCACAGGTGCTGAATATGTAATGTATTGGCTCATCGAGAAAAGATTTCCACACGTCGAAGTTGAGTGCTTCACTACAACACACTCTTCACATGACATAGGTGTGTGTGACCTTTGCGCACGTCCGTTAAGAGCAACATGCTTCCCTGTCACCTT
Source organism: Ulva prolifera (assembly GCA_023078555.1). NCBI lineage: Eukaryota > Viridiplantae > Chlorophyta > Ulvophyceae > Ulvales > Ulvaceae > Ulva > Ulva prolifera. The sequence continues at coordinate 5,639,778 of CM041197.1, forward strand.
GAAGTTGAAAAGTTCACAGGTGCTGAATATGTAATGTATTGGCTCATCGAGAAATGATTTTTCACACGTCGAAGTTGAGTGCTTCACTTCAACACACTCTTCACATGACATAGGTGTGTGTGACCTTTGCGCACGTCCGTTAAGAGCAACATGCTTCCCTGTCACCTTGAAGTTGAAAAGTTCACAGGTGCTGAATATGTAATGTATTGGCTCATCGAGAAAAGATTTTCCACACGTCAAAGTTGAGTGCTTTACTACAACACACTCTTCACATGACATAGGTGTGTGTGACCTTTGCGCACGTCCGTTCAGAGCAACATGCTTCCCTGTCACCTTGAAGTTGAAAAGTTCACAGGTGCTGAATATGTAATGTATTGGCTCATCGAGAAACGATTTTCCACACGTCGAAGTTGAGTGCTTTACTACAACACACTCTTCACATGACATAGGTGTGTGTGACCTTTGCGCACGTCCGTTAAGAGCAACATGCTTCCCTGTCACCTTGAAGTTGAAAAGTTCACAGGTGCTGAATATGTAATGTATTGGCTCATCGAGAAATGATTTTTCACACGTCGAAGTTGAGTGCTTTACTACAACACACTTAACACAAGATATAGGTGTGTGTGACCTTTGCGCACGTCCGTTAAAGCGCAACCGGGTTCCCTGTCACCTTGAAGTTGAAAAGTTCACAGGTGCTGGATATGTAATGTATTTACTCAGCGTGAAGAGAATTCGACACATTGGATCAGAGCGCTACTCTAGAACACACTTATCACAAGACATAGGTGTGTGTGACCTTTGCGCACGTCCGTTAAGAGCAACATGTTTCTCTGTCACCTTGAAGTTGAAAAGTTCACAGGTGCTGGATATGTAATGTATTGGCTCATCGAGAAAAGATTTTCCACACGTCGAAGTTGAGTGCTTTACTGCAACAGACTCTACACATGACATAGGTGTGTGTGAACTTTGCGCACGTCCGTTAAAGCGCAACCGGCTTCCCCGTCACCTAGTAGTTGAAAAGTTCACAGGCGCTGTATATGGCATGCATTTACTCATCGAGAAGAGAATTCGACACATTGGATCAGAGCGCTACTCTAGAACACACTTATCACAAGATATATGTGTGTATGACCTTTGCGCACGTCCGTTAAGAGCAACATGCTTCCCTGTCACCTTGAAGTTGAAAAGTTCACAGGTGCTGAATATGTAATGTATTGGCTCATCGAGAAATGATTTTTCACACGTCGAAGTTGAGTGCTTTACTGCAACAGACTCTACACATGACATAGGTGTGTGTGACCTTTGCGCACGTCCGTTAAAGCGCAACCGGCTTCCCCGTCACCTAGTAGTTGAAAAGTTCACAGGCGCTGTATATGGCATGCATTTACTCAGCGAGAAGAGAATTCGACACATTGGATCAGAGCGCTACTCTAGAACACACTTATCACAAGAAATATGTGTGTATGACCTTTGCGCACGTCCGTTAAGAGCAACATGCTTCCCTGTCACCTTGAAGTTGAAAAGTTCACAGGTGCTGGATATGTAATGTATTGGCTCATCGAGAAAAGATTTTCCACACGTCGAAGTTGAGTGCTTTACTGCAACAGACTCTACACATGACATAGGTGTGTGTGACCTTTGCGCACGTCCGTTAAAGCGCAACCGGCTTCCCCGTCACCTGGTAGTTGAAAAGTTCACCGGCGCTGTATATGGCATGCATTTACTCAGCGAGAAGAGAATTCGACACATTGGATCAGAGCGCTACTCTAGAACACACTCATCACAAGAAATATGTGTGTATGACCTTTGCGCACGTCCGTTAAGAGCAACATGCTTCCCTGTCACCTTGAAGTTGAAAAGTTCACAGGTGCTGAATATGTAATGTATTGGCTCATCGAGAAAAGATTTTTCACACGTCGAAATTGAGTGCTTTACTACAACACACTCTACACATGACATAGGTGTTTGTGACCTTTGCGCACGTCCGTTAAAGTGCAACCGGCGTCCCTGTCACCTAGTAGTTGAAAAGTTCACAGGTGCTGGATATGTAATGTATTGGCTCATCGAGAAAAGATTTTCCACACGTCGAAGTTGAGTGCTTTACTACAACACACTCTTCACATGATATAGGTGTGTGTGACCTTTGCGCACGTCCGTTAAAGCGCAACCGGGTTCCCTGTCACCTTGAAGTTGAAAAGTTCACAGGTGCTGGATATGTAATGTATTGGCTCATCGAGAAAAGATTTTCCACACGTCGAATTTGAGTGCTTCACTACAACACACTCTTCACATGACATAGGTGTGTGTGACCTTTGCGCACGTCCGTTATGAGCAACATGCTTCCCTGTCACCTTGAAGTTGAAAAGTTCACAGGTGCTGAATATGTAATGTATTGGCTCATCGAGAAAAGATTTCCACACGTCGAAGTTGAGTGCTTCACTACAACACACTCTTCACATGACATAGGTGTGTGTGACCTTTGCGCAAGTCCGTTAAGAGCAACATGCTTCCCTGTCACCTTGAAGTTGAAAAGTTCACAGGTGCTGAATATGTAATGTATTGGCTCATCGAGAAATGATTTTTCACACGTCGAAGTTGAGTGCTTCACTTCAACACACTCTTCACATGACATAGGTGTGTGTGACCTTTGCGCACGTCCGTTAAGAGCAACATGCTTCCCTGTCACCTTGAAGTTGAAAAGTTCACAGGTGCTGAATATGTAATGTATTGGCTCATCGAGAAAAGATTTTCCACACGTCAAAGTTGAGTGCTTTACTACAACACACTCTTCACATGGCATAGGTGTGTGTGACCTTTGCGCACGTCCGTTAAGAGCAACATGCTTCCCTGTCACCTTGAAGTTGAAAAGTTCACAGGTGCTGAATATGTAATGTATTGGCTCATCGAGAAACGATTTTCCACACGTCGAAGTTGAGTGCTTTACTACAACACACTCTTCACATGACATAGGTGTGTGTGACCTTTGCGCACGTCCGTTAAGAGCAACATGCTTCCCTGTCACCTTGAAGTTGAAAAGTTCACAGGTGCTGAATATGTAATGTATTGGCTCATCGAGAAATGATTTTTCACACGTCGAAGTTGAGTGCTTTACTACAACACACTTAACACAAGATATAGGTGTGTGTGACCTTTGCGCACGTCCGTTAAAGCGCAACCGGGTTCCCTGTCACCTTGAAGTTGAAAAGTTCACAGGTGCTGGATATGTAATGTATTGGCTCATCGAGAAATGATTTTCCACACGTCGAAGTTGAGTGCTTCACTACACGACACTCTTCACATGACATAGGTGTGTCTGACCTTTGCGCACGTCCGTTAAGAGCAACATGCTTCCCTGTCACCTAGTAGTTGAAAAGTTCACAGGCGCTGTATATGGCATGCATTTACTCAGCGTGAAGAGAATTCGACACATTGGATCAGAGCGCTACTCTAGAACACACTTATCACAAGACATAGGTGTGTGTGACCTTTGCGCACGTCCGTTAAGAGCAACATGTTTCTCTGTCACCTTGAAGTTGAAAAGTTCACAGGTGCTGGATATGTAATGTATTGGCTCATCGAGAAAAGATTTTCCACACGTCGAAGTTGAGTGCTTTACTGCAACAGACTCTACACATGACATAGGTGTGTGTGAACTTTGCGCACGTCCGTTAAAGCGCAACCGGCTTCCCCGTCACCTAGTAGTTGAAAAGTTCACAGGCGCTGTATATGGCATGCATTTACTCATCGAGAAGAGAATTCGACACATTGGATCAGAGCGCTACTCTAGAACACACTTATCACAAGATATATGTGTGTATGACCTTTGCGCACGTCCGTTAAGAGCAACATGCTTCCCTGTCACCTTGAAGTTGAAAAGTTCACAGGTGCTGAATATGTAATGTATTGGCTCATCGAGAAATGATTTTTCACACGTCGAAGTTAAGTGCTTTACTACAACACACTCTACACATGACATAGGTGTGTGTGACCTTTGCGCACGTCCGTTAAAGCGCAACCGGCGTCCCTGTCACCTAGTAGTTGAAAAGTTCACAGGTGCTGGATATGTAATGTATTGGCTCATCGAGAAAAGATTTTCCACACGTCGAAGTTGAGTGCTTTACTGCAACACACTCTTCACATGACATAGGTGTGTGTGACCTTTGCGCACGTCCGTTAAGAGCAACATGCTTCCCTGTCACCTTGAAGTTGAAAAGTTCACAGGTGCTGGATATGTAATGTATTGGCTCATCGAGAAATGATTTTCCACACGTCGAAGTTGAGTGCTTCACTACACCACACTCTTCACATGACATAGGTGTGTGTGACCTTTGCGCACGTCCGTTAAGAGCAACATGCTTCCCTGTCACCTAGTAGTTGAAAAGTTCACAGGCGCTGTATATGGCATGCATTTACTCAGCGTGAAGAGAATTCGACACATTGGATCAGAGCGCTACTCTAGAACACACTTATCACAAGACATATGTGTGTGTGACCTTGGCGCACGTCCGTTAAGAGCAACATGTTTCCCTGTCACCTTGAAGTTGAAAAGTTCACAGGTGCTGGATATGTAATGTATTGGCTCATCGAGAAAAGATTTTCCACACGTCGAAGTTGAGTGCTTTACTACAGCACACTCTTCACATGATATAGGTGTGTGTGACCTTTGCGCACGTCCGTTAAAGCGCAACCGGGTTCCCTGTCACCTTGAAGTTGAAAAGTTCACAGGTGCTGGATATGTAATGTATTGGCTGATCGAGAAAAGATTTTCCACACGTCGAAGTTGAGTGCTTTACTACAGCACACTCTTCACATGATATAGGTGTGTGTGACCTTTGCGCACGTCCGTTAAAGCGCAACCGGGTTCCCTGTCACCTTGAAGTTGAAAAGTTCACAGGTGCTGGATATGTAATGTATTGGCTCATCGAGAAATGATTTTCCACACGTCGAAGTTGAGTGCTTCACTACAACACACTCTTCACATGACATAGGTGTGTATGACCTTTGCGCACGTCCGTTAAGAGCAACATGCTTCCCTGTCACCTTGAAGTTGAAAAGTTCACAGGTGCTGAATATGTAATGTATTGGCTCATCGAGAAATGATTTTTCACACGTCGAAGTTAAGTGCTTTACTACAACACACTCTACACATGACATAGGTGTGTGTGACCTTTGCGCACGTCCGTTAAAGCGCAACCGGCGTCCCTGTCACCTAGTAGTTGAAAAGTTCACAGGTGCTGGATATGTAATGTATTGGCTCATCGAGAAAAGATTTTCCACACGTCGAAGTTGAGTGCTTTACTGCAACACACTCTTCACATGACATAGGTGTGTGTGACCTTTGCGCACGTCCGTTAAGAGCAACATGCTTCCCTGTCACCTTGAAGTTGAAAAGTTCACAGGTGCTGGATATGTAATGTATTGGCTCATCGAGAAATGATTTTCCACACGTCGAAGTTGAGTGCTTCACTACACCACACTCTTCACATGACATAGGTGTGTGTGACCTTTGCGCACGTCCGTTAAGAGCAACATGCTTCCCTGTCACCTAGTAGTTGAAAAGTTCACAGGCGCTGTATATGGCATGCATTTACTCAGCGTGAAGAGAATTCGACACATTGGATCAGAGCGCTACTCTAGAACACACTTATCACAAGACATATGTGTGTGTGACCTTGGCGCACGTCCGTTAAGAGCAACATGTTTCCCTGTCACCTTGAAGTTGAAAAGTTCACAGGTGCTGGATATGTAATGTATTGGCTCATCGAGAAAAGATTTTCCACACGTCGAAGTTGAGTGCTTTACTACAGCACACTCTTCACATGATATAGGTGTGTGTGACCTTTGCGCACGTCCGTTAAAGCGCAACCGGGTTCCCTGTCACCTTGAAGTTGAAAAGTTCACAGGTGCTGGATATGTAATGTATTGGCAGATCGAGAAAAGATTTTCCACACGTCGAAGTTGAGTGCTTTACTACAGCACACTCTTCACATGATATAGGTGTGTGTGACCTTTGCGCACGTCCGTTAAAGCGCAACCGGGTTCCCTGTCACCTTGAAGTTGAAAAGTTCACAGGTGCTGGATATGTAATGTATTGGCTCATCGAGAAATGATTTTCCACACGTCGAAGTTGAGTGCTTCACTACAACACACTCTTCACATGACATAGGTGTGTGTGACCTTTGCGCACGTCCGTTAAGAGCAACATGCTTCCCTGTCACCTTGAAGTTGAAAAGTTCACAGGTGCTGAATATGTAATGTATTGGCTCATCGAGAAATGATTTTCCACACGTCGAAGTTGAGTGCTTCACTACAACACACTCTTCACATGACATAGGTGTGTGTGACCTTTGCGCACGTCCGTTAAGAGCAACATGCTTCCCTGTCACCTTGAAGTTGAAAAGTTCACAGGTGCTGAATATGTAATGTATTGGCTCATCGAGAAATGATTTTTCACACGTCGAAGTTGAGTGCTTTACTACAACACACTCTACACATGACATAGGTGTGTGTGACCTTTGCGCACGTCCGTTAAAGCGCAACCGGCGTCCCTGTCACCTAGTAGTTGAAAAGTTCACAGGTGCTGGATATGTAATGTATTGGCTCATCGAGAAATGATTTTTCACACGTCGAAGTTGAGTGCTTTACTACAACACACTTAACACAAGATATAGGTGTGTGTGACCTTTGCGCACGTCCGTTAAAGCGCAACCGGGTTCCCTGTCACCTTGAAGTTGAAAAGTTCACAGGTGCTGGATATGTAATGTATTGGCTCATCGAGAAATGATTTTCCACACGTCGAAGTTGAGTGCTTCACTACACGACACTCTTCACATGACATAGGTGTGTCTGACCTTTGCGCACGTCCGTTAAGAGCAACATGCTTCCCTGTCACCTAGTAGTTGAAAAGTTCACAGGCGCTGTATATGGCATGCATTTACTCAGCGTGAAGAGAATTCGACACATTGGATCAGAGCGCTACTCTAGAACACACTTATCACAAGACATAGGTGTGTCTGACCTTTGCGCACGTCCGTTAAGAGCAACATGCTTCCCTGTCACCTAGTAGTTGAAAAGTTCACAGGCGCTGTATATGGCATGCATTTACTCAGCGTGAAGAGAATTCGACACATTGGATCAGAGCGCTACTCTAGAACACACTTATCACAAGACATATGTGTGTGTGACCTTGGCGCACGTCCGTTAAGAGCAACATGTTTCCCTGTCACCTTGAAGTTGAAAAGTTCACAGGTGCTGGATATGTAATGTATTGGCTCATCGAGAAAAGATTTTCCACACGTCGAAGTTGAGTGCTTTACTACAGCACACTCTTCACATGATATAGGTGTGTGTGACCTTTGCGCACGTCCGTTAAAGCGCAACCGGGTTCCCTGTCACCTTGAAGTTGAAAAGTTCACAGGTGCTGGATATGTAATGTATTGGCTCATCGAGAAATGATTTTTCACACGTCGAAGTTGAGTGCTTTACTACAACACACTTAACACAAGATATAGGTGTGTGTGACCTTTGCGCACGTCCGTTAAAGCGCAACCGGGTTCCCTGTCACCTTGAAGTTGAAAAGTTCACAGGTGCTGGATATGTAATGTATTGGCTCATCGAGAAATGATTTTCCACACGTCGAAGTTGAGTGCTTCACTACACGACACTCTTCACATGACATAGGTGTGTCTGACCTTTGCGCACGTCCGTTAAGAGCAACATGCTTCCCTGTCACCTTGTAGTTGAAAAGTTCACAGGCGCTGTATATGGCATGCATTTACTCAGCGTGAAGAGAATTCGACACATTGGATCAGAGCGCTACTCTAGAACACACTTATCACAAGACATAGGTGTGTCTGACCTTTGCGCACGTCCGTTAAGAGCAACATGCTTCCCTGTCACCTAGTAGTTGAAAAGTTCACAGGCGCTGTATATGGCATGCATTTACTCAGCGTGAAGAGAATTCGACACATTGGATCAGAGCGCTACTCTAGAACACACTTATCACAAGACATATGTGTGTGTGACCTTGGCGCACGTCCGTTAAGAGCAACATGTTTCCCTGTCACCTTGAAGTTGAAAAGTTCACAGGTGCTGGATATGTAATGTATTGGCTCATCGAGAAAAGATTTTCCACACGTCGAAGTTGAGTGCTTTACTACAGCACACTCTTCACATGATATAGGTGTGTGTGACCTTTGCGCACGTCCGTTAAAGCGCAACCGGGTTCCCTGTCACCTTGAAGTTGAAAAGTTCACAGGTGCTGGATATGTAATGTATTGGCTCATCGAGAAATGATTTTTCACACGTCGAAGTTGAGTGCTTTACTACAACACACTTAACACAAGATATAGGTGTGTGTGACCTTTGCGCACGTCCGTTAAAGCGCAACCGGGTTCCCTGTCACCTTGAAGTTGAAAAGTTCACAGGTGCTGGATATGTAATGTATTGGCTCATCGAGAAATGATTTTCCACACGTCGAAGTTGAGTGCTTCACTACACGACACTCTTCACATGACATAGGTGTGTCTGACCTTTGCGCACGTCCGTTAAGAGCAACATGCTTCCCTGTCACCTTGTAGTTGAAAAGTTCACAGGCGCTGTATATGGCATGCATTTACTCAGCGTGAAGAGAATTCGACACATTGGATCAGAGCGCTACTCTAGAACACACTTATCACAAAACATAGGTGTGTCTGACCTTTGCGCACGTCCGTTAAGAGCAACATGCTTCCCTGTCACCTAGTAGTTGAAAAGTTCACAGGCGCTGTATATGTAATGTATTGGCTCATCGAGAAAAGATTTTCCACACGTCGAAGTTGAGTGCTTTACTGCAACAGACTCTACACATGACATAGGTGTGTGTGACCTTTGCGCACGTCCGTTAAAGCGCAACCGGCGTCCCTGTCACCTAGTAGTTGAAAAGTTCACAGGTGCTGGATATGTAATGTATTGGCTCATCGAGAAAAGATTTTCCACACGTCGAAGTTGAGTGCTTTACTACAACACACTCTTCACATGACATAGGTGTGTGTGACCTTTGTGCACGTCCGTTAAGAGCAACATGCTTCCCTGTCACCTTGAAGTTGAAAAGTTCACAGGTGCTGAATATGTAATGTATTGGCTCATCGAGAAACGATTTTCCACACGTCGAAGTTGAGTGCTTTACTACAACACACTCTTCACATGACATAGGTGTGTGTGACCTTTGCGCATGTCCGTTAAGAGCAACATGCTTCCCTGTCACCTTGAAGTTGAAAAGTTCACAGGTGCTGGATATGTAATGTATTGGCTCATCGAGAAAAGATTTTCCACACGTCGAAGTTGAGTGCTTTACTGCAACAGACTCTACACATGACATAGGTGTGTGTGAACTTTGCGCACGTCCGTTAAGAGCAACATGCTTCCCTGTCACCTTGAAGTTGAAAAGTTCACAGGTGCTGGATATGTAATGTATTGGCTCATCGAGAAAAGATTTTCCACACGTCGAAGTTGAGTGCTTTACTGCAACAGACTCTACACATGACATAGGTGTGTGTGAACTTTGCGCACGTCCGTTAAGAGCAACATGCTTCCCTGTCACCTTGAAGTTGAAAAGTTCACAGGTGCTGAATATGTAATGTATTGGCTCATCGAGAAATGATTTTTCACACGTCGAAGTTGAGTGCTTTACTACAACACACTTAACACAAGATATAGGTGTGTGTGACCTTTGCGCACGTCCGTTAAAGTGCAACCGGGTTCCCTGTCACTTAAAAGTTAAAAAGTTCACAGGTGCTGGATATGTAATGTATTGGCTCATCGAGAAAAGATTTTCCACACGTCGAATTTGAGTGCTTCACTACAACACACTCTTCACATGACATAGGTGTGTGTGACCTTTGCGCACGTCCGTTAAGAGCAACATGCTTCCCTGTCACCTTGAAGTTGAAAAGTTCACAGGTGCTGAATATGTAATGTATTGGCTCATCGAGAAAAGATTTCCACACGTCGAAGTTGAGTGCTTCACTACAACACACTCTTCACATGACATAGGTGTGTGTGACCTTTGCGCACGTCCGTTAAGAGCAACATGCTTCCCTGTCACCTTGAAGTTGAAAAGTTCACAGGTGCTGAATATGTAATGTATTGGCTCATCGAGAAACGATTTTCCACACGTCGAAGTTGAGTGCTTTACTACAACACACTCTTCACATGGCATAGGTGTGTGTGACCTTTGCGCATGTCCGTTAAGAGCAACATGCTTCCCTGTCACCTTGAAGTTGAAAAGTTCACAGGTGCTGAATATGTAATGTATTGGCTCATTCAGAAACGATTTTCCACACGTCGAAGTTGAGTGCTTTACTACAACACACTCTTCACATGACATAGGTGTGTGTGACCTTTGCGCACGTCCGTTAAGAGCAACATGCTTCCCTGTCACCTTGAAGTTGAAAAGTTCACAGGTGCTGAATATGTAATGTATTGGCTCATCGAGAAATGATTTTTCACACGTCGAAGTTGAGTGCTTTACTACAACACACTTAACACAAGATATAGGTGTGTGTGACCTTTGCGCACGTCCGTTAAAGCGCAACCGGGTTCCCTGTCACCTTGAAGTTGAAAAGTTCACAGGTGCTGGATATGTAATGTATTGGCTCATCGAAGAATGATTTTCCACACGTCGAAGTTGAGTGCTTCACTACACGACACTCTTCACATGACATAGGTGTGTCTGACCTTTGCGCACGTCCGTTAAGAGCAACATGCTTCCCTGTCACCTAGTAGTTGAAAAATTCACAGGCGCTGTATATGGCATGCATTTACTCAGCGTGAAGAGAATTCGACACATTGGATCAGAGCGCTACTCTAGAACACACTTATCACAAGACATAGGTGTGTGTGACCTTTGCGCACGTCCGTTAAGAGCAACATGCTTCCCTGTCACCTTGAAGTTGAAAAGTTCACAGGTGCTGAATATGTAATGTATTGGCTCATCGAGACAAGATTTTCCACACGTCAAAGTTGAGTGCTTTACTACAACACACTCTTCACATGACATAGGTGTGTGTGACCTTTGCGCACGTCTGTTAAGAGCAACATGCTTCCCTGTCACCTTGAAGTTGAAAAGTTCACAGGTGCTGAATATGTAATGTATTGGCTCATCGAGACAAGATTTTCCACACGTCAAAGTTGAGTGCTTTACTACAACACACTCTTCACATGACATAGGTGTGTGTGACCTTTGCGCACGTCCGTTAAGAGCAACATGCTTCCCTGTCACCTTGAAGTTGAAAAGTTCACAGGTGCTGAATATGTAATGTATTGGCTCATCGAGAAATGATTTTTCACACGTCGAAGTTAAGTGCTTTACTACAACACACTCTACACATGACATAGGTGTGTGTGACCTTTGCGCACGTCCGTTAAAGCGCAACCGGCGTCCCTGTCACCTAGTAGTTGAAAAGTTCACAGGTGCTGGATATGTAATGTATTGGCTCATCGAGAAAAGATTTTCCACACGTCGAAGTTGAGTGCTTTACTGCAACACACTTATCACAAGACATAGGTGTGTGTGACCTTTGCGCACGTCCGTTAAGAGCAACATGTTTCCCTGTCACCTTGAAGTTGAAAAGTTCACAGGTGCTGAATATGTAATGTATTGGCTCATCGAGAAACGATTTTCCACACGTCGAAGTTGAGTGCTTTACTGCAACAGACTCTACACATGACATAGGTGTGTGTGAACTTTGCGCACGTCCGTTAAGAGCAACATGCTTCCCTGTCACCTTGAAGTTGAAAAGTTCACAGGTGCTGAATATGTAATGTATTGGCTCATCGAGAAACGATTTTCCACACGTCGAAGTTGAGTGCTTTACTACAACACACTCTTCACATGACATAGGTGTGTCTGACCTTTGCGCACGTCCGTTAAGAGCAACATGCTTCCCTGTCACCTTGAAGTTGAAAAGTTCAAAGGTGCTGAATATGTAATGTATTGGCTCATCGAGAAACGATTTTCCACACGTCGAAGTTGAGTGCTTTACTACAACACACTCTTCACATGACATAGGTGTGTGTGACCTTTGCGCACGTCCGTTAAGAGCAACATGCTTCCCTGTCACCTTGAAGTTGAAAAGTTCACAGGTGCTGAATATGTAATGTATTGGCTCATCGAGAAATGATTTTTCACACGTCGAAGTTGAGTGCTTTACTACAACACACTTAACACAAGATATAGGTGTGTGTGACCTTTGCGCACGTCCGTTAAAGCGCAACCGGGTTCCCTGTCACCTTGAAGTTGAAAAGTTCACAGGTGCTGGATATGTAATGTATTGGCTCATCGAGAAATGATTTTCCACACGTCGAAGTTGAGTGCTTCACTACACGACACTCTTCACATGACATAGGTGTGTGTGACCTTTGCGCACGTCCGTTAAGAGCAACATGTTTCCCTGTCACCTTGAAGTTGAAAAGTTCACAGGTGCTGGATATGTAATGTATTGGCTCATCGAGAAAAGATTTTCCACACGTCGAAGTTGAGTGCTTTACTGCAACAGACTCTACACATGACATAGGTGTGTGTGAACTTTGCGCACGTCCGTTAAGAGCAACATGCTTCCCTGTCACCTTGAAGTTGAAAAGTTCACAGGTGCTGAATATGTAATGTATTGGCTCATCGAGAAACGATTTTCCACACGTCGAAGTTGAGTGCTTTACTACAACACACTCTTCACATGACATAGGTGTGTCTGACCTTTGCGCACGTCCGTTAAGAGCAACATGCTTCCCTGTCACCTTGAAGTTGAAAAGTTCAAAGGTGCTGAATATGTAATGTATTGGCTCATCGAGAAACGATTTTCCACACGTCGAAGTTGAGTGCTTTACTACAACACACTCTTCACATGACATAGGTGTGTGTGACCTTTGCGCACGTCCGTTAAGAGCAACATGCTTCCCTGTCACCTTGAAGTTGAAAAGTTCACAGGTGCTGAATATGTAATGTATTGGCTCATCGAGAAATGATTTTTCACACGTCGAAGTTGAGTGCTTTACTACAACACACTTAACACAAGATATAGGTGTGTGTGACCTTTGCGCACGTCCGTTAAAGCGCAACCGGGTTCCCTGTCACCTTGAAGTTGAAAAGTTCACAGGTGCTGGATATGTAATGTATTGGCTCATCGAGAAATGATTTTCCACACGTCGAAGTTGAGTGCTTCACTACACGACACTCTTCACATGACATAGGTGTGTCTGACCTTTGCGCACGTCCGTTAAGAGCAACATGCTTCCCTGTCACCTAGTAGTTGAAAAGTTCACAGGCGCTGTATATGGCATGCATTTACTCAGCGTGAAGAGAATTCGACACATTGGATCAGAGCGCTACTCTAGAACACACTTATCACAAGACATAGGTGTGTGTGACCTTTGCGCACGTCCGTTAAGAGCAACATGTTTCCCTGTCACCTTGAAGTTGAAAAGTTCACAGGTGCTGGATATGTAATGTATTGGCTCATCGAGAAAAGATTTTCCACACGTCGAAGTTGAGTGCTTTACTGAAACAGACTCTACACATGACATAGGTGTGTGTGAACTTTGCGCACGTCCGTTAAGAGCAACATGCTTCCCTGTCACCTTGAAGTTGAAAAGTTCACAGGTGCTGAATATGTAATGTATTGGCTCATCGAGAAATGATTTTTCACACGTCGAAGTTGAGTGCTTTACTACAACACACTTAACACAAGATATAGGTGTGTGTGACCTTTGCGCACGTCCGTTAAAGTGCAACCGGGTTCCCTGTCACTTAAAAGTTAAAAAGTTCACAGGTGCTGGATATGTAATGTATTGGCTCATCGAGAAAAGATTTTCCACACGTCGAATTTGAGTGCTTCACTACAACACACTCTTCACATGACATAGGTGTGTGTGACCTTTGCGCACGTCCGTTAAGAGCAACATGCTTCCCTGTCACCTTGAAGTTGAAAAGTTCACAGGTGCTGAATATGTAATGTATTGGCTCATCGAGAAAAGATTTCCACACGTCGAAGTTGAGTGCTTCACTACAACACACTCTTCACATGACATAGGTGTGTGTGACCTTTGCGCACGTCCGTTAAGAGCAACATGCTTCCCTGTCACCTTGAAGTTGAAAAGTTCACAGGTGCTGGATATGTAATGTATTGGCTCATCGAGAAATGATTTTCCACACGTCGAAGTTGAGTGCTTCACTACAACACACTCTTCACATGACATAGGTGTGTGTGACCTTTGCGCACGTCCGTTAAGAGCAACATGCTTCCCTGTCACCTTGAAGTTGAAAAGTTCACAGGTGCTGAATATGTAATGTATTGGCTCATCGAGAAATGATTTTTCACACGTCGAAGTTGAGTGCTTTACTACAACACACTCTACACATGACATAGGTGTGTGTGACCTTTGCGCACGTCCGTTAAAGCGCAACCGGCGTCCATGTCACCTAGTAGTTGAAAAGTTCACAGGTGCTGGATATGTAATGTATTGGCTCATCGAGAAAAGATTTTCCACACGTCGAAGTTGAGTGCTTTACTACAACACACTCTTCACATGACATAGGTGTGTGTGACCTTTGCGCACGTCCGTTAAGAGCAACATGCTTCCCTGTCACCTTGAAGTTGAAAAGTTCACAGGTGCTGAATATGTAATGTATTGGCTCATCGAGAAACGATTTTCCACACGTCGAAGTTGAGTGCTTTACTACAACACACTCTTCACATGACATAGGTGTGTGTGACCTTTGCGCACGTCCGTTAAGAGCAACATGCTTCCCTGTCACCTTGAAGTTGAAAAGTTCACAGGTGCTGAATATGTAATGTATTGGCTCATCCAGAAACGATTTTCCACACGTCGAAGTTGAGTGCTTTACTACAACACACTCTTCACATGACATAGGTGTGTGTGACCTTTGCGCACGTCCGTTAAGAGCAACATGCTTCCCTGTCACCTTGAAGTTGAAAAGTTCACAGGTGCTGAATATGTAATGTATTGGCTCATCGAGAAATGATTTTTCACACGTCGAAGTTGAGTGCTTTACTACAACACACTTAACACAAGATATAGGTGTGTGTGACCTTTGCGCACGTCCGTTAAAGCGCAACCGGGTTCCCTGTCACCTTGAAGTTGAAAAGTTCAGAGGTGCTGGATATGTAATGTATTGGCTCATCGAGAAATGATTTTCCACACGTCGAAGTTGAGTGCTTCACTACACGACACTCTTCACATGACATAGGTGTGTCTGACCTTTGCGCACGTCCGTTAAGAGCAACATGCTTCCCTGTCACCTAGTAGTTGAAAAGTTCACAGGTGCTGGATATGTAATGTATTGGCTCATCGAGAAAAGATTTTCCACACGTCGAAGTTGAGTGCTTTACTGCAACAGACTCTACACATGACATAGGTGTGTGTGAACTTTGCGCACGTCCGTTAAAGCGCAACCGGCTTCCCCGTCACCTAGTAGTTGAAAAGTTCACAGGCGCTGTATATGGCATGCATTTACTCATCGAGAAGAGAATTCGACACATTGGATCAGAGCGCTACTCTAGAACACACTTATCACAAGATATATGTGTGTATGACCTTTGCGCACGTCCGTTAAGAGCAACATGCTTCCCTGTCACCTTGAAGTTGAAAAGTTCACAGGTGCTGAATATGTAATGTATTGGCTCATCGAGAAAAGATTTCCACACGTCGAAGTTGAGTGCTTCACTACAACACACTCTTCACATGACATAGGTGTGTGTGACCTTTGCGCACGTCCGTTAAGAGCAACATGCTTCCCTGTCACCTTGAAGTTGAAAAGTTCACAGGTGCTGAATATGTAATGTATTGGCTCATCCAGAAACGATTTTCCACACGTCGAAGTTGAGTGCTTTACTACAACACACTCTTCACATGAGATAGGTGTGTGTGACCTTTGCGCACGTCCGTTAAGAGCAACATGCTTCCCTGTCACCTTGAAGTTGAAAAGTTCACAGGTGCTGAATATGTAATGTATTGGCTCATCGAGAAATGATTTTTCACACGTCGAAGTTGAGTGCTTTACTACAACACACTTAACACAAGATATAGGTGTGTGTGACCTTTGCGCACGTCCGTTAAAGCGCAACCGGGTTCCCTGTCACCTTGAAGTTGAAAAGTTCACAGGTGCTGGATATGTAATGTATTGGCTCATCGAGAAATGATTTTCCACACGTCGAAGTTGAGTGCTTCACTACACGACACTCTTCACATGACATAGGTGTGTCTGACCTTTGCGCACGTCCGTTAAGAGCAACATGCTTCCCTGTCACCTAGTAGTTGAAAAGTTCACAGGCGCTGTATATGGCATGCATTTACTCATCGAGAAGAGAATTCGACACATTGGATCAGAGCGCTACTCTAGAACACACTTATCACAAGATATATGTGTGTATGACCTTTGCGCACGTCCGTTAAGAGCAACATGCTTCCCTGTCACCTTGAAGTTGAAAAGTTCACAGGTGCTGAATATGTAATGTATTGGCTCATCCAGAAACGATTTTCCACACGTCGAAGTTGAGTGCTTTACTGCAACAGACTCTACACATGACATAGGTGTGTGTGAACTTTGCGCACGTCCGTTAAAGCGCAACCGGCTTCCCCGTCACCTAGTAGTTGAAAAGTTCACAGGCGCTGTATATGGCATGCATTTACTCATCGAGAAGAGAATTCGACACATTGGATCAGAGCGCTACTCTAGAACACACTTATCACAAGATATATGTGTGTATGACCTTTGCGCACGTCCGTTAAGAGCAACATGCTTCCCTGTCACCTAGTAGTTGAAAAGTTCACAGGTGCTGGATATGTAATGTATTGGCTCATCGAGAAAAGATTTTCCACACGTCGAAGTTGAGTGCTTTACTGCAACAGACTCTACACATGACATAGGTGTGTGTGAACTTTGCGCACGTCCGTTAAAGCGCAACCGGCTTCCCCGTCACCTAGTAGTTGAAAAGTTCACAGGCGCTGTATATGGCATGCATTTACTCATCGAGAAGAGAATTCGACACATTGGATCAGAGCGCTACTCTAGAACACACTTATCACAAGATATATGTGTGTATGACCTTTGCGCACGTCCGTTAAGAGCAACATGCTTCCCTGTCACCTTGAAGTTGAAAAGTTCACAGGTGCTGAATATGTAATGTATTGGCTCATCCAGAAACGATTTTCCACACGTCGAAGTTGAGTGCTTTACTACAACACACTCTTCACATGAGATAGGTGTGTGTGACCTTTGCGCACGTCCGTTAAGAGCAACATGCTTCCCTGTCACCTTGAAGTTGAAAAGTTCACAGGTGCTGAATATGTAATGTATTGGCTCATCGAGAAATGATTTTTCACACGTCGAAGTTGAGTGCTTTACTACAACACACTTAACACAAGATATAGGTGTGTGTGACCTTTGCGCACGTCCGTTAAAGCGCAACCGGGTTCCCTGTCACCTTGAAGTTGAAAAGTTCACAGGTGCTGGATATGTAATGTATTGGCTCATCGAGAAATGATTTTCCACACGTCGAAGTTGAGTGCTTCACTACACGACACTCTTCACATGACATAGGTGTGTCTGACCTTTGCGCACGTCCGTTAAGAGCAACATGCTTCCCTGTCACCTAGTAGTTGAAAAGTTCACAGGTGCTGGATATGTAATGTATTGGCTCATCGAGAAAAGATTTTCCACACGTCGAAGTTGAGTGCTTTACTGCAACAGACTCTACACATGACATAGGTGTGTGTGAACTTTGCGCACGTCCGTTAAAGCGCAACCGGCTTCCCCGTCACCTAGTAGTTGAAAAGTTCACAGGCGCTGTATATGGCATGCATTTACTCATCGAGAAGAGAATTCGACACATTGGATCAGAGCGCTACTCTAGAACACACTTATCACAAGATATATGTGTGTATGACCTTTGCGCACGTCCGTTAAGAGCAACATGCTTCCCTGTCACCTTGAAGTTGAAAAGTTCACAGGTGCTGAATATGTAATGTATTGGCTCATCGAGAAAAGATTTCCACACGTCGAAGTTGAGTGCTTCACTACAACACACTCTTCACATGACATAGGTGTGTGTGACCTTTGCGCACGTCCGTTAAGAGCAACATGCTTCCCTGTCACCTTGAAGTTGAAAAGTTCACAGGTGCTGAATATGTAATGTATTGGCTCATCCAGAAACGATTTTCCACACGTCGAAGTTGAGTGCTTTACTACAACACACTCTTCACATGAGATAGGTGTGTGTGACCTTTGCGCACGTCCGTTAAGAGCAACATGCTTCCCTGTCACCTTGAAGTTGAAAAGTTCACAGGTGCTGAATATGTAATGTATTGGCTCATCGAGAAATGATTTTTCACACGTCGAAGTTGAGTGCTTTACTACAACACACTTAACACAAGATATAGGTGTGTGTGACCTTTGCGCACGTCCGTTAAAGCGCAACCGGGTTCCCTGTCACCTTGAAGTTGAAAAGTTCACAGGTGCTGGATATGTAATGTATTGGCTCATCGAGAAATGATTTTCCACACGTCGAAGTTGAGTGCTTCACTACACGACACTCTTCACATGACATAGGTGTGTCTGACCTTTGCGCACGTCCGTTAAGAGCAACATGCTTCCCTGTCACCTAGTAGTTGAAAAGTTCACAGGCGCTGTATATGGCATGCATTTACTCATCGAGAAGAGAATTCGACACATTGGATCAGAGCGCTACTCTAGAACACACTTATCACAAGATATATGTGTGTATGACCTTTGCGCACGTCCGTTAAGAGCAACATGCTTCCCTGTCACCTTGAAGTTGAAAAGTTCACAGGTGCTGAATATGTAATGTATTGGCTCATCCAGAAACGATTTTCCACACGTCGAAGTTGAGTGCTTTACTGCAACAGACTCTACACATGACATAGGTGTGTGTGAACTTTGCGCACGTCCGTTAAAGCGCAACCGGCTTCCCCGTCACCTAGTAGTTGAAAAGTTCACAGGCGCTGTATATGGCATGCATTTACTCATCGAGAAGAGAATTCGACACATTGGATCAGAGCGCTACTCTAGAACACACTTATCACAAGATATATGTGTGTATGACCTTTGCGCACGTCCGTTAAGAGCAACATGCTTCCCTGTCACCTAGTAGTTGAAAAGTTCACAGGTGCTGGATATGTAATGTATTGGCTCATCGAGAAAAGATTTTCCACACGTCGAAGTTGAGTGCTTTACTGCAACAGACTCTACACATGACATAGGTGTGTGTGAACTTTGCGCACGTCCGTTAAAGCGCAACCGGCTTCCCCGTCACCTAGTAGTTGAAAAGTTCACAGGCGCTGTATATGGCATGCATTTACTCATCGAGAAGAGAATTCGACACATTGGATCAGAGCGCTACTCTAGAACACACTTATCACAAGATATATGTGTGTATGACCTTTGCGCACGTCCGTTAAGAGCAACATGCTTCCCTGTCACCTTGAAGTTGAAAAGTTCACAGGTGCTGAATATGTAATGTATTGGCTCATCCAGAAACGATTTTCCACACGTCGAAGTTGAGTGCTTTACTACAACACACTCTTCACATGAGATAGGTGTGTGTGACCTTTGCGCACGTCCGTTAAGAGCAACATGCTTCCCTGTCACCTTGAAGTTGAAAAGTTCACAGGTGCTGAATATGTAATGTATTGGCTCATCGAGAAATGATTTTTCACACGTCGAAGTTGAGTGCTTTACTACAACACACTTAACACAAGATATAGGTGTGTGTGACCTTTGCGCACGTCCGTTAAAGCGCAACCGGGTTCCCTGTCACCTTGAAGTTGAAAAGTTCACAGGTGCTGGATATGTAATGTATTGGCTCATCGAGAAATGATTTTCCACACGTCGAAGTTGAGTGCTTCACTACACGACACTCTTCACATGACATAGGTGTGTCTGACCTTTGCGCACGTCCGTTAAGAGCAACATGCTTCCCTGTCACCTAGTAGTTGAAAAGTTCACAGGCGCTGTATATGGCATGCAGTTACTCATCGAGAAGAGAATTCGACACATTGGATCAGAGCGCTACTCTAGAACACACTTATCACAAGATATATGTGTGTATGACCTTTGCGCACGTCCGTTAAGAGCAACATGCTTCCCTGTCACCTTGAAGTTGAAAAGTTCACAGGTGCTGAATATGTAATGTATTGGCTCATCGAGAAAAGATTTCCACACGTCGAAGTTGAGTGCTTCACTACAACACACTCTTCACATGACATAGGTGTGTGTGACCTTTGCGCACGTCCGTTAAAGCGCAACCGGGTTCCCTGTCACCTTGAAGTTGAAAAGTTCACAGGTGCTGAATATGTAATGTATTGGCTCATCGAGAAATGATTTTTCACACGTCGAAGTTAAGTGCTTTACTACAACACACTCTACACATGACATAGGTGTGTGTGACCTTTGCGCACGTCCGTTAAAGCGCAACCGGCGTCCCTGTCACCTAGTAGTTGAAAAGTTCACAGGTGCTGGATATGTAATGTATTGGCTCATCGAGAAAAGATTTTCCACACGTCGAAGTTGAGTGCTTTACTACCACACTCTTCACATGACATAGGTGTGTGTGACCTTTGCGCACGTCCGTTAAGAGCAACATGTTTCCCTGTCACCTTGAAGTTGAAAAGTTCACAGGTGCTAAATATGTAATGTATTGGCTCATCGAGAAACGATTTTCCACACGTCGAAGTTGAGTGCTTTACTGCAACAGACTCTACACATGACATAGGTGTGTGTGAACTTTGCGCACGTCCGTTAAGAGCAACATGCTTCCTTGTCACCTTGAAGTTGAAAAGTTCACAGGTGCTGAATATGTAATGTATTGGCTCATCGAGAAACGATTTTCCACACGTCGAAGTTGAGTGCTTTACTACAACACACTCTTCACATGACATAGGTGTGTCTGACCTTTGCGCACGTCCGTTAAGAGCAACATGCTTCCCTGTCACCTTGAAGTTGAAAAGTTCAAAGGTGCTGAATATGTAATGTATTGGCTCATCGAGAAACGATTTTCCACACGTCGAAGTTGAGTGCTTTACTACAACACACTCTTCACATGACATAGCTGTGTGTGACCTTTGCGCACGTCCGTTAAGAGCAACATGCTTCCCTGTCACCTTGAAGTTGAAAAGTTCACAGGTGCTGAATATGTAATGTATTGGCTCATCGAGAAATGATTTTTCACACGTCGAAGTTGAGTGCTTTACTACAACACACTTAACACAAGATATAGGTGTGTGTGACCTTTGCGCACGTCCGTTAAAGCGCAACCGGGTTCCCTGTCACCTTGAAGTTGAAAAGTTCACAGGTGCTGGATATGTAATGTATTGGCTCATCGAGAAATGATTTTCCACACGTCGAAGTTGAGTGCTTCACTACACGACACTCTTCACATGACATAGGTGTGTCTGACCTTTGCGCACGTCCGTTAAGAGCAACATGCTTCCCTGTCACCTAGTAGTTGAAAAGTTCACAGGCGCTGTATATGGCATGCATTTACTCAGCGTGAAGAGAATTCGACACATTGGATCAGAGCGCTACTCTAGAACACACTTATCACAAGACATAGGTGTGTGTGACCTTTGCGCACGTCCGTTAAGAGCAACATGTTTCCCTGTCACCTTGAAGTTGAAAAGTTCACAGGTGCTGGATATGTAATGTATTGGCTCATCGAGAAAAGATTTTCCACACGTCGAAGTTGAGTGCTTTACTGCAACAGACTCTACACATGACATAGGTGTGTGTGAACTTTGCGCACGTCCGTTAAGAGCAACATGCTTCCCTGTCACCTTGAAGTTGAAAAGTTCACAGGTGCTGAATATGTAATGTATTGGCTCATCGAGAAATGATTTTTCACACGTCGAAGTTGAGTGCTTTACTACAAAACACTTAACACAAGATATAGGTGTGTGTGACCTTTGCGCACGTCCGTTAAAGTGCAACCGGGTTCCCTGTCACTTAAAAGTTAAAAAGTTCACAGGTGCTGGATATGTAATGTATTGGCTCATCGAGAAAAGATTTTCCACACGTCGAATTTGAGTGCTTCACTACAACACACTCTTCACATGACATAGGTGTGTGTGACCTTTGCGCACGTCCGTTAAGAGCAACATGCTTCCCTGTCACCTTGAAGTTGAAAAGTTCACAGGTGCTGAATATGTAATGTATTGGCTCATCGAGAAAAGATTTCCACACGTCGAAGTTGAGTGCTTCACTACAACACACTCTTCACATGACATAGGTGTGTGTGACCTTTGCGCACGTCCGTTAAGAGCAACATGCTTCCCTGTCACCTTGAAGTTGAAAAGTTCACAGGTGCTGGATATGTAATGTATTGGCTCATCGAGAAATGATTTTCCACACGTCGAAGTTGAGTGCTTCACTACAACACACTCTTCACATGACATAGGTGTGTGTGACCTTTGCGCACGTCCGTTAAGAGCAACATGCTTCCCTGTCACCTTGAAGTTGAAAAGTTCACAGGTGCTGAATATGTAATGTATTGGCTCATCGAGAAATGATTTTTCACACGTCGAAGTTGAGTGCTTTACTACAACACACTCTACACATGACATAGGTGTGTGTGACCTTTGCGCACGTCCGTTAAAGCGCAACCGGCGTCCATGTCACCTAGTAGTTGAAAAGTTCACAGGTGCTGGATATGTAATGTATTGGCTCATCGAGAAAAGATTTTCTACACGTCGAAGTTGAGTGCTTTACTACAACACACTCTTCACATGACATAGGTGTGTGTGACCTTTGCGCACGTCCGTTAAGAGCAACATGCTTCCCTGTCACCTTGAAGTTGAAAAGTTCACAGGTGCTGAATATGTAATGTATTGGCTCATCGAGAAACGATTTTCCACACGTCGAAGTTGAGTGCTTTACTACAACACACTCTTCACATGACATAGGTGTGTGTGACCTTTGCGCACGTCCGTTAAGAGCAACATGCTTCCCTGTCACCTTGAAGTTGAAAAGTTCACAGGTGCTGAATATGTAATGTATTGGCTCATCCAGAAACGATTTTCCACACGTCGAAGTTGAGTGCTTTACTACAACACACTCTTCACATGACATAGGTGTGTGTGACCTTTGCGCACGTCCGTTAAGAGCAACATGCTTCCCTGTCACCTTGAAGTTGAAAAGTTCACAGGTGCTGAATATGTAATGTATTGGCTCATCGAGAAATGATTTTTCACACGTCGAAGTTGAGTGCTTTACTACAACACACTTAACACAAGATATAGGTGTGTGTGACCTTTGCGCACGTCCGTTAAAGCGCAACCGGGTTCCCTGTCACCTTGAAGTTGAAAAGTTCACAGGTGCTGGATATGTAATGTATTGGCTCATCGAGAAATGATTTTCCACACGTCGAAGTTGAGTGCTTCACTATACGACACTCTTCACATGACATAGGTGTGTCTGACCTTTGCGCACGTCCGTTAAGAGCAACATGCTTCCCTGTCACCTAGTAGTTGAAAAGTTCACAGGCGCTGTATATGGCATGCATTTACTCAGCGTGAAGAGAATTCGACACATTGGATCAGAGCGCTACTCTAGAACACACTTATCACAAGACATAGGTGTGTGTGACCTTTGCGCACGTCCGTTAAGAGCAACATGTTTCCCTGTCACCTTGAAGTTGAAAAGTTCACAGGTGCTGGATATGTAATGTATTGGCTCATCGAGAAAAGATTTTCCACACGTCGAAGTTGAGTGCTTTACTGCAACAGACTCTACACATGACATAGGTGTGTGTGAACTTTGCGCACGTCCGTTAAAGCGCAACCGGCTTCCCCGTCACCTAGTAGTTGAAAAGTTCACAGGCGCTGTATATGGCATGCATTTACTCATCGAGAAGAGAATTCGACACATTGGATCAGAGCGCTACTCTAGAACACACTTATCACAAGATATATGTGTGTATGACCTTTGCGCACGTCCGTTAAGAGCAACATGCTTCCCTGTCACCTTGAAGTTGAAAAGTTCACAGGTGCTGAATATGTAATGTATTGGCTCATCGAGAAAAGATTTCCACACGTCGAAGTTGAGTGCTTCACTACAACACACTCTTCACATGACATAGGTGTGTGTGACCTTTGCGCACGTCCGTTAAGAGCAACATGCTTCCCTGTCACCTTGAAGTTGAAAAGTTCACAGGTGCTGAATATGTAATGTATTGGCTCATCCAGAAACGATTTTCCACACGTCGAAGTTGAGTGCTTTACTACAACACACTCTTCACATGAGATAGGTGTGTGTGACCTTTGCGCACGTCCGTTAAGAGCAACATGCTTCCCTGTCACCTTGAAGTTGAAAAGTTCACAGGTGCTGAATATGTAATGTATTGGCTCATCGAGAAATGATTTTTCACACGTCGAAGTTGAGTGCTTTACTACAACACACTTAACACAAGATATAGGTGTGTGTGACCTTTGCGCACGTCCGTTAAAGCGCAACCGGGTTCCCTGTCACCTTGAAGTTGAAAAGTTCACAGGTGCTGGATATGTAATGTATTGGCTCATCGAGAAATGATTTTCCACACGTCGAAGTTGAGTGCTTCACTACACGACACTCTTCACATGACATAGGTGTGTCTGACCTTTGCGCACGTCCGTTAAGAGCAACATGCTTCCCTGTCACCTAGTAGTTGAAAAGTTCACAGGCGCTGTATATGGCATGCATTTACTCATCGAGAAGAGAATTCGACACATTGGATCAGAGCGCTACTCTAGAACACACTTATCACAAGATATATGTGTGTATGACCTTTGCGCACGTCCGTTAAGAGCAACATGCTTCCCTGTCACCTTGAAGTTGAAAAGTTCACAGGTGCTGAATATGTAATGTATTGGCTCATCGAGAAAAGATTTCCACACGTCGAAGTTGAGTGCTTCACTACAACACACTCTTCACATGACATAGGTGTGTGTGACCTTTGCGCACGTCCGTTAAGAGCAACATGCTTCCCTGTCACCTTGAAGTTGAAAAGTTCACAGGTGCTGAATATGTAATGTATTGGCTCATCGAGAAATGATTTTCCACACGTCGAAGTTGAGTGCTTCACTACAACACACTCTTCACATGACATAGGTGTGTGTGACCTTTGCGCACGTCCGTTAAGAGCAACATGCTTCCCTGTCACCTTGAAGTTGAAAAGTTCACAGGTGCTGAATATGTAATGTATTGGCTCATCGAGAAATGATTTTTCACACGTCGAAGTTGAGTGCTTTACTACAACACACTCTACACATGACATAGGTGTGTGTGACCTTTGCGCACGTCCGTTAAAGCGCAACATGCTTCCCTGTCACCTTGAAGTTGAAAAGTTCACAGGTGCTAAATATGTAATGTATTGGCTCATCGAGAAACGATTTTCCACACGTCGAAGTTGAATGCTTTACTACAACACACTCTTCACATGACATAGGTGTGTGTGACCTTTGCGCACGTCCGTTAAGAGCAACATGCTTCCCTGTCACCTTGAAGTTGAAAAGTTCACAGGTGCTGAATATGTAATGTATTGGCTCATCCAGAAACGATTTTCCACACGTCGAAGTTGAGTGCTTTACTACAACACACTCTTCACATGAGATAGGTGTGTGTGACCTTTGCGCACGTCCGTTAAGAGCAACATGCTTCCCTGTCACCTTGAAGTTGAAAAGTTCACAGGTGCTGAATATGTAATGTATTGGCTCATCGAGAAATGATTTTTCACACGTCGAAGTTGAGTGCTTTACTACAACACACTTAACACAAGATATAGGTGTGTGTGACCTTTGCGCACGTCCGTTAAAGCGCAACCGGCTTCCCCGTCACCTAGTAGTTGAAAAGTTCACAGGCGCTGTATATGGCATGCATTTACTCATCGAGAAGAGAATTCGACACATTGGATCAGAGCGCTACTCTAGAACACACTTATCACAAGACATAGGTGTGTGTGACCTTTGCGCACGTCCGTTAAAGCGCAACCGGGTTCCCTGTCACCTTGAAGTTGAAAAGTTCACAGGTGCTGGATATGTAATGTATTGGCTCATCGAGAAATGATTTTTCACACGTCGAAGTTAAGTGCTTTACTACAACACACTCTACACATGACATAGGTGTGTGTGACCTTGGCGCACGTCCGTTAAAGCGCAACCGGCGTCCCTGTCACCTAGTAGTTGAAAAGTTCACAGGTGCTGGATATGTAATGTATTGGCTCATCGAGAAAAGATTTTCCACACGTCGAAGTTGAGTGCTTTACTGCAACACACTCTTCACATGACATAGGTGTGTGTGACCTTTGCGCACGTCCGTTAAGAGCAACATGCTTCCCTGTCACCTTGAAGTTGAAAAGTTCACAGGTGCTGAATATGTAATGTATTGGCTCATCGAGAAAAGATTTTCCACACGTCGAAGTTGAGTGCTTTACTGCAACAGACTCTACACATGACATAGGTGTGTGTGAACTTTGCGCACGTCCGTTAAAGCGCAACCGGCTTCCCCGTCACCTAGTAGTTGAAAAGTTCACAGGCGCTGTATATGGCATGCATTTACTCATCGAGAAGAGAATTCGACACATTGGATCAGAGCGCTACTCTAGAACACACTTATCACAAGACATAGGTGTGTGTGACCTTTGCGCACGTCCGTTAAAGCGCAACCGGGTTCCCTGTCACCTTGAAGTTGAAAAGTTCACAGGTGCTGGATATGTAATGTATTGGCTCATCGAGAAATGATTTTTCACACGTCGAAGTTAAGTGCTTTACTACAACACACTCTACACATGACATAGGTGTGTGTGACCTTGGCGCACGTCCGTTAAAGCGCAACCGGCGTCCCTGTCACCTAGTAGTTGAAAAGTTCACAGGTGCTGGATATGTAATGTATTGGCTCATCGAGAAAAGATTTTCCACACGTCGAAGTTGAGTGCTTTACTGCAACACACTCTTCACATGACATAGGTGTGTGTGACCTTTGCGCACGTCCGTTAAGAGCAACATGCTTCCCTGTCACCTTGAAGTTGAAAAGTTCACAGGTGCTGAATATGTGTGGTGAAACCAGGAGTTTCAGGAGAATCATAAGCATGGCTCAATAGGAGACTGCTGTGTGAGAGAGCTAGAAGCTAGCATATCAAGAGGTGGTTGTACGCATGGTTGCTGTACACGTGCTCGACGCGATCCCTGAGATAAAGGGACTCAGAAAGCGGGGGCGTTTGTTGTTTTGCACATAGGTAGACATTATGTGTCTGTGTGCTTGTTTGCATATAAGCCTTGTGTTGACTCCAGTAGGACATCTTGTCTATTGGAGTTAAACACAGGTATGGTGTCCTCTAGCTGACATGCATGGATATGTGGTTGGTTTGTGCTTGTGGACACATAGTCTGCTGAGTTGGTATAACTCAGCGTGTTGAATGCAGGCTGCATGAATCTGTGAGCACTCTAGAGGGAGACACTCACAGCAGCTGTGTTCTTTCACAGGTATACTTCTACTTAGTGTATACCTCTGTAATCTTGTCTATTGGAGTTAAACACAGGCTGCATGAATCTGTTAGCACTCTAGAGGGAGACACTCACAGCAGCTGTGTTCTTTCACAGGTTATGGGCTCATTGTGTTAAGCGCAATGGAAGATCAACGAAGCAGCACTCTCCATGCCGTCCGCAAGCTGAAGCGGGGTGGGGACTACCGGCTGTGGGCTGCACAGTTCCGGGCATCCTTGACTACTATGGGAGTGGAGGGCTGGCTCACAGAGGAGCCAGACATGGCTGCACAACAGGAAGTGATGGCGGACGCGAAGGTCCGGAGCAGGATGCTGCTCTGCGTCGAAGACAGAGGTCTGGCGCGCATCATTGACCGTGCAGCCACCACCATGGCGGCGTGGCAGCAAGTGCGTGCTGAATACGAGGCGGAGCAGGAGCTTCGGCAACCGCTCTTGGTGAGCGAGCTGAATGACATTCGGCAAGGCTCATCGGAGGCATACACACGGTATGCAGAGAGGGTGCTTGAGGTTCTTGAGAAGCTTCAAGACACCGACTTCGCGGCAGCGGATCAGCTGGCCGCGAATGCGCTCGTGCGTGGACTAAAGGAGGCTCCAGAGAGGGGGTCCCTGGTCATGATGCTTACACAGCATGTGAGCGCAGGCTTCAACCAGGTCATGAAGGAGCTGAAGGCTGCCGTCAGACTGGTGGAGAGTTCTCAGCAGAGTGCTGGGAACAGAGATGGCAAGGCGATGAACGCCGAGGGCCAGAAGAAGCGGAAAGAGACGCGGAAATGTTTCAACTGCGGAAAGGTAGGCCACATCCAGAAGGACTGTCGGCAACCGAAGGTGAAGCCTGAGGATCGCCCGCGGCCGGCAGCAGCAATGGTTGCACAAGCTGCACATCCATCCGAGGGGATGGCAATGGCCGCCGGGGCAAGCACTGATGCTCTGCTCTACGACAGCGGATCTTCTCACCACATTGTACACAATCGCAATGTGATTCGTGACATGAGACCTAGCAGCACCAAGCGAGTGGTTCTGGGAGGTGGTGAGTGCCACGATGTCATGGGAGAAGGAGAAGTGTGGCTGGATGGAGGCCCAGCGGGCCTGGTGCTGCTGCGTTCGGTGCTATGGGTACCGAGCATGACAGTGAACCTTCTATCAGGGTTCCTGGCAACTGAAGCAGCTCATGAGTGCACCCAGAAGGGTGACAGATGTGAGATCATGGACGCTAAAGGAGGCATCATCCTCACAGGACGGAAGCGTGGGCGTTTGTATGAACTGAACTGCGAGATGATGCCCGCGGAAGCAGAAGTGGGTGAGGCTCATGCGGTAGCGTCAACAGGGACATGGCACCGACGGCTGGGTCATCCTGGGCGTGAGGGTATGCGGAAGGTTGCTGTAATGGCAGGGCTGGTGGGTATCTCAGCTGATGCGCACGATCCTACATGCGAGGTCTGCATGGAGGCAAAGCAGACTCGGGAGCCATTTCAGCGTTCAGCATCGCGGGCTGCGGAGGTGCTGGATCTATTGCACACGGATGTGATGGGGCCCTTCCAGGTTCCTAGCTGGGGAGGCGCAGTGTATGCCGTAACACTGATGGACGATGCGTCACGGAGGGCAGAGGTGTCATGTATCAAACGGAAGTCAGATGTCTTTGAATGGATCCGTGATACCATTCTGGAGTGGCAGCGACAAACTGGAAAGAAGGTGAAGGCGGTCCGCAGCGACAACGGAACGGAATACAAAGGCCGGCTGAAGGATTTCTTCAGACAGCAGGGTATTGTCCACCAGACCAGTGCGGACTACACTCCGGAGCAGAATGGACGAGCTGAACGGCTCAATCGAAGCCTGATGGAGAAGGTTCGAGCCATGCTCTGTGAGTTCGACCTTGCACCTGAATTCTGGGCTGCAGCTCTGGACACAGCATGTTTTGTGCGCAACTGTATGCCCAGCACCCATGACAATGAATCTCCGCACCAACTGTTCTACGGTACACAGCCAGACGTGCATCGGCTGCGCGTGTTTGGGTGCACTGCGTATGTGCATGTTCCGAGTGCTAAGCGCAAGAAGCTGGACGCGCGTGCTGAACCCGGATTTTTCGCTGGATACGAACGTGACAGCAAGGCCTACAGGGTCTATGTGTGGCGTGAGGGTTGTTTCCGGTGTGTGAAATCACGAAACGTGCGGTTCGATGAGGACACAACTTTGAGGCTGCCAGGTGGCCATGGGCTGCGAGTCGACACAGATGATCGCGAGTGTCTACGCATGCCGGATGCAGAGCCGGTGGGCTCAGAGACCGGTGAAGACCTGATGGCTCCTAATCTTGGAGAGCCAGACATGTATGCGGACATGCCACCACTGGAAGCTGCCAGTGACGCCGAGGACTCGGACGGTGAAGACTCCGACGACGATGCTGGTGATGACGGCAATGAAGATGCTGGCGACGATGGCGGTGGTGATGCTGGTGATGACAGCAACGCCGATGGTGGTGAAGACCCCGACAATGACGGTGATGCGGGCGCGCCACCCGTAGAAGAGATACCAGCACACAGGTACCCCAGACGGGAGCGGCGTGCACCTGATGCATTTCAACCCCATGCGTATGCGTACGCTTCGGACGGGCTGACAGATGTACCGAAGACGACTGCGGAGGCGCTTGGCCGACCTGATGCGGAGCTCTGGCGCGCATCCATGGAGGCAGAGTGGGCATCCATCATTGAGAAGGGGGTTCTGGACCTCGTGACTGAAGTACCAATGGGAAAGAGGGTTCTGCCGATGAAACCAGTCTACAAAATCAAGCGCGATGTGTTTGGAGCAGTTGACAAGTACAAGACCCGGCTGGTGGTGCTGGGGTGCTTGCAGCGCAAGGGCATGGACTTCGAAGAAGTTTTTGCTCCCACTGCTCAGCAAGCGACATTTCGAGTCATGCTCGCACACGCTGCGGAGCATGATTTTGAGCTGCATCAGTTTGATGTGGCAACAGCTTTCCTGAATGGGGAGCTTGAACCGACCGACGAGGTGTACGTTCGGATGCCGGAGGCATTCGGCGGCCGCACATACAGACTGCGGAAAGCTCTGTATGGGCTGAAGCAGGCTGCGCGTGCCTGGCACGCCAAGCTGCTAAGCGAGCTCACCCGTCTCGGATTCACTGCATCGGAGTCGGACCCATGCATGTTCTACAAAGGTGAAGGGCAGCGGCGAGTCTACATTCTGATCTACGTGGACGACGGTATAATCATCGGCAGGAAGCAGATGGTTCAGGCAGCCTTGGCGGCAATCGCCGGCGCCTTTGAGATCAAGGACATCGGGAAAGTCACCTACTTCCTGGGTCTGCAGCTTCGGAGGGACCGTGAGCTAGGGCAGATCTGGTTGGGTCAGCCGAAGTATGCCCGTGATGTGCTGGAGCGATTCGGCATGTCTGACAGCAAAGCGGTCACCACACCGCTGGAGGCAAACACACATCTGGGGCGACATGAAGGCACTCCTCTCGGTGATGAGACTCCATACGCTGAGCTTGTTGGGTCCTTGCTGTATCTGACTGTGAACACTCGGCCTGATCTTGCATATGCATGTGGTGTACTGAGTCGTTTTGTGGCAACTGCAACTGATGTGCATTGGAAAGCTGCCAAGCGTGTGCTGCGGTACATTGCTGGTACGCTTGATAGGGGCATTGTGTATCAGCGTGGTATGCCCGCTGTAGAGGCATACACAGATGCTGATTACGCTGGTGAACCTGACTCTAGAAAGAGCACCTCAGGTGCAGTTGTACTCATGCATGGTGGTCCTGTGGTCTGGAAATCCAAGTTGCAGACTGTGGTAGCTTGCTCAACATGTGAGGCTGAGTATGTGGCAGCAGCTGCAGCGGTGAAGGAGGTGTTGTGGGTTCGCAAGCTCATGGCTGAGCTGAGTGGGCAGATGCAGCGTATTCGGCTGTATGGGGACAACCAGTCCGCCCTTGTTTTGATGAAGCAGCATACTCCAGGAGCAGCTGGTAGGACAAAGCACATAGACATTGCGTTTCATTTTGTCCGCCACCGTGTGATGCAAGGAGACATTGAAGCAGTGTTTGTCAAGACAGAGGAGATGAAGGCTGACATCCTCACCAAGGCGCTTCCAGGCCCGAAGCAGGAGGCTGGAGCAAAGGCGCTGGGAATGCAGATCTCTCAGATTGAATCAGTCTGATGATTCAGGGGGGCTGTGGTGAAACCAGGAGTTTCAGGAGAATCATAAGCATGGCTCAATAGGAGACTGCTGTGTGAGAGAGCTAGAAGCTAGCATATCAAGAGGTGGTTGTACGCATGGTTGCTGTACACGTGCTCGACGCGATCCCTGAGATAAAGGGACTCAGAAAGCGGGAGCGTTTGTTGTTTTGCACATAGGTAGACATTATGTGTATGTGTGCTTGTTTGCATATAAGCCTTGTGTTGACTCCAGTAGGACATCTTGTCTATTGGAGTTAAACACAGGTATGGTGTCCTCTAGCTGACATGCATGGATATGTGGTTGGTTTGTGCTTGTGGACACATAGTCTGCTGAGTTGGTATAACTCAGCGTGTTGAATGCAGGCTGCATGAATCTGTGAGCACTCTAGAGGGAGACACTCACAGCAGCTGTGTTCTTTCACAGGTATACTTCTACTTAGTGTATACCTCTGTAATCTTGTCTATTGGAGTTAAACACAGGCTGCATGAATCTGTGAGCACTCTAGAGGGAGACACTCACAGCAGCTGTGTTCTTTCACAATATGTAATGTATTGGCTCATCGAGAAAAGATTTTCCACACGTCGAGGTTGAGTGCTTTACTACAACACACTCTTCACATGACATAGGTGTGTGTGACCTTTGCGCACGTCCGTTAAGAGCAACATGCTTCCCTGTCACCTTGAAGTTGAAAAGTTCACAGGTGCTGAATATGTAATGTATTGGCTCATCGAGAAATGATTTTTCACACGTCGAAGTTGAGTGCTTTACTACAACACACTTAACACAAGATATAGGTGTGTGTGACCTTTGCGCACGTCCGTTAAAGCGCAACCGGGTTCCCTGTCACCTTGAAGTTGAAAAATTCACAGGTGCTGGATATGTAATGTATCGGCTCATCGAGAAATGATTTTCCACACGTCGAAGTTGAGTGCTTCACTACACCACACTCTTCACATGACATAGGTGTGTGTGACCTTTGCGCACGTCCGTTAAGAGCAACATGCTTCCCTGTCACCTAGTAGTTGAAAAGTTCACAGGCGCTGTATATGGCATGCATTTACTCAGCGTGAAGAGAATTCGACACATTGGATCAGAGCGCTACTCTAGAACACACTTATCACAAGACATAGGTGTGTGTGACCTTTGCGCACGTCCGTTAAGAGCAACATGTTTCCCTGTCACCTTGAAGTTGAAAAGTTCACAGGTGCTGGATATGTAATGTATTGGCTCATCGAGAAAAGATTTTCCACACGTCGAAGTTGAGTGCTTTACTGCAACAGACTCTACACATGACATAGGTGTGTGTGACCTTTGCGGACGTCCGTTAAAGCGCAACCGGCTTCCCCGTCACCTAGTAGTTGAAAAGTTCACAGGCGCTGTATATGGCATGCATTTACTCATCGAGAAGAGAATTCGACACATTGGATCAGAGCGCTACTCTAGAACACACTTATCACAAGATATATGTGTGTATGACCTTTGCGCACGTCCGTTAAGAGCAACATGCTTCCCTGTCATCTTGAAGTTGAAAAGTTCACAGGTGCTAAATATGTAATGTATTGGCTCATCGAGAAATGATTTTTCACACGTCGAAGTTGAGTGCTTCACTACAACACACTCTTCACATGACATAGGTGTGTGTGACCTTTGCGCACGTCCGTTAAGAGCAACATGCTTCCCTGTCACCTTGAAGTTGAAAAGTTCACAGGTGCAGAATATGTAATGTATTGGCTCATCGAGACAAGATTTTCCACACGTCAAAGTTGAGTGCTTTAGTACAACACACTCTTCACATGACATAGGTGTGTGTGACCTTTGCGTACGTCCGTTAAGAGCAACATGCTTCCCTGTCACCTTGAAGTTGAAAAGTTCACAAGTGCTGAATATGTAATGTATTGGCTCATCGAGAAATGATTTTTCACACGTCGAAGTTAAGTGCTTTACTACAACACACTCTACACATGACATAGGTATGTGTGACCTTTGCGCACGTCCGTTAAAGCGCAACCGGCGTCCCTGTCACCTAGTAGTTGAAAAGTTCACAGGTGCTGGATATGTAATGTATTGGCTCATCGAGAAAAGATTTTCCACACGTCGAAGTTGAGTGCTTTACTACAACACACTCTTCACATGACATAGGTGTGTGTGACCTTTGCGCACGTCCGTTAAGAGCAACATGCTTCCCTGTCACCTTGAAGTTGAAAAGTTCACAGGTGCTGAATATGTAATGTATTGGCTCATCGAGAAAAGATTTTCCACACGTCGAAGTTGAGTGCTTTACTACAACACACTCTTCACATGACATAGGTGTGTGTGACCTTTGCGCACGTCCGTTAAGAGCAACATGCTTCCCTGTCACCTTGAAGTTGAAAAGTTCACAGGTGCTGAATATGTAATGTATTGGCTCATCGAGAAAAGATTTTTCACACGTCGAAGTTGAGTGCTTTACTACAACACACTTAATACAAGATATAGGTGTGTGTGACCTTTGCGCACGTCCGTTAAAGCGCAACCGGGTTCCCTGTCACCTTGAAGTTGAAAAGTTCACAGGTGCTGGATATGTAATGTATTGGCTCATCGAGAAATGATTTTCCACACGTCGAAGTTGAGTGCTTCACTACACCACACTCTTCACATGACATAGGTGTGTGTGACCTTTGCGCACGTCCGTTAAGAGCAACATGCTTCCCTGTCACCTAGTAGTTGAAAAGTTCACAGGCGCTGTATATGGCATGCATTTACTCAGCGTGAAGAGAATTCGACACATTGGATCAGAGCGCTACTCTAGAACACACTTATCACAAGACATAGGTGTGTGTGACCTTTGCGCACGTCCGTTAAGAGCAACATGTTTCCCTGTCACCTTGAAGTTGAAAAGTTCACATGTGCTGGATATGTAATGTATTGGCTCATCGAGAAAAGATTTTCCACACGTCGAAGTTGAGTGCTTTACTGCAACAGACTCTACACATGACATAGGTGTGTGTGACCTTTGCGCACGTCCGTTAAGAGCAACATGCTTCCCTGTCACCTTGAAGTTGAAAAGTTCACAGGTGCTGAATATGTAATGTATTGGCTCATCGAGAAATGATTTTTCACACGTCGAAGTTGAGTGCTTTACTACAACACACTTAACACAAGATATAGGTGTGTGTGACCTTTGCGCACGTCCGTTAAAGTGCAACCGGGTTCCCTGTCACCTAAAAGTTAAAAAGTTCACAGGTGCTGGATATGTAATGTATTGGCTCATCGAGAAAAGATTTTCCACACGTCGAAGTTGAGTGCTTCACTACAACACACTCTTCACAAGACATAGGTGTGTGTGACCTTTGCGCACGTCCGTTAAGAGCAACATGCTTCCCTGTCACCTTGAAGTTGAAAAGTTCACAGGTGCTGGATATGTAATGTATTGGCTCATCGAGAAAAGATTTTCCACACGTCGAAGTTGAGTGCTTTACTGCAACAGACTCTACACATGACATAGGTGTGTGTGACCTTTGCGCACGTCCGTTAAAGCGCAACCGGCTTCCCCGTCACCTAGTAGTTGAAAAGTTCACAGGCGCTGTATATGGCATGCATTTACTCATCGAGAAGAGAATTCGACACATTGGATCAGAGCGCTACTCTAGAACACACTTATCACAAGATATATGTGTGTATGACCTTTGCGCACGTCCGTTAAGAGCAACATGCTTCCCTGTCACCTTGAAGTTGAAAAGTTCACAGGTGCTGGATATGTAATGTATTGGCTCATCGAGAAAAGATTTTCCACACGTCGAAGTTGAGTGCTTTACTACAACACACTCTTCACATGACATAGGTGTGTGTGACCTTTGCGCACGTCCGTTAAGAGCAACATGCTTCCCTGTCACCTTGAAGTTGAAAAGTTCACAGGTGCTGAATATGTAATGTATTGGCTCATCGAGAAAAGATTTTCCACACGTCGAAGTTGAGTGCTTTACTACAACACACTCTTCACATGACATAGGTGTGTGTGACCTTTGCGCACGTCCGTTAAGAGCAACATGCTTCCCTGTCACCTTGAAGTTGAAAAGTTCACAGGTGCTGAATATGTAATGTATTGGCTCATCGAGAAAAGATTTTTCACACGTCGAAGTTGAGTGCTTTACTACAACACACTTAACACAAGATATAGGTGTGTGTGACCTTTGCGCACGTCCGTTAAAGCGCAACCGGGTTCCCTGTCACCTTGGAGTTGAAAAGTTCACAGGTGCTGGATATGTAATGTATTGGCTCATCGAGAAATGATTTTCCACACGTCGAAGTTGAGTGCTTCACTACACCACACTCTTCACATGACATAGGTGTGTGTGACCTTTGCGCACGTCCGTTAAGAGCAACATGCTTCCCTGTCACCTAGTAGTTGAAAAGTTCACAGGCGCTGTATATGGCATGCATTTACTCAGCGTGAAGAGAATTCGACACATTGGATCAGAGCGCTACTCTAGAACACACTTATCACAAGACATAGGTGTGTGTGACCTTTGCGCACGTCCGTTAAGAGCAACATGCTTCCCTGTCACCTAGTAGTTGAAAAGTTCACAGGCGCTGTATATGGCATGCATTTACTCAGCGTGAAGAGAATTCGACACATTGGATCAGAGCGCTACTCTAGAACACACTTATCACAAGACATAGGTGTGTGTGACCTTTGCGCACGTCCGTTAAGAGCAACATGTTTCCCTGTCACCTTGAAGTTGAAAAGTTCACAGGTGCTGAATATGTAATGTATTGGCTCATCGAGAAAAGATTTTCCACACGTCGAAGTTGAGTGCTTTACTGCAACAGACTCTACACATGACATAGGTGTGTGTGACCTTTGCGCACGTCCGTTAAGAGCAACATGCTTCCCTGTCACCTTGAAGTTGAAAAGTTCACAGGTGCTGAATATGTAATGTATTGGCTCATCGAGAAAAGATTTTCCACACGTCGAAGTTGAGTGCTTTACTGCAACAGACTCTACACATGACATAGGTGTGTGTGACCTTTGCGCACGTCCGTTAAAGCGCAACCGGCTTCCCCGTCACCTAGTAGTTGAAAAGTTCACAGGCGCTGTATATGGCATGCATTTACTCATCGAGAAGAGAATTCGACACATTGGATCAGAGCGCTACTCTAGAACACACTTATCACAAGATATATGTGTGTATGACCTTTGCGCACGTCCGTTAAGAGCAACATGCTTCCCTGTCACCTTGAAGTTGAAAAGTTCACAGGTGCTGAATATGTAATGTATTGGCTCATCGAGAAATGATTTTTCACACGTCGAAGTTGAGTGCTTTACTACAACACACTTAACACAAGATATAGGTGTGTGTGACCTTTGCGCACGTCCGTTAAAGTGCAACCGGGTTCCCTGTCACCTAAAAGTTAAAAAGTTCACAGGTGCTGGATATGTAATGTATTGGCTCATCGAGAAAAGATTTTCCACACGTCGAAGTTGAGTGCTTCACTACAACACACTCTTCACAAGACATAGGTGTGTGTGACCTTTGCGCACGTCCGTTAAGAGCAACATGCTTCCCTGTCACCTTGAAGTTGAAAAGTTCACAGGTGCTGGATATGTAATGTATTGGCTCATCGAGAAAAGATTTTCCACACGTCGAAGTTGAGTGCTTTACTGCAACAGACTCTTCACATGACATAGGTGTGTGTGACCTTTGCGCACGTCCGTTAAGAGCAACATGCTTCCCTGTCACCTTGAAGTTGAAAAGTTCACAGGTGCTGAATATGTAATGTATTGGCTCATCGAGAAAAGATTTTCCACACGTCGAAGTTGAGTGCTTTACTGCAACAGACTCTACACATGACATAGGTGTGTGTGACCTTTGCGCACGTCCGTTAAAGCGCAACCGGCTTCCCCGTCACCTAGTAGTTGAAAAGTTCACAGGCGCTGTATATGGCATGCATTTACTGATCGAGAAGAGAATTCGACACATTGGATCAGAGCGCTACTCTAGAACACACTTATCACAAGATATATGTGTGTATGACCTTTGCGCACGTCCGTTAAGAGCAACATGCTTCCCTGTCACCTTGAAGTTGAAAAGTTCACAGGTGCTGAATATGTAATGTATTGGCTCATCGAGAAATGATTTTTCACACGTCGAAGTTGAGTGCTTTACTACAACACACTTAACACAAGATATAGGTGTGTGTGACCTTTGCGCACGTCCGTTAAAGTGCAACCGGGTTCCCTGTCACCTAAAAGTTAAAAAGTTCACAGGTGCTGGATATGTAATGTATTGGCTCATCGAGAAAAGATTTTCCACACGTCGAAGTTGAGTGCTTCACTACAACACACTCTTCACATGACATAGGTGTGTGTGACCTTTGCGCACGTCCGTTAAGAGCAACATGCTTCCCTGTCACCTTGAAGTTGAAAAGTTCACAGGTGCTGAATATGTAATGTATTGGCTCATCGAGAAAAGATTTTTCACACGTCGAAGTTGAGTGCTTTACTACAACACACTTAATACAAGATATAGGTGTGTGTGACCTTTGCGCACGTCCGTTAAAGCGCAACCGGGTTCCCTGTCACCTTGAAGTTGAAAAGTTCACAGGTGCTGGATATGTAATGTATTGGCTCATCGAGAAATGATTTTCCACACGTCGAAGTTGAGTGCTTCACTACACCACACTCTTCACATGACATAGGTGTGTGTGACCTTTGCGCACGTCCGTTAAGAGCAACATGCTTCCCTGTCACCTAGTAGTTGAAAAGTTCACAGGCGCTGTATATGGCATGCATTTACTCAGCGTGAAGAGAATTCGACACATTGGATCAGAGCGCTACTCTAGAACACACTTATCACAAGACATAGGTGTGTGTGACCTTTGCGCACGTCCGTTAAGAGCAACATGTTTCCCTGTCACCTTGAAGTTGAAAAGTTCACATGTGCTGGATATGTAATGTATTGGCTCATCGAGAAAAGATTTTCCACACGTCGAAGTTGAGTGCTTTACTGCAACAGACTCTACACATGACATAGGTGTGTGTGACCTTTGCGCACGTCCGTTAAGAGCAACATGCTTCCCTGTCACCTTGAAGTTGAAAAGTTCACAGGTGCTGAATATGTAATGTATTGGCTCATCGAGAAATGATTTTTCACACGTCGAAGTTGAGTGCTTTACTACAACACACTTAACACAAGATATAGGTGTGTGTGACCTTTGCGCACGTCCGTTAAAGTGCAACCGGGTTCCCTGTCACCTAAAAGTTAAAAAGTTCACAGGTGCTGGATATGTAATGTATTGGCTCATCGAGAAAAGATTTTCCACACGTCGAAGTTGAGTGCTTCACTACAACACACTCTTCACAAGACATAGGTGTGTGTGACCTTTGCGCACGTCCGTTAAGAGCAACATGCTTCCCTGTCACCTTGAAGTTGAAAAGTTCACAGGTGCTGGATATGTAATGTATTGGCTCATCGAGAAAAGATTTTCCACACGTCGAAGTTGAGTGCTTTACTGCAACAGACTCTACACATGACATAGGTGTGTGTGACCTTTGCGCACGTCCGTTAAAGCGCAACCGGCTTCCCCGTCACCTTGAAGTTGAAAAGTTCACAGGTGCTGGATATGTAATGTATTGGCTCATCGAGAAAAGATTTTCCACACGTCGAAGTTGAGTGCTTTACTGCAACAGACTCTTCACATGACATAGGTGTGTGTGACCTTTGCGCACGTCCGTTAAGAGCAACATGCTTCCCTGTCACCTTGAAGTTGAAAAGTTCACATGTGCTGGATATGTAATGTATTGGCTCATCGAGAAAAGATTTTCCACACGTCGAAGTTGAGTGCTTTACTGCAACAGACTCTACACATGACATAGGTGTGTGTGACCTTTGCGCACGTCCGTTAAGAGCAACATGCTTCCCTGTCACCTTGAAGTTGAAAAGTTCACAGGTGCTGAATATGTAATGTATTGGCTCATCGAGAAATGATTTTTCACACGTCGAAGTTGAGTGCTTTACTACAACACACTTAACACAAGATATAGGTGTGTGTGACCTTTGCGCACGTCCGTTAAAGTGCAACCGGGTTCCCTGTCACCTAAAAGTTAAAAAGTTCACAGGTGCTGGATATGTAATGTATTGGCTCATCGAGAAATGATTTTCCACACGTCGAAGTTGAGTGCTTCACTACACCACACTCTTCACATGACATAGGTGTGTGTGACCTTTGCGCACGTCCGTTAAGAGCAACATGCTTCCCTGTCACCTAGTAGTTGAAAAGTTCACAGGCGCTGTATATGGCATGCATTTACTCAGCGTGAAGAGAATTCGACACATTGGATCAGAGCGCTACTCTAGAACACACTTATCACAAGACATAGGTGTGTGTGACCTTTGCGCACGTCCGTTAAGAGCAACATGCTTCCCTGTCACCTAGTAGTTGAAAAGTTCACAGGCGCTGTATATGGCATGCATTTACTCAGCGTGAAGAGAATTCGACACATTGGATCAGAGCGCTACTCTAGAACACACTTATCACAAGACATAGGTGTGTGTGACCTTTGCGCACGTCCGTTAAGAGCAACATGTTTCCCTGTCACCTTGAAGTTGAAAAGTTCACAGGTGCTGGATATGTAATGTATTGGCTCATCGAGAAAAGATTTTCCACACGTCGAAGTTGAGTGCTTTACTGCAACAGACTCTACACATGACATAGGTGTGTGTGACCTTTGCGCACGTCCGTTAAGAGCAACATGCTTCCCTGTCACCTTGAAGTTGAAAAGTTCACAGGTGCTGAATATGTAATGTATTGGCTCATCGAGAAAAGATTTTCCACACGTCGAAGTTGAGTGCTTTACTGCAACAGACTCTACACATGACATAGGTGTGTGTGACCTTTGCGCACGTCCGTTAAAGCGCAACCGGCTTCCCCGTCACCTAGTAGTTGAAAAGTTCACAGGCGCTGTATATGGCATGCATTTACTCATCGAGAAGAGAATTCGACACATTGGATCAGAGCGCTACTCTAGAACACACTTATCACAAGATATATGTGTGTATGACCTTTGCGCACGTCCGTTAAGAGCAACATGCTTCCCTGTCACCTTGAAGTTGAAAAGTTCACAGGTGCTGAATATGTAATGTATTGGCTCATCGAGAAATGATTTTTCACACGTCGAAGTTGAGTGCTTTACTACAACACACTTAACACAAGATATAGGTGTGTGTGACCTTTGCGCACGTCCGTTAAAGTGCAACCGGGTTCCCTGTCACCTAAAAGTTAAAAAGTTCACAGGTGCTGGATATGTAATGTATTGGCTCATCGAGAAAAGATTTTCCACACGTCGAAGTTGAGTGCTTCACTACAACACACTCTTCACAAGACATAGGTGTGTGTGACCTTTGCGCACGTCCGTTAAGAGCAACATGCTTCCCTGTCACCTTGAAGTTGAAAAGTTCACAGGTGCTGGATATGTAATGTATTGGCTCATCGAGAAAAGATTTTCCACACGTCGAAGTTGAGTGCTTTACTGCAACAGACTCTTCACATGACATAGGTGTGTGTGACCTTTGCGCACGTCCGTTAAGAGCAACATGCTTCCCTGTCACCTTGAAGTTGAAAAGTTCACAGGTGCTGAATATGTAATGTATTGGCTCATCGAGAAAAGATTTTCCACACGTCGAAGTTGAGTGCTTTACTGCAACAGACTCTACACATGACATAGGTGTGTGTGACCTTTGCGCACGTCCGTTAAAGCGCAACCGGCTTCCCCGTCACCTAGTAGTTGAAAAGTTCACAGGCGCTGTATATGGCATGCATTTACTGATCGAGAAGAGAATTCGACACATTGGATCAGAGCGCTACTCTAGAACACACTTATCACAAGATATATGTGTGTATGACCTTTGCGCACGTCCGTTAAGAGCAACATGCTTCCCTGTCACCTTGAAGTTGAAAAGTTCACAGGTGCTGAATATGTAATGTATTGGCTCATCGAGAAATGATTTTTCACACGTCGAAGTTGAGTGCTTTACTACAACACACTTAACACAAGATATAGGTGTGTGTGACCTTTGCGCACGTCCGTTAAAGTGCAACCGGGTTCCCTGTCACCTAAAAGTTAAAAAGTTCACAGGTGCTGGATATGTAATGTATTGGCTCATCGAGAAAAGATTTTCCACACGTCGAAGTTGAGTGCTTCACTACAACACACTCTTCACAAGACATAGGTGTGTGTGACCTTTGCGCACGTCCGTTAAGAGCAACATGCTTCCCTGTCACCTTGAAGTTGAAAAGTTCACAGGTGCTGGATATGTAATGTATTGGCTCATCGAGAAAAGATTTTCCACACGTCGAAGTTGAGTGCTTCACTACACCACACTCTTCACATGACATAGGTGTGTGTGACCTTTGCGCACGTCCGTTAAGAGCAACATGCTTCCCTGTCACCTAGTAGTTGAAAAGTTCACAGGCGCTGTATATGGCATGCATTTACTCAGCGTGAAGAGAATTCGACACATTGGATCAGAGCGCTACTCTAGAACACACTTATCACAAGACATAGGTGTGTGTGACCTTTGCGCACGTCCGTTAAGAGCAACATGTTTCCCTGTCACCTTGAAGTTGAAAAGTTCACAGGTGCTGGATATGTAATGTATTGGCTCATCGAGAAAAGATTTTCCACACGTCGAAGTTGAGTGCTTTACTGCAACAGACTCTACACATGACATAGGTGTGTGTGACCTTTGCGCACGTCCGTTAAGAGCAACATGCTTCCCTGTCACCTTGAAGTTGAAAAGTTCACAGGTGCTGAATATGTAATGTATTGGCTCATCGAGAAAAGATTTTCCACACGTCGAAGTTGAGTGCTTTACTGCAACAGACTCTACACATGACATAGGTGTGTGTGACCTTTGCGCACGTCCGTTAAAGCGCAACCGGCTTCCCCGTCACCTAGTAGTTGAAAAGTTCACAGGCGCTGTATATGGCATGCATTTACTCATCGAGAAGAGAATTCGACACATTGGATCAGAGCGCTACTCTAGAACACACTTATCACAAGATATAGGTGTGTGTGACCTTTGCGCACGTCCGTTAAAGTGCAACCAGGTTCCCTGTCACCTAAAAGTTAAAAAGTTCACAGGTGCTGGATATGTAATGTATTGGCTCATCGAGAAAAGATTTTCCACACGTCGAAGTTGAGTGCTTCACTACAACACACTCTTCACAAGACATAGGTGTGTGTGACCTTTGCGCACGTCCGTTAAGAGCAACATGCTTCCCTGTCACCTTGAAGTTGAAAAGTTCACAGGTGCTGGATATGTAATGTATTGGCTCATCGAGAAAAGATTTTCCACACGTCGAAGTTGAGTGCTTTACTGCAACAGACTCTTCACATGACATAGGTGTGTGTGACCTTTGCGCACGTCCGTTAAGAGCAACATGCTTCCCTGTCACCTTGAAGTTGAAAAGTTCACAGGTGCTGAATATGTAATGTATTGGCTCATCGAGAAAAGATTTTCCACACGTCGAAGTTGAGTGCTTTACTGCAACAGACTCTACACATGACATAGGTGTGTGTGACCTTTGCGCACGTCCGTTAAAGCGCAACCGGCTTCCCCGTCACCTAGTAGTTGAAAAGTTCACAGGCGCTGTATATGGCATGCATTTACTCATCGAGAAGAGAATTCGACACATTGGATCAGAGCGCTACTCTAGAACACACTTATCACAAGATATATGTGTGTATGACCTTTGCGCACGTCCGTTAAGAGCAACATGCTTCCCTGTCACCTTGAAGTTGAAAAGTTCACAGGTGCTGAATATGTAATGTATTGGCTCATCGAGAAATGATTTTTCACACGTCGAAGTTGAGTGCTTTACTACAACACACTTAACACAAGATATAGGTGTGTGTGACCTTTGCGCACGTCCGTTATGAGCAACATGCTTCCCTGTCACCTTGAAGTTGAAAAGTTCACAGGTGCTGAATATGTAATGTATTGGCTCATCGAGAATTGATTTTCCACACGTCGAAGTTGAGTGCTTCACTACACCACACTCTTCACATGACATAGGTGTGTGTGACCTTTGCGCACGTCCGTTAAGAGCAACATGCTTCCCTGTCACCTTGAAGTTGAAAAGTTCACAGGTGCTGAATATGTAATGTATTGGCTCATCGAGAAAAGATTTTCCACACGTCGAAGTTGAGTGCTTTACTACAACACACTTAACACAAGATATAGGTGTGTGTGACCTTTGCGCACGTTCGTTAAAGTGCAACCGGGTTCCCTGTCACCTAAAAGTTAAAAAGTTCACAGGTGCTGGATATGTAATGTATTGGCTCATCGAGAAAAGATTTTCCACACGTCGAAGTTGAGTGCTTTACTGCAACAGACTCTACACATGACATAGGTGTGTGTGACCTTTGCGCACGTCCGTTAAAGCGCAACCGGCTTCCCCGTCACCTAGTAGTTGAAAAGTTCACAGGCGCTGTATATGGCATGCATTTACTCATCGAGAAGAGAATTCGACACATTGGATCAGAGCGCTACTCTAGAACACACTTATCACAAGATATATGTGTGTATGACCTTTGCGCACGTCCGTTAAGAGCAACATGCTTCCCTGTCACCTTGAAGTTGAAAAGTTCACAGGTGCTGAATATGTAATGTATTGGCTCATCGAGAAATGATTTTTCACACGTCGAAGTTGAGTGCTTTACTACAACACACTTAACACAAGATATAGGTGTGTGTGACCTTTGCGCACGTTCGTTAAAGTGCAACCGGGTTCCCTGTCACCTAAAAGTTAAAAAGTTCACAGGTGCTGGATATGTAATGTATTGGCTCATCGAGAAAAGATTTTCCACACGTCGAAGTTGAGTGCTTTACTGCAACAGACTCTACACATGACATAGGTGTGTGTGACCTTTGCGCACGTCCGTTAAAGCGCAACCGGCTTCCCCGTCACCTAGTAGTTGAAAAGTTCACAGGCGCTGTATATGGCATGCATTTACTCATCGAGAAGAGAATTCGACACATTGGATCAGAGCGCTACTCTAGAACACACTTATCACAAGATATATGTGTGTATGACCTTTGCGCACGTCCGTTAAGAGCAACATGCTTCCCTGTCACCTTGAAGTTGAAAAGTTCACAGGTGCTGAATATGTAATGTATTGGCTCATCGAGAAATGATTTTTCACACGTCGAAGTTGAGTGCTTTACTAGAACACACTTAACACAAGATATAGGTGTGTGTGACCTTTGCGCACGTTCGTTAAAGTG
Source organism: Ulva prolifera (assembly GCA_023078555.1). NCBI lineage: Eukaryota > Viridiplantae > Chlorophyta > Ulvophyceae > Ulvales > Ulvaceae > Ulva > Ulva prolifera. The sequence goes on from CM041197.1 coordinate 5,684,773, forward strand.
CAACCGGGTTCCCTGTCACCTAAAAGTTAAAAAGTTCACAGGTGCTGGATATGTAATGTATTGGCTCATCGAGAAAAGATTTTCCACACGTCGAAGTTGAGTGCTTTACTGCAACAGACTCTACACATGACATAGGTGTGTGTGACCTTTGCGCACGTCCGTTAAAGCGCAACCGGCTTCCCCGTCACCTAGTAGTTGAAAAGTTCACAGGCGCTGTATATGGCATGCATTTACTCATCGAGAAGAGAATTCGACACATTGGATCAGAGCGCTACTCTAGAACACACTTATCACAAGATATATGTGTGTATGACCTTTGCGCACGTCCGTTAAGAGCAACATGCTTCCCTGTCACCTTGAAGTTGAAAAGTTCACAGGTGCTGGATATGTAATGTATTGGCTCATCGAGAAAAGATTTTCCACACGTCGAAGTTGAGTGCTTTACTACAACACACTCTTCACATGACATAGGTGTGTGTGACCTTTGCGCACGTCCGTTAAGAGCAACATGCTTCCCTGTCACCTTGAAGTTGAAAAGTTCACAGGTGCTGAATATGTAATGTATTGGCTCATCGAGAAAAGATTTTCCACACGTCGAAGTTGAGTGCTTTACTACAACACACTCTTCACATGACATAGGTGTGTGTGACCTTTGCGCATGTCCGTTAAGAGCAACATGCTTCCCTGTCACCTTGAAGTTGAAAAGTTCACAGGTGCTGAATATGTAATGTATTGGCTCATCGAGAAAAGATTTTCCACACGTCGAAGTTGAGTGCTTCACTACAACACACTCTTCACATGACATAGGTGTGTGTGACCTTTGCGCACGTCCGTTAAGAGCAACATGCTTCCCTGTCACCTTGAAGTTGAAAAGTTCACAGGTGCTGGATATGTAATGTATTGGCTCATCGAGAAAAGATTTTCCACACGTCGAAGTTGAGTGCTTTACTGCAACAGACTCTTCACATGACATAGGTGTGTGTGACCTTTGCGCACGTCCGTTAAGAGCAACATGCTTCCCTGTCACCTTGAAGTTGAAAAGTTCACAGGTGCTGAATATGTAATGTATTGGCTCATCGAGAAAAGATTTTCCACACGTCGAAGTAGAGTGCTTTACTGCAACAGACTCTACACATGACATAGGTGTGTGTGACCTTTGCGCACGTCCGTTAAAGCGCAACCGGCTTCCCCGTCACCTAGTAGTTGAAAAGTTCACAGGCGCTGTATATGGCATGCATTTACTCATCGAGAAGAGAATTCGACACATTGGATCAGAGCGCTACTCTAGAACACACTTATCACAAGATATATGTGTGTATGACCTTTGCGCACGTCCGTTAAGAGCAACATGCTTCCCTGTCACCTTGAAGTTGAAAAGTTCACAGGTGCTGGATATGTAATGTATTGGCTCATCGAGAAAAGATTTTCCACACGTCGAAGTTGAGTGCTTTACTACAACACACTCTTCACATGACATAGGTGTGTGTGACCTTTGCGCACGTCCGTTAAGAGCAACATGCTTCCCTGTCACCTTGAAGTTGAAAAGTTCACAGGTGCTGAATATGTAATGTATTGGCTCATCGAGAAAAGATTTTCCACACGTCGAAGTTGAGTGCTTTACTACAACACACTCTTCACATGACATAGGTGTGTGTGACCTTTGCGCATGTCCGTTAAGAGCAACATGCTTCCCTGTCACCTTGAAGTTGAAAAGTTCACAGGTGCTGAATATGTAATGTATTGGCTCATCGAGAAAAGATTTTCCACACGTCGAAGTTGAGTGCTTCACTACAACACACTCTTCACATGACATAGGTGTGTGTGACCTTTGCGCACGTCCGTTAAGAGCAACATGGTTCCCTGTCACCTTGAAGTTGAAAAGTTCACAGGTGCTGAATATGTAATGTATTGGCTCATCGAGAAATGATTTTTCACACGTCGAAGTTGAGTGCTTCACTACAACACACTCTTCACATGACATAGGTGTGTGTGACCTTTGCGCACGTCCGTTAAGAGCAACATGCTTCCCTGTCACCTTGAAGTTGAAAAGTTCACAGGTGCTGAATATGTAATGTATTGGCTCATCGAGAAATGATTTTTCACACGTCGAAGTTGAGTGCTTTACTACAACACACTTAACACAAGATATAGGTGTGTGTGACCTTTGCGCACGTCCGTTAAAGTGCAACCGGGTTCCCTGTCACCTAAAAGTTGAAAAGTTCACAGGTGCTGAATATGTAATGTATTGGCTCATCGAGAAAAGATTTTCCACACGTCGAAGTTGAGTGCTTTACTACAACACACTTAACACAAGATATAGGTGTGTGTGACCTTTGCGCACGTCCGTTAAAGTGCAACCGGGTTCCCTGTCACCTAAAAGTTAAAAAGTTCACAGGTGCTGGATATGTAATGTATTGGCTCATCGAGAAAAGATTTTCCACACGTCGAAGTTGAGTGCTTTACTACAACACACTCTTCACATGACATAGGTGTGTGTGACCTTTGCGCACGTCCGTTAAGAGCAACATGCTTCCCTGTCACCTTGAAGTTGAAAAGTTCACAGGTGCTGAATATGTAATGTATTGGCTCATCGAGAAAAGATTTTCCACACGTCGAAGTTGAGTGCTTTACTACAACACACTCTTCACATGACATAGGTGTGTGTGACCTTTGCGCATGTCCGTTAAGAGCAACATGCTTCCCTGTCACCTTGAAGTTGAAAAGTTCACAGGTGCTGAATATGTAATGTATTGGCTCATCGAGAAAAGATTTTCCACACGTCGAAGTTGAGTGCTTCACTACAACACACTCTTCACATGACATAGGTGTGTGTGACCTTTGCGCACGTCCGTTAAGAGCAACATGGTTCCCTGTCACCTTGAAGTTGAAAAGTTCACAGGTGCTGAATATGTAATGTATTGGCTCATCGAGAAATGATTTTTCACACGTCGAAGTTGAGTGCTTTACTACAACACACTTAACACAAGATATAGGTGTGTGTGACCTTTGCGCACGTCCGTTAAAGTGCAACCGGGTTCCCTGTCACCTAAAAGTTAAAAAGTTCACAGGTGCTGGATATGTAATGTATTGGCTCATCGAGAAAAGATTTTCCACACGTCGAAGTTGAGTGCTTCACTACAACACACTCTTCACATGACATAGGTGTGTGTGACCTTTGCGCACGTCCGTTAAGAGCAACATGCTTCCCTGTCACCTTGAAGTTGAAAAGTTCACAGGTGCTGGATATGTAATGTATTGGCTCATCGAGAAAAGATTTTCCACACGTCGAAGTTGAGTGCTTTACTACAACACACTCTTCACATGACATAGGTGTGTGTGACCTTTGCGCACGTCCGTTAAGAGCAACATGCTTCCCTGTCACCTTGAAGTTGAAAAGTTCACAGGTGCTGAATATGTAATGTATTGGCTCATCGAGAAAAGATTTTCCACACGTCGAAGTTGAGTGCTTCACTACAACACACTCTTCACATGACATAGGTGTGTGTGACCTTTGCGCACGTCCGTTAAGAGCAAAATGCTTCCCTGTCACCTTGAAGTTGAAAAGTTCACAGGTGCTGGATATGTAATGTATTGGCTCATCGAGAAAAGATTTTCCACACGTCGAAGTTGAGTGCTTTACTGCAACAGACTCTACACATGACATAGGTGTGTGTGACCTTTGCGCACGTCCGTTAAGAGCAACATGCTTCCCTGTCACCTTGAAGTTGAAAAGTTCACAGGTGCTGAATATGTAATGTATTGGCTCATCGAGAAAAGATTTTCCACACGTCGAAGTTGAGTGCTTCACTGCAACAGACTCTACACATGACATAGGTGTGTGTGACCTTTGCGCACGTCCGTTAAAGCGCAACCGGCTTCCCCGTCACCTAGTAGTTGAAAAGTTCACAGGCGCTGTATATGGCATTCATTTACTCATCGAGAAGAGAATTCGACACATTGGATCAGAGCGCTACTCTAGAACACACTTATCACAAGATATATGTGTGTATGACCTTTGCGCACGTCCGTTAAGAGCAACATGCTTCCCTGTCACCTTGAAGTTGAAAAGTTCACAGGTGCTGAATATGTAATGTATTGGCTCATCGAGAAATGATTTTTCACACGTCGAAGTTGAGTGCTTTACTACAACACACTTAACACAAGATATAGGTGTGTGTGACCTTTGCGCACGTCCGTTAAAGTGCAACCGGGTTCCCTGTCACCTAAAAGTTAAAAAGTTCACAGGTGCTGGATATGTAATGTATTGGCTCATCGAGAAATGATTTTTCACACGTCGAAGTTGAGTGCTTTACTACAACACACTTAACACAAGATATAGGTGTGTGTGACCTTTGCGCACGTCCGTTAAAGTGCAACCGGGTTCCCTGTCACCTAAAAGTTAAAAAGTTCACAGGTGCTGGATATGTAATGTATTGGCTCATCGAGAAAAGATTTTCCACACGTCGAAGTTGAGTGCTTTACTGCAACAGACTCTTCACATGACATAGGTGTGTGTGACCTTTGCGCACGTCCGTTAAGAGCAACATGCTTCCCTGTCACCTTGAAGTTGAAAAGTTCACAGGTGCTGAATATGTAATGTATTGGCTCATCGAGAAAAGATTTTCCACACGTCGAAGTTGAGTGCTTTACTGCAACAGACTCTACACATGACATAGGTGTGTGTGACCTTTGCGCACGTCCGTTAAAGCGCAACCGGCTTCCCCGTCACCTAGTAGTTGAAAAGTTCACAAGCGCTGTATATGGCATGCATTTACTCATCGAGAAGAGAATTCGACACATTGGATCAGAGCGCTACTCTAGAACACACTTATCACAAGATATATGTGTGTATGACCTTTGCGCACGTCCGTTAAGAGCAACATGCTTCCCTGTCACCTTGAAGTTGAAAAGTTCACAGGTGCTGAATATGTAATGTATTGGCTCATCGAGAAAAGATTTTCCACACGTCGAAGTTGAGTGCTTCACTACAACACACTCTTCACATGACATAGGTGTGTGTGACCTTTGCGCACGTCCGTTAAGAGCAACATGCTTCCCTGTCACCTTGAAGTTGAAAAGTTCACAGGTGCTGAATATGTAATGTATTGGCTCATCGAGAAATGATTTTTCACACGTCGAAGTTGAGTGCTTTACTACAACACACTTAACACAAGATATAGGTGTGTGTGACCTTTGCGCACGTCCGTTAAAGTGCAACCGGGTTCCCTGTCACCTAAAAGTTAAAAAGTTCACAGGTGCTGGATATGTAATGTATTGGCTCATCGAGAAAAGATTTTCCACACGTCGAAGTTGAGTGCTTTACTACAACACACTCTTCACATGACATAGGCGTGTGTGACCTTTGCGCACGTCCGTTAAGAGCAACATGCTTCCCTGTCACCTTGAAGTTGAAAAGTTCACCGGTGCTGAATATGTAATGTATTGGCTCATCGAGAAAAGATTTTCCACACGTCGAAGTTGAGTGCTTTACTACAACACACTCTTCACATGACATAGGTGTGTGTGACCTTTGCGCATGTCCGTTAAGATCAACATGCTTCCCTGTCACCTTGAAGTTGAAAAGTTCACAGGTGCTGAATATGTAATGTATTGGCTCATCGAGAAAAGATTTTCCACACGTCGAAGTTGAGTGCTTCACTACAACACACTCTTCACATGACATAGGTGTGTGTGACCTTTGCGCACGTCCGTTAAGAGCAACATGGTTCCCTGTCACCTTGAAGTTGAAAAGTTCACAGGTGCTGAATATGTAATGTATTGGCTCATCGAGAAATGATTTTTCACACGTCGAAGTTGAGTGCTTCACTACAACACACTCTTCACATGACATAGGTGTGTGTGACCTTTGCGCACGTCCGTTAAGAGCAACATGCTTCCCTGTCACCTTGAAGTTGAAAAGTTCACAGGTGCTGAATATGTAATGTATTGGCTCATCGAGAAATGATTTTTCACACGTCGAAGTTGAGTGCTTTACTACAACACACTTAACACAAGATATAGGTGTGTGTGACCTTTGCGCACGTCCGTTAAAGTGCAACCGGGTTCCCTGTCACCTAAAAGTTGAAAAGTTCACAGGTGCTGAATATGTAATGTATTGGCTCATCGAGAAAAGATTTTCCACACGTCGAAGTTGAGTGCTTTACTACAACACACTTAACACAAGATATAGGTGTGTGTGACCTTTGCGCACGTCCGTTAAAGTGCAACCGGGTTCCCTGTCACCTAAAAGTTAAAAAGTTCACAGGTGCTGGATATGTAATGTATTGGCTCATCGAGAAAAGATTTTCCACACGTCGAAGTTGAGTGCTTTACTACAACACACTCTTCACATGACATAGGTGTGTGTGACCTTTGCGCACGTCCGTTAAGAGCAACATGCTTCCCTGTCACCTTGAAGTTGAAAAGTTCACAGGTGCTGAATATGTAATGTATTGGCTCATCGAGAAAAGATTTTCCACACGTCGAAGTTGAGTGCTTTACTACAACACACTCTTCACATGACATAGGTGTGTGTGACCTTTGCGCATGTCCGTTAAGAGCAACATGCTTCCCTGTCACCTTGAAGTTGAAAAGTTCACAGGTGCTGAATATGTAATGTATTGGCTCATCGAGAAAAGATTTTCCACACGTCGAAGTTGAGTGCTTCACTACAACACACTCTTCACATGACATAGGTGTGTGTGACCTTTGCGCACGTCCGTTAAGAGCAACATGGTTCCCTGTCACCTTGAAGTTGAAAAGTTCACAGGTGCTGAATATGTAATGTATTGGCTCATCGAGAAATGATTTTTCACACGTCGAAGTTGAGTGCTTTACTACAACACACTTAACACAAGATATAGGTGTGTGTGACCTTTGCGCACGTCCGTTAAAGTGCAACCGGGTTCCCTGTCACCTAAAAGTTGAAAAGTTCACAGGTGCTGAATATGTAATGTATTGGCTCATCGAGAAAAGATTTTCCACACGTCGAAGTTGAGTGCTTTACTACAACACACTCTTCACATGACATAGGTGTGTGTGACCTTTGCGCATGTCCGTTAAGAGCAACATGCTTCCCTGTCACCTTGAAGTTGAAAAGTTCACAGGTGCTGAATATGTAATGTATTGGCTCATCGAGAAAAGATTTTCCACACGTCGAAGTTGAGTGCTTCACTACAACACACTCTTCACATGACATAGGTGTGTGTGACCTTTGCGCACGTCCGTTAAGAGCAACATGGTTCCCTGTCACCTTGAAGTTGAAAAGTTCACAGGTGCTGAATATGTAATGTATTGGCTCATCGAGAAATGATTTTTCACACGTCGAAGTTGAGTGCTTCACTACAACACACTCTTCACATGACATAGGTGTGTGTGACCTTTGCGCACGTCCGTTAAGAGCAACATGCTTCCCTGTCACCTTGAAGTTGAAAAGTTCACAGGTGCTGAATATGTAATGTATTGGCTCATCGAGAAATGATTTTTCACACGTCGAAGTTGAGTGCTTTACTACAACACACTTAACACAAGATATAGGTGTGTGTGACCTTTGCGCACGTCCGTTAAAGTGCAACCGGGTTCCCTGTCACCTAAAAGTTGAAAAGTTCACAGGTGCTGAATATGTAATGTATTGGCTCATCGAGAAAAGATTTTCCACACGTCGAAGTTGAGTGCTTTACTACAACACACTTAACACAAGATATAGGTGTGTGTGACCTTTGCGCACGTCCGTTAAAGTGCAACCGGGTTCCCTGTCACCTAAAAGTTAAAAAGTTCACAGGTGCTGGATATGTAATGTATTGGCTCATCGAGAAAAGATTTTCCACACGTCGAAGTTGAGTGCTTTACTACAACACACTCTTCACATGACATAGGTGTGTGTGACCTTTGCGCACGTCCGTTAAGAGCAACATGCTTCCCTGTCACCTTGAAGTTGAAAAGTTCACAGGTGCTGAATATGTAATGTATTGGCTCATCGAGAAAAGATTTTCCACACGTCGAAGTTGAGTGCTTTACTACAACACACTCTTCACATGACATAGGTGTGTGTGACCTTTGCGCATGTCCGTTAAGAGCAACATGCTTCCCTGTCACCTTGAAGTTGAAAAGTTCACAGGTGCTGAATATGTAATGTATTGGCTCATCGAGAAAAGATTTTCCACACGTCGAAGTTGAGTGCTTCACTACAACACACTCTTCACATGACATAGGTGTGTGTGACCTTTGCGCACGTCCGTTAAGAGCAACATGGTTCCCTGTCACCTTGAAGTTGAAAAGTTCACAGGTGCTGAATATGTAATGTATTGGCTCATCGAGAAATGATTTTTCACACGTCGAAGTTGAGTGCTTTACTACAACACACTTAACACAAGATATAGGTGTGTGTGACCTTTGCGCACGTCCGTTAAAGTGCAACCGGGTTCCCTGTCACCTAAAAGTTAAAAAGTTCACAGGTGCTGGATATGTAATGTATTGGCTCATCGAGAAAAGATTTTCCACACGTCGAAGTTGAGTGCTTCACTACAACACACTCTTCACATGACATAGGTGTGTGTGACCTTTGCGCACGTCCGTTAAGAGCAACATGCTTCCCTGTCACCTTGAAGTTGAAAAGTTCACAGGTGCTGGATATGTAATGTATTGGCTCATCGAGAAAAGATTTTCCACACGTCGAAGTTGAGTGCTTTACTACAACACACTCTTCACATGACATAGGTGTGTGTGACCTTTGCGCACGTCCGTTAAGAGCAACATGCTTCCCTGTCACCTTGAAGTTGAAAAGTTCACAGGTGCTGAATATGTAATGTATTGGCTCATCGAGAAAAGATTTTCCACACGTCGAAGTTGAGTGCTTCACTACAACACACTCTTCACATGACATAGGTGTGTGTGACCTTTGCGCACGTCCGTTAAGAGCAAAATGCTTCCCTGTCACCTTGAAGTTGAAAAGTTCACAGGTGCTGGATATGTAATGTATTGGCTCATCGAGAAAAGATTTTCCACACGTCGAAGTTGAGTGCTTTACTGCAACAGACTCTACACATGACATAGGTGTGTGTGACCTTTGCGCACGTCCGTTAAGAGCAACATGCTTCCCTGTCACCTTGAAGTTGAAAAGTTCACAGGTGCTGAATATGTAATGTATTGGCTCATCGAGAAAAGATTTTCCACACGTCGAAGTTGAGTGCTTTACTGCAACAGACTCTACACATGACATAGGTGTGTGTGACCTTTGCGCACGTCCGTTAAAGCGCAACCGGCTTCCCCGTCACCTAGTAGTTGAAAAGTTCACAGGCGCTGTATATGGCATTCATTTACTCATCGAGAAGATAATTCGACACATTGGATCAGAGCGCTACTCTAGAACACACTTATCACAAGATATATGTGTGTATGACCTTTGCGCACGTCCGTTAAGAGCAACATGCTTCCCTGTCACCTTGAAGTTGAAAAGTTCACAGGTGCTGAATATGTAATGTATTGGCTCATCGAGAAATGATTTTTCACACGTCGAAGTTGAGTGCTTTACTACAACACACTTAACACAAGATATAGGTGTGTGTGACCTTTGCGCACGTCCGTTAAAGTGCAACCGGGTTCCCTGTCACCTAAAAGTTAAAAAGTTCACAGGTGCTGGATATGTAATGTATTGGCTCATCGAGAAATGATTTTTCACACGTCGAAGTTGAGTGCTTTACTACAACACACTTAACACAAGATATAGGTGTGTGTGACCTTTGCGCACGTCCGTTAAAGTGCAACCGGGTTCCCTGTCACCTAAAAGTTAAAAAGTTCACAGGTGCTGGATATGTAATGTATTGGCTCATCGAGAAAAGATTTTCCACACGTCGAAGTTGAGTGCTTTACTGCAACAGACTCTTCACATGACATAGGTGTGTGTGACCTTTGCGCACGTCCGTTAAGAGCAACATGCTTCCCTGTCACCTTGAAGTTGAAAAGTTCACAGGTGCTGAATATGTAATGTATTGGCTCATCGAGAAAAGATTTTCCACACGTCGAAGTAGAGTGCTTTACTGCAACAGACTCTACACATGACATAGGTGTGTGTGACCTTTGCGCACGTCCGTTAAAGCGCAACCGGCTTCCCCGTCACCTAGTAGTTGAAAAGTTCACAGGCGCTGTATATGGCATGCATTTACTCATCGAGAAGAGAATTCGACACATTGGATCAGAGCGCTACTCTAGAACACACTTATCACAAGATATATGTGTGTATGACCTTTGCGCACATCCGTTAAGAGCAACATGCTTCCCTGTCACCTTGAAGTTGAAAAGTTCACAGGTGCTGAATATGTAATGTATTGGCTCATCGAGAAATGATTTTTCACACGTCGAAGTTGAGTGCTTTACTACAACACACTTAACACAAGATATAGGTGTGTGTGACCTTTGCGCACGTCCGTTAAAGTGCAACCGGGTTCCCTGTCACCTAAAAGTTAAAAAGTTCACAGGTGCTGGATATGTAATGTATTGGCTCATCGAGAAAAGATTTTCCACACGTCGAAGTTGAGTGCTTTACTGCAACAGACTCTTCACATGACATAGGTGTGTGTGACCTTTGCGCACGTCCGTTAAGAGCAACATGCTTCCCTGTCACCTTGAAGTTGAAAAGTTCACAGGTGCTGAATATGTAATGTATTGGCTCATCGAGAAAAGATTTTCCACACGTCGAAGTTGAGTGCTTTACTGCAACAGACTCTACACATGACATAGGTGTGTGTGACCTTTGCGCACGTCCGTTAAAGCGCAACCGGCTTCCCCGTCACCTAGTAGTTGAAAAGTTCACAGGCGCTGTATATGGCATGCATTTACTCATCGAGAAGAGAATTCGACACATTGGATCAGAGCGCTACTCTAGAACACACTTATCACAAGATATATGTGTGTATGACCTTTGCGCACGTCCGTTAAGAGCAACATGCTTCCCTGTCACCTTGAAGTTGAAAAGTTCACAGGTGCTGAATATGTAATGTATTGGCTCATCGAGAAAAGATTTTCCACACGTCGAAGTTGAGTGCTTCACTACAACACACTCTTCACATGACATAGGTGTGTGTGACCTTTGCGCACGTCCGTTAAGAGCAACATGCTTCCCTGTCACCTTGAAGTTGAAAAGTTCACAGGTGCTGAATATGTAATGTATTGGCTCATCGAGAAATGATTTTTCACACGTCGAAGTTGAGTGCTTCACTACAACACACTCTTCACATGACATAGGTGTGTGTGACCTTTGCGCACGTCCGTTAAGAGCAACATGGTTCCCTGTCACCTTGAAGTTGAAAAGTTCACAGGTGCTGAATATGTAATGTATTGGCTCATCGAGAAATGATTTTTCACACGTCGAAGTTGAGTGCTTCACTACAACACACTCTTCACATGACATAGGTGTGTGTGACCTTTGCGCACGTCCGTTAAGAGCAACATGCTTCCCTGTCACCTTGAAGTTGAAAAGTTCACAGGTGCTGAATATGTAATGTATTGGCTCATCGAGAAATGATTTTTCACACGTCGAAGTTGAGTGCTTTACTACAACACACTTAACACAAGATATAGGTGTGTGTGACCTTTGCGCACGTCCGTTAAAGTGCAACCGGGTTCCCTGTCACCTAAAAGTTGAAAAGTTCACAGGTGCTGAATATGTAATGTATTGGCTCATCGAGAAAAGATTTTCCACACGTCGAAGTTGAGTGCTTTACTACAACACACTTAACACAAGATATAGGTGTGTGTGACCTTTGCGCACGTCCGTTAAAGTGCAACCGGGTTCCCTGTCACCTAAAAGTTAAAAAGTTCACAGGTGCTGGATATGTAATGTATTGGCTCATCGAGAAAAGATTTTCCACACGTCGAAGTTGAGTGCTTTACTACAACACACTCTTCACATGACATAGGTGTGTGTGACCTTTGCGCACGTCCGTTAAGAGCAACATGCTTCCCTGTCACCTTGAAGTTGAAAAGTTCACAGGTGCTGAATATGTAATGTATTGGCTCATCGAGAAAAGATTTTCCACACGTCGAAGTTGAGTGCTTTACTGCAACAGACTCTACACATGACATAGGTGTGTGTGACCTTTGCGCACGTCCGTTAAAGCGCAACCGGCTTCCCCGTCACCTAGTAGTTGAAAAGTTCACAGGCGCTGTATATGGCATGCATTTACTCATCGAGAAGAGAATTCGACACATTGGATCAGAGCGCTACTCTAGAACACACTTATCACAAGATATATGTGTGTATGACCTTTGCGCACGTCCGTTAAGAGCAACATGCTTCCCTGTCACCTTGAAGTTGAAAAGTTCACAGGTGCTGAATATGTAATGTATTGGCTCATCGAGAAATGATTTTTCACACGTCGAAGTTGAGTGCTTTACTACAACACACTTAACACAAGATATAGGTGTGTGTGACCTTTGCGCACGTCCGTTAAAGTGCAACCGGGTTCCCTGTCACCTAAAAGTTAAAAAGTTCACAGGTGCTGGATATGTAATGTATTGGCTCATCGAGAAAAGATTTTCCACACGTCGAAGTTGAGTGCTTCACTACAACACACTCTTCACATGACATAGGTGTGTGTGACCTTTGCGCACGTCCGTTAAGAGCAACATGCTTCCCTGTCACCTTGAAGTTGAAAAGTTCACAGGTGCTGGATATGTAATGTATTGGCTCATCGAGAAAAGATTTTCCACACGTCGAAGTTGAGTGCTTTACTACAACACACTCTTCACATGACATAGGTGTGTGTGACCTTTGCGCACGTCCGTTAAGAGCAACATGCTTCCCTGTCACCTTGAAGTTGAAAAGTTCACAGGTGCTGGATATGTAATGTATTGGCTCATCGAGAAAAGATTTTCCACACGTCGAAGTTGAGTGCTTTACTGCAACAGACTCTACACATGACATAGGTGTGTGTGACCTTTGCGCACGTCCGTTAAGAGCAACATGCTTCCCTGTCACCTTGAAGTTGAAAAGTTCACAGGTGCTGAATATGTAATGTATTGGCTCATCGAGAAAAGATTTTCCACACGTCGAAGTTGAGTGCTTTACTGCAACAGACTCTACACATGACATAGGTGTGTGTGACCTTTGCGCACGTCCGTTAAAGCGCAACCGGCTTCCCCGTCACCTAGTAGTTGAAAAGTTCACAGGCGCTGTATATGGCATGCATTTACTCATCGAGAAGAGAATTCGACACATTGGATCAGAGCGCTACTCTAGAACACACTTATCACAAGATATATGTGTGTATGACCTTTGCGCACGTCCGTTAAGAGCAACATGCTTCCCTGTCACCTTGAAGTTGAAAAGTTCACAGGTGCTGAATATGTAATGTATTGGCTCATCGAGAAATGATTTTTCACACGTCGAAGTTGAGTGCTTTACTACAACACACTTAACACAAGATATAGGTGTGTGTGACCTTTGCGCACGTCCGTTAAAGTGCAACCGGGTTCCCTGTCACCTAAAAGTTAAAAAGTTCACAGGTGCTGGATATGTAATGTATTGGCTCATCGAGAAATGATTTTTCACACGTCGAAGTTGAGTGCTTTACTACAACACACTTAACACAAGATATAGGTGTGTGTGACCTTTGCGCACGTCCGTTAAAGTGCAACCGGGTTCCCTGTCACCTAAAAGTTAAAAAGTTCACAGGTGCTGGATATGTAATGTATTGGCTCATCGAGAAAAGATTTTCCACACGTCGAAGTTGAGTGCTTCACTACAACACACTCTTCACAAGACATAGGTGTGTGTGACCTTTGCGCACGTCCGTTAAGAGCAACATGCTTCCCTGTCACCTTGAAGTTGAAAAGTTCACAGGTGCTGGATATGTAATGTATTGGCTCATCGAGAAAAGATTTTCCACACGTCGAAGTTGAGTGCTTCACTACAACACACTCTTCACATGACATAGGTGTGTGTGACCTTTGCGCACGTCCGTTAAGAGCAAAATGCTTCCCTGTCACCTTGAAGTTGAAAAGTTCACAGGTGCTGGATATGTAATGTATTGGCTCATCGAGAAAAGATTTTCCACACGTCGAAGTTGAGTGCTTTACTGCAACAGACTCTACACATGACATAGGTGTGTGTGACCTTTGCGCACGTCCGTTAAGAGCAACATGCTTCCCTGTCACCTTGAAGTTGAAAAGTTCACAGGTGCTGAATATGTAATGTATTGGCTCATCGAGAAAAGATTTTCCACACGTCGAAGTTGAGTGCTTTACTGCAACAGACTCTACACATGACATAGGTGTGTGTGACCTTTGCGCACGTCCGTTAAAGCGCAACCGGCTTCCCCGTCACCTAGTAGTTGAAAAGTTCACAGGCGCTGTATATGGCATGCATTTACTCATCGAGAAGAGAATTCGACACATTGGATCAGAGCGCTACTCTAGAACACACTTATCACAAGATATATGTGTGTATGACCTTTGCGCACGTCCGTTAAGAGCAACATGCTTCCCTGTCACCTTGAAGTTGAAAAGTTCACAGGTGCTGAATATGTAATGTATTGGCTCATCGAGAAATGATTTTTCACGCGTCGAAGTTGAGTGCTTTACTACAACACACTTAACACAAGATATAGGTGTGTGTGACCTTTGCGCACGTCCGTTAAAGTGCAACCGGGTTCCCTGTCACCTAAAAGTTAAAAAGTTCACAGGTGCTGGATATGTAATGTATTGGCTCATCGAGAAAAGATTTTCCACACGTCAAAGTTGAGTGCTTCACTACAACACACTCTTCACAAGACATAGGTGTGTGTGACCTTTGCGCACGTCCGTTAAGAGCAACATGCTTCCCTGTCACCTTGAAGTTGAAAAGTTCACAGGTGCTGGATATGTAATGTATTGGCTCATCGAGAAAAGATTTTCCACACGTCGAAGTTGAGTGCTTCACTACAACACACTCTTCACATGACATAGGTGTGTGTGACCTTTGCGCACGTCCGTTAAGAGCAACATGCTTCCCTGTCACCTAGTAGTTGAAAAGTTCACAGGCGCTGTATATGGCATGCATTTACTCAGCGAGAAGAGAATTCGACACATTGGATCAGAGCGCTACTCTAGAACACACTTATCACAAGAAATATGTGTGTATGACCTTTGAGCACGTCCGTTAAGAGCAACATGCTTCCCTGTCACCTTGAAGTTGAAAAGTTCACAGGTGCTGGATATGTAATGTATTGGCTCATCGAGAAAAGATTTTCCACACGTCGAAGTTGAGTGCTTTACTACAACACACTCAACACATGACATAGGTGTGTGTGACCTTTGCGCACGTCCGTTAAAGCGCAACCGGCGTCCCTGTCACCTAGTAGTTGAAAAGTTCACAGGCGCTTTATATGGCATGCATTTACTCAGCGAGAAGAGAATTCGACACATTGGATCAGAGCGCTACTCTAGAACACACTCATCACAAGACATATGTGTGTGTGACCTTTGCGCACGTCCGTTAAGAGCAACATGCTTCCCTGTCACCTTGAAGTTGAAAAGTTCACAGGTGCTGGATATGTAATGTATTGGCTCATCGAGAAAAGATTTTCCACACGTCGAAGTTGAGTGCTTTACTGCAACCGACTCTACACATGACATAGGTGTGTGTGACCTTTGCGCACGTCCGTTAAAGCGCAACCGGCGTCCCTGTCACCTAGTAGTTGAAAAGTTCACAGGCGCTGTATATGGCATGCATTTACTTAGCGAGAAGAGAATTCGACACATTGGATCAGAGCGCTACTCTAGAACACACTCATCACAAGACATATGTGTGTGTGACCTTTGCGCACGTCCGTTAAGAGCAACATGCTTCCCTGTCACCTTGAAGTTGAAAAGTTCACAGGCGCTGTATATGGCATGCATTTACTCAGCGAGAAAAGAATTCGACACATTGGATCAGAGCGCTACTCTAGAACACACTTATCACAAGAATTATGTGTGTGTGACCTTTGCGCACGTCCGTTAAGAGCAACATGCTTCCCTGTCACCTTGAAGTTGAAAAGTTCACAGGTGCTGAATATGTAATGTATTGGCTAATCAAGAAATGATTTTTCACACGTCGAAGTTGAGTGCTTTACTACAACACACTCTTCACATGACATAGGTGTGTGTGACCTTTGCGCACGTCCGTTAAGAGCAACATGCTTCCCTGTCACCTTGAAGTTGAAAAGTTGACAGGCGCTGTATATGGCATGCATTTACTCAGCGAGAAGAGAATTCGACACATCGGATCAGAGCGCTACTCTAGAACACACTTATCACAAGACATATGTGTGTGTGACCTTTGCGCACGTCCGTTAAGAGCAACATGTTTCCCTGTCACCTTGAAGTTGAAAAGTTCACAGGTGTCGGATATGTAATGTATTGGCTCATCGAGAAAAGATTTTCCACACGTCGAAGTTGAGTGCTTTACTGCAACAGACTATACACATGACATAGGTGTGTGTGACCTTTGCGCACGTCCGTTAAAGCGCAACCGGCTTCCCCGTCACCTAGTAGTTGAAAAGTTCACAGGCGCTGTATATGGCATGCATTTACTCAGCGAGAAGAGAATTCGACACATTGGATCAGAGCGCTACTCTAGAACACACTTATCACAAGAAATATATGTGTATGACCTTTGCGCACGTCCGTTAAGAGCAACATGCTTCCCTGTCACCTTGAAGTTGAAAAGTTCACAGGTGCTGAATATGTAATGTATTGGCTCATCGAGAAAAGATTTTCCACACGTCGAAGTTGAGTGCTTTACTGCAACCGACTCTACACATGACATAGGTGTGTGTGACCTTTGCGCACGTCCGTTAAAGCGCAACCGGCGTCCCTGTCACCTAGTAGTTGAAAAGTTCACAGGCGCTGTATATGGCATGCATTTACTTAGCGAGAAGAGAATTCGACACATTGGATCAGAGCGCTACTCTAGAACACACTCAGCACAAGACATATGTGTGTGTGACCTTTGCGCACGTCCGTTAAGAGCAACATGCTTCCCTGTCACCTTGAAGTTGAAAAGTTCACAGGCGCTGTATATGGCATGCATTTACTCAGCGAGAAAAGAATTCGACACATTGGATCAGAGCGCTACTCTAGAACACACTTATCACAAGAATTATGTGTGTGTGACCTTTGCGCACGTCCGTTAAGAGCAACATGCTTCCCTGTCACCTTGAAGTTGAAAAGTTCACAGGTGCTGAATATGTAATGTATTGGCTCATCGAGAAAAGATTTTCCACACGTCGAAGTTGAGTGCTTTACTGCAACAGACTATACACATGACATAGGTGTGTGTGACCTTTGCGCACGTCCGTTAAAGCGCAACCGGCTTCCCCGTCACCTAGTAGTTGAAAAGTTCACAGGCGCTGTATATGGCATGCATTTACTCAGCGAGAAGAGAATTCGACACATTGGATCAGAGCGCTACTCTAGAACACACTTATCACAAGAAATATATGTGTATGACCTTTGCGCACGTCCGTTAAGAGCAACATGCTTCCCTGTCACCTTGAAGTTGAAAAGTTCACAGGTGCTGAATATGTAATGTATTGGCTCATCGAGAAAAGATTTTCCACACGTCGAAGTTGAGTGCTTTACTGCAACCGACTCTACACATGACATAGGTGTGTGTGACCTTTGCGCACGTCCGTTAAAGCGCAACCGGCGTCCCTGTCACCTAGTAGTTGAAAAGTTCACAGGCGCTGTATATGGCATGCATTTACTTAGCGAGAAGAGAATTCGACACATTGGATCAGAGCGCTACTCTAGAACACACTCATCACAAGACATATGTGTGTGTGACCTTTGCGCACGTCCGTTAAGAGCAACATGCTTCCCTGTCACCTTGAAGTTGAAAAGTTCACAGGCGCTGTATATGGCATGCATTTACTCAGCGAGAAAAGAATTCGACACATTGGATCAGAGCGCTACTCTAGAACACACTTATCACAAGAATTATGTGTGTGTGACCTTTGCGCACGTCCGTTAAGAGCAACATGCTTCCCTGTCACCTTGAAGTTGAAAAGTTCACAGGTGCTGAATATGTAATGTATTGGCTCATCGAGAAAAGATTTTCCACACGTCGAAGTTGAGTGCTTTACTGCAACAGACTATACACATGACATAGGTGTGTGTGACCTTTGCGCACGTCCGTTAAAGCGCAACCGGCTTCCCCGTCACCTAGTAGTTGAAAAGTTCACAGGCGCTGTATATGGCATGCATTTACTCAGCGAGAAGAGAATTCGACACATTGGATCAGAGCGCTACTCTAGAACACACTTATCACAAGAAATATATGTGTATGACCTTTGCGCACGTCCGTTAAGAGCAACATGCTTCCCTGTCACCTTGAAGTTGAAAAGTTCACAGGTGCTGGATATGTAATGTATTGGCTCATCGAGAAAAGATTTTCCACACGTCGAAGTTGAGTGCTTTACTGCAACCGACTCTACACATGACATAGGTGTGTGTGACCTTTGCGCACGTCCGTTAAAGCGCAACCGGCGTCCCTGTCACCTAGTAGTTGAAAAGTTCACAGGCGCTGTATATGGCATGCATTTACTTAGCGAGAAGAGAATTCGACACATTGGATCAGAGCGCTACTCTAGAACACACTCATCACAAGACATATGTGTGTGTGACCTTTGCGCACGTCCGTTAAGAGCAACATGCTTCCCTGTCACCTTGAAGTTGAAAAGTTCACAGGCGCTGTATATGGCATGCATTTACTCAGCGAGAAAAGAATTCGACACATTGGATCAGAGCGCTACTCTAGAACACACTTATCACAAGAATTATGTGTGTGTGACCTTTGCGCACGTCCGTTAAGAGCAACATGCTTCCCTGTCACCTTGAAGTTGAAAAGTTCACAGGTGCTGAATATGTAATGTATTGGCTAATCAAGAAATGATTTTTCACACGTCGAAGTTGAGTGCTTTACTACAACACACTCTTCACATGACATAGGTGTGTGTGACCTTTGCGCACGTCCGTTAAGAGCAACATGCTTCCCTGTCACCTTGAAGTTGAAAAGTTCACAGGTGCTGAATATGGAATGTATTGGCTCATCGAGAAAAGAGTTTCCACACGTCGAAGTTGAGTGCTTTACTACAACACACTATTCACATGACATAGGTGTGTGTGACCTTTGCGCACGTCCGTTAAGAGCAACATGCTTCCCTGTCACCTAGTAGTTGAAAAGTTGACAGGCGCTGTATATGGCATGCATTTACTCAGCGAGAAGAGAATTCGACACATCGGATCAGAGCGCTACTCTAGAACACACTTATCACAAGACATATGTGTGTGTGACCTTTGCGCACGTCCGTTAAGAGCAACATGTTTCCCTGTCACCTTGAAGTTGAAAAGTTCACAGGTGTCGGATATGTAATGTATTGGCTCATCGAGAAAAGATTTTCCACACGTCGAAGTTGAGTGCTTTACTGCAACAGACTATACACATGACATAGGTGTGTGTGACCTTTGCGCACGTCCGTTAAAGCGCAACCGGCTTCCCCGTCACCTAGTAGTTGAAAAGTTCACAGGCGCTGTATATGGCATGCATTTACTCAGCGAGAAGAGAATTCGACACATTGGATCAGAGCGCTACTCTAGAACACACTTATCACAAGAAATATATGTGTATGACCTTTGCGCACGTCCGTTAAGAGCAACATGCTTCCCTGTCACCTTGAAGTTGAAAAGTTCACAGGTGCTGAATATGTAATGTATTGGCTCATCGAGAAAAGATTTTCCACACGTCGAAGTTGAGTGCTTTACTGCAACCGACTCTACACATGACATAGGTGTGTGTGACCTTTGCGCACGTCCGTTAAAGCGCAACCGGCGTCCCTGTCACCTAGTAGTTGAAAAGTTCACAGGCGCTGTATATGGCATGCATTTACTTAGCGAGAAGAGAATTCGACACATTGGATCAGAGCGCTACTCTAGAACACACTCATCACAAGACATATGTGTGTGTGACCTTTGCGCACGTCCGTTAAGAGCAACATGCTTCCCTGTCACCTTGAAGTTGAAAAGTTCACAGGCGCTGTATATGGCATGCATTTACTCAGCGAGAAAAGAATTCGACACATTGGATCAGAGCGCTACTCTAGAACACACTTATCACAAGAATTATGTGTGTGTGACCTTTGCGCACGTCCGTTAAGAGCAACATGCTTCCCTGTCACCTTGAAGTTGAAAAGTTCACAGGTGCTGAATATGCAATGTATTGGCTCATCGAGAAAAGATTTTCCACACGTCGAAGTTGAGTGCTTTACTGCAACAGACTATACACATGACATAGGTGTGTGTGACCTTTGCGCACGTCCGTTAAAGCGCAACCGGCTTCCCCGTCACCTAGTAGTTGAAAAGTTCACAGGCGCTGTATATGGCATGCATTTACTCAGCGAGAAGAGAATTCGACACATTGGATCAGAGCGCTACTCTAGAACACACTTATCACAAGAAATATATGTGTATGACCTTTGCGCACGTCCGTTAAGAGCAACATGCTTCCCTGTCACCTTGAAGTTGAAAAGTTCACAGGTGCTGGATATGTAATGTATTGGCTCATCGAGAAAAGATTTTCCACACGTCGAAGTTGAGTGCTTCACTACAACACACTCTTCACAAGACATAGGTGTGTGTGACCTTTGCGCACGTCCGTTAAGAGCAACATGCTTCCCTGTCACCTTGAAGTTGAAAAGTTCACAGGTGCTGGATATGTAATGTATTGGCTCATCGAGAAAAGATTTTCCACACGTCGAAGTTGAGTGCTTCACTACACCACACTCTTCACATGACATAGGTGTGTGTGACCTTTGCGCACGTCCGTTAAGAGCAACATGCTTCCCTGTCACCTAGTAGTTGAAAAGTTCACAGGCGCTGTATATGGCATGCATTTACTCAGCGAGAAGAGAATTCGACACATTGGATCAGAGCGCTACTCTAGAACACACTTATCACAAGAAATATATGTGTATGACCTTTGCGCACGTCCGTTAAGAGCAACATGCTTCCCTGTCACCTTGAAGTTGAAAAGTTCACAGGTGCTGAATATGTAATGTATTGGCTCATCGAGAAAAGATTTTCCACACGTCGAAGTTGAGTGCTTTACTGCAACAGACTATACACATGACATAGGTGTGTGTGACCTTTGCGCACGTCCGTTAAAGCGCAACCGGCTTCCCCGTCACCTAGTAGTTGAAAAGTTCACAGGCGCTGTATATGGCATGCATTTACTCAGCGAGAAGAGAATTCGACACATTGGATCAGAGCGCTACTCTAGAACACACTTATCACAAGAAATATATGTGTATGACCTTTGCGCACGTCCGTTAAGAGCAACATGCTTCCCTGTCACCTTGAAGTTGAAAAGTTCACAGGTGCTGGATATGTAATGTATTGGCTCATCGAGAAAAGATTTTCCACACGTCGAAGTTGAGTGCTTCACTACAACACACTCTTCACAAGACATAGGTGTGTGTGACCTTTGCGCACGTCCGTTAAGAGCAACATGCTTCCCTGTCACCTTGAAGTTGAAAAGTTCACAGGTGCTGGATATGTAATGTATTGGCTCATCGAGAAAAGATTTTCCACACGTCGAAGTTGAGTGCTTCACTACAACACACTCTTCACATGACATAGGTGTGTGTGACCTTTGCGCACGTCCGTTAAGAGCAACATGCTTCCCTGTCACCTTGAAGTTGAAAAGTTCACAGGTGCTGAATATGTAATGTATTGGCTCATCGAGAAAAGATTTTCCACACGTCGAAGTTGAGTGCTTCACTACAACACACTCTTCACATGACATAGGTGTGTGTGACCTTTGCGCACGTCCGTTAAGAGCAACATGCTTCCCTGTCACCTTGAAGTTGAAAAGTTCACAGGTGCTGGATATGTAATGTATTGGCTCATCGAGAAATGATTTTCCACACGTCGAAGTTGAGTGCTTCACTACACCACACTCTTCACATGACATAGGTGTGTGTGACCTTTGCGCACGTCCGTTAAAGCGCAACCGGCGTCCCTGTCACCTAGTAGTTGAAAAGTTCACAGGCGCTTTATATGGCATGCATTTACTCAGCGAGAAGAGAATTCGACACATTGGATCAGAGCGCTACTCTAGAACACACTCATCACAAGACATATGTGTGTGTGACCTTTGCGCACGTCCGTTAAGAGCAACATGCTTCCCTGTCACCTTGAAGTTGAAAAGTTCACAGGTGCTGGATATGTAATGTATTGGCTCATCGAGAAAAGAGTTTCCACACGTCGAAGTTGAGTGCTTTACTGCAACCGACTCTACACATGACATAGGTGTGTGTGACCTTTGCGCACGTCCGTTAAAGCGCAACCGGCGTCTCTGTCACCTAGTAGTTGAAAAGTTCACAGGCGCTGTATATGGCATGCATTTACTTAGCGAGAAGAGAATTCGACACATTGGATCAGAGCGCTACTCTAGAACACACTCATCACAAGACATATGTGTGTGTGACCTTTGCGCACGTCCGTTAAGAGCAACATGCTTCCCTGTCACCTTGAAGTTGAAAAGTTCACAGGCGCTGTATATGGCATGCATTTACTCAGCGAGAAAAGAATTCGACACATTGGATCAGAGCGCTACTCTAGAACACACTTATCACAAGACATATGTGTGTGTGACCTTTGCGCACGTCCGTTAAGAGCAACATGCTTCCCTGTCACCTTGAAGTTGAAAAGTTCACAGGTGCTGGATATGTAATGTATTGGCTCATCGAGAAAAGATTTTCCACACGTCGAAGTTGAGTGCTTCACTACACCACACTCTTCACATGACATAGGTGTGTGTGACCTTTGCGCACGTCCGTTAAGAGCAACATGCTTCCCTGTCACCTAGTAGTTGAAAAGTTCACAGGCGCTGTATATGGCATGCATTTACTCAGCGAGAAGAGAATTCGACACATTGGATCAGAGCGCTACTCTAGAACACACTTATCACAAGAAATATATGTGTATGACCTTTGCGCACGTCCGTTAAGAGCAACATGCTTCCCTGTCACCTTGAAGTTGAAAAGTTCACAGGTGCTGAATATGTAATGTATTGGCTCATCGAGAAAAGATTTTCCACACGTCGAAGTTGAGTGCTTTACTGCAACAGACTATACACATGACATAGGTGTGTGTGACCTTTGCGCACGTCCGTTAAAGCGCAACCGGCTTCCCCGTCACCTAGTAGTTGAAAAGTTCACAGGCGCTGTATATGGCATGCATTTACTCAGCGAGAAGAGAATTCGACACATTGGATCAGAGCGCTACTCTAGAACACACTTATCACAAGAAATATATGTGTATGACCTTTGCGCACGTCCGTTAAGAGCAACATGCTTCCCTGTCACCTTGAAGTTGAAAAGTTCACAGGTGCTGGATATGTAATGTATTGGCTCATCGAGAAAAGATTTTCCACACGTCGAAGTTGAGTGCTTCACTACAACACACTCTTCACAAGACATAGGTGTGTGTGACCTTTGCGCACGTCCGTTAAGAGCAACATGCTTCCCTGTCACCTTGAAGTTGAAAAGTTCACAGGTGCTGGATATGTAATGTATTGGCTCATCGAGAAAAGATTTTCCACACGTCGAAGTTGAGTGCTTCACTACAACACACTCTTCACATGACATAGGTGTGTGTGACCTTTGCGCACGTCCGTTAAGAGCAACATGCTTCCCTGTCACCTAGTAGTTGAAAAGTTCACAGGCGCTGTATATGGCATGCATTTACTCAGCGAGAAGAGAATTCGACACATTGGATCAGAGCGCTACTCTAGAACACACTTATCACAAGAAATATGTGTGTATGACCTTTGCGCACGTCCGTTAAGAGCAACATGCTTCCCTGTCACCTTGAAGTTGAAAAGTTCACAGGTGCTGAATATGTAATGTATTGGCTCATCGAGAAAAGATTTTCCACACGTCGAAGTTGAGTGCTTTACTACAACACACTCAACACATGACATAGGTGTGTGTGACCTTTGCGCACGTCCGTTAAAGCGCAACCGGCGTCCCTGTCACCTAGTAGTTGAAAAGTTCACAGGCGCTTTATATGGCATGCATTTACTCAGCGAGAAGAGAATTCGACACATTGGATCAGAGCGCTACTCTAGAACACACTCATCACAAGACATATGTGTGTGTGACCTTTGCGCACGTCCGTTAAGAGCAACATGCTTCCCTGTCACCTTGAAGTTGAAAAGTTCACAGGTGCTGGATATGTAATGTATTGGCTCATCGAGAAAAGATTTTCCACACGTCGAAGTTGAGTGCTTTACTGCAACCGACTCTACACATGACATAGGTGTGTGTGACCTTTGCGCACGTCCGTTAAAGCGCAACCGGCGTCTCTGTCACCTAGTAGTTGAAAAGTTCACAGGCGCTGTATATGGCATGCATTTACTTAGCGAGAAGAGAATTCGACACATTGGATCAGAGCGCTACTCTAGAACACACTCATCACAAGACATATGTGTGTGTGACCTTTGCGCACGTCCGTTAAGAGCAACATGCTTCCCTGTCACCTTGAAGTTGAAAAGTTCACAGGCGCTGTATATGGCATGCATTTACTCAGCGAGAAAAGAATTCGACACATTGGATCAGAGCGCTACTCTAGAACACACTTATCACAAGAATTATGTGTGTGTGACCTTTGCGCACGTCCGTTAAGAGCAACATGCTTCCCTGTCACCTTGAAGTTGAAAAGTTCACAGGTGCTGAATATGTAATGTATTGGCTAATCAAGAAATGATTTTTCACACGTCGAAGTTGAGTGCTTTACTACAACACACTCTTCACATGACATAGGTGTGTGTGACCTTTGCGCACGTCCGTTAAGAGCAACATGCTTCCCTGTCACCTTGAAGTTGAAAAGTTCACAGGTGCTGAATATGGAATGTATTGGCTCATCGAGAAAAGAGTTTCCACACGTCGAAGTTGAGTGCTTTACTACAACACACTATTCACATGACATAGGTGTGTGTGACCTTTGCGCACGTCCGTTAAGAGCAACATGCTTCCCTGTCACCTAGTAGTTGAAAAGTTGACAGGCGCTGTATATGGCATGCATTTACTCAGCGAGAAGAGAATTCGACACATCGGATCAGAGCGCTACTCTAGAACACACTTATCACAAGACATATGTGTGTGTGACCTTTGCGCACGTCCGTTAAGAGCAACATGTTTCCCTGTCACCTTGAAGTTGAAAAGTTCACAGGTGTCGGATATGTAATGTATTGGCTCATCGAGAAAAGATTTTCCACACGTCGAAGTTGAGTGCTTTACTGCAACAGACTATACACATGACATAGGTGTGTGTGACCTTTGCGCACGTCCGTTAAAGCGCAACCGGCTTCCCCGTCACCTAGTAGTTGAAAAGTTCACAGGCGCTGTATATGGCATGCATTTACTCAGCGAGAAGAGAATTCGACACATTGGATCAGAGCGCTACTCTAGAACACACTTATCACAAGAAATATATGTGTATGACCTTTGCGCACGTCCGTTAAGAGCAACATGCTTCCCTGTCACCTTGAAGTTGAAAAGTTCACAGGTGCTGAATATGTAATGTATTGGCTCATCGAGAAAAGATTTTCCACACGTCTAAGTTGAGTGCTTTACTGCAACCGACTCTACACATGACATAGGTGTGTGTGACCTTTGCGCACGTCCGTTAAAGCGCAACCGGCGTCCCTGTCACCTAGTAGTTGAAAAGTTCACAGGCGCTGTATATGGCATGCATTTACTTAGCGAGAAGAGAATTCGACACATTGGATCAGAGCGCTACTCTAGAACACACTCATCACAAGACATATGTGTGTGTGACCTTTGCGCACGTCCGTTAAGAGCAACATGCTTCCCTGTCACCTTGAAGTTGAAAAGTTCACAGGCGCTGTATATGGCATGCATTTACTCAGCGAGAAAAGAATTCGACACATTGGATCAGAGCGCTACTCTAGAACACACTTATCACAAGAATTATGTGTGTGTGACCTTTGCGCACGTCCGTTAAGAGCAACATGCTTCCCTGTCACCTTGAAGTTGAAAAGTTCACAGGTGCTGAATATGCAATGTATTGGCTCATCGAGAAAAGATTTTCCACACGTCGAAGTTGAGTGCTTTACTGCAACAGACTATACACATGACATAGGTGTGTGTGACCTTTGCGCACGTCCGTTAAAGCGCAACCGGCTTCCCCGTCACCTAGTAGTTGAAAAGTTCACAGGCGCTGTATATGGCATGCATTTACTCAGCGAGAAGAGAATTCGACACATTGGATCAGAGCGCTACTCTAGAACACACTTATCACAAGAAATATATGTGTATGACCTTTGCGCACGTCCGTTAAGAGCAACATGCTTCCCTGTCACCTTGAAGTTGAAAAGTTCACAGGTGCTGGATATGTAATGTATTGGCTCATCGAGAAAAGATTTTCCACACGTCGAAGTTGAGTGCTTCACTACAACACACTCTTCACAAGACATAGGTGTGTGTGACCTTTGCGCACGTCCGTTAAGAGCAACATGCTTCCCTGTCACCTTGAAGTTGAAAAGTTCACAGGTGCTGGATATGTAATGTATTGGCTCATCGAGAAAAGATTTTCCACACGTCGAAGTTGAGTGCTTCACTACAACACACTCTTCACATGACATAGGTGTGTGTGACCTTTGCGCACGTCCGTTAAGAGCAACATGCTTCCCTGTCACCTTGAAGTTGAAAAGTTCACAGGTGCTGAATATGTAATGTATTGGCTCATCGAGAAAAGATTTTCCACACGTCGAAGTTGAGTGCTTCACTACAACACACTCTTCACATGACATAGGTGTGTGTGACCTTTGCGCACGTCCGTTAAGAGCAACATGCTTCCCTGTCACCTTGAAGTTGAAAAGTTCACAGGTGCTGGATATGTAATGTATTGGCTCATCGAGAAATGATTTTCCACACGTCGAAGTTGAGTGCTTCACTACACCACACTCTTCACATGACATAGGTGTGTGTGACCTTTGCGCACGTCCGTTAAAGCGCAACCGGCGTCCCTGTCACCTAGTAGTTGAAAAGTTCACAGGCGCTTTATATGGCATGCATTTACTCAGCGAGAAGAGAATTCGACACATTGGATCAGAGCGCTACTCTAGAACACACTCATCACAAGACATATGTGTGTGTGACCTTTGCGCACGTCCGTTAAGAGCAACATGCTTCCCTGTCACCTTGAAGTTGAAAAGTTCACAGGTGCTGGATATGTAATGTATTGGCTCATCGAGAAAAGAGTTTCCACACGTCGAAGTTGAGTGCTTTACTGCAACCGACTCTACACATGACATAGGTGTGTGTGACCTTTGCGCACGTCCGTTAAAGCGCAACCGGCGTCTCTGTCACCTAGTAGTTGAAAAGTTCACAGGCGCTGTATATGGCATGCATTTACTTAGCGAGAAGAGAATTCGACACATTGGATCAGAGCGCTACTCTAGAACACACTCATCACAAGACATATGTGTGTGTGACCTTTGCGCACGTCCGTTAAGAGCAACATGCTTCCCTGTCACCTTGAAGTTGAAAAGTTCACAGGCGCTGTATATGGCATGCATTTACTCAGCGAGAAAAGAATTCGACACATTGGATCAGAGCGCTACTCTAGAACACACTTATCACAAGACATATGTGTGTGTGACCTTTGCGCACGTCCGTTAAGAGCAACATGCTTCCCTGTCACCTTGAAGTTGAAAAGTTCACAGGTGCTGGATATGTAATGTATTGGCTCATCGAGAAAAGATTTTCCACACGTCGAAGTTGAGTGCTTCACTACACCACACTCTTCACATGACATAGGTGTGTGTGTCCTTTGCGCACGTCCGTTAAGAGCAACATGCTTCCCTGTCACCTAGTAGTTGAAAAGTTCACAGGCGCTGTATATGGCATGCATTTACTCAGCGAGAAGAGAATTCGACACATTGGATCAGAGCGCTACTCTAGAACACACTCATCACAAGACATATGTGTGTGTGACCTTTGCGCACGTCCGTTAAGAGCAACATGCTTCCCTGTCACCTTGAAGTTGAAAAGTTCACAGGCGCTGTATATGGCATGCATTTACTCAGCGAGAAAAGAATTCGACACATTGGATCAGAGCGCTACTCTAGAACACACTTATCACAAGAATTATGTGTGTGTGACCTTTGCGCACGTCCGTTAAGAGCAACATGCTTCCCTGTCACCTTGAAGTTGAAAAGTTCACAGGTGCTGAATATGCAATGTATTGGCTCATCGAGAAAAGATTTTCCACACGTCGAAGTTGAGTGCTTTACTGCAACAGACTATACACATGACATAGGTGTGTGTGACCTTTGCGCACGTCCGTTAAGAGCAACATGCTTCCCTGTCACCTTGAAGTTGAAAAGTTCACAGGTGCTGGATATGTAATGTATTGGCTCATCGAGAAAAGATTTTCCACACGTCGAAGTTGAGTGCTTCACTACAACACACTCTTCACATGACATAGGTGTGTGTGACCTTTGCGCACGTCCGTTAAGAGCAACATGCTTCCCTGTCACCTTGAAGTTGAAAAGTTCACAGGTGCTGAATATGTAATGTATTGGCTCATCGAGAAAAGATTTTCCACACGTCGAAGTTGAGTGCTTCACTACAACACACTCTTCACATGACATAGGTGTGTGTGACCTTTGCGCACGTCCGTTAAGAGCAACATGCTTCCCTGTCACCTTGAAGTTGAAAAGTTCACAGGTGCTGGATATGTAATGTATTGGCTCATCGAGAAATGATTTTCCACACGTCGAAGTTGAGTGCTTCACTACACCACACTCTTCACATGACATAGGTGTGTGTGACCTTTGCGCACGTCCGTTAAAGCGCAACCGGCGTCCCTGTCACCTAGTAGTTGAAAAGTTCACAGGCGCTTTATATGGCATGCATTTACTCAGCGAGAAGAGAATTCGACACATTGGATCAGAGCGCTACTCTAGAACACACTCATCACAAGACATATGTGTGTGTGACCTTTGCGCACGTCCGTTAAGAGCAACATGCTTCCCTGTCACCTTGAAGTTGAAAAGTTCACAGGTGCTGGATATGTAATGTATTGGCTCATCGAGAAAAGAGTTTCCACACGTCGAAGTTGAGTGCTTTACTGCAACCGACTCTACACATGACATAGGTGTGTGTGACCTTTGCGCACGTCCGTTAAAGCGCAACCGGCGTCTCTGTCACCTAGTAGTTGAAAAGTTCACAGGCGCTGTATATGGCATGCATTTACTTAGCGAGAAGAGAATTCGACACATTGGATCAGAGCGCTACTCTAGAACACACTCATCACAAGACATATGTGTGTGTGACCTTTGCGCACGTCCGTTAAGAGCAACATGCTTCCCTGTCACCTTGAAGTTGAAAAGTTCACAGGCGCTGTATATGGCATGCATTTACTCAGCGAGAAAAGAATTCGACACATTGGATCAGAGCGCTACTCTAGAACACACTTATCACAAGACATATGTGTGTGTGACCTTTGCGCACGTCCGTTAAGAGCAACATGCTTCCCTGTCACCTTGAAGTTGAAAAGTTCACAGGTGCTGGATATGTAATGTATTGGCTCATCGAGAAAAGATTTTCCACACGTCGAAGTTGAGTGCTTCACTACACCACACTCTTCACATGACATAGGTGTGTGTGACCTTTGCGCACGTCCGTTAAGAGCAACATGCTTCCCTGTCACCTAGTAGTTGAAAAGTTCACAGGCGCTGTATATGGCATGCATTTACTCAGCGAGAAGAGAATTCGACACATTGGATCAGAGCGCTACTCTAGAACACACTTATCACAAGAAATATATGTGTATGACCTTTGCGCACGTCCGTTAAGAGCAACATGCTTCCCTGTCACCTTGAAGTTGAAAAGTTCACAGGTGCTGAATATGTAATGTATTGGCTCATCGAGAAAAGATTTTCCACACGTCGAAGTTGAGTGCTTTACTGCAACAGACTATACACATGACATAGGTGTGTGTGACCTTTGCGCACGTCCGTTAAAGCGCAACCGGCTTCCCCGTCACCTAGTAGTTGAAAAGTTCACAGGCGCTGTATATGGCATGCATTTACTCAGCGAGAAGAGAATTCGACACATTGGATCAGAGCGCTACTCTAGAACACACTTATCACAAGAAATATATGTGTATGACCTTTGCGCACGTCCGTTAAGAGCAACATGCTTCCCTGTCACCTTGAAGTTGAAAAGTTCACAGGTGCTGGATATGTAATGTATTGGCTCATCGAGAAAAGAGTTTCCACACGTCGAAGTTGAGTGCTTTACTGCAACCGACTCTACACATGACATAGGTGTGTGTGACCTTTGCGCACGTCCGTTAAAGCGCAACCGGCGTCTCTGTCACCTAGTAGTTGAAAAGTTCACAGGCGCTGTATATGGCATGCATTTACTTAGCGAGAAGAGAATTCGACACATTGGATCAGAGCGCTACTCTAGAACACACTCATCACAAGACATATGTGTGTGTGACCTTTGCGCACGTCCGTTAAGAGCAACATGCTTCCCTGTCACCTTGAAGTTGAAAAGTTCACAGGCGCTGTATATGGCATGCATTTACTCAGCGAGAAAAGAATTCGACACATTGGATCAGAGCGCTACTCTAGAACACACTTATCACAAGACATATGTGTGTGTGACCTTTGCGCACGTCCGTTAAGAGCAACATGCTTCCCTGTCACCTTGAAGTTGAAAAGTTCACAGGTGCTGGATATGTAATGTATTGGCTCATCGAGAAAAGATTTTCCACACGTCGAAGTTGAGTGCTTCACTACACCACACTCTTCACATGACATAGGTGTGTGTGACCTTTGCGCACGTCCGTTAAGAGCAACATGCTTCCCTGTCACCTAGTAGTTGAAAAGTTCACAGGCGCTGTATATGGCATGCATTTACTCAGCGAGAAGAGAATTCGACACATTGGATCAGAGCGCTACTCTAGAACACACTTATCACAAGAAATATATGTGTATGACCTTTGCGCACGTCCGTTAAGAGCAACATGCTTCCCTGTCACCTTGAAGTTGAAAAGTTCACAGGTGCTGAATATGTAATGTATTGGCTCATCGAGAAAAGATTTTCCACACGTCGAAGTTGAGTGCTTTACTGCAACAGACTATACACATGACATAGGTGTGTGTGACCTTTGCGCACGTCCGTTAAAGCGCAACCGGCTTCCCCGTCACCTAGTAGTTGAAAAGTTCACAGGCGCTGTATATGGCATGCATTTACTCAGCGAGAAGAGAATTCGACACATTGGATCAGAGCGCTACTCTAGAACACACTTATCACAAGAAATATATGTGTATGACCTTTGCGCACGTCCGTTAAGAGCAACATGCTTCCCTGTCACCTTGAAGTTGAAAAGTTCACAGGTGCTGGATATGTAATGTATTGGCTCATCGAGAAAAGATTTTCCACACGTCGAAGTTGAGTGCTTCACTACAACACACTCTTCACAAGACATAGGTGTGTGTGACCTTTGCGCACGTCCGTTAAGAGCAACATGCTTCCCTGTCACCTTGAAGTTGAAAAGTTCACAGGTGCTGGATATGTAATGTATTGGCTCATCGAGAAAAGATTTTCCACACGTCGAAGTTGAGTGCTTCACTACAACACACTCTTCACATGACATAGGTGTGTGTGACCTTTGCGCACGTCCGTTAAGAGCAACATGCTTCCCTGTCACCTAGTAGTTGAAAAGTTCACAGGCGCTGTATATGGCATGCATTTACTCAGCGAGAAGAGAATTCGACACATTGGATCAGAGCGCTACTCTAGAACACACTTATCACAAGAAATATGTGTGTATGACCTTTGCGCACGTCCGTTAAGAGCAACATGCTTCCCTGTCACCTTGAAGTTGAAAAGTTCACAGGTGCTGAATATGTAATGTATTGGCTCATCGAGAAAAGATTTTCCACACGTCGAAGTTGAGTGCTTTACTACAACACACTCAACACATGACATAGGTGTGTGTGACCTTTGCGCACGTCCGTTAAAGCGCAACCGGCGTCCCTGTCACCTAGTAGTTGAAAAGTTCACAGGCGCTTTATATGGCATGCATTTACTCAGCGAGAAGAGAATTCGACACATTGGATCAGAGCGCTACTCTAGAACACACTCATCACAAGACATATGTGTGTGTGACCTTTGCGCACGTCCGTTAAGAGCAACATGCTTCCCTGTCACCTTGAAGTTGAAAAGTTCACAGGTGCTGGATATGTAATGTATTGGCTCATCGAGAAAAGATTTTCCACACGTCGAAGTTGAGTGCTTTACTGCAACCGACTCTACACATGACATAGGTGTGTGTGACCTTTGCGCACGTCCGTTAAAGCGCAACCGGCGTCTCTGTCACCTAGTAGTTGAAAAGTTCACAGGCGCTGTATATGGCATGCATTTACTTAGCGAGAAGAGAATTCGACACATTGGATCAGAGCGCTACTCTAGAACACACTCATCACAAGACATATGTGTGTGTGACCTTTGCGCACGTCCGTTAAGAGCAACATGCTTCCCTGTCACCTTGAAGTTGAAAAGTTCACAGGCGCTGTATATGGCATGCATTTACTCAGCGAGAAAAGAATTCGACACATTGGATCAGAGCGCTACTCTAGAACACACTTATCACAAGAATTATGTGTGTGTGACCTTTGCGCACGTCCGTTAAGAGCAACATGCTTCCCTGTCACCTTGAAGTTGAAAAGTTCACAGGTGCTGAATATGTAATGTATTGGCTAATCAAGAAATGATTTTTCACACGTCGAAGTTGAGTGCTTTACTACAACACACTCTTCACATGACATAGGTGTGTGTGACCTTTGCGCACGTCCGTTAAGAGCAACATGCTTCCCTGTCACCTTGAAGTTGAAAAGTTCACAGGTGCTGAATATGGAATGTATTGGCTCATCGAGAAAAGAGTTTCCACACGTCGAAGTTGAGTGCTTTACTACAACACACTATTCACATGACATAGGTGTGTGTGACCTTTGCGCACGTCCGTTAAGAGCAACATGCTTCCCTGTCACCTAGTAGTTGAAAAGTTGACAGGCGCTGTATATGGCATGCATTTACTCAGCGAGAAGAGAATTCGACACATCGGATCAGAGCGCTACTCTAGAACACACTTATCACAAGAAATATATGTGTATGACCTTTGCGCACGTCCGTTAAGAGCAACATGCTTCCCTGTCACCTTGAAGTTGAAAAGTTCACAGGTGCTGAATATGTAATGTATTGGCTCATCGAGAAATGATTTTCCACACGTCGAAGTTGAGTGCTTTACTACAACACACTCTACACATGATATAGGTGTGTGTGACCTTTGCGCACGTCCGTTAAGAGCAACATGCTTCCCTGTCACCTTGAAGTTGAAAAGTTCACAGGTGCTGAATATGTAATGTATTGGCTCATCGAGAAAAGATTTTCCACACGTCGAAGTTGAGTGCTTTACTACAACACACTCTTCACATGACATAGGTGTGTGTGACCTTTGCGCACGTCCGTTAAGAGCAACATGCTTCCCTGTCACCTTGAAGTTGAAAAGTTCACAGGTGCTGAATATGTAATGTATTGGCTCATCGAGAAAAGATTTTCCACACGTCGAAGTTGAGTGCTTTACTGCAACAGACTCTACACATGACATAGGTGTGTGTGACCTTTGCGCACGTCCGTTAAAGCGCAACCGGCTTCCCCGTCACCTAGTAGTTGAAAAGTTCACAGGCGCTGTATATGGCATGCATTTACTCATCGAGAAGAGAATTCGACACATTGGATCAGAGCGCTACTCTACAACACACTCTTCACATGACATAGGTGTGTGTGACCTTTGCGCACGTCCGTTAAAGTGCAACCGGCTTCCCTGTCACCTTGAAGTTGAAAAGTTCACAGGTGCTGAATATGTAATGTATTGGCTCATCGAGAAATGATTTTTCACACGTCGAAGTTAAGTGCTTTACTACAACACACTCTACACATGACATAGGTGTGTGTGACCTTTGCGCACGTCCGTTAAAGCGCAACCGGCGTCCCTGTCACCTAGTAGTTGAAAAGTTCACAGGCGCTGTATATGGCATGCATTTACTTAGCGAGAAGAGAATTCGACAAATTGGATCAGAGCGCTACTCTAGAACACACTCATCACAAGACATATGTGTGTGTGACCTTTGCGCACGTCCGTTAAGAGCAACATGCTTCCCTGTCACCTTGAAGTTAAAAAGTTCACAGGCGCTGTATATGGCATGCATTTACTCAGCGAGAAAAGAAATCGACACATTGGATCAGAGCGCTACTCTAGAACACACTTATCACAAGAATTATGTGTGTATGACCTTTGCGCACGTCCGTTAAGAGCAACATGCTTCCCTGTCACCTTGAAGTTGAAAAGTTCACAGGTGCTGAATATGTAATGTATTTGGCTCATCGAGAAAAGATTTTCCACACGTCGAAGTTGAGTGCTTTACTACAACACACTCTTCACATGCCATAGGTGTGTGTGACCTTTGCGCACGTCCATTAAGAGCAACATGCTTCCCTGTCACCTTGAAGTTGAAAAGTTCACAGGTGCTGAATATGTAATGTATTGGCTCATCGAGACAAGATTTTACACACGTCGTGGTTAAGTGCTTTACTACAACACACTCTTCACATGACATAGGTGTGTGTGACCTTTGCGCACGTCCGTTAAGAGCAACATGCTTCCCTGTCACCTTGAAGTTGAAAAGTTCACAGGTGCTGGACATGTAATGTATTGGCTCATCGAGAAAAGATTTTCCACACG
This sequence comes from Ulva prolifera, assembly GCA_023078555.1. Classification (NCBI taxonomy): domain Eukaryota; kingdom Viridiplantae; phylum Chlorophyta; class Ulvophyceae; order Ulvales; family Ulvaceae; genus Ulva; species Ulva prolifera. Next base: position 5,719,636 of record CM041197.1, read on the forward strand.
TCGAAGTTGAGTGCTTTACTACAACACACTCTTCATATGACATAGGTGTGTGTGACCTTTGCGCACGTCCGTTAAGAGCAACATGCTTCCCTGTCACCTTGAAGTTGAAAAGTTCACAGGTGCTGAATATGTAATGTATTGGCTAATCAAGAAATGATTTTTCACACGTCGAAGTTAAGTGCTTTACTACAACACACTCTACACATGACACAGGTGTGTGTGACCTTTGCGCATGTCCGTTGTAGCGCAACCGGCGTCCCTGTCACCTAGTAGTTGAAAAGTTCACAGGCGTTGTATATGGCATGCATTTACTCAGCGAGAAGAGAATTCGACACATTGGATCAGAGCGCTACTCTAGAACACACTTATCACAAGACATATGTGTGTGTGACCTTTGCGCACGTCCGTTAAGAGCAACATGCTTCCCTGTCACCTTGAAGTTGAAAAGTTCACAGGTGCTGAATATGTAATGTATTGGCTCATCGAGAAAAGATTTTCCACACGTCGAAGTTGAGTGCTTTACTACAACACACTCTTCACATGACATAGGTGTGTGTGACCTTTGCGCACGTCCGTTAAGAGCAACATGCTTCCCTGTCACCTTGAAGTTGAAAAGTTCACAGGTGCTGAATATGTAATGTATTGGCTCATCGAGACAAGATTTTACACACGTCGTGGTTAAGTGCTTTACTACAACACACTCTTCACATGACATAGGTGTGTGTGACCATTGCGCATGTCCGTTAAGAGCAACATGCTTCCCTGTCACCTTGAAGTTGAAAAGTTCACAGGTGCTGAATATGTAATGTATTGGCTCATCGAGAAAAGATTTTCCACACGTCGAAGTTGAGTGCTTTACTACAACACACTCTTCACATGACATAGGTGTGTGTGACCTTTGCGCACGTCCGTTAAGAGCAACATGCTTCCCTGTCACCTTGAAGTTGAAAAGTTCACAGGCGCTGTATATGGCATGCATTTACTTAGCGAGAAGAGAATTCGACACATTGGATCAGAGCGCTACTCTAGAACACACTCATCACAAGACATATGTGTGTGTGACCTTTGCGCACGTCCGTTAAGAGCAACATGCTTCCCTGTCACCTTGAAGTTGAAAAGTTCACAGGCGCTGTATATGGCATGCATTTACTCAGCGAGAAAAGAATTCGACACATTGGATCAGAGCGCTACTCTAGAACACACTTATCACAAGAATTATGTGTGTGTGACCTTTGCGCACGTCCGTTAAGAGCAACATGCTTCCCTGTCACCTTGAAGTTGAAAAGTTCACAGGTGCTGAATATGTAATGTATTGGCTAATCAAGAAATGATTTTTCACACGTCGAAGTTGAGTGCTTTACTACAACACACTCTTCACATGACATAGGTGTGTGTGACCTTTGCGCACGTCCGTTAAGAGCAACATGCTTCCCTGTCACCTTGAAGTTGAAAAGTTCACAGGTGCTGAATATGGAATGTATTGGCTCATCGAGAAAAGAGTTTCCACACGTCGAAGTTGAGTGCTTTACTACAACACACTATTCACATGACATAGGTGTGTGTGACCTTTGCGCACGTCCGTTAAGAGCAACATGCTTCCCTGTCACCTAGTAGTTGAAAAGTTGACAGGCGCTGTATATGGCATGCATTTACTCAGCGAGAAGAGAATTCGACACATCGGATCAGAGCGCTACTCTAGAACACACTTATCACAAGAAATATATGTGTATGACCTTTGCGCACGTCCGTTAAGAGCAACATGCTTCCCTGTCACCTTGAAGTTGAAAAGTTCACAGGTGCTGAATATGTAATGTATTGGCTCATCGAGAAATGATTTTCCACACGTCGAAGTTGAGTGCTTTACTACAACACACTCTACACATGATATAGGTGTGTGTGACCTTTGCGCACGTCCGTTAAGAGCAACATGCTTCCCTGTCACCTTGAAGTTGAAAAGTTCACAGGTGCTGAATATGTAATGTATTGGCTCATCGAGAAAAGATTTTCCACACGTCGAAGTTGAGTGCTTTACTACAACACACTCTTCACATGACATAGGTGTGTGTGACCTTTGCGCACGTCCGTTAAGAGCAACATGCTTCCCTGTCACCTTGAAGTTGAAAAGTTCACAGGTGCTGAATATGTAATGTATTGGCTCATCGAGAAAAGATTTTCCACACGTCGAAGTTGAGTGCTTTACTGCAACAGACTCTACACATGACATAGGTGTGTGTGACCTTTGCGCACGTCCGTTAAAGCGCAACCGGCTTCCCCGTCACCTAGTAGTTGAAAAGTTCACAGGCGCTGTATATGGCATGCATTTACTCATCGAGAAGAGAATTCGACACATTGGATCAGAGCGCTACTCTACAACACACTCTTCACATGACATAGGTGTGTGTGACCTTTGCGCACGTCCGTTAAAGTGCAACCGGCTTCCCTGTCACCTTGAAGTTGAAAAGTTCACAGGTGCTGAATATGTAATGTATTGGCTCATCGAGAAATGATTTTTCACACGTCGAAGTTAAGTGCTTTACTACAACACACTCTACACATGACATAGGTGTGTGTGACCTTTGCGCACGTCCGTTAAAGCGCAACCGGCGTCCCTGTCACCTAGTAGTTGAAAAGTTCACAGGCGCTGTATATGGCATGCATTTACTTAGCGAGAAGAGAATTCGACAAATTGGATCAGAGCGCTACTCTAGAACACACTCATCACAAGACATATGTGTGTGTGACCTTTGCGCACGTCCGTTAAGAGCAACATGCTTCCCTGTCACCTTGAAGTTAAAAAGTTCACAGGCGCTGTATATGGCATGCATTTACTCAGCGAGAAAAGAAATCGACACATTGGATCAGAGCGCTACTCTAGAACACACTTATCACAAGAATTATGTGTGTATGACCTTTGCGCACGTCCGTTAAGAGCAACATGCTTCCCTGTCACCTTGAAGTTGAAAAGTTCACAGGTGCTGAATATGGCATGCATTTACTCAGCGTGAAGAGAATTCGACACATTGGATCAGAGCGCTACTCTACAACACACTCTACACATGACATAGGTGTGTGTGACCTTTGCGCACGTCCGTTAAGAGCAACATGCTTCCCTGTCACCTTGAAGTTGAAAAGTTCACAGGTGCTGAGTATGTAATGTATTGGCTCATCGAGAAAAGATTTTCCACACGTCGAAGTTGAGTGCTTCACTACAACACACTCTTCACATGACATAGGTGTGTGTGACCTTTGCGCACGTCCGTTAAGAGCAACATGCTTCCCTGTCACCTTGAAGTTGAAAAGTTCACAGGTGCTGAATATGTAATGTATTGGCTCATCGAGAAAGGATTTTCCACACGTCGAAGTTGAGTGCTTTACTGCAACAGACTCTACACATGACATAGGTGTGTGTGACCTTTGCGCACGTCCGTTAAAGCGCAACCGGCTTCCCCGTCACCTAGTAGTTGAAAAGTTCACAGGCGCTGTATATGGCATGCATTTACTCATCGAGAAGAGAATTCGACACATTGGATCAGAGCGCTCCTCTAGAACACACTTATCACAAGACATAGGTGTGTGTGACCTTTGCGCACGTCCGTTAAGAGCAACATGTTTCCCTGTCACCTTGAAGTTGAAAAGTTCACAGGTGCTGGATATGTAATGTATTGGCTCATCGAGAAATGATTTTCCACACGTCGAAGTTGAGTGCTTCACTACACCACACTCTTCACATGACATAGGTGTGTGTGACCTTTGCGCACGTCCGTTAAGAGCAACATGCTTCCCTTTCACCTAGTAGTTGAAAAGTTCACAGGCGCTGTATATGGCATGCATTTACTCAGCGTGAAGAGAATTCGACACATTGGATCAGAGCGCTACTCTAGAACACACTTATCACAAGACATATGTGTGTGTGACCTTTGCGCACGTCCGTTAAGAGCAACATGTTTCCCTATCACCTTGAAGTTGAAAAGTTCACAGGTGCTGGATATGTAATGTATTGGCTCATCGAGAAATGATTTTCCACACGTCGAAGTTGAGTGCTTTACTACAACAGACTCTACACATGACATAGGTGTGTGTGACCTTTGCGCACGTCCGTTAAGAGCAACATGCTTCCCTGTCACCTTGAAGTTGAAAAGTTCACAGGTGCTGAATATGTAATGTATTGGCTCATCGAGAAAAGATTTTCCACACGTCGAAGTTGAGTGCTTTACTGCAACAGACTCTACACATGACATAGGTGTGTGTGACCTTTGCGCACGTCCGTTAAAGCGCAACCGGCTTCCCCGTCACCTAGTAGTTGAAAAGTTCACAGGCGCTGTATATGGCATGCATTTACTCATCAAGAAGAGAATTCGACACATTGGATCAGAGCGCTACTCTACAACACACTCTTCACATGACATAGGTGTGTGTGACCTTTGCGCACGTCCGTTAAAGTGCAACCGGCTTCCCTGTCACCTTGAAGTTGAAAAGTTCACAGGTGCTGGATATGTAATGTATTGGCTCATCGAGAAATGATTTTCCACACGTCGAAGTTGAGTGCTTCACTACACCACACTCTTCACATGACATAGGTGTGTGTGACCTTTGCGCACGTCCGTTAAGAGCAACATGCTTCCCTGTCACCTTGAAGTTGAAAAGTTCACAGGTGCTGAATATGTAATGTATTGGCTAATCAAGAAATGATTTTTCACACGTCGAAGTTAAGTGCTTTACTACAACACACTCTACACATGACACAGGTGTGTGTGACCTTTGCACATGTCCGTTGTAGCGCAACCGGCGTCCCTGTCACCTAGTAGTTGAAAAGTTCACAGGCGCTGTATATGGCATGCATTTACTCAGCGAGAAGAGAATTCGACACATTGGATCAGAGCGCTACTCTAGAACACACTTATCACAAGACATATGTGTGTGTGACCTTTGCGCACGTCCGTTAAGAGCAACATGCTTCCCTGTCACCTTGAAGTTGAAAAGTTCACAGGTGCTGAATATGTAATGTATTGGCTCATCGAGAAATGATTTTTCACACGTCGAAGTTAAGTGCTTTACTACAACACACTTAACACAAGATATAGGTGTGTGTGACCTTTGCGCACGTCCGTTAAAGCGCAACCGGGTTCCCTGTCACCTAAAAGTTAAAAAGTTCACAGGTGCTGGATATGTAATGTATTGGCTCATCGAGAAAAGATTTTCCACACGTCGAAGTTAAGTGCTTTACTAAAACACACTATTCACATGACATAGGTGTGTGTGACCTTTGCGCACGTCCGTTAAGAGCAACATGCTTCCCTGTCACCTTGAAGTTGAAAAGTTCACAGGTGCTGAATATGTAATGTATTGGCTCATCGAGAAAAGATTTTCCACACGTCGAAGTTGAGTGCTTTACTACAACACACTCTTCACATGACATAGGTGTGTGTGACCTTTGCGCACGTCCGTTAAGAGCAACATGCTTCCCTGTCACCTTGAAGTTGAAAAGTTCACAGGTGCTGAATATGTAATGTATTGGCTCATCGAGAAATGATTTTTCACACGTCGAAGTTAAGTGCTTTACTACAACAGACTCTACACATGACATAGGTGTGTGTGACCTTTGCGCACGTCCGTTAAAGCGCAACCGGCTTCCCCGTCACCTAGTAGTTGAAAAGTTCACAGGCGCTGTATATGGCATGCATTTACTCAGCGAGAAGAGAATTCGACACATTGGATCAGAGCGCTACTCTAAAAAACACTTATCACAAGACATAGGTGTGTGTGACCTTTGCGCACGTCCGTTAAGAGCAACATGCTTCCCTGTCACCTTGAAGTTGAAAAGTTCACAGGTGCTGAATATGTAATGTATTGGCTCATCGAGAAAAGATTTTCCACACGTCGAAGTTGAGTGCTTTACTACAACACACTATTCACATGACATAGGTGTGTGTGACCTTTGCGCATGTCCGTTAAGAGCAACATGCTTCCCTGTCACCTTGAAGTTGAAAAGTTCACAGGTGCTGAATATGTAATGTATTGGCTCATCGAGAAAAGATTTTCCACACGTCGAAGTTGAGTGCTTTACTACAACACACTCTTCACATGACATAGGTGTGTGTGACCTTTGCGCATGTCCGTTAAGAGCAACATGCTTCCCTGTCACCTTGAAGTTGAAAAGTTCACAGGTGCTGAATATGTAATGTATTGGCTAATCAAGAAATGATTTTTCACACGTCGAAGTTAAGTGCTTTACTACAACACACTCTACACATGACACAGGTGTGTGTGACCTTTGCGCATGTCCGTTGTAGCGCAACCGGGTTCCCTGTCACCTAAAAGTTAAAAAGTTCACAGGTGCTGGATATGTAATGTATTGGCTCATCGAGAAAAGATTTTCCACACGTCGAAGTTAAGTGCTTTACTAAAACACACTATTCACATGACATAGGTGTGTGTGACCTTTGCGCACGTCCGTTAAGAGCAACATGCTTCCCTGTCACCTTGAAGTTGAAAAGTTCACAGGTGCTGAATATGTAATGTATTGGCTCATCGAGAAAAGATTTTCCACACGTCGAAGTTGAGTGCTTTACTACAACACACTCTTCACATGACATAGGTGTGTGTGACCTTTGCGCACGTCCGTTAAGAGCAACATGCTTCCCTGTCACCTTGAAGTTGAAAAGTTCACAGGTGCTGAATATGTAATGTATTGGCTAATCAAGAAATGATTTTTCACACGTCGAAGTTAAGTGCTTTACTACAACACACTCTACACATGACACAGGTGTGTGTGACCTTTGCGCATGTCCGTTGTAGCGCAACCGGCGTCCATGTCACCTAGTAGTTGAAAAGTTCACATGCGCTGTATATGGCATGCATTTACTCAGCGAGAAGAGAATTCGACACAATGGATCAGAGCGCTACTCTAAAAAACACTTATCACAAGACATAGGTGTGTGTGACCTTTGCGCACGTCCGTTAAGAGCAACATGCTTCCCTGTCACCTTGAAGTTGAAAAGTTCACATGTGCTGAATATGTAATGTATTGGCTCATCGAGAAAAGATTTTCCACACGTCGAAGTTGAGTGCTTTACTACAACACACTATTCACATGACATAGGTGTGTGTGACCTTTGCGCATGTCCGTTAAGAGCAACATGCTTCCCTGTCACCTTGAAGTTGAAAAGTTCACAGGTGCTGAATATGTAATGTATTGGCTCATCGAGAAAAGATTTTCCACACGTCGAAGTTGAGTGCTTTACTACAACACACTCTTCACATGACATAGGTGTGTGTGACCTTTGCGCACGTCCGTTAAGAGCAACATGCTTCCCTGTCACCTTGAAGTTGAAAAGTTCACAGGTGCTGAATATGTAATGTATTGGCTCATCGAGAAAAGATTTTCCACACGTCGAAGTTGAGTGCTTTACCACAACACACTCTTCACATGACATAGGTGTGTGTGACCTTTGCGCACGTCCGTTAAAGCGCAACCGGCTTCCCCGTCACCTAGTAGTTGAAAAGTTCACAGGCGCTGTATATGGCATGCATTTACTCAGCGAGAAGAGAATTCGACACATTGGATCAGAGCGCTACTCTAAAAAACACTTATCACAAGACATAGGTGTGTGTGACCTTTGCGCACGTCCGTTAAGAGCAACATGCTTCCCTGTCACCTTGAAGTTGAAAAGTTCACAGGTGCTGAATATGTAATATTGGCTCATCGAGAAAAGATTTTCCACACGTCGAAGTTGAGTGCTTTACTACAACACACTCTACACATGACATAGGTGTGTGTGACCTTTGCGCACGGCCGTTAAGAGCAACATGCTTCCCTGTCACCTTGAAGTTAAAAAGTTCACAGGTGCTGAATATGTAATGTATTGGCTCATCGAGAAAAGATTTTCCACACGTCGAAGTTGAGTGCTTTACTACAACACACTCTTTACATGACATAGGTGTGTGTGACCTTTGCGCACGTCCGTTAAGAGCAACATGCTTCCCTGTCACCTTGAAGTTGAAAAGTTCACAGGTGCTGAATATGTAATGTATTGGCTCATCGAGAAAAGATTTTCCACACGTCGAAGCTGAGTGCTTTACTACAACACACTATTCACATGACATAGGTGTGTGTGACCTTTGCGCACGTCCGTTAAGAGCAACATGCTTCCCTGTCACCTTGAAGTTGAAAAGTTCACAGGTGCTGAATATGTAATGTATTGCCTCATCGAGAAAAGATTTTCCACACGTCGAAGTTGAGTGCTTTACTACAACACACTCTTCACATGACATAGGTGTGTGTGACCTTTGCGCACGTCCGTTAAGAGCAACATGCTTCCCTGTCACCTTGAAGTTGAAAAGTTCACAGGTGCTGAATATGTAATGTATTGGCTCATCGAGAAAAGATTTTCCACACGTCGAAGTTAAGTGCTTTACTACAACACACTATACACATGACATAGGTGTGTGTGACCTTTGCGCACGTCCGTTAAGAGCAACATGCTTCCCTGTCACCTTGAAGTTAAAAAGTTCACAGGTGCTGAATATGTAATGTATTGGCTCATCGAGAAAAGATTTTCCACACGTCGAAGTTGAGTGCTTTACTACAACACACTATTCACAAGACATAGGTGTGTGTGACCTTTGCGCACGTCCGTTAAGAGCAACATGCTTCCCTGTCACCTTGAAGTTGAAAAGTTCACAGGTGCTGAATATGTAATGTATTGGCTCATCGAGAAAAGATTTTCCACACGTCGAAGTTAAGTGCTTTACTACAACACACTATACACATGACATAGGTGTGTGTGACCTTTGCGCACGTCCGTTAAGAGCAACATGCTTCCCTGTCACCTTGAAGTTAAAAAGTTCACAGGTGCTGAATATGTAATGTATTGGCTCATCGAGAAAAGATTTTCCACACGTCGAAGTTAAGTGCTTTACTACAACACACTATACACATGACATAGGTGTGTGTGACCTTTGCGCACGTCCGTTAAGAGCAACATGCTTCCCTGTCACCTTGAAGTTGAAAAGTTCACAGGTGCTGAATATGTAATGTATTGGCTCATCGAGAAAAAATTTTCCACACGTCGAAGCTGAGTGCTTTACTACAACACACTATTCACATGACATAGGTGTGTGTGACCTTTGCGCACGTCCGTTAAGAGCAACATGCTTCCCTGTCACCTTGAAGTTGAAAAGTTCACAGGTGCTGAATATGTAATGTATTGCCTCATCGAGAAAAGATTTTCCACACGTCGAAGTTGAGTGCTTTACTACAACACACTCTTCACATGACATAGGTGTGTGTGACCTTTGCGCACGTCCGTTAAGAGCAACATGCTTCCCTGTCACCTTGAAGTTGAAAAGTTCACAGGTGCTGAATATGTAATGTATTGGCTCATCGAGAAAAGATTTTCCACACGTCGAAGTTGAGTGCTTTACTACAACACACTCTTCACATGACATAGGTGTGTGTGACCTTTGCGCACGTCCGTTAAGAGCAACATGCTTCCCTGTCACCTAGTAGTTGAAAAGTTCACAGGCGCTGTATATGGCATGCATTTACTCAGCGAGAAGAGAATTCGACACATTGGATCAGAGCGCTACTCTAAAAAACACTTATCACAAGACATAGGTGTGTGTGACCTTTGCGCACGTCCGTTAAAGCGCAACCGGCTTCCCCGTCACCTAGTAGTTGAAAAGTTCACAGGCGCTGTATATGGCATGCATTTACTCAGCGCGAAGAGAATTCGACACATTGGATCAGAGCGCTACTCTAAAAAACACTTATCACAAGACATAGGTGTGTGTGACCTTTGCGCACGTCCGTTAAGAGCAACATGCTTCCCTGTCACCTTGAAGTTGAAAAGTTCACAGGTGCTGAATATGTAATGTATTGGCTCATCGAGAAAAGATTTTCCACACGTCGAAGTTAAGTGCTTTACTACAACACACTATACACATGACATAGGTGTGTGTGACCTTTGCGCACGTCCGTTAAGAGCAACATGCTTCCCTGTCACCTTGAAGTTAAAAAGTTCACAGGTGCTGAATATGTAATGTATTGGCTCATCGAGAAAAGATTTTCCACACGTCGAAGTTGAGTGCTTTACTACAACACACTATTCACAAGACATAGGTGTGTGTGACCTTTGCGCACGTCCGTTAAGAGCAACATGCTTCCCTGTCACCTTGAAGTTGAAAAGTTCACAGGTGCTGAATATGTAATGTATTGGCTCATCGAGAAAAGATTTTCCACACGTCGAAGTTAAGTGCTTTACTACAACACACTATACACATGACATAGGTGTGTGTGACCTTTGCGCACGTCCGTTAAGAGCAACATGCTTCCCTGTCACCTTGAAGTTAAAAAGTTCACAGGTGCTGAATATGTAATGTATTGGCTCATCGAGAAAAGATTTTCCACACGTCGAAGTTGAGTGCTTTACTACAACACACTATTCACAAGACATAGGTGTGTGTGACCTTTGCGCACGTCCGTTAAGAGCAACATGCTTCCCTGTCACCTTGAAGTTGAAAAGTTCACAGGTGCTGAATATGTAATGTATTGGCTCATCGAGAAAAGATTTTCCACACGTCGAAGTTAAGTGCTTTACTACAACACACTATACACATGACATAGGTGTGTGTGACCTTTGCGCACGTCCGTTAAGAGCAACATGCTTCCCTGTCACCTTGAAGTTAAAAAGTTCACAGGTGCTGAATATGTAATGTATTGGCTCATCGAGAAAAGATTTTCCACACGTCGAAGTTGAGTGCTTTACTACAACACACTATTCACATGACATCGGTGTATGTGACCTTTGCGCACGTCCGTTAAGAGCAACATGCTTCCCTGTCACCTTGAAGTTGAAAAGTTCACAGGTGCTGAATATGTAATGTATTGGCTCATCGAGAAAAGATTTTCCACACGTCGAAGTTGAGTGCTTTACTACAACACACTATTCACATGACATAGGTGTGTGTGACCTTTGCGCACGTCCGTTAAGAGCAACATGCTTCCCTGTCACCTTGAAGTTGAAAAGTTCACAGGTGCTGAATATGTAATGTATTGGCTCATCGAGAAAAGATTTTCCACACGTCGAAGTTGAGTGCTTTACTACAACACACTCTTCACATGACATAGGTGTGTGTGACCTTTGCGCACGTCCGTTAAGAGCAACATGCTTCCCTGTCACCTAGTAGTTGAAAAGTTCACAGGCGCTGTATATGGCATGCATTTACTCAGCGAGAAGAGAATTCGACACATTGGATCAGAGCGCTACTCTAAAAAACACTTATCACAAGACATAGGTGTGTGTGACCTTTGCGCACGTCCGTTAAAGCGCAACCGGCTTCCCCGTCACCTAGTAGTTGAAAAGTTCACAGGCGCTGTATATGGCATGCATTTACTCAGCGCGAAGAGAATTCGACACATTGGATCAGAGCGCTACTCTAAAAAACACTTATCACAAGACATAGGTGTGTGTGACCTTTGCGCACGTCCGTTAAGAGCAACATGCTTCCCTGTCACCTTGAAGTTGAAAAGTTCACAGGTGCTGAATATGTAATGTATTGGCTCATCGAGAAAAGATTTTCCACACGTCGAAGTTGAGTGCTTTACTACAACACACTATTCACATGACATAGGTGTGTGTGACCTTTGCGCACGTCCGTTAAGAGCAACATGCTTCCCTGTCACCTTGAAGTTGAAAAGTTCACAGGTGCTGAATATGTAATGTATTGCCTCATCGAGAAAAGATTTTCCACACGTCGAAGTTGAGTGCTTTACTACAACACACTCTTCACATGACATAGGTGTGTGTGACCTTTGCGCACGTCCGTTAAGAGCAACATGCTTCCCTGTCACCTTGAAGTTGAAAAGTTCACAGGTGCTGAATATGTAATGTATTGGCTCATCGAGAAAAGATTTTCCACACGTCGAAGTTGAGTGCTTCACTACAACACACTATTCACATGACATAGGTGTGTGTGACCTTTGCGCACGTCCGTTAAGAGCAACATGCTTCCCTGTCACCTTGAAGTTGAAAAGTTCACAGGTGCTGAATATGTAATGTATTGGCTCATCGAGAAAAGATTTTCCACACGTCGAAGTTGAGTGCTTTACTACAACACACTATTCACATGACATAGGTGTGTGTGACCTTTGCGCACGTCCGTTAAGAGCAACATGCTTCCCTGTCACCTTGAAGTTGAAAAGTTCACAGGTGCTGAATATGTAATGTATTGCCTCATCGAGAAAAGATTTTCCACACGTCGAAGTTGAGTGCTTTACTACAACACACTCTTCACATGACATAGGTGTGTGTGACCTTTGCGCACGTCCGTTAAGAGCAACATGCTTCCCTGTCACCTTGAAGTTGAAAAGTTCACAGGTGCTGAATATGTAATGTATTGGCTCATCGAGAAAAGATTTTCCACACGTCGAAGTTGAGTGCTTCACTACAACACACTCTTCACATGGCATAGGTGTGTGTGACCTTTGCGCACGTCCGTTAAGAGCAACATGCTTCCCTGTCACCTTGAAGTTGAAAAGTTCACAGGTGCTGAATATGTAATGTATTGGCTCATCGAGAAAAGATTTTCCACACGTCGAAGTTAAGTGCTTTACTACAACACACTATACACATGACATAGGTGTGTGTGACCTTTGCGCATGTCCGTTAAGAGCAACATGCTTCCCTGTCACCTTGAAGTTGAAAAGTTCACAGGTGCTGAATATGTAATGTATTGGCTCAGCGAGAAAAGATTTTCCACACGTCGAAGTTGAGTGCTTTACTACAACACACTCTTCACATGACATAGGTGTGTGTGACCTTTGCGCACGTCCGTTAAGAGCAACATGCTTCCCTGTCACCTTGAAGTTGAAAAGTTCACAGGTGCTGAATATGTAATGTATTGGCTCATCGAGAAAAGATTTTCCACACGTCGAAGTTGAGTGCTTTACTACAACACACTATTCACATGACATAGGTGTGTGTGACCTTTGCGCATGTCCGTTAAGAGCAACATGCTTCCCTGTCACCGTGAAGTTGAAAAGTTCACAGGTGCTGAATATGTAATGTATTGGCTCATCGAGAAAAGATTTTCCACACGTCGAAGTTGAGTGCTTCACTACAACACACTCTTCACATGACATAGGTGTGTGTGACCTTTGCGCACGTCCGTTAAGAGCAACATGCTTCCCTGTCACCTTGAAGTTGAAAAGTTCACAGGTGCTGAATATGTAATGTATTGGCTCATCGAGACAAGATTTCACACACGTCGAAGTTAAGTGCTTTACTACAAGACACACTTCACATGACATAGGTGTGTGTGACCTTTGCGCACGTCCGTTAAGAGCAACATGCTTCCCTGTCACCTAGTAGTTGAAAAGTTCACAGGCGCTGTATATGGCATGCATTTACTCAGCGAGAAGAGAATTCGACACATTGGTTCAGAGCGCTACTCTAGAACACACTTATCACAAGACATATGTGTGCGTGACCTTTGCGCACGTCCGTTAAGAGCAACATGCTTCCCTGTCACCTTGAAGTTGAAAAGTTCACAGGTGCTGAATATGTAATGTATTGGCTCAGCGAGAAAAGATTTTCCACACGTCGAAGTTGAGTGCTTTACTACAATACACTATTCACATGACATAGGTGTGTGTGACCTTTGCGCACGTCCGTTAAGAGCAACATGCTTCCCTGTCACCTTGAAGTTGAAAAGTTCACAGGTGCTGAATATGTAATGTATTGGCTCATCGAGAAAAGATTTTCCACACGTCGAAGTTGAGTGCTTTACTACAACACACTCTTCACATGACATAGGTGTGTGTGACCTTTGCGCACGTCCGTTAAGAGCAACATGCTTCCCTGTCACCTTGAAGTTGAAAAGTTCACAGGTGCTGAATATGTAATGTATTGGCTCATCGAGAAAAGATTTTCCACACGTCGAAGTTAAGTGCTTTACTACAACACACTCTTCACATGACATAGGTGTGTGTGACCTTTGCGCACGTCCGTTAAGAGCAACATGCTTCCCTGTCACCTTGAAGTTGAAAAGTTCACAGGTGCTGAATATGTAATGTATTGGCTCATCGAGAAAAGATTTTCCACACGTCGAAGTTGAGTGCTTCACTACAACACACTCTTCACATGACATAGGTGTGTGTGACCTTTGCGCACGTCCGTTAAGAGCAACATGCTTCCTTGTCACCTTGAAGTTGAAAAGTTCACAGGTGCTGAATATGTAATGCATTGGCTCATCGAGAAATGATTTTTCACACGTCGAAGTTGAGTGCTTTACTACAACACACTTAACACAAGATATAGGTGTGTGTGTGACCTTTGCGCACGTCCGTTAAAGCGCAACCGGGTTCCCTGTCACCTTAAAGTTAAAAAGTTCACAGGTGCTGGATATGTAATGTATTGGCTCATCGAGAAAAGATTTTTCACACGTCGAAGTTAAGTGCTTTACTACAACAGACTCTACACATGACATAGGTGTGTGTGACCTTTGCGCACGTCCGTTAAAGCGCAACCGGCTTCCCCGTCACCTAGTAGTTGAAAAGTTCACAGGCGCAGTATATGGCATGCATTTACTCAGCGAGAAGAATATTCGACACATTGGATCAGAGCGCTACTCTAGAACACACTTATCACAAGAAATATGTGTGTATGACCTTTGCGCACGTCCGTTAAGAGCAACATGCTTCCCTGTCACCTTGAAGTTGATAAGTTCACAGGTGCTGAATATGTAATGTATTGGCTCATCGAGAAAAGATTTTCCACACGTCGAAGTTGAGTGCTTTACTACAACACACTCTTCACATGACACAGGTGTGTGTGACCTTTGCGCACGTCCGTTAAAGCGCAACCGGCTTCCCCGTCACCTAGTAGTTGAAAAGTTCACAGGCGCTGTATATGGCATGCATTTACTCAGCGAGAAGAGAATTCGACACATTGGATCAGAGCGCTACTCTAAAAAACACTTATCACAAGACATAGGTGTGTGTGACCTTTGCGCACGTCCGTTAAGAGCAACATGCTTCCCTGTCACATTGAAGTTGAAAAGTTCACAGGTGCTGAATATGTAATGTATTGGCTCATCGAGAAATGATTTTTCACACGTCGAAGTTAAGCGCTTTACTACAACAGACTCTACACATGACATAGGTGTGTGTGACCTTTGCGCACGTCCGTTAAAGCGCAACCGGCTTCCCCGTCACCTAGTAGTTGAAAAGTTCACAGGTGCTGTATATGGCATGCATTTACTCTGCGAGAAGAGAATTCGACACATTGGATCAGAGCGCTACTCTAGAACACACTTATCACAAGACAAAGGTGTGTGTAACCTTTGCGCACGTCCGTTAAAGCGCAACCGGGTTCCCAGTCACCTAAAAGTTAAAAAGTTCACAGGTGCTGGATATGTAATGTATTGGCTCATCGAGAAAAGATTTTCCACACGTCGAAGTTAAGTGCTTTACTACAACACACTCTTCACATGACATAGGTGTGTGTGACCTTTGCGCACGTCCGTTAAGAGCAACATGCTTCCCTGTCACCTTGAAGTTGAAAAGTTCACAGGTGCTGAATATGTAATTTATTGGCTCATCGAGACAAGATTTTACACACGTCGAAGTTGAGTGCTTTACTACAACACACTCTTCACATGACACAGGTGTGTGTGACCTTTGCGCACGTCCGTTAAAGCGCAACCGGCTTCCCCGTCACCTAGTAGTTGAAAAGTTCACAGGCGCTGTATATGGCATGCATTTACTCAGCGAGAAGAGAATTCGACACATTGGATCAGAGCGCTACTCTAAAAAACACTTATCACAAGACATAGGTGTGTGTGACCTTTGCGCACGTCCGTTAAGAGCAACATGCTTCCCTGTCACATTGAAGTTGAAAAGTTCACAGGTGCTGAATATGTAATGTATTGGCTCATCGAGAAATGATTTTTCACACGTCGAAGTTAAGCGCTTTACTACAACAGACTCTACACATGACATAGGTGTGTGTGACCTTTGCGCACGTCCGTTAAAGCGCAACCGGCTTCCCCGTCACCTAGTAGTTGAAAAGTTCACAGGCGCTGTATATGGCATGCATTTACTCTGCGAGAAGAGAATTCGACACATTGGATCAGAGCGCTACTCTAGAACACACTTATCACAAGACAAAGGTGTGTGTGACCTTTGCGCACGTCCGTTAAAGCGCAACCGGGTTCCCAGTCACCTAAAAGTTAAAAAGTTCACAGGTGCTGGATATGTAATGTATTGGCTCATCGAGAAAAGATTTTCCACACGTCGAAGTTAAGTGCTTTACTACAACACACTCTTCACATGACATAGGTGTGTGTGACCTTTGCGCACGTCCGTTAAGAGCAACATGCTTCCCTGTCACCTTGAAGTTGAAAAGTTCACAGGTGCTGAATATGTAATGTATTGGCTCATCGAGAAAAGATTTTCCACACGTCGAAGTTGAGTGCTTCACTACAACACACTCTTCACATGACATAGTTGTGTGTGACCTTTGCGCACGTCCGTTAAGAGCAACATGCTTCCTTGTCACCTTGAAGTTGAAAAGTTCACAGGTGCTGAATATGTAATGCATTGGCTCATCGAGAAATGATTTTTCACACGTCGAAGTTGAGTGCTTTACTACAACACACTTATCACAAGACAAAGGTGTGTGTGACCTTTGCGCACGTCCGTTAAAGCGCAACCGGGTTCCCAGTCACCTAAAAGTTAAAAAGTTCACAGGTGCTGGATATGTAATGTATTGGCTCATCGAGAAAAGATTTTCCACACGTCGAAGTTAAGTGCTTTACTACAACACACTCTTCACATGACATAGGTGTGTGTGACCTTTGCGCACGTCCGTTAAGAGCAACATGCTTCCCTGTCACCTTGAAGTTGAAAAGTTCACAGGTGCTGAATATGTAATGTATTGGCTCATCGAGAAAAGATTTTCCACACGTCGAAGTTGAGTGCTTCACTACAACACACTCTTCACATGACATAGTTGTGTGTGACCTTTGCGCACGTCCGTTAAGAGCAACATGCTTCCTTGTCACCTTGAAGTTGAAAAGTTCACAGGTGCTGAATATGTAATGCATTGGCTCATCGAGAAATGATTTTTCACACGTCGAAGTTGAGTGCTTTACTACAACACACTTAACACAAGATATAGGTGTGTGTGTGACCTTTGCGCACGTCCGTTAAAGCGCAACCGGGTTCCCTGTCACCTAAAAGTTAAAAAGTTCACAGGTGCTGGATATGTAATGTATTGGCTCATCGAGAAAAGATTTTTCACACGTCGAAGTTGAGTGCTTTACTACAACACACTCTTCACATGACATAGGTGTGTGTGACCTTTGCGCACGTCCGTTAAGAGCAACATGCTTCCCTGTCACCTTGAAGTTGAAAAGTTCACAGGTGCTGAATATGTAATGTATTGGCTCATCGAGAAAAGATTTTCCACACGTCGAAGTTGAGTGCTTTACTACAACACACTATTCACATGACATAGGTGTGTGTGACCTTTGCACACGTCCGTTAAGAGCAACATGCTTCCCTGTCACCTTGAAGTTGAAAAGTTCACAGGTGCTGAATATGTAATGTATTGGCTCATCGAGAAATGATTTTTCACACGTCGAAGTTGAGTGCTTTACTACAACACACTTAACACAAGATATAGGTGTGTGTGTGACCTTTGCGCACGTCCGTTAAAGCGCAACCGGGTTCCCTGTCACCTAAAAGTTAAAAAGTTCACAGGTGCTGGATATGTAATGTATTGGCTCATCGAGAAAAGATTTTTCACACGTCGAAGTTAAGTGCTTTACTACAACAGACTCTACACATGACATAGGTGTGTGTGACCTTTGCGCACGTCCGTTAAAGCGCAACCGGCTTCCCCGTCACCTAGTAGTTGAAAAGTTCACAGGCGCAGTATATGGCATGCATTTACTCAGCGAGAAGAATATTCGACACATTGGATCAGAGCGCTACTCTAGAACACACTTATCACAAGAAATATGTGTGTATGACCTTTGCGCACGTCCGTTAAGAGCAACATGCTTCCCTGTCACCTTGAAGTTGATAAGTTCACAGGTGCTGAATATGTAATGTATTGGCTCATCGAGAAAAGATTTTCCACACGTCGAAGTTGAGTGCTTTACTACAACACACTCTTCACATGACATAGGTGTGTGTGACCTTTGCGCACGTCCGTTAAGAGCAACATGCTTCCCTGTCACCTTGAAGTTGAAAAGTTCACAGGTGCTGAATATGTAATGTATTGGCTCATCGATAAAAGATTTTCCACACGTCGAAGTTGAGTGCTTTACTACAACACACTATTCACATGACATAGGTGTGTGTGACCTTTGCACACGTCCGTTAAGAGCAACATGCTTCCCTGTCACCTTGAAGTTGAAAAGTTCACAGGTGCTGAATATGTAATGTATTGGCTCATCGAGAAAAGATTTTCCACACGTCGAAGTTGAGTGCTTTACTACAACACACTCTTCACATGACATAGGTGTGTTTGACCTTTGCGCACGTCCGTTAAGAGCAACATGCTTCCCTGTCACCTTGAAGTTGAAAAGTTCACAGGTGCTGAATATGTAATTTATTGGCTCATCGAGACAAGATTTTACACACGTCGAAGTTGAGTGCTTTACTACAACACACTCTTCACATGACACAGGTGTGTGTGACCTTTGCGCACGTCCGTTAAAGCGCAACCGGCTTCCCCGTCACCTAGTAGTTGAAAAGTTCACAGGCGCTGTATATGGCATGCATTTACTCAGCGAGAAGAGAATTCGACACATTGGATCAGAGCGCTACTCTAAAAAACACTTATCACAAGACATAGGTGTGTGTGACCTTTGCGCACGTCCGTTAAGAGCAACATGCTTCCCTGTCACCTTGAAGTTGAAAAGTTCACAGGTGCTGAATATGTAATGTATTGGCTCATCGAGAAAAGATTTTCCACACGTCGAAGTTGAGTGCTTCACTACAACACACTCTTCACATGACATAGGTGTGTGTGACCTTTGCGCACGTCCGTTAAGAGCAACATGCTTCCTTGTCACCTTGAAGTTGAAAAGTTCACAGGTGCTGAATATGTAATGCATTGGCTCATCGAGAAATGATTTTTCACACGTCGAAGTTGAGTGCTTTACTACAACACACTTAACACAAGATATAGGTGTGTGTGTGACCTTTGCGCACGTCCGTTAAAGCGCAACCGGGTTCCCTGTCACCTAAAAGTTAAAAAGTTCACAGGTGCTGGATATGTAATGTATTGGCTCATCGAGAAAAGATTTTTCACACGTCGAAGTTAAGTGCTTTACTACAACAGACTCTACACATGACATAGGTGTGTGTGACCTTTGCGCACGTCCGTTAAAGCGCAACCGGCTTCCCCGTCACCTAGTAGTTGAAAAGTTCACAGGCGCAGTATATGGCATGCATTTACTCAGCGAGAAGAATATTCGACACATTGGATCAGAGCGCTACTCTAGAACACACTTATCACAAGAAATATGTGTGTATGACCTTTGCGCACGTCCGTTAAGAGCAACATGCTTCCCTGTCACCTTGAAGTTGATAAGTTCACAGGTGCTGAATATGTAATGTATTGGCTCATCGAGAAAAGATTTTCCACACGTCGAAGTTGAGTGCTTTACTACAACACACTCTTCACATGACATAGGTGTGTGTGACCTTTGCGCACGTCCGTTAAGAGCAACATGCTTCCCTGTCACCTTGAAGTTGAAAAGTTCACAGGTGCTGAATATGTAATGTATTGGCTCATCGAGAAAAGATTTTCCACACGTCGAAGTTGAGTGCTTTACTACAACACACTATTCACATGACATAGGTGTGTGTGACCTTTGCACACGTCCGTTAAGAGCAACATGCTTCCCTGTCACCTTGAAGTTGAAAAGTTCACAGGTGCTGAATATGTAATGTATTGGCTCATCGAGAAAAGATTTTCCACACGTCGAAGTTGAGTGCTTTACTACAACACACTCTTCACATGACATAGGTGTGTGTGACCTTTGCGCACGTCCGTTAAGAGCAACATGCTTCCCTGTCACCTTGAAGTTGAAAAGTTCACAGGTGCTGAATATGTAATGTATTGGCTCATCGAGAAAAGATTTTCCACACGTCGAAGTTGAGTGCTTCACTACAACACACTCTTCACATGACATAGGTGTGTGTGACCTTTGCGCACGTCCGTTAAGAGCAACATGCTTCCTTGTCACCTTGAAGTTGAAAAGTTCACAGGTGCTGAATATGTAATGCATTGGCTCATCGAGAAATGATTTTTCACACGTCGAAGTTGAGTGCTTTACTACAACACACTTAACACAAGATATAGGTGTGTGTGTGACCTTTGCGCACGTCCGTTAAAGCGCAACCGGGTTCCCTGTCACCTAAAAGTTAAAAAGTTCACAGGTGCTGGATATGTAATGTATTGGCTCATCGAGAAAAGATTTTTCACACGTCGAAGTTAAGTGCTTTACTACAACAGACTCTACACATGACATAGGTGTGTGTGACCTTTGCGCACGTCCGTTAAAGCGCAACCGGCTTCCCCGTCACCTAGTAGTTGAAAAGTTCACAGGCGCAGTATATGGCATGCATTTACTCAGCGAGAAGAATATTCGACACATTGGATCAGAGCGCTACTCTAGAACACACTTATCACAAGAAATATGTGTGTATGACCTTTGCGCACGTCCGTTAAGAGCAACATGCTTCCCTGTCACCTTGAAGTTGATAAGTTCACAGGTGCTGAATATGTAATGTATTGGCTCATCGAGAAAAGATTTTCCACACGTCGAAGTTGAGTGCTTTACTACAACACACTCTTCACATGACATAGGTGTGTGTGACCTTTGCGCACGTCCGTTAAGAGCAACATGCTTCCCTGTCACCTTGAAGTTGAAAAGTTCACAGGTGCTGAATATGTAATGTATTGGCTCATCGAGAAAAGATTTTCCACACGTCGAAGTTGAGTGCTTTACTACAACACACTATTCACATGACATAGGTGTGTGTGACCTTTGCACACGTCCGTTAAGAGCAACATGCTTCCCTGTCACCTTGAAGTTGAAAAGTTCACAGGTGCTGAATATGTAATGTATTGGCTCATCGAGAAAAGATTTTCCACACGTCGAAGTTGAGTGCTTTACTACAACACACTCTTCACATGACATAGGTGTGTTTGACCTTTGCGCACGTCCGTTAAGAGCAACATGCTTCCCTGTCACCTTGAAGTTGAAAAGTTCACAGGTGCTGAATATGTAATTTATTGGCTCATCGCGACAAGATTTTACACACGTCGAAGTTGAGTGCTTTACTACAACACACTCTTCACATGACACAGGTGTGTGTGACCTTTGCGCACGTCCGTTAAAGCGCAACCGGCTTCCCTGTCACCTAGTAGTTGAAAAGTTCACAGGCGCTGTATATGGCATGCATTTACTCAGCGAGAAGAGAATTCGACACATTGGATCAGAGCGCTACTCTAAAAAACACTTATCACAAGACATAGGTGTGTGTGACCTTTGCGCACGTCCGTTAAGAGCAACATGCTTCCCTGTCACCTTGAAGTTGAAAAGTTCACAGGTGCTGAATATGTAATGTATTGGCTCATCGAGAAATAATTTTTCACACGTCGAAGTTAAGTGCTTTACTACAACAGACTCTTCACATGACATAGGTGTGTGTGACCTTTGCGCACGTCCGTTAAGAGCAACATGCTTCCCTGTCACCTTGAAGTTGAAAAGTTCACAGGTGCTGAATATGAAATGTATTGGCTCATCGAGAAAAGATTTTCCACACGTCGAAGTTGAGTGCTTTACTACAACACACTCTACACATGACATAGGTGTGTGTGACCTTTGCGCACGTCCGTTGAGAGCAACATGCTTCCCTGTCACCTTGAAGTTGAAAAGGTCACAGGTGCTGAATATGAAATGTATTGGCTCATCGAGAAAAGATTTTCCACACGTCGAAGTTGAGTGCTTTACTACAACACACTCTACACATGACATAGGTGTGTGTGACCTTTGCGCACGTCCGTTGAGAGCAACATGCTTCCCTGTCACCTTGAAGTTGAAAAGGTCACAGGTGCTGAATATGAAATGTATTGGCTCATCGAGAAAAGATTTTCCACACGTCGAAGTTGAGTGCTTTACTGCAACACACTCTTCACATGACATAGGTGTGTGTGACCTTTGCGCACGTCCGTTGAGAACAACATGCTTCCCTGTCACCTTGAAGTTGAAAAGTTCACAGGTGCTGAATATGAAATGTATTGGCTCATCGAGAAAAGATTTTCCACACGTCGAAGTTGAGTGCTTTACTGCAACACACTCTTCACATGACATAGGTGTGTGTGACCTTTGCGCACGTCCGTTGAGAGCAACATGCTTCCCTGTCACCTTGAAGTTGAAAAGTTCACAGGTGCTGAATATGTTATGCATTGGCTCATCGAGAAAAGATTTTCCACACGTCGAAGTTAAGTGCTTTACTACAACACACTCTACACATGACATAGATGTGTGTGACCTTTGCGCACGTCCGTTAAAGCGCAACCGGCATCCCTGTCACCTAGTAGTTGAAAAGTTCACAGGCGCTGTATATGGCATGCATTTACTCAGCGAGAAGAGAATTCGACACATTGGATCAGAGCGCTACTCTAGAACACACTTATCACAAGACATAGGTGTGTGTGACCTTTGCGCACGTCCGTTATGAGCAACATGCTTCCCTGTCACCTTGAAGTTGAAAAGTTCACAGGTGCTGAATATGTAATGCATTGGCTCATCGAGAAAAGATTTTCCACACGTCGAAGTTGAGTGCTTTACTACAACACACTCTTCACATGACATAGGTGTGTGTGACCTTTGCGCACGTCCGTTGAGAGCAACATGCTTCCCTGTCACCTTGAAGTTGAAAAGTTCACAGGTGCTGAAAATGAAATGTATTGGCTCATCGAGAAAAGATTTTCCACACGTCGAAGTTGAGTGCTTTACTGCAACACACTCTTCACATGACATAGGTGTGTGTGACCTTTGCGCACGTCCGTTGAGAGCAACATGCTTCCCTGTCACCTTGAAGTTGAAAAGTTCACAGGTGCTGAATATGTAATGCATTGGCTCATTGAGAAAAGACTTTCCACACGTCGAAGTTGAGTGCTTTACTACAACACACTCTTCACATGACATAGGTGTGTGTGACCTTTGCGCACGTCCGTTAAGAGCAACATGCTTCCCTGTCACCTTGAAGTTGAAAAGTTCACAGGTGCTGAATATGAAATGTATTGGCTCATCGAGAAAAGATTTTCCACACGTCGAAGTTGAGTGCTTTACTACAACACACTCTACACATGACATAGGTGTGTGTGACCTTTGCGCACGTCCGTTGAGAGCAACATGCTTCCCTGTCACCTTGAAGTTGAAAAGGTCACAGGTGCTGAATATGAAATGTATTGGCTCATCGAGAAAAGATTTTCCACACGTCGAAGTTGAGTGCTTTACTGCAACACACTCTTCACATGACATAGGTGTGTGTGACCTTTGCGCACGTCCGTTGAGAGCAACATGCTTCCCTGTCACCTTGAAGTTGAAAAGTTCACAGGTGCTGAATATGAAATGTATTGGCTCATCGAGAAAAGATTTTCCACACGTCGAAGTTGAGTGCTTTACTACAACACACTCTTCACATGACATAGGTGTGTGTGACCTTTGCGCACGTCCGTTAAAGCGCAACCGGCGTCCCTGTCACCTAGTAGTTGAAAAATTCACAGGCGCTGTATATGGCATGCATTTACTCAGCGAGAAGAGAATTCGACACATTGGATCAGAGCGCTACTCTAGAACACACTTATCACAAGACATATGTGTGCGTGACCTTTGCGCACGTCCGTTAAGAGCAACATGCTTCCCTGTCACCTTGAAGTTGAAAAGTTCACAGGTGCTGAATATGAAATGTATTGGCTCATCGAGAAAAGATTTTCCACACGTCGAAGTTGAGTGCTTTACTGCAACACACTCTTCACATGACATAGGTGTGTGTGACCTTTGCGCACGTCCGTTGAGAGCAACATGCTTCCCTGTCACCTTGAAGTTGAAAAGTTCACAGGTGCTGAATATGTTATGCATTGGCTCATCGAGAAAAGATTTTCCACACGTCGAAGTTAAGTGCTTTACTACAACACACTCTACACATGACATAGATGTGTGTGACCTTTGCGCACGTCCGTTAAAGCGCAACCGGCATCCCTGTCACCTAGTAGTTGAAAAGTTCACAGGCGCTGTATATGGCATGCATTTACTCAGCGAGAAGAGAATTCGACACATTGGATCAGAGCGCTACTCTAGAACACACTTATCACAAGACATAGGTGTGTGTGACCTTTGCGCACGTCCGTTATGAGCAACATGCTTCCCTGTCACCTTGAAGTTGAAAAGTTCACAGGTGCTGAATATGTAATGCATTGGCTCATCGAGAAAAGATTTTCCACACGTCGAAGTTGAGTGCTTTACTACAACACACTCTTCACATGACATAGGTGTGTGTGACCTTTGCGCACGTCCGTTGAGAGCAACAT